>OU343223.1:235538090-235638090 GCA_910596185.1 Chrysanthemum makinoi | reverse complement strand
TAGAACAAATATATACTAAAAGTAATTAAAAGTTAAATGAAAGCGTTAAGATCTACAATTGATGTTACCATGATCTATAAAACGGCTAAAATTAGGTAACTACTTTGTAACATTTTATACTAAACAATATTAATCATGAACATCTTTTACATTTGATAATATTATTAACATTTATTATTATTATTTTGTTTTTGTTAATTATGTTTATTTAGTTATTGTATATAGGTGCTTCCAGATGTTATTTTACCAAATTTAGATAATGTTGACGAATTTGAATTATATGTGAATGGATCTATGGTTTTGTTTGATGTTTGTTGTGATGAGAATATGTATGTATTTTCGGGTTACAAGTGGATTATTATTGAAACTTGATATCAGTGTTTGTTAAAATTGAATATACGTGACTTCTTGGCAGTTAGAGTTCCACTTCCTTCAGTTCTCTTGAACTCTTTTGTACCGAAGGTTCAATCGCATACCCTTAACTTATATTGAGGCAAAAAAGAGAAAGTAGATAACTAATACAGTTAACTTGCCATATGTTTTATAAACCATAATTCTTTCATAGATCAATAACATATAACATCAGGTCAAGACGACGAACATCTTTAGTTTCAAATTAGACCATTCTAATGTTACTTGTAACATACTCATAAGACTAAGACCATTCTAAGACCGATGCAATTTAACAAACAAAATTGATGATGTTACCATAACAACAATAAATTATTGTAGGCTCTGGTCCAAGTTAAGGTAAAATGTCATTTACAAAACATCTTCAAGGAACCAAAATAACAAAGGAGAATAACAAATACAGTTGCGCTAAATAGATAGATCCTTTTTATACATAAGTATGCATTACAATTAAGGATCAAAAAGTTTATTAACAACGTGGGATCTTGGTTCCATGAGGAGTCTCAAAAGCTTATTTTCTTTAATATTCTTCACCATTAGAATCTCAAAAGTAAGTGCTACATCCAAGAGATAAATTGATCAAAAATTGAATATAAAAAAGGCAGCCTGGTGATCAACAGTAGAATTTTATTAAATTTAGTGTGGTATGCTGTTGTAACAGAGCAACTTAAGATGGTTTTTATGCTAAGTGGTATCATCTTGTATTTTAAGTTTTAAACCAATTAATGAATTAAATTCTAATCTTGATTGGCTGAGAAAAGATGAAAAAGAAATAGACTAAGAATTATGCTAAAATGTCGTTGATTTCAAACCACTAATATTCTTTTTTTTTTTTTTAGATAGAACTTCAACAATGGTAAAAAGAATTCCTTAAACTGGAACATAATTTTCTGAATTACAAAATAAATTAATAACTTGGGAGATGTTTAAAATCATCTAGCATGGATGATAATACCCATGCTCTTCAAGCGACACAAAATTGACACATGATAGGGCAAAGAGTAAGGACATGGCAACTTAGCACACTTTGTTTTAAGTTTCTTTTAGATGGTCTCTCCTTCGATTTTAGAACCTTATGTGTCTTTGACGTCGCCCGAAACATCCTGCAGCTGTACGCAACGATAAAGTTCAAATATCATAGTTTTAAACCAACATGTAGAGGTGCCAAGTCCAATCGTTCAAATGAAAACGGGTCAATTCAGGTTGTATATTTTCTATTGCGGGTCAAATGGGTTTAATAAAAATATTAATAAAAAGGGCCAATGGTGTAATCAACCGAGTAAAAACACCTATATATTAACAAAGTGAAGGATAAATGACGAACCAAACTTCTAACCCATACTTTAAAGAGCTCGTTTTGAACTGCTACCCATTTTGGCACCTCAAAGGCTCAACCTCAAGATAGCAAGAAACACAAACAATCTTACCCCCAAGTTCTTTAAACTGACGGTTACATCTTCTTGTTGCTGCTGTAGAGTAGTTCTTAGTTCTTAAAATTCCTAGAGTATATACACGTGATCCTAATTAGCATATAAGGTCAATGAAGCATTATAGTGTGAAGTTATTGCAAAGGTGCTTACAGATCGAGGCTGGTCCACTTGCACATTGAGAGTTTTCTTCACGTCTGAAAGCTCCTGCAAAAACAATTACGAACACTTCAAGCAGCAAAACGATCTTGAAACATTTAACAATATCACATTCTAAAGCTACTGTAGCAATGGCTTTCCGATATAAAAGAGATTTAAAAACAAGTATTTATCTAGCTGCAGCACAACAACTATCTATTACATCAGAAACAAAAGCTTCTTAATATTGAGAACAATTTATAGAAAAAAAACCCATAACTTGCATCTGTTATTCTGTTTATATATATATAAAAAAAAAAAAAAAAAAAAAAGTGCAGGGATGTGTTTTCTATGGTGAGCCAAACTTATGATCTACTCTATCTCTGAAATTATTATGAAAAAATAAAACTTCAACAACAAAATCAATATCACAAAGAACACGAGTTAATTATATAAAGTCTCAAAATTAGTCGGAATATTCAGGCTTGCAGTCTTCATGAGACGGGGTTGTATATAGTTTATTTTGCTTGCATGTGACCTTAAAAGTGAAAATGTGTCTCTTATTTACACTTCATCATTTTATTAGAGTTTGACCTTAAAAAGCTATTCATTAATGTCATACCGTATTTTATAGGGGTAATATTCAAGACAACAACACTACAAAATATACAAGTTAATACACCAAGAAAATTAAAACAACATATTTAGTAATATTGTATACCGCTTGCATCAATAGCTGCTAATATATTCATCTACAATTTTAATGAAAAAATCATCAACTGAATAAAAAAATCTAAAAATTAATAAGGGATACAAATAGACCCAAAGACTCCAAACAAAACTAAACATCAAGGACAAAATCATAGAAAGGAAACACGCAACTTTTAAAGTCCTCTTCTCTTAGACATTTGATCAAGCACTTCTTGAGAAATTCATCAAACATATAGTATCCACGTTGTAGCAGGCTAAGGCCTTTTCTTTTTGAAGGATTAAAATTGAAAGAGTAAATCTAAAAATACCTTTCCTCCAATTCTACTCTCTAGCTTGGTTCACAATTCCGCTCCACATTTAATAATATCATAAATAAAATATAAACAACCAAGTAAAGTCTTATTTTCAAACTTACATGTATTGCCATTCGAGTGCGGATTTTCTCGGATTCTTGAACAAATGGCAATTGAAGACTTACAAATACCTTGATAGGGCCTTTGTTGTACTTTCTTACGCTTCTGTAAATATTAAACATCATTGTTAAACAAATGAGCCAAAAGTCAGTATATTGTAGTGCAATTATGTATTCACTAACTCATCCTATATAATTTGAGTTGTAATGTATCGCTACGTGCCAAAACCCGGTAAGTTCTTCTAAATGTCAAAATTTTGCTAGGAACCTGATTACAAAGATTTGGTGAAGGCAACAACTACTCATAATGATATACAGTTTGCTGAAACATGCAACCCTAAAAATAAGATTAATTCATATTTTGTTACTATATCAATTTTACAAAATTTTAAAATTAATAATATATAATTTTAAATATATATATATATATATATATATATATATATATATATATATATATATATATATATATATATATATATATATATATATATATATATATATATATATATATATATATATATATATATATATATATTCAAATGCCCAATTGTGATCTAAAATTTTAGGACCCTATATATCTGTATAGCAGTTTTTCTTTAATAAAATGCTTCTCTGTCTTTCTCTGCTTGAAGTTGTAAGGCTAATTTTATATTTCTAGAAAGCATAAGAAGATCCCGTCGTTGCAACTGGTTCTCCTTTTTCTAAATCATTAATCTTCAATTGCCCAAATTTTGTTAACCAAATCATTATATATAGATTAATTTTAGTGGTGGTTAATTTTAAAAATATGAGTATATGTTTACAATTTTAGTTGTAAGGCTAGATGTCGAAGCCCGCCCGATGGGCGGGCATGACTTGTAATTATAATTTTGATGGTGTTATTTAAGGGAAAATTATTTTTATAGATGTCAATTTCATTCAATTTTGTTATGGTTGGAAAGTGTACATGTTGAAAGAAATGGTCATAAGGTTATGAATATTGTTGACACTTTAACTATAGCGAAAGAAGGCGTGTTGAGTTAGACTAACAAATGTGTAACTGTAAACATGTATTAAAAGTGCAGTATGCTCATTAAAAACTTTACTCGATACATAATCACTCAATTCTATGCCTACAATAGAAGAAAGTATTGAGCCTAACTTAAGTAATGTAATTGAGCTTCAATTCTATGAATGAATAGAAGAAAGTATTGAGCCTAACTTAAGTGATTATGTATTCATATTGTAGGCTCAATACTTTCTTCTATTGAGCCTAAAAACTTTAACGTGTCATATGTATTCATATCACTCAATTCTATGTCATACATAATCACTCAATCATAAGCTCAGTTAAGATACTACAAAAGCGACGTAATTGAGCTTCACGTGTCATATTATTCATATTATCCGATTCAGTGGGGTTAAGTAAAACAGTGTTATCGAAGTATTCTTGAGGGGTTCAGTTGTCCATAGCAATAGCTCCAGGAAGACGAATAAGTTTATGGGGTGACATAGGAGACTTTGGCTTTAGAGAAGGTCCAGTTAATCTGGTTGTTGCAGAGGTGTTCTCCTTTGGTATGCCAAGACCTGTAATTCCTAGTACTTTTCTTACTTCATTTGCCAACTCTATAACCATATCGTCTTCACGACCTGTTCAACAAATATAAGAAAAAAGGTAAATTTCAAGCAATAGCAAGTTTGAATAGATAGACGATTTTTCTTTCATATCAGCCAGACAAATTTAAATTCACAACCGAATGGTTATGGCAACTTGTATGGCGTAGCGAACTAAAAAATTAACTCTTTTAGACATTAAAGTTGACATTTTTGTCTTTCTTTAAGTATTATGACCATTTTACCCTTCGAAAAATATTTCAAAAAAAAATAAATCCGAAAAAAAATTTCAAAAATTTCAAAAAAAAAGTATTTCGAAAAAAAATTAGGAAAAAAAATTTTGAAAAAAAAGTATTTCGAAAACAAATTAGAAAGGGTAAAATGGTCATAATATGGTGAACATTGCTACTACCAGGAGTACTAATGCTACCCGATGCAATAGGTGCAGTCACTTTTGTAGGTGGACCTTGTGACAAATGTGCACCCAATCCGTTTGCTAATTGTTAAATCTTAGATGGATGAGGAGGATGGGTGAAACTGCCGATATCACAAAAAATTTAAAGAAAAACTAATGGTCATAACGTGATCAATCACACGTGTTACGATAACAATATCAAACAGAAAGTGGGCATGTTTCATTAAAACAATCGGTATATGCACAGATACATACGCGATATGCATTCAATAACAATGAGACTACAATAATAATACATCACTATAAAAGTCGCAGACGTTAACATTGATCTCAGACACAATATGCACCCCTCAAGTTCAATGAGCCAACAGGTATGTGATCCTTTTCTTCAAATCCATCAATTATAGAATACTTGTTTGATGAATAAATTACTTGTAAAAAGTAGGGTTAGGGTTTTAAAATAATTCATGGATTATTGGTTCACTATAAATAATAAATTATATGTTCAGCGCCTTTTTTAGAATGATTCGAGTTTAGGCAAATCAGTGTTGATATAAATCTATAGAACCAAATAATGCATTGCTTACTGAATGTTGTTAAACTCACAGCATAATGGTTGTAGGATCTATAGCTGCAGTTCTCCAATACCTGGAATCGATTTTAGCAACTGAAAATCATAAAAACATCACGTAAATAGGCAAACGAAATATTATTTTAAAAGCATCATTATACAAATCAGAACACATTATTTGAACAAAAAAATAAATTGTTTACTGAAGATTTCAAAATATAGTATGTTTAGCAACGCTACTAATAACAGTGTGCTCATTTGACGTTATCTATCATAAGAGTTCTACACTTCTACTAAAACCTTAATTAAATAAAGATGATTTATTCCAGATAAAAAAATGTCCAACCTGCAAAAGGCGAGTAAGTTTACTACTATATCGATACAGAACATGAGCACCTTCTTTCCATTTTTTCACATCAGCAAGGACACTAATGAACATTTCCAACTGCAAGTAGTCCCTTGTTAATATGAACTCCTGTTCAATAAATGAGAAGTTTGTAATCTTTAGTATTCTTAAATAGAATGGTCAAACGGGTTGGGTAGTGGGTCAAAGCTGAGTTTAGTTAAACCGAGTCTTTTATAGTAAGGGGTGGGTCGGGTTGGGTTGATCACATATTTTCCCTTTTTTATTATAGTAAATTAAATTATGACCAAAACAATGATAGTGTAAATCTAAAAGTAAATCAGATCCAGAGGTTGTATGCCAAAAAATACAACTTGGTCGCATCGACCAGTTGAGATAAAAAAGAAACCCATATTGAAAAGTAGCAAACGCAGGGGATGCGAAACACATGCATACTATTTTTTCAATATTTTTTTTATCAACAATAGAAAATTTACACAACCTGTAAATTTGAAATGTAGCGGTTTCCATGTATTAAATAAGTATATCAGTAAGGTTATAACAGCTCACGATATGGTGAATAAAGGCATTCCAGCTCTTCCCTGCTCCAGTGTAGCCCCAACATCTTTACCTTTTTCTGGAAACAATAGGGGCATTGGTTGTGTCAGTAACTAAAAATTAGATGATGTGTTTATTTCAACAGTTGAAATTGATCCTAATAGTTAGGATTCATACAGCTGTATTTTAAAACTGGTCTAATTTTGTGAACTTAATCTAACCATATGTACAGCATCATATTGCCTCATTCACATACAATATGACCACAAATGAAAATCCCGGCCGTATGTAAAAATTATGCAATGCAATGAAAGTCGATGACGTATCAAAAGAAGATTTCGATATACTGATGTACCCGGAATGAAGAAAATCCATGCTCACAGGGGATGAACCCTGGTTCAAAGTACCTAAAACCTATATGTTTACTATAGCGTTTAATAGAAGTAATAGCCTCTCAAATGATAACATGAGTTAAAATATATGTTACAATATATGTTATTTTAATATTAGTAATAGCCTATCAAATGAGTTAAAATAGTGGTAAGAAATCTCATATTACCCTTTTAATAGAACTAATTAGTCACGGTTCAATATTTTCCACACAGATCAGCAGAATCTAAACCCAAAAAGTGAGTATCGCAACTTGAAATAAGATTCTCAGTTATAAAACCTATATCCAAACACCCCAAAAAGATAGATAAAAAATTGGTAATTTTGTGTGAAGTCACATCGGGCCTTCATTTCCAGCTGCTTGCAAACCAGGTCATCATAGAGTTCCGCTGCAATGTTGGGTTCATCAATGAAAGCACGAAAAGTTTCTGCAACATAATTTGAAAGGGACTTTAGGTTGTATCCTCCTTCCAAGAAAAACACACATCTACCAGCACACAAATCCTTAGCAAGTTGCTTGATACTTGATGCTAGCATGTAATACGTTCCTGTAGTGAACTGAAAATTGGTATCTGTTATTGAAAATTGGTTTTGAAAATTGGTATCTGTAGCACCAGCAACACTCCTAGCCAGTTGAAAGTTCTGTTATTGACTTATTTATATTATTAATATTTCACTAAGCAGGTTTCTCCATGTGTGTTTCGGAAGTTAGTGTGCAAGGTAAACATAATTGTGACTTGTGGTTGCAATCACTACAACAGCAACCACCTTTAGAGACAGAAAGCTTGGACGCAAAAAGTGGAAGTTTTTGGTCGCTAATGTTTTTTGCGACAGAGGGTTGTCGCCCAAAGTGTTGACGCGTATAGTCAGTCGCTAAAAGTTTCTGCGTCAACAGGTTTCTACTTTTTGCGACATCGTGGGACCCACAAATTTTTCATTCAAACTCACTTGACCGGAGTGGGCCCTTTATTTTAGCGACCACACCAGGCTGTCGCTAAAGACATTTTTGTAATTTACATTTTTTTTAAATAAATATTAATAAATAAAATAAACCGGGTCATTTTTGTGTGGGTGACTTTTGGAGACAGATTAAGGTGTCGCTAAAAGCTGCTGCAGGAAAAAAATGCAAAGCAGATTGAGCAATTCCAGATTTTTCCGGAAAAAACCTACCAAAACCAATGCTGTAAATCACCCTAATCAATAATCAATAATACAAATGCTTCAATTCATTCATTCATTCAAAACCGTCCAATTACAAAATATGATCCATACAAATACTAATAATTTTGGTAATATTCTTACGTAATTCAGATAACAAAACAAGATCCATACATCATTCTTATTAATACTAACATCATCACCAAACTCTTTACTCGTCATCATCAAACTCACTACTACTACCACCATCACCAACATCATGCCCACTATCATCAACACCATCATCATCTTCGTCAACACTTACCGGCTTGTAACAATTATCAAGGTCGAGATTAGAACTAGGGTCGGAATGAGTAGTACTAGGTTTGCCACGAGTATATGTAGATCCAGGAAACATAGTAGTGCATGAATCTGGAATTTGAAACTGTGAAGCGGGTGTACCTTGTTGACGGTTGTAAAAATCCAGAAATTGCTTAAACAAGTTTCTTTGCTACTTAACCAAGTTTCTTTGCTCCTGTAGCTCCATAGCATGCTGCTTCTTCATCTCTTCCATCTCCTCCCTGGTACATAAACTTGTGTCCACTTGTGTGCTCCTAGAACTCGAACCCGTGCCCGGTACCACCCTGCCCACACCCGCAATATGTCCCCGATTTTGAGAATCCAGAACTTCATCAATGATCAGGAGGTCTGTCTTGGGATCAAGCTGTTTTTCTTTGAACGCATCTTGAAGAGCCTTCATTTCTCCCTATGTAGTTAAAAAATAACAAGAAAGTTAATGTAACAAATGACGGATACGGCCAGATTCTTCCTGTCAATTAACAAATAATTAATACCAAATAACTAAGTTTCATTTGTTAATTCACTACCTACATTTTGATCGAGCTATTATTATTACTATAACTAACTAATTTCGATTATTATGTCTTAATTTTGTTATCAGATTCATCATTAACGGCTCACCTCTATCACCGGCAAACTATAAGTTGTTAATTCCTAACATTTTCATCTCTTATGTTTTATTTATATTCTTTTGGTACATATTCGAATGAGTTTTGTGCAAGATTTATCTCTTAATGTGACTTAACTGCTAGTTTTGTTCACTAGATCACAAACACGAAATAAATAAATAAAAATAAAAAATGGGCTTATGAGTTTTTCCAAATTTAAATAATACCAAATAATAACGATAAACTCATTACTTACGTATATCCTTTCGTTTTCCTTAGTCGTGAACCGGCCCTTTTTGTCACTATGACAGCGCCTCCAAGTTTCGACCAAGTCCTCGCGATACGTTTTTTTAGAACTATTAATAAACAATATAAAACAGATTATTAACAAACTATATATAAACAACATAAACACCTTAAAACAATATAAAAAATAAAAATAATTAAGAAAAAAACATGATCGCAAAGGCTAACGAAGATTGAACCTAACTGGAGCGCTGACATAAGGGGTGTTTGGGTCATCTGCAGCGCTGACATAAAGGGTGTTTGGCAATGGCAATGGCTGTTGCATCAGTTTAACGGGTGTTTAGCAATGGTTGTTGCAGCAGTTTAAGGGGTGTTTGGGTCATCGGCGTTGGGTCTGTCAACTACAAACTTGCAGCTTTAAGGGGTATTTGGAAATGGCTGTTGTAACTAGGTGCTGCAACAACATTTTAAGGGGTGTTTGGGTCAATCATTCTTTTTAATTTTTCATCTGCTTATTTTGCAGCCAAATAAGCACTTTTATGTGGTTATTTTGAGTACGTTTAAGATGATTCCAGATATGGATTGTAAATGTGGGGCATGGTTAGAAAGATAGTTTGGTTTAAGTATTTTTAAAGTAATATAAAAAATAAGAATAATAAAGAACCATACGAATTGGTGTCTTCCTTGCGCGAAAGACATTGATCCTTGATGTGTTGTCAATTTGTTCTTGGATCTATTCCTCGAATTCCTCTCTGACTGTTTCATTCGTTCCGGACTAGCCCAGAAGTTAACGAGCTTCTGCCACTCATCATCTCCGTCTTTCCACTTTGGTGGCTTTCGGTTTCTTGCTTCTTCGACTGAATTCGCTGAATCAAACCATTCCAACACCAAATACATTACTAAACAAACGTAAACACAAAATAATTAAATTATATTCAAATAAAGAAACACAAAATAATTGAGTAAAAAAACATACTCGACGGTTTACGTCTGAAAAAGGAGAAGAGAGGAAGAAAGGAAGAGAGGTAGTGATGTTGTGATGGTCCTGCACAAGCATAAACAAAATCAAACACCATCATAGATAAACTATATAGTAAACAAAAACAATACTCGATAACATACACTTTCTACCAAACAAAAACAATGCTCGATAAGAACGACTTAAAACAAACATAATATCTTAGACAAAATTGCTTAAACAAGTTTTTTTTTTTTTGGTAACCATGATTTCCGATATTTTTGGCCGACTAATCCACGAAGTTTAAACAAGTTTTCTTTGTTTAGATATCCATTGCTTAAACAAGTTTTCTAACTAACCTGCTGCATCAATACACCTTTGAAATAATATATGTATTAATTTGCCACTACGTTACTAAAGTTACCTTTATATTGTGAAGTAAAAAGTAAATTTGTAATGCTTCTAATCCCTGATTAACTATTTCATTTTACAACCGTGAGTATTATGATGTCAGTTATGCAAATACCTATTAATAGTATCTATGACCACCACCAGATTTCTATACCACAAATAAGTAATAACAGACAGTAGAAAAACAAATATCCAAAGAACCAGACCACAAAAACTTCTTCATATGCAAAACCCAACACTCCCTATCAGCAATCCAAATCACAACCAAATAAAACACCAAATTTCCATGCTCTTCCAAACACTCTTTATCAAGAAATAAGCAACAAAAAAGACTTCATGTCTAACAGTAATGGCAAAATAAGAACAGCTCCTCCAAATTAACACCGCCGAGCATCCACTTTGTTTTTTTACACCATAAAATGATTCACAACATTTATATATTATATATTCAGTTAAACCCATTTATTAAATGGACTTAATGAATTGTCAAAGACCATGAGATTAAACAACTCCGGCATACACAAATACCAAACATACCTTTAACAAACAAATAGGATTGACAGCGGCAGTGGTTCAACTGTGGTGGGTCCGGTGAAACTGCAGGAGGAGGAGGAGGCGGCGACGGCGGTACTACCAAAATCAAACACAAAAACAATTTAAAAAAAAAACATTAAACATTAATTAAACAAAACAAACAAAACACATTAAACAAAAAACGAACCTTTCAACAAAATAGATGGACTGGATGTGGTGGTCGGCGGTGGCAGAGGACGACGGCAACAGCGAACGGTGGTGGGTTCAAGACGGCAATGGTGGCTGTGAGAAAGTAAATAAAAATTAAAAATAAAATCCAAATCATAAAAACAAACTAAAATCATATACCAAATAAAAAAAAACAAAACAAACTAGTCATTTACCTCTAATTGGTGGTTGTGGTGGTAGGCACAGTGGTGCGTGTGGTGTTGTTGATTTGTGGTTTCGAGTGTGGTGGTGCTGATTTATGGTTTTGGATGAGATGAGATAGTTTTTTTTGGTTGTGTGAAGGTGAAAAGAGTTTACAATGAGATAATATTGCAAAACCCAGATCCAGTTTTTAGAGTAGGTGGTGATGTGGCGTCCTAATTTAATTTATTTTCATGAAGGAGGGATAGATTTTGGCGGGTTATATTTTCGTGATGGAGGGAAAAGAAATTTTTTCTAACAAAAAATAAAATAAAATGTAACCCTTGGTCAAACCTCACAAAGTCTTTGAATATGGTGGGCCCCTCTTAACATTTAGCGACCAATACCTGCTGTCTCCAAATGTCTCCGTCTCTAAAAGCCCTTTGTGGTGTAGTGAATAACTTGCAAGTTAATTACAAAATCCAAATACAAACACTACCAGTAATCAAACAATTTTATGAAAGTAGATTTAAAGATACAACTTGGCAATTCTCATAACAAATACAATTTGCGTACCTACATCACCCGTACCTTCTGGTAATGGTAAATTATTTGTTGCTCCTTCACCACTCCCACACCTAATATCATCCATTTTGCCGGTACCAAGGAAGCTACCATCCTAGAAGCAACAGCTTATCATGTTAAATAACATTAAAAGACAACACGGGGACACTTACTGAATCAGTTAAGTATAGAGAAGTCACTTATATACCAAACTAAATGGCATTTAAAATAAAAAGTCAATGGACATGTGTTGCTTACTTGGTGAGTTGAAAGAAAGAATATGTCAGGGTCATCATAGAACACATCATTGGTGCCATTCCCATGATGGACATCAAAATCGATAATGAAGACACACTCCAATCTGTGTACCCGTTGTGCATATCGAGCTGCAACTTTACAGTTAGTTTACATATGCATAAACTGCATAACTAAAGTAGGCATGATCCAGATACTAATTTGGGAAGGTTCTCAAATATGTTTTGCAGCAGCAACATCTGCATTCATTAATATCACACAATTAGGGCTACTTAAATTTTAAAGATTGAAGTTAACACCAACCTGCTCATAACAAACATTGATTAGTTCTAAAGCATGTGTCATTTCAACCATTCCAGGTTCTCCAACTGGTGAAGTTGAATTCTTTGTTTAAATCCAAAATGTGCTGCTGTACCTTGAAATATCGAAACAAAAACTCATTATACATGCCTAAATGTCACAGCAGATGGTGGTAGCCCAAATGTCACTTCTTTAGAGGATCAAGGGACTGAATTATACATGCCTAATGATGAAAAAACTCATTATGAAGATCAAAATCATTCTTGTTTTTATCTGAGTCATTTGAAACTGAAGTATGTATTAGTCGTTACCAGCTGCTGAAGCTACCTGTAACTCTAAGGAGGAAGCAATCTGTGCAGCAAAGATTTGGGGATATTAGAAGGTACCAACTAATAGTGAAAATGTCTTATTACTGCCAGTTGCACATCAACCTGTTTTCGTATCCATAGATGCAAGTTGATATGATTTCCATTACTACTCGAGCGGTTTTACAAGAGATTATGGTCTGATCTAGACCTTGGTGTTACAGCAATCGAGTATGGAACACCGAGATGTGACCTTTAAGTTTTCAAGATCGATGATGCTTGGAATAGACTTAAAAAGACTTTCAAAGTCGGTTACCGGAAGATCGAAATAATGTTGATATGTGAATATGTTAAAAACTATCATAGAGAGTGTCTTGAGAAACAAATAGATGATTTACTGTGGTTTTCACCTTTTCAAAATCAGGGCCTAACTTTATAGTAGGATTGACAAGGTTTATTCTATCCTCATTGCGCACAACAATTGGTGTAACGTGTGAATTTCAAATAAAAGTCGACTATCCAGTTATTATTGTCTCTTCAAAGTCAGTATTATAAAGAAACTATAGTGATAAATGTATATATGTTTATGTCGGCTATCTAGAATAAGCAAAACATATATTACGGATGTTTGGTCACAATTTGTTGCGTAAGACCGCAACCCCTCAATTATAACACACATCAGTATATCACCTAATACATTAACATATAAACTGTCTGCTTTCAATTAATCGCAAAGTTTATTTTGTGACACACTTCTCCCTATCGTGGTTTCAAGGAACTTTCGAAAGAAAAACCCTACAACATACACCAATTAGTATAACAATCAATTACACATTTATAAACGAAAGAAAAACCCTTATAGGAAATCATTATTCAAGGTTCAACATACCTAATTGGATATTAAATTGTTTAACTTTATCATAAGAATCCTAAAACTTTCAGCATGATTTTCGGACGGATGTCACGGCTTGAAACATGGAACGAAGACCATGCATAAACCAATTGTGGCATTGGATCATGCTTGTGGATGAAATCTGTGATGATATGCATTTTTCTCATACTATAATATTTTAGCTTGGGTACATGTTCACATGGTGTTTATTATGCCAAGTTGGCACATGTAAACATGTGTATGGCCTATACTTAAATATTAAAAACAGAGAAACAATTTGATTATGGTTGCATAGCATGTAAGCTGGTTTACCTTGCTGTAATGCATATTTTACAGATCCAATATGATCTTTCTGACATTGGGACATCCAGGTTCTTTAGCACAACTGAGAAAAAGAAGAAATTAGGGTTTTAAGAAAAAGTATATTATGAATGAAGTGAGATTTTTTTTTACGCTGAGATAGGGTTATAAGTTGTAGAGATTGTCAAACTTATCTCATTAAATTGGTGAATGATTTGTTGTGTAAGTTTATATATTTGGATTTGCAAGATATAATCTAAAAATGTGTTGGTCTAGTGGTTATCATGCTTGTTAATATTACCAACACCCTAGGTTCAATCCTTGTAAGTGGCAAAATTTTAAAAAAAAATCCGGATTTTTTTAGTAAAATAATTATACCGAATTTAATTAATAAATACTTGCTTACGTGGACAAAATGCGATGACATGGAAATATGACATGGCATTATGGGATGCCAAGTGGCATTTTATGTGGCATGCCTCCTCTTATATATATATATATATATATATATATATATATATATATATATATATATATATATATATATATATATATATATATATATATATATGTATATATGTATATATGTATATATACATATAGGGGAGAGTTAACGTGAGATCAAACTTAAAGTTGTAAAAATAAGATCAAGCCTAAAAACCACTAAAACATTTATAAATAACAATTTTAGCAATAATACACAAAAAAATAATATTTTAATACAAATTAACATTTTAGCAACTAATAACCAAATGATACATGAGTTTGGATTAGCGATACACCTGATACATATTACTCTAATAAATATTCCAAAATCTGATACACATACAAAAACCTGATACACATTACACTTCTAATCAAAGTGTATCACCTAGGTTTCGTAAATATTAAAAAGAAATCTATCGGAACTTTAACAATTTTAGTTTTAGTTAATAAAAAAATTATTTTTGTTGTAAGGAGAGCGTCGCTTGTCAAATTTTAGTTGGATCTCATTTTAACAACTTTAAGTATGATCCTATTTGATCTAGATTATATACATATATATATATATATATATATATATATATATATATATATATATAAGGTATTTGGCATTAATGTCACCTCAATGCCAAATAATCAAATTTCATGCCACATAAGCATTTGTTGTCCAACTAAGCAATACTATTTTTGTCCACCTAAGCAATAATTTTTTAATTTAATTAAATATTATATAAATTTCGGAATTTAGCTATTATTTAATTGTCGGATTTTTTTGTTGTCCAACTAAGCAATACTATTTTTGTCCACCTAAGCAATAATTTTTTAATTTAATTAAATATTATATAAATTTCGGAATTTAGCTATTATTTAATTGTTGGATTTTTTTTATTAATTTTCGAAAATTGTTTGTAAAAAAGGAGCCTTACAAGGATTGAACCTTGGTTATTTGGTTGAATAACATGTGTGTTTACCACTTAGGCAACATGTTATTTTGATTATTATGTTGCATATTATAATTTATAAATGCCTATAATTATATTGGAATCATATACTAAATACAATTCTTAGAAATCTAAAATATTAGTTCCAATTTATTAAAGATATGTACCCTATTTTCCCTCAAAACCCTAATTGCTTTAATGTCACATTATGCATGGCACATATAACTTATGGTTTGAAAATTTATATATAATTATTTACTTTTTATTGATGAGTAGTTATTATTTATTATGTGATTTGTTCGTTTGAATCTTTCTTGTGTAAGGTTTTTTAACTGGATTGTTATATTGTGTTGATGTTCAAGAAGCTATTTTTTTAACTGGATTGTTATATTGTGTTGTATGTTTCTGATTTACCTTCACTTTTCTTATATAACCTGACCAAATTATGTGTTATCTCTCCGATATTCAATTTATAACATGGTAGATAGCATTGCATGTCCTAGATTAACTGACATTATTGACCTATTGGGCGACATTTTTTAAAAAGTGAAGACCCTAATGCTTTAATAATTATCGTATAGACTTGGGCTGTAAGATTTAGGTTTTATTATGATGTCAATTTGCAATTGTATGTAGGGTTAGATTGGCAATGGCAGACAATGGTTCAGATGATACCAAAGATCAAATCTCTGCATCTTTGGAGATTGTTAACAACGATTCATCAGCCGACGAGTTAGCAAGAGAGGTTGAAGAAACACTCACCCTTTCACAAAGGCATTTGTTTATACTTTATTGATGAGCAGTGATGCTCATTCCATCAGTAAGTTTCACCGGTTGGTTCAATCATCTTAAATAGCATGAAAAATTAAGTACATTGACCTTCAGTAGCGCAGCCTAGAGTATTTACAAAGATTTTTAGCAAAAGGTTGTATGTGAATATGGTATATGAAGGACCAGGAAGCATTGTGAGCCTATCCAACATGTTTATTTGTGTCCTACGATTGACCCATATAGACCCATCTAAGTATCTAACCATCCCATTTTGCTAACAATAATATTTGCAGAATTAGCTTACTATCAACAATGAAGGCCGACAAACATTACGCTGCTGCTACAGACAAGCGGTTCAAGAATGTTGTATTTTCCCAAACAATGGTATTGTAGTTCACAATTTAGTCTCTACATTGCAGGCTCACTCACCTATAAAACCAACATTTTCTAATTGCATAATCATCAAAACAGTCTGCGTCATGTACTTTTCTTTTTTTATTCCTACACAATGAGCATGATGAAGATAATATTTCTTACAGTGGCCCTCATACTTGCAGCTTTCCATACAGCAACAGCTGGCTATCCCGACATTCTCTCAGACTTTATTCTACCTCCGGGCACTTCGACTGTCGACGCTAGCTTTCTCACATACACAGGTATGCGAGTATTAGTTAGTGCACCAGAGGCCAAAACTCTAAACATACTAGAAGCAAGCATGACCGAATTCCCAGCTTTAAATGGTCAAAGTGATTCCTATGCGGTCCTCGATTCCACCAGGTTCAGTCTTTTGTTGAAAGCATTAATACGCTACCTTTTATCAAATCTTGAATAGAGGGAGGGTAATATAGAAGATAATATAAGTCTCGCTATTAACATCTATAACAGCCGTCTATAAAATATCATTTTATCTGCAAGCTAATTGTCACATGGTGGTTAGGCTGTTGGTTCATAGGTTCTAGAAGTTACAATTTGGTAAGGATATATGTGGTGGAAGGGGTATTAGTTCATATGTTTGATAAATTGTGACCAGATATTGTTTTTCAGTTGATATTTTCATATCCAAACAGTAATTTCGACCATGAGGCAACTTCTGATGGTCTAATTCAGGTTTTTGGTTCATCAACTGTTATAGAAGGAGTTTGTGGGTTTCAGGTTTTCTATATGTATCATCCAATATTGAGTAATAATTTGATTCCTGTTTGATAGCTATTTGTTATGCGGATCCACTCGGTTATTGCTTCGCAGGTTGGATAAATCAGTTTTATTGGCTAGATAGTTTTTGATAAATGATTTCATGATCTTCTTCTGGTAAGTTTTCACTTCGGTAATAATCCAGTTTTGATTTCAAACCTATCGTCACAAGAGAGCAAACAATCTTGGCCTTTGATGTCAAAGTGACGCCAGAGGCTCATGTGTTGACTACTATTGAGTTTCTGAGCAAGTTATAAAGATATCCTGTCTACTGATATATATGGACTTTTGAAAGGGTTAAATGGAACATAATGCAGAGCCATTTAAAATTCTATAAGTTTATGCGACAGGTAAATATACATTAGTTGAACAAGATTATCTATACTACTTTATAATGCATTTAGGCCTTCTAAAATTAGAAGGCTTAAAAATTAAGCCTTCTAATTTTAGAAGGCTTAAAATTAAGATAAGGAGCTCCAATCATGAGATGGCATGTGTCACTTCTTAACAAACTCCAAGCCTAACTTCTAACAAACTCCAAGCCTAACTCCTAACCACCAAAAATTAAGATAAGAAGCTCCAATTATAAAATGACATGTGTCACTTGTCAACTAAAATTTCATCTTTATTTTCAAATTAAAATATCTTTTTATCTACTTATTTATATTATAATCTAATTTCACCATATTTTCTAAAATTTTATGCTCTTTAATTCAACATCCATTTTAATATATTTTTATGAGTTTTTAGTTTTTATATTTTTAGTGGGTTTATTTTATTTTAATTCAAATTTTTACAACTTTAACCTTTATTTCATTTATTCCAATCATATTATAGTCATCGGGTACCTGCCGCCGCATTGCGCGGGTACCCTTCTAGTAGTTTTTAATGGATGTTTAATTTTCAGGCTGGAGTATTGTGGGAAGTTACCACTTAGAAGATTCCTTGGGATGATCTAAATCTGATGTAGGTATGTGATTCTCGAGTGTCATGTTTAATATTGTTGAAATGCATATTGTTTCTTCGACTTTCGAGGTCATACACATACATGTAATACATTTAGTCCATTGTCCATCTCTTTGTAATATTAATTAGTCTTGGTGAACAAGATGAATTTTGCATTATATTTAAACTTAAAATGTTAGTTTATTGGCCTGAAAAGTTAGTGCGTCTTTTTGCTTGACCAGATAACACTCAAGCGTAGTGGATCCTATGTATATTAATTAAGCTAAAATCTAACTAAATCAGCAAATGGATAAGCAGATAAGTAGTTGAGAAAGTGCTTATTTGGGATAGTACCTACTGATGGTGTAGGGGAAATCAGAACTAAACCTCCAACTTTGATGCACAAGCAGCCTAATCAAAACATTTTTTTGATTTTTTTCCTTTTGGGAAAAGTGAAACAAGCTACTGAAATTGTTATATTTAATTTGTAAAATTTTTTATAGCAACTAAAAATGACTAAAAATGCTCTGTGAAAACTGACAAAAACAACTTTTGGACAGAAATTTAATTTGATGACAGAAATGGGTAAAAAGCTTGAAACTCATTTTTTGGCTTGGCAAAATGAAAATTATTATTGAAGAGGCTTCTAAATCTTTTTTTTTTTTTGGAGCAAAGAAGAGGCTTCTAAATCAGTAACCAAAACTAATCTACTCAACTACCTCTAATCAATATGACTTTAACTCTAAAAACAAGCTATAACCAAACACCCCTTTAAAACTGAATTATATCTAAAAAAACTAAGAAACTTGACTAAAGCTTGACAGGATTGGAATGAAGATGAACAGGAATGGTATCATATGGGTAAGCTTACAATGCTAAAAGAAAGTATTTTGTTTATCTAAAATTTTAACGAATAAATAATGGTTTGATGTTATAAGTATTTTCGTTTTTTGCATATATAATTCTTTATATAAGCTGATACGGTTTCTGATGTTGGTAGTTTTGAAAAGGAACTTGCTGCAGAGTCGCTTAGAAGAAATGAAAATAAAACTCAAAGTGCCCTAGAGGACTTGACAAATCCAGAGACTAATTCTGATATTTAGGTAACAGTTCATTGTCAACGGTGAGAGTTTTGACCAGAGGGTAGCAAATGAACCGTTTGTGGAGGAGCAGCAGCCTTTCGCTGTGAATGAGGATTTTCTCGAATTAGATGATCTAATCAGTCGACAACCCGCTCTGTGCAACTCTGAACAACCCGTAGTGGATGATCTACCGTTTGATGGTGTGGACGAGTTTTGTGCATTTGATTTTTGTAATGATCCAACCACACTCAACTAGACAAATCCAGTTATAAGTCAACACATTCAACATCCGTTCTATCCAACTAATCTTGATTATGGAATGGAAAATTCTGATTTACATTGAAACGGATCACAACAGCCAGAGAAGTGACCAAAGCAACCATAACCTCACAGATCCACAGGCATCTGAACACCCCTTCTCTGCTCCCTCAGGTACTGATTTGCTACTATATTAGAACCTGACACATTCTGACAAATGGGGTTTGTAATTAGTTATAGACATGTAAAAAAGTTTAAAATATGAGTCGTATGTAGAATGATGTTTACATTTAGGTAACATTTGGTCAGGCTCTTGATCTTGATCAGATGTGAAAATGGTCAGAACTCTTGAGCCAAAACTCTCAAGATCTTCATTGCTCTTAGTGTGGTATCCTGAAATCGTTAGCTAATAGACGAGGTTTTTTTATGTTGATTTTTCTAGGTGTGATAACAAACAATGAAGAAGGTTATGGTGGTTCGGGTTCGTTGTTTTCTTCTGCTCTATGGGATTATGTTGAGTCGGTACCAACGAGTCCAGCTTTTGCTTTGGAGAGCAGTGCTCTTGTGAATAAGGTGTTTGAACAGATGTCGTGTAGCTTAAATAGGGTCAGCAGTACTAAAAATGGTGCTAGGAGGGTTAAGCGATCATCAAGATCGAGCAGTATGGGTATCCTCTATTTTTCAGTTCTTGGAGTGTTGTTTGCCATATTATGTGTATTCTTAGGTACGTCTATCGAGTTACTTGGTAGAAGTATATTATGATGATTGTAGGATTTATGAAATATTTATCATATTTTATGAAAACCAAGAGATTTTCATCTTCCTGTGCAAAATGCTGGTCTTTAAGGTCTATTGTTTGGGTGTTCATGTTGGCTGGTCCGATCTGAAACCGGAAACAAAAAATTAACTGATTAAAAAATCAGACCAATAACGTTTCTTTGTGGTACCAATAACGATAAGGATTCTCATAAGCCTGAAAATTTTGTAGCTTTTCATTGAATCAAAAAAATAAGAAGAGATTACCAGCCATCTTCAGTGATGCATCATGATATATGCAGAAAGATAGTTGGTAGGAAATGATGTAGAGGTAGAATGGTTGAAAAAATGATATATGGTGAAATAGACGAGGTGCAATGGAGTATTCAGCAGGGACAAAATCAATAAAAGGAATTTGGGCAGAATCAAGAGCGACGAAGAATCATAGAGAGGTTGGTGAGCATATTGCCTTATCAGAAAGATGATGTTCCGTGCAAGTTTTGTTATGGATGTTGAAGATGGCTATGGTTTACTCGGTGTCACCAGCTCTCGTCTCAGGGCTTGATAAAAGAATTGGTATGGTTATGGAAGATGCAAATGTTTATGATCTTCTATTACCTGGTTATACAAATGGAGAAACAGGAAAGAAAGTAAAGTAAGCTTTAAATTCACCTAATATTTACCACTATGTATATGTTTCTTATTTACAGTTGATCTTATATAGTGGTAGTGCAAACAAAAAGGGGAGCAAACTATGTACAACGTGGATTCAGTGCAAAGAATGTTAGAATATTAGCAAAATGTTGGAAGTCGTAGTTCTAATATTCTTGAGAAAAACAAAAGGTCCATTGCTTTTATACTATTGAGGTATCTGCTTGATCACTGTGACACATATGACTTATAGAATAATAAAGTGTAGAACTCATTTAACCTTTGAGAGATGAGCGGGTTAATCGAATTAGCGCAATATGTCTTAAGAAGTATATAATATTAGTACCTCTCTGTATATGCAGGGGATCATACCAAAGGTCATTGTCAGACGACAACATTACCAGCTCAGCAATTGAATGGGAAAAATGAAGAGTCTGGGCATCAGTATCCTGAAGAAGCGCATGCTAATAGCAACATCCTGTCTGAATCATGACCTAAAATCTCAACTTGTGAAAGTGATTCATCTTATCCCAGGTTTGTTCTCATCACATTTAAGCATGTTAGATTCTTTTTTTGTATGTGAAAAATTCTACGTATGGTGGCTCTCATACCACGACTATAGTGTAGTTAAAAGTGTTGGACTTACAATACTCTTTGTTGGGATTCTTTTTGTAGACTACTTTAGTGTTTGGATTAACTGTGCTTTTCACAGCAGAAAGAATTGTGGTACCTGTTAAATTCAGAGGGTTTAGTTTATAGGTAGAAATAATGGGTGGGTCGAGTAGTTTGAGTAATTGATCAAAACGATCAATTATGATAGAGGTTGGATCGACCCAAAACACTTTTTGACGAACTTCTCTATAAAAATAGTCTCAACTCTCATTTATGCTAACAAGAGTGAATCATTTTTGTACCAGTTGCCTAAAGATAACTGAACGTATGTAAATGTTATTGTTGTGAAACACATAGATAGAGTGGGAATTTGAGCAAAAGCTACCTAAAGATAATGAGAATATTATGTAGATGATAGAACAACTGGAGACTAAAGAAATCACAAAGAAGGTATCAAGGCTTAATAACCATTGATCTTATTCCGACTTTGAGAATCATAAAGGTATTTCTTTTATTGAATTCACAGTAAGGTTAGCAGAACAAGATAGTTGGATAACGGGATGAAATAGGTTTATTAGTTTACTGAAACATTTTATTGGTGTTTCGTTATTTACATATACATAGTATCATGGAAATATCATTTTTTTTACTACAGTAATATTATATGGTAGACATGGAACATGACAATAGGGTGAAACGAACGGGAAGCTCGGAAGGTCCTTTTGAACACCTGTTAGCCACTTCAGACCATGTATATACAAAACTATGTTGCATATTTTGGTATATTTTTGGGACTACGTTGCTATTATATAATGATATTTGAATTAGTTTTACATAAAAATGTTGCAATATTTGTTTATCAGAAATTCAACAAAGAGTCATGCCATCTTTTGTGGAGTATTTGATAGCCATGGTCCTTACAGTCGTATGGTTTCTAGAAAGTTCATAACTCACTTCCTGTTACAAAAACTAATTGAACTTTCAAATAGACTTTCATCCCATCTGGCCCGTTTTCCTTTTACTTAATTAGATTATGCTTTTCTTATTGACATGGCGAAGATTATGATTCATGATGTGGCCACTGGAGTACACTGGCGTCGTGCTGGAATAAATCGCCATCGATACACCAAACCAATTCAATCAACTTATGGACGCAGTGCAAGTTCCAATGAAAAAGCTATGATACCCAGATGTGGCAATCATTGTTGCGGGAGACAGGGTGGCCATCCGGTGGAGATCCACAAAAAAAACAGGCAAATCCTGCAACTGCGGCTGCATACAACCGTGGTTTGATGAAAAAATTTAGTTCAGGTGTTGGAACACCCTTGATGCCTAAAAGAAAGTGGTGTCTTTTTTCGTTGTTCAATGAGAATAGGATGGGTCAATAGTCATCTAACATTAGTATGCAACCTGCGAGCCGCTCCTAATTATGTTTCACCCGTTTTCAAATACACAAAATTAATCACTATTTTGCTTCTGAAAACCCAACTGATACATGTTTAGCTAATGCTGCAATGGGAGTAGACACTGCTTGGAGTTCATGGTTAAGCTGTATGATAAACTGTTATTCAGCGACTTCACATGGTTTCTTTAACAAACTTCATTCACCTTTGATACACAGAAACTATTGAAGTTCTAGAGGAAGCTGTCTCTAAAGGCCATAAGTTCGAGAAGAAAGTTGAGTGGGGTATTGATCTGGCATCAGAACATGATAGTCAATCCTGACAACAAACCAGTAGCTGTTACGAATGTTCTGGTGCCAAAGGTAAGCCTTTATTATTACATGCTTAATCCTATTTTGCATCAAAATTTAGAATCAAATATATCCTTGAGTCTAGAGTTCGCAATATTGGCTTATAAACCTTCGTATATCCTTGAGTCTAGAGCTGGTCATGATAGGATACTTATGTACTTCGCAACTGAAACAATTCTTATTGACTTTGCTACTGATACATGCTCAAACCACATCGGGGTACCGACCTCATTGTACTCATCGTAGTCGTGGAGGTTTAATCAGGTTAGGCAAAAAAAATAAAAATAAGAATAACGTGCTATTGAAAAAAGTTTTTCTTAAACAAAAGTATGTGTAGCTACATATTTTGGTTGGAACAATTAAATCTTAAGATGTGTTCTTGCTATTTTTTGGTGTTGATGCATCGCATAATGAGTATATTTCATGAGATCTCACGGCCAATTTTTGCTATAATATTATGGCATTTTAGAAGATTGTATTTATTCAATTCAGAAAACAGGTAAAAAAAATTCGAGAAGAAAGTTGAGTTGGGTATTGATCTGGCATCTGAACATGATAGTCAATCCTGAAAACAAACCAGTAATTGTTATGGATGTTCTGGTGCCAAAGGTAAGCCTTTATTGTTACATGCTTAATCCTATTTTGCATCAAAATTTAGAATCAAATATATCCTTGAGCCTAGAGTTGGCGATATTGGCTTATAAACTTTTTCGATTTGGTTGTGATTTATCTTGATCAAGTCAAATGGCCCAAACGAAAAATATTTCGCTAAAAGTAAAACAAGGATATTGACAATAAAATCAGTGGTTAGCCGGTGAAATGGGTCGTTTTTGCATGTCGTATTGGTTATTCTTTGCTATATATTTAAGTCATTATGATTCATTTTCTTTAATTTGTGTCATTTATGTCCTAAATATTCAACCAATTTTAATTGTTATTATGCCTCAAAGTTGTTCCCAAACTTGGTTATAGAATCTTAAGTCACAACTTTCATCTAAAAAAGCAAAGTGGTGCATTTGAATACTATTAGATATATATTAACAAACTTTGTTAGCTGTACATTGTTGTTTTCTCACCTATTTCATCATCTTTATTGTTTTTGCCCATTGTCTCTACACTTATGGCTCAAATGTAGTTACCCTTAATTGTAGATTTATGTTGTTTAAAATAAGTTTTCGCTACTTGACATTTGAGTTTGACGGAGTGACTTTAGTCTGCACTTCTAGATGCTTCAATTAGTTTGATACATAGATGCAACAATGCTCTTAAGAGCATATCTAAACACCTCTTATGGCTGATTTGAGTATTTTTCTAAGAACATATCCAAAAACCCATTAAGATGTAACCTATATATAGTTTAAGATCTAGAATCACTCCTCAAATTGATTTCAATCTTGGTCACATGATATTATTTAAATCTTTTGAAGTGATTTTAGTATTTTACCTGGCCTTCTGTAAAGATTGTGACTTGTGAGCATGAAGTGGTTGTTTATTATTGTTAATTTTTGGGCAAGTCAGGTCGCCACGTCATGCATTTACTACTGTTGTTCTAATTGCCAATCATGTAAAAGATAAATAAAGGTATATTTAGTTTCATCACATATTAGATTATATCATGATAACATAAATTATTTTACAAAAATCTCAAATTCCATTTTTGCCAACATATTTTGGTATTTGTATCCAGATCAGTCAGGTCTCCTAGACACCTTTCCTTTTGCATAGAATGACATAGCGGCCAGAAATGCAAGATAAGACGTAAGTTTAAGACTATTGGCTCAAATTCAAGAAGGAGAAACATTGCTTCGAATAAAGATCAAGAAAATTCAAATATCTGCTTGCGAATGTTGAGACCTTGATGTATCTATGTCTCTGTATTGTTGACTAATACCTTTAAGGATTTTTTTTTTCTTCTAATTTGTTATTGAATTGTTGTATGATTTTGGAAAGAGTTGTTTGACAATGCAGAGTCTTGAAGCTAATTGAAAAGACCCGTTTTCTCACACGGTCAACTTTATGTAGTTGTTTCGTTGTTTCAAGAGTAAAAAGCAATAAAGGTTTAAAATTTGTGTTGTGACAAAGACAACAACTATAGCAACTTTACAATCAATGTTGTCGATAAAGAAATTAATTGTAGATTAAAAGTTTGTTGTTGTACTCTTTTTCTACACAATAAAGTAACTGTAATTTTCTTATGGTATAAGTAACATGTAATGGCATGGGTTGGATGGTGGATTGTGTGTTGGATGTGGGTCTTTTGAATGGTAAGCTTGCAATTTGTTATACTCTAGATATGAAGATTAAGGAAGTATTGGTCAAGTATAATTTTTGTTGGATGGCTAAAGTATTTGGGCTGGTTATTGTGTTAATGATTGTTGTGTCATGTATTTGATTAATGGAGTAATTTTGATGCATAGTTTTATTGGTGAAAATGAAGTTCTCTGATGGTTTTTTCTCTAGCTTTGGTTGTGATGTGTTTGGGAGATGTTTATATATTATGTCGGTGATGGCTAATGGTGTGGAGCACTATGCTACATCTTTAATTTAACTTGGGCCTCGGGCCCAGAAGTATACTTATGACGTCAAAATAGTTATAGGCTTTAACATTTTGAATGGCATTCGTCTAAAGATTTTAAGAAATAATTTATGATATATTCATTTGGTATGTTTATAATTGATTTGCCTTTATTTAATGTTTTTTATAAACGATATTTATATCGTTGAATAACTTAAGTTATCAAAAATAAGTTATAAACATACCAAATTATTTATTGATTGCATTAAGGACGAAGCATCAAATTCATAAGAGATTTCAGAAAATCAGTATCATTTATAAACTCATAACTGGTACGCTTGGTCTCTAAAGAAAAAGTATATCACTTATCTTAAAAGAAACATTAAAAGTTTAGTTAACTTGATGAAATACAGGATTACTAAGCCGTGGCATGTGTTATGACAAATGTTGGTACTATTCTATTTTCTCAAATTTTGCGCGTGTGACATGAAACTGAGCCAAAAAAATTAAGATGTTGGATGTGGCATTGGGGGAAGCGACTTATATATGGCTGAAAATTTTGTTTTTAAGAAATGTTATGGTATGTACTAATTAGAGTTTAAAAGGTGAATATGGAACGGGAAATGTTATCTACAGGTATATAAGCATGTTAGGCAGGGCGGGTTAAACTACATGTCAATGCAGGTTTAAGTGAGCTGGGTCGGATGAAAGATGTACTTTTTGTCAAATATTTTAATTTATTTATAAATAATTCGTGTGTCAAATATGATTCTATTATAGTTCTATATCAGTAATTACGTATTGTGCATTGGTACAAATAAATAAATATATTAAGAGGTTTAATGTATTGAGTTACACATTAGGATTGGGCAACTCTACAACCATTTGACCCGTTTCTTCATAAGCTAACCATTATAGATTAAACTCAACCCGAATTGATCCTTTTATAGATAAATAGGTCATAGTTGGCACGTCTGCCTTCTGTATTGTTTTGCCGTCTTTGTTTATGCCTATAATTTGACTTGCAGATAGTCATAGGCAGCATATTATCAATTGGATTGATGGCACATAGCAACTTTCTACGGCATTTTACTTGACAACTAAAGGAGTTCTTCAAGTACGCTTTCGATGTTTGCTCTGATAAATAATAGTCTTTTTTTTTTTTTTTTTTTTTTTTTTTACCATAACAATATATAATAATTTTTTCTGCTGGAAGTTGTTTAGGGCAAATTTGGCGTCTACGTGATGCACATGGAAAGCCACCTGGTGTAATTGGATGGTGGCCTTCACGAGCTGTACCTTCCTTGATAATCATGACACTGGATTCACTCGTGTACTTTAGGTCTGTAAGGCTTACATAATCTCTGATCTGGCATGTAATTACTTTCTTTTAATCGTTAATGTTCTTATCTATTGATGTTAAATAACAAGTCAAGGATTAATTAAGTTGATGATTCTGTTGTTATTGGTTTGATAGCAGCAGTAACAACGGAAACGGCTGCATCGTCTGAAATAATTCACTGGGATGTTGTACGTGACAATTTAGACTGCTGCTCGGGATTGCCTAGTGTGATTGCTACAACAAGGCCATAGGCTCCTCTTGGCCATCTACAAACGAAACTTTGTGATGTTCTTTTATTGACCCATGATATGGGGACTGAACGTATACCATCAAGCTGTGCCGATGTTCAAGGTGAATACACTTTTTGATATTTAGGGTTATAGTATATTTATTTCAATAACTCATTGCCATAGTCTTGGAAAGGATTTTGCATGTCTGTCAGGTTCTCTTTGTTTCTGCTGTGGATAGAATTTTATTCTACGTCTCTGCAAATTCGTTTCTATTGTGATTAAATTCCACACCAGTTCAACATCTACTTCTTGCTCCTTGCCTTTACACTTTGCATTGTTGGACTTCTCTTCACATTTCCTTATATTCTCTTTTTTTACCAGTCTTTAGAGTTTATACCACCACTTATATGCAAAACTTTATACCCTTTCCATGCTTAACTTTTTTTAATGCCAATGATATCCTAAATGAACAATTTCAGTTATATCCTGAAAAATATTGGCATAACTTATAAGACATTTTCATTACTCGATGAATATGCAACTGCAAACTTCCTCTATGTCTTCGGAAAGGTAAACGTAGTTTGTAAAACGACTGGGGTTGGTTTTGGGCCTACGTATTAGTTTATGTCGTTAAATTTAGTGATATTCGTTTCTATGTATAAATAACGGACTTATGGGGATTTAGGGGATGTTTGGATGTGTCTATGTGACAAAATGTGCATGTAATGGTTTTTAGATGTGATTAAGTAGTTTAAGATTATAATACTCGGTTGTTTTAGTGTTACATTATTTTAGAAACAAATATAGACTTTAGAGGTCAAATCAATATCAGTAAGATGTTGCTAATAGTATCTATGTGTTGATTAATCACTCACATTGTCTAAAACACATAATCATGTAATTTCTTAAATCTTAAAAATTTGATAACATTAGTGATTACTATTTGCGGCTATATGCTATGAATTATTAAATACTTGCTCGAGCATAAAATACAAAACCTATCTCATAGGAAGACGCTTAGCTCGAACACTAAATATCTTAACGAGACGTATACCAACGATGCCTCTAACTAGGGGCGGAACTACATAGTAGTTAGGGGGTGGCGGTGCCCTCCATAGTTTGCCAAAAAAATATCATTTTTTAGCGTAAATTTTTTTTACGACCATTTTATTAAAGTGCACCCCATTACCAAAACAAATTGCCCCTCACTTTAAAATAAAACAATGTAAAAACCTTAGATCTCTATCTTAATTTTCAAAAATATCACTTCTTAGTTTAAAATTTTCTTTTTATGAACTTTTTATTAAAGTGCATCACGAATTTTATCAAAAAAAAATTTTTTGCCCCCCGTCTTCTAAGATCTTGGGTCTGCCACTGCCTCTAACACTTGCGTATGCAAACACCTAAAAAATGTATTTCAGTTAACAAAAAATAACAAACAAATAATTATAAGTCATGCCCGCCCATTGGGCGGGCTTCGAAAACTAGTATATATATATATATATATATATATATATATATATATATATATATATATATATATATATATATATATATATATATATATATATATATATATATATATATATATATATATATGAGAGGGTTAATGTGAGATCAAACTTAAAGTTGTAAAAATAAGATCAAGTCTAAAAAACTACTAAAACGTTTATAAATAACAATTTTAGCAATAATACACAAAAATATAATATTTTAATACAAATTAACATTTTAGAAACTAATAACCAAATGATACATGAGTTTGAATTAGTGATACACCGATACACATTACACTAATAAATATTCCAAAATCTGATACACATACAAAAACCTGATACACATTAAACTTCTAATCAAAGTGTATCACATAGGTTTCAGAATTTTAAAAAGAAATATATAAAAACTTTAACATTTTTAGTTGTAGCTAATAAAAAAATTATTTTTGTTATAAGGAGAGTGTCACTTGTCAAATTTTAGATTGATCTCATTTTAACAACTTTAAGTTTGATCTTATTTGATCTAGATTCTATATATATATATATAGTTACGTAAAATCGAGTCGAGTCGAGCTTTATATGCCCATTTTTCATCAAGTTCGAGCTTTAAAAATGGCAATAATCGAGCTCGAGTCGAGTTTCGAGCTTGAGTTTGAGATGACGAGCCGAGATCGAGCTTGAAATCCAAAGCTCGAATGAGCTCGAGTCGAGTTTTGAGCTCGACTTTTACTAACGAGTCGAGTTCGAGTTTGGTAGTATTCGACTCGACTCGGCTCGTTTACACCCCTAGTTATACCAAAAGAAAGTGAGAGTGGGAAGAAGACGAGGGTAAAATAGTTATTTCGCAAAAATAACTGGATTTGAGAACATATAACGGGGCATTGACCTGAGCATTACGGGTCAAGGGACCTCATTGACACAAAAAGCGTACCGTTTGGACTCCAGGCGACGCAAAAGCCAACTTTTGTCCTAACGTGATATTTTTGGCCAAATTTAAGGACCAACAGTGTATTTTACCGTAAGTTGGTTTTGAAAGTAAAAAAGCATATTGGAAACTTGGGGGTACAATTACTACAAAGCCGAAAACCACAAGGTTTCTAGATAGATTACGTTCAAATTTCAGGTAAATAAATAAAAATTTAATGCAAACAAAACTTGTGACCTAAAACCCTAAAAAAACATCACCACCGCTGAAACCCCTTTAGTTAAAAAAAAAAAAAAAAACATCAAAGATATGGGTGAACAAGAACATCAGCAAGAAGTAGGATACCAAATCGACCTTGGTAACCTAACAGCATATGATCCTACACACCAGTTTCAATCTGTTCCTAATAACAGGTTCTTGTCACTCTTGTTTCATTCATTTGAAAATGATGTTATTGCTACTTCTTTGTTTGGTAAACTGTATGATTGGTTTTGTAAATGAAACTTGTTATACTTTTATTTAAAATGTTTTTGTACTCCGTATTATATTTAATATGTTACCTTTCTATGAAAATTTCCGTAGCACTATTTTAGGGGATGGTTTGGGATTTCGTATTTAAACAGCTTATGCATACAAGCACAAGCACAACCAGATAATTAGCTTATTGGAAACAGCTAATTTCACTATAGAATAAGCAGATTATTATAAGTTATTTTGTCTGTTTATTTGCTTCTATAAAACGAAGTAAACATATAAGCTGTTTTAAGCAATCCTACACAGTTAAGTAAATAAGAGTGTCTGATTAATAATGAAAAATCTTAGGGGGTGCTTGGTTTGCAACAAGTGGAATCAATGAGGCTGATGATAAGATGGAATGGGAATGGGTATCATAACTTAAATAATATTGTTTGGTCTGTTGTTTGGGTTATAAAACGAAGCAAACCTTAAAAGATAAAGAAACCAAAAATTAGTTTTCCAAATTAATCAGCAACTCCTTGGCATGTCCTTTGAGCCAAATACAAACAATAACATCAGTTTATGTACAATTGTCCACTACAATTCCATAAAGTCATCTGTAGGCTGGACATATAGAATTGTAATAGTAGCTGATATCTTATGCTAATTGTAGGGGGAAATTGTTTGTAAAAAAATATAACCTTGAAACAATGCGATCCCGAATAAATGTAGTGAGCGATCTAACATGTGGGAAGAAGACGACGTTGGTCCTTTGGAATGATAGAACCATACCATCACCCTAGATTCAAAGGTTTTCTTAAACCCTTTCCTACAAAACAAACACCTTTCTAACACTTTCATTATCATTCCATTTCTTCGAACCTACAAACCAAGCAGGCCCTTAAACATCGAGGGGGAGAATTAGGCTTAAAACCAATGGTAAATGTGAAGAGCATGGACTTGTTGAAAGTTAGGATTGTCAGTCTGTTTGAATAACAATGATGACTTATTGTATGAGAAAATTCAAAATACCAATAAAAATGTTGCACTTTTTGGTATATTAAAGAAGCTATTGCAATATTTGCAAGTTATACGATTGAATGAGGTTAAAGTGTTAGAGATGCGATATGTGTTCTCGGATTCAGAGTTACAGTGAGACATACTCCAGGACATTTGGAAGCATGTTTTGAATTCTTAAAATTAAAGTCTCATGAAGTTTCTTTAGATTTAAGAAGGCAATCAATGTGGCAATTTTGTAGTGGTTTGTTTTGACATAGCTTTATCTCTAACTATTGTTTATCGTGATTAGCGAATGTACTAAATATCTATCTAAAATGAATTTATGTCTTATAAAGTCGCTAACTAACAGTCAAACTGCATCTCTAAGTCAACCACGTGTCTTGATTTGCTACAAAAGCCCTTGGATTTACTTGCATTGTTACATGATTTTTTCAGTAGCTAATGTGTGATGTCCTGTTGGATGACTTATGCAAATTAAACACCAATTAATTACCACTTGATTTTTAAAATATCTCAGAGGCTTTTGCTGAACAGGACATTTTTGACATCTACCCGGCTATTGATAAATTCAGATGCTTTGTATGGTGGTTGTGTAGGCAGTTGGTAAATTGCTTTTGTGAAAGTGGTTAAATGTAAATATTACTTTTATATTGACTGGGTTTGTAATATTAGCCTATAGGATTTACCTTTTTTTTTTTTAATGTGCTGCGATGTTATTTGATATATCAAGCTTAAAAGGCCTTTGGTTCAGTATGTTGTATCATTTTGGTAAATATCTATTGCTAAAGTTTATCGTACTTATTTGGTGTTTTGTTATTTACTTGATCATATCAGGGACGATCTTGTGAAGGAGTGCATTGCACATGGTACTAAATTAATTCAGGCAGTTGCTGATGCTCTTTTTAGTTTGCCTTCTTCTGAAGACGCATCTGGCCCAGTTGTTTCTCTACCACCACCAACCACAAAATTGCCAAGAGAAAAACCCGTATGTTTTCTTTGCATTCTTTATGTTGACTTGCTTTTTATTTGGCAGTTTCCAGAAATCGAGTGCACTTGAGTGCTTAAAGAAGCCCGTTCTTTTGGGCCTCTTTCATTGTTTGCCTCTTCTTCTTAAAACTCGTAGGCAGATTTATTGAACAATGTTGGACTTCCATTACTCTTAAAATTACTTTCACAATGAATAAGATGACATTCTAACTTGGTTTCTGAATATCAGTGTTTTAACTACATTTATAAAAAATATTGGGCTCCTTTTCGTTTTACAATCATACTCTGCTTTGTAGTATTATATTGAGTTCTGCGTGGTTATTAATTTCATGCAATGTGTCCTTGCATTATTTTTTGGCAATTTGCAATACCTAAACAATATTTTAGCATAAAAAAGAAATGTTTTCTCGATTTTTACTCATCCGTGTCAGCTCAAAATCATTACGGTTATGCAGTGCACTACATACATGCTATTTGATTACACTACGAGGCTCAAATGCTTCTAAAACATCCTCCTATTTCTTCTTCTAGTTTTCTGTTCTTACTCACCGTCTATATGTTCTCGTTATTTATTTTCTGTCCGCAACTAATTTAAGACCAATTTGCTCATACTTGCAGCTGCCAAAACCTGCACCTCCAACTAAATGGGAGGTTTTTGCCAAAAAGAAAGGTTGGTATATAGCAACCTCCACTTTGTTCCTTGGCTTGTCAGACATTTGAAAAATCAGATTAACTATCTATTTTAATCAAATCATTGAGAAGCAAGATCTTCACTTTAAGGTCCCTGATTTGGTACTAATGCATTAGCCTTCATACAGGTATCCAAAACAAAAAGAAAGATAAACTTGTCTATGACGAGCAAACTCATTCATGGAAGCGTCGCCATGGTTATGATCGCGTAAATGATGACAATGATCTTCCAATTATTGAGGCGAAGATGACAGATGGTAAATACTACTAATATACATTTGACTTTTAAGTGTTAGATAGTCAACTCTGTTGCTTTTTTGTCTTTGAAATGTAACTATAGGAATTTTTTGGCAACCGTAAATTGAGCAATATCATCAATTCGCTGTTTTGGAACTAAAGAGCTATAAACATCAATGTCAACTTCAGACTTGAAGTGTGTGTCAAGTTAATTAGTTATCTGATTTTTACAGAGCCAGGAGTTGACCCATTTGCCAAGAGACGGTCAGAGAAGAAGCAACGAGTTGAAAAACAAGAGAAGAACCGTTTGCATAATTTGAAAGAGGCTGCAAAAGTTGGCGCTTTACCAAGGTTTCACATTTTTTTTCTTTTCATAACTCATATCATGAACTAATCATAATCACAGTATTTGATCATTATACATGTTCATACTTATATCTCACTAACCAATCACTTATATCAATCTAATTTTGTTCAGTCATGTTCAACTTGCTGCAACTGCTTTGCCTATCACTGGAACCCAAACGGCACCGAGAAAAGTTAGCAAAGATGAACTTCAAAATGTAGCAGGAATGGCGGCAACTTCAACCGCCAGTGGTGGCAAATTCGATAAAAAGTTGGCTGGTGAAAAGCCCCCAAAACATGATAAGAAATACAGGAAGGTGTGTAAAATAGGCACTTTAGGTTATGTCAATATTTCATTCAGGTTTCTAAAATTATGCTTCATCTTCATTAACTTCTTATTATCTTTCCAGTTTCTACCTGCTGTTGAAGGATCAGGAATGGGTTCACTAGAGAAGCAACAGACTGACAAGATTCTTAACAAGCTAATGGCTAAGAACTCTCATGAGATTTTCAATGTTGGCAAGGTAAACTATGATACCCTAGCTCGTAGAGATGAAAATTTTGACCTGCATACTTGTAAACGGATCGATTTGGGATGTGCATCTCAAACAGGTTAAATAACATTTTTAGCAAAAAGGGGCAGTTGTTAAATGGGTTGGAAGTTGCAAGTGTTTTTTTAATGTATAGTCTCTCCCAAATCTTGTTACTCACATTAACCATAGTTCTCACATGCAGTATTTATAAATAAAAAATGGAGAAATAAGTGTTGTTTCTGTTCAGTCAATGCCTTTCTACCAGTAACTAAAATGACCTGTTTCACCCTTGAACCTGTATTTACCTGTTGCTTGACCTGCCCATCTTTTTATCTCTACTTTTTATCTTTTCTTCACCATCTTTGGTCAACATTTCGAGCTTACCAAAGCATGTCATTACTTCTGACATATAATACTTTCTGAAACTTCTGTTTTAGGATGTCCCAATTAATTTGCTATAGTTCGGTTTTGTATGTGTCAAAAATAATTTTAGCTCAAGGCTTCTTTATGTATCGATTTTCCGTCTAGAAATGCAAAGTTATTTCTAGGGACAGTACCAACTACGGAGTGTTTTAACATTTGAATTACATTTTTGCCACTATATCATTTTTACTAATATGTCGGCACTATCTATATGGGACCAAGGCTCATTTATTATTTTATGTTTTCATAGAAGGCTATATAGATATCTGACATGTTGTAAATTATAAGTGCTACTTTATCTAATGATTTGCTGCTTGGAAATAGGCTGTTGACATGTACAACTCGAAAAGTGACAAGAAAAGAAGAAATCAGCAAGGGAAGTCATCATCAACGTCAAGTAAATTGAAAGTTAAGAAGAGCCCATATAAAAATGCAGGAAAGAAGAAACCTTCGAGTAAAGGAAAATCAAAATAAATACATGTTTACAAGTCTGTTTGATGATTGTAATCTTTTTTTTAGTCAGGTGTTAAAATGCCAATCAGGAAAGACAGCAACCAAGTTTCAAATCTTGTGCTTGTAGTGAAATTATTTATTTATATATGATTTTTGTTTTTACCCTTCTATTAGCAACCTCATGATTATATATACTTGCAAGTCTGTGAGTGTTACCTTTGGCAATTTGCACAAAAAGTGTGGTTTCATAGCCTACTTGATAGTTTGTTGCTAAAATGAGAAGCAGAAAAATGTACACTTTGTTTTAATTTCATGCAATTTACTAAAATGAGAAACAAAATGCAGTTGTAAACATTTTTTTTTCCTTCTTTCTAAATAATGGAAAAAGTCGTGCGCTTGTGTTCGCGAGGTTGTAAAGGTTTATTTCTTATCTTCTGCTCGAGTTTGTGACGTGGACCAGGTCCCATAAAATTTGGATTATGGTGTGAAGCTTTGGGTTTATGTTTGCTGCTCCATGTCTTTCGCTAGATGTTTACCTTATAGTGTGGTTTGTGCTTGGTGGTCTGCTGACTAGGCATTGTGCATTTCGAGTGATATTGTCTTTGTCTCAGGATGAGGATCTATCTTGCTGTCTAGAGCAAGTCAGACAACAAACTTCTTTCGAACATCCGAAAGAGAATAAGAAAAGTATATCTTTAGTTACTCGCTAAAGACAGCTTCTTTATTTCAACTTTTGTTTGATAATCAGTGTTTTAGAATAGAAATGTAATGACACCCGATTGTTCATTTTTAAGCTTCTATGCTGTAAAAAATTAAGCTGTAATAATTTTGTATTCCTTTAATTATCACTCTCAACTTTTTTTAGCCCATTAACTATGTTACAATCAATTTTCTAGAAGGCGTGAGGCGTGGCAAGGCGGCATAGCCAAGCCTCAAGCCTTACGAGCCTTTGCGAAGCCTTGGCGTTTCATAAGGCGTGCTTAAGGCGGCAAAAAAATATATATAGATTTATGTATTTATAACTTTGTATCATTTTTTAAGAGCAATTTCAATAACTAAAGCCCCAATCCCAAATAACCAGGCCCAAATACGAGGCCAAAGGTAGGAATTAAGTTTTAAAATAACGAGGCCCAAGAAAGAAATAGCCTAAATACTAGAAATTCAAGCCCAACCAAGAAATCCCTAAATTCTTCTAAAATGGCGCCACGCTTTACCAAAAGGCGCGCTTTTCGCCCTTATCCCACGCCTTTTCACACGACGCCTAGAACTCGCGCCTTGGTCCATTTCTTGGCGCCGAGGCCACGCCTCGCGCCTTGGCGGCGCCATGGCGCGCCTTTTAGAACACTGGTTACAATATATACGTCAAAATTCAAAAATGGGAAGTGATATGTACAGATACACTTTTACTTTGCACACATAATTTTGCTTGTCCCTACACATCAATTTGCTTGTAAAAGTGTATGTGTACATATCAATACCCTTCAAAAATATATATCACATTTTTTAGACGGAACTTGAACTCACAATTATTTCACAAGAAATATCTTGATAATAGTTATATTTTTGGGGATAGATTTTTTTTATGGAAAATGACAAAAAAAATGCATCGAACTTGACACCTATTGTGATTGTGTGTAGCCAACTATTTTTTTTTTCATTGTAACACAAAACTTTTGAATTTTTGTCATTGTATGTACAATTTCCAACGTGTCACAACACGTGGATTGCCAACTCATCGGGGTGTTACATGTGGACTGCCAACTCATTTACCCACTATTACTTTTTAGGGATAATAACAAAAAAATGTATCGAACTTGACCACTTTTGTCATTGTAACACAAACCTTTTGAATTTTGTTAATGTATGTATCCAGTCAATCTAAACTTGGCATCGTTAGTCCTTTATACTAACGGCCGTTAGCACATAACTTAAAAAAAATTCTTACGTTTTCATCCCTTTGTATATGTTTTCGTTCGTTTTCTTATGTTTTCATCCGCTTATACATTTTTCGTTCATTTTCTTATGTTTTATATCGCTTTCGTCCGCTTTTATACGCCATTTTTTAACGCTTTTGTGCTTTTCATCCGCTTTTTTATGCTTTCATCCATTTTCGTGACGCTTCCGCTTTTTATAGCTACACACGCCCGTTTATTTTATTAATGCAACGTTAGTCCGTTATACGTTTTCGTCCGTTTTTACACGTTTTCGTCCGATTTTACACGTTTTAGTCTGATTTTACACATTTTCGTCCGTTTTGACACGTTTTCATTTGATTTTACATGTTTTCGTCTGTTTTACACGTTTTTGTTTGATTTTACACGGATGAAAGCATATAAAAACGGATGAAAACGTAAGAAAATGGATGAAAATATATAAAAACGGATGAAAACGTAAGAAAACAAATGAAAACGTATAAAAAGGGATGAAAACGTAAGAAAATGAAATTTTAAGTTATGAGCTAACGGCCGTTAGTATAAAGGACTAACGATGCAAAGTTTAGATTGACTGGATACATACATTAACAACATTTTCAAAAGGTTTGTGTTACAATGACAAAAGTGGTCAAGTTCGATACATTTTTTTGTTATTATCCCTAAAAAGTAATAGTGGGTAAATGAGTTGGCAGTCCACGTGTAACACCCCGATGAGTTGGCAGTCCACGTGTTGTGACACGTTGGAAATTGTACATACAATGACAAAAGTTCAAAAGTTTTGTGTTACAATGAAAAAAAAATAGTTGGCTACACACAATCACAATAGGTGTCAAGTTCGATGCATTTTTTTGTCATTTTCCTTTTTTCTTATTGCTTTTGATAATAGTTATTTTGGTACGAAGATATTATCATTTAGATTGTTTGTCTTTACGGGGTTTTTAGATCGGTAAATCTTATCTCACGAAATATAAAAGTTATGGTAAAATTCATTTTTATTTTCTAGTTATTGACAAGTATCATACCCAAAAAGGCCCAATAAACAATTTTGCATGATTAAATGGATAGTTTTTGCAAAAGTCATTTTTCGTCATTCATTTTTTAGAATAACATCACACTTGAAATCCGACTCTTGAGTTAAATTGTCCAAACAGGCAAGTCTCGGAACCCGAATTATTAGAAAAGACCCGCAAAAGGAAACCTGTAAAACTCACGACTTCGCACTAGAAGGAAAATTCGGATTTCTTTGTCTCTTGCAAAATACATAATTAGTTTCATTAAATGAATGACAAAAAAAAAAAAAAAAAAAAAACTATAAAATTTGGTTTATTTTTAATTTGATGAATTTTTAGTTGACTTTACGATAATAAGAACATCTACTATTTTTACGATAACAAAAACATCCACTAAGGTTGTTTAAGAATATGTCTAAGAAATTATAAAGAGATCCAAAATTTTGTGCATCATAACGAGGAACATTTCAAATCAAGAAAAATTCTAGCATTTTGAAGAGTTTTGTAAAGACTAAAATACATCGTTGGTCCCTAAACTTGTCACTGCGCATCGCGATGGGACAAACTTGGGCATTTTCATCGTCCGGAGTCCCTATTTCAAGTTTCACACTCGTAATTGGTCCTTTGACCATATTTCTGTTAGTCAAGGACGTCAGTTGGCGTTTGATTTGTCTTTAGTCCAAGGGCACATTTGTCATTTTACCATTGTCCATTATTTAATATTACAGTGTCAGCCCACTTGTTTACCGAGGGGCGCTACAGTAAAACCTTGCTAATAAAAGGGAAAGTTTATCACCACTCATCATTTATCTTTCCTATCCACTAAAATCTTATTTTCTTCACCGACGGTAAAATCTGAAAAATGGTGTTGTGTTCATGCAACAGAAGGGCTGTCCTTCGAACCTGCTGGAACAACACGGTCCAAGACAGGTTGGGACACTTAATTTTATTTCATTTTAAAGTTGGCATGTAGTGGTTTACCTTAAAATGTGTTGATTATAGTAATATATCTGTTTTATTATAATTGTGATTTTATACAAGTGGGTTTAGTTGGTGTTTATGCCGCAAAAGATGCTAACATTTTGATTATCAATTATAGCCTACAACATGTCTGTTCATTGGGTGGTACGATCCACCCATGCAAAGGAGAGCAAAGGATGTTATCATCTACTTGCAGAGGACAATCTACAGGAATGAGGCGGCATTACAAGAATGTGAAGCCGCCATCATTTCTGAGACTATGGAGGCGGTGAACGCTGGTGACCAGGCAAATGAGGTAGAGGCTGCTCACCAAGCAGCCTTGGCTGATCTCCTTGTTGAGAAGGAGAAAGTTTGCCGTCTCAGGAACTTTTGTGTCTTGTCTTGGATGGTCATCTTCTTGGTTTTTCTATGGTTCTTCTATAGGGTTTAGATAGGTACTGGTTTTTGTGTTTTGAATCGGTGGTAGATGGTCTCCAATGTTGATAGTTGTGTTTAAGAAGTTTTAGTGTACGTTGACTAAGAATAGTCTTTTGGTTTATAATGTTTGGTCCTTGTAAAGTGGTAATATATTTCTTTTATGCTTTGGTCCTTATATTGTGTTGCCTTTACTAATAGGTCCTTTGCCCCAAAAATTTATATATCACTTGCCACATAAATACTAGTAGAATGATCAAAGTCATAACACATATACAAGTATCAAAGATGGATGAATGATCAGAGATGGATGAACAGACACCACTTTTAAGTATCAACAGAAACTTGATATGGTGTTGTTCATCCATTTTTTATTCTTCATTCCTGTTTGTGATAATACAATAACAGTTTCCAACTCAAAACATAGATCCAAGAAAAACAGTTCCAAGAATCATAGACATATGAAGTCTCAAAGATGGATGACCAGACACCATTTCTGAGTATCAACATAAACTTGATATGGTGTTGTTCATCCATTTTTGATCCTTCATTCATGTTTGTGATAATAGAATAACAGTATCCAACTCAAAACACAGATCCAAGTTCAACAGATCCAAGATTCATAGACGTATGAAGTCTCAAGGATGTGTGAACCGACACCATTTCTGAGTATCAACATAAACTTGATATTGTATTGTTCATCCATTTTTTATCCTTCATTACTGTTTGTGATAATAGAATAACAGTATCCAACTCAAAACACAGACGTATCAAGTCTCAAATATGGTGAATGAATTGACTTTGTAAAAGTCATCAGTTACTATGCGTATGAACTAGTAACAATACGTAGAAATACACGGTAAAGTGGCAAATCAATACAATAAAAACACAATTTAACCCATAGACTAACATGACATGATTTCATATATAATGCAAATGGATATATTTCCATATGCAAAAAAATTTGTAGTCTACAAAGTTCAGAAACATACATTGTTTAAACACAACGAATAATGTTTAGGGGAATACATATTCGATGGATAATGTTTAGGGGAATACATATTCGATGGAAAACATTGGCTTTCATATGCTTAACAAGCATTTTTTTGTGGTGAAGAAAGCTTTGCTGCTATAATCTTGGTCTTAGTCCAAAATTGTTTTGGAGACCCACCAGAAGCAACATCAACTTGACTTCCAGATTGAGACTAGACCACACTTGGTTGAAAATCACCTTCAGATTGAGCATCAGTTTGACACTGAGGTTGTTCATTTCCTTCAAAGTTGTGACATGTAACCTTTGCCTTCTTCTTTGCTGTAACTTTTGGCTGGGATGAACCTGTTTTTTGAGACTGTTGTGTACTGCCTTGACTTCCTGTTACACCTCCTTGCCCAAGACATGTTTTCTTGTTGTGTCCAGCATTGCCACAAATACCACAAACCACACTCTTACTAGACTGTGACAAGTTACTGGTATTGTCACTATTATCATTTTCAGTAAAAGCCTTGGTTCTTTTCTTTCGTGCCCTACCTAATGGTTTATGATGTTTAGGTAGAAGAATGGTTGTAGACACTTGTGACTTATTCCAATGCCGATAACCATTTATTGGCTGGATGTGGTGTTTGTAAGTTTCTTCCCAAGTCTTAAGCAAGTAACATGGATGAACCCATGATTCAACATATCCTACTTGCATTCCATTGAACCTCATACATCGGTGGGGTAGCAACATCATGTTTACATGGCATAACTGTAAGCTCCCATCTTCTACATGTACAAGCCCTAGCTTCAACATTCACAAAACACTTATCTCCCCATCCACTGACCTCATACTTTTCTCATTCAACCCGTAAAACGGTGTACTTATAAGCCTCTTTCTTGATTGCATCTAACATGAGTGTTGCCTTTGGTGTTAATGCTCCAGCACACTTGTGAATCACATTCACAATGTTCACTATTCTTTTCATACAGTATTATGTAATGTATTCCAAAGCAGTAATGATGGGTTGGTGCCTACCTCCCAATAGTTTCCCATTGAACACCTCACACATGTTATTAAGTAACACATCAGAATGAGCCCTTCCTACACATTTATACAACATGTTTGATTTATACAAACAACAGTTTAGAACAATGTCGTAGAACAAAAGATGTATAGGTAGACATAGATTTGGTTAGGTACCTAAAAATGCGACCTTTACCAATGGGTTGGTGGTATCTTACTTAACCAAGCATGGGCAGGTTCGCTAAACCTCTTGAATGCCAGCATGGCTGCCTCAAATTATTGGACGGTTGTTGCTGGTGCACATCTCCACAAATATTCCTTGTATGCTTTAGCATTCCATTGCAATTTCATATTATCATGGATGTGCTTCAAACAATATATGTGTTCAGCACTAGGGAATACTGCTGCTAATGCTGGAATGATACCCTACACAAATAAACATCAATTCATTACTAATAAAACTTGCATTTATCGAAAATACAAGTGAATATAATCAACTAAATGGTAACATCACCTTTTGCCAGTCGCTGATAAAAGTGTAGTTTGAGTTTGGTTGCAAGTCCAGATCATCTCTTAGAGATTCAAGAAACCAAATCCATGAGTCTTTGCTTTCAGCTTCTGCAACCGCGTAGGCTAAAGGGTATATTCCATTGTTGCTGTCTATACCGACTGCTGTAAGAAGTGGCAGAAAAGGACCCCTCATAAAAGCACCATCTAACCCCAAGAACTCTCTTTGACAAGCTTTATATCCTTCCTTCAAAGCACCTAAGCATACATACATTCTCTTGAAAACTATGGTTGGACTTGTTGCATCTGTTGCAGTTTGTACACTTATCCTAACTGTTGTATCTGGGTTTGTTTTCTGCAACTCTTCAACATAGTCTCTTAAAAGGGTGTATTGCCGCTTATGATCACCCCTAATCTCATTTTCTGCCTTGTTTTTTGCCCTTAATGCCTTTTGAATAGACACTGAACTTCAAACTATTTATCGAAATGATCTTGAAGCCTTGATTGGAATATATGGATTGACTTGAACTTGGTCAACTATTTGCTTCGAAAGAAACTTGTAGTCACAAGCTTTAATCTCTCTTGATTACAAACATTTGTGTTCATCCCTGAAAGTTCGAACAATCCATACATCTTTAGCTGTATTTTTGGCTACATACAACCACCATGGGCAATCTGTTGCTTGCTCCTTGAGTGATCGCAAATATACATCCCTTCCAAGGCCTCTAGTTATCGGACCAGTTTTCCTCTTTGGGGCTTTTCCCAGCCCAACACCTTCGGTTATTCCACAAACATGTATTTTTCCAGCACACCTAACCCCTAATTCTTTGTTTGTCATTCTTAATGAGTTGCAATTTCCTCCTAGTCTTTATTGATAGCAGGTAGATCCTATCTTTCACTTCTTTTGCAGTTACAAAAGTTTGACCATAGAAAAAATATACTTCGTCCTCTGTTTGTGCTGCCTCACTTAACTTTTGTTTCTTGTATGACCTCATTTTTTTCTTCCTAATAACATACTCATCCTCATTCTCAGAACCACTTGCAAAATCATTATCATCAAACAGATCCAACTCACTTTTCTTAAAGAAATCATCTGGTATCCGGTGGAGGTACCTATAGATGGTAACTCTGTAGTCTCAGTCACTTTGAACAGATTAACATCAAAATCAGGCTCCTCAAATATATTAGCCTCATCGACAACTGTGTTTCCATCACGATTGTTCTCAATATCATCATCATCACTCACATAACTATCTGCTTCACTCACATTGTCATCACTTGAAGCTTCATCGATTTTACATACCTGTACAGATTTACCTTTTTGGATATGCTCCACAGGATTACATATTTCCTCCTCTTGATGAGCTGACTCTTGATCATTTTGACATACCTCTTCAGGATTATCTATTTGGATATGCTCAACATGTTTATCTATATGCTGGTTGACATCACCTACAACATCTTCAGTCTGACAATCCTCTACAGATGAAAACAAGGGTTATGTTTCTGGCATCTGACTAGATTGTACCAAAGTATTGACTTCCAAAGGTTGATATGTAACCTGACATATATCCTCTACCACAGATTTATTAACAATGTTTTCTAAGAACAATTTGTTTGAGCAATATGGAACGATAGCAAGAGCTGCCTTTTTCTTTGTTGCATCCACATTAGCAATAACTGTCCTAATTGACTTTGGTGACATTTGATTAACATCCAATGTTGTCTTACCATTTTTCAACATAAACCTCTATCATCTTATGGTCATCAACAAGATCTTTCAATATTTCTAAATTAGCACTCTCACTTAAGCTATACAAACTATCATCTAAATTACTACCAGGCTTAACAAAGTAATAGTAATTTTTTGAACCAAGCTCATAACCCAATTCATACATAAGAACATCCAACTCTTCGACTGACACACTATCAACATCAACCAAATCAACTAAATTTTCCATACCTCCAACGTAGATTCTACCAGGCCAGTATTTAAAGAAACCGTTGTGATGAACCATCATGCTAAACATATTAGATCTACCACCTGAAAATATGTGAATATATGTTTAGGGCATTCTAAAAACTTAATTGGCAAACAATAAATACCCTAATTAGAAATTCCAATGACTATAACAATAAAAAAAAAAAAAAAAAAAAAAGTACCGTATTTCTTCTTAGCAGAATTGTAAAGGACGGTATCATCAACTGGATAACCTGGATGTCTTCTTACTTTCCATAGAGTAAAGTCCATGTTTCAGTTTTATGATTGATAAACAGGGGTTTTGTGACATGCAATTAGGGTTTGTGAATTGTGAAAATTCTTGTAACGAAAGTTCTGGGACGAAAAATAACACACTATGTGTTTATGGGGCGGGAAGAGGGTTACATTACATGCGGAAATAATTAAGAAATTTTTAATTAAAATAAGGAAATAACAAATGTGCCCTTGGACTAAAGACAAATCAAACGCCAACTGACGTCCTTGACTAACGGAAATATGGTCAAAAGACCAGTTACGAGTGTGAAACTTGAAATAAGGACGTTTGTCCCATCGCGATGTGCAGTGACAAGTTTAGGGACCAACAGTGTATTTTAGTCTTTTGTAAATTAAGGACATTGCATTAGGTGACAAGTTCCTCAGATTTTTCTTAGGATAGATGTAGGATCTATCAACATCTACTTATCTTATACCTCGCTCTGATGGGATTAAGTTTGTTATTGTTGTTGCATTAGGTGACAAGTTTATAAATCTACTAAAAGGTTTATTTACAATGAAAATAAATTTGTAATATAAAAAGCTTCGTAAATTAATGACATTGCATGACGTGTTAATTTTATAAACCTTTTAATAAGTTTATCACAGTGAATGCTTAAGTTTTATCCTCAATTAATTCGACAAACAAATTTATAACTCAAGCGACCAACACTATAATATAAGCAACCAACACTATAATATAAGGATATAAGGGGTATGTTTGGCGTAATGGGCTGTGGATGGGGCTTTTATTATAAACCGAAGTTGAAATTTATATTTTTGTAAACTGGTTTGGCAAATAGGTTTATTGGTTTAAGCTTAGGCTTATTATTGCAAAATTACTAAAAACGACATAATTAAATGAGTTTTTGTATATGTTAGATAGTTTTGTAGGTAAATAAGTAGTTTACTGTTCAAAAGTCTCGGGCTAAAGTTTTTAGCCCCTTTTAGAGCATTCTCAACAATAACACCATAACATCAATAACACCGTCCACGTCAGCGCCACATCAGCTTTAACATTTCACCTTAACATACCAAAAAAAACACCCACAACAATAACATCCCAATAACATCAATAACATTCCCAACAATTTACAAAAACAACCCCTCATTTAGGGGCATAAATGAAAAAAGAAAAGAAAAAAAAAAAAAAAAGTAAAAAACCAAATAACGGGCGTTACTAACCCAACGTGCAGGGACTAACGACGTCATTTCACAAACACTCCAACGGAGTAACGCCAATAACGGCGTTATTAGCATCAAAAACGGCGTTATATGCCGTTATGATTGTACATGCTCTTATGAGGCTAAAGTTGTAAGGTCTTTTTAGGGGCTTATGATTTCATAAGCCCGCATGACAAACGAGACTTATTTCATAAACGGACTTATTTTAAAAACCTAAGCCCCCATAAGTCACCCATAAGCTCTTCGCCAAACACAACCAAGATCCTGCTCGCTCCAACTAGTTTCCTCGTACACACTCCTTCTCTTAGAATATTTTGAGAGTATCTGTTTTTTCTGCTTATATAGGCGGTTTATGGTTTATATTATATTTCAAAAGCTCATTTTTTGTGGCTTATTTTAAAACTGTTCGGCTTATATATAAGCTTATTTTGACATAATAAACTTAGAACAAGCCTAAAAGTTTCAAAATAAGTCACGATAAGTTAGCTTATTAAACACAAATATAAGCCGGCTTGCCAGAACAAACACCCCCTTAAAACTGCAAAAAATCAATCAATCTGCTAATCAAATGAAACCAACATCATAAACAAAAGATCACAGTGACAACAACATTGTACTAGTCGCTATTTCTTCATCTTCTTGATTCAGATCAAATACATCCATTAATGGCTTCCTCAAAACCTCCACTTCTCTTCATCACACTCCTCTTACTCCTCCTCCACCTCACCATCACCACCTCCTCCCCTCATTTCGAAGGCTTCGAAGAACTCGAACTCGAACCCGAACCCGATTTCGATATTTCTCTCCCTCCACCACCAATCACCCTCTCCACCTCCCTCGATCCCGAACCCGAAAACCCACCACTTGATCATCAACCTGATCAAAACCCTAAACCCGAAACCCCAAATCCGCAGCTAGAGTATTGGGATGAGGAGGAATTTGAAGGCTTCCCTGAACTCGAGAAGCCCGAAACTGAACTTGACCCAGTTCAGAATAATGAACCTGAACTGGTTGAGACAGTTAAAGTTAAACTGTCTCGACCAGTTCCATTAACTAAAAGGATTAAATCATATATAATAGAGATTTTTTGTTTATTCTTTTCTGTTTTGTTTTCCGTTAAGTATTTCGTAGGTAAAAAAGCGAATGAGAGTTTGGCTTTAGCGTGGGCGACTAAGTTCGCTACTAGGGGCACTATTTTCGATAAGAATTTTAGTTTGTTAGGTGTAGGTGACAAAGAAGGTGACGATGCACCGTTGTTGTTAAAGGAAGGACAAAATGTGTTTAAGTTTTACGCGAGTGGGCGTAGGCATTGTCAAGGGCTAGTGGCGACTATGGAGTTAAAGAGTAGGCATGATTTGATAGCTTCAATGTATAATGTTTTTGTGCCGTGTAAGGATGAGATTAGGATTGAGGTTTATATGAATGATGACGCGATGGATCATGTGGTTTTTGCGTTGGGGAAAAAGAAGGTAGCGAAAGTAATGCATAAGGAAATGAGGGATTTGCAGAGGTTTGGGTCCGTGCTAGAGAGTAGTAAGAAGTGGATTGCGGATGAGTTGATGGTTGTTTCGGAGTTGAAGGAGGTGGCTGTTGATTTGGTTAACGTGTCTGTGGTTGAACAGGTTAGTGATAATGCTTTAGAACTGTTACTTTCTGATGAATATGAAATGCTTTAGAATGTGAACTTGTTTCAGGTAAATTGTCGCATGATCTGAGAATCATATATTTTCTGCTTATTTTAGGTTACATAGGTCGTTTAAATAGTATCCAAACACCTCTCTGAAACTTTGTTAACGAGTCCTGATCTGTTTATATCATAAAGTAGGAGTTGTAATGGTGCTATTTTACTGTTAGGTAAAAGCCATGTGAAGTTAGATGCGAAGTGTATATTGCCCTTTCTTTTATTTGGTCCTAAAACAAATTTTGATTTGCACGCAATAGGACACATTGTGAACAGGGGTTGCTTTTAATGCCCAACGAAACTGAAGGACCAAACAAATAGGAAAGCTATACATATACTCATCCCTAACCAAATGACCAAACTGACAAAACAAACTGTCCGACCATATACTTTGTCAACAGGAAACAGATACTAACTTCTGAATTGCAATTTTACAAATCAAATGACTGAAAATATCTCTCATTCTTTGATCTTGATGCAATCATGCCGCTTTTGCTGATCGTGTCGATCTTCCATGACATAAGAAGATTTTTTAACTGGTAGTGTTATCATTCTAACTTTCAAAGCGTGACAATTTCAATGATAGTTCTATACAACTCTTCAGCAGATTTCTTCTCCTCCTTAAAAAGCCTCAAGCTTCTCTCTAGCCAATAAAGTACACTGCTTCTGCTATAGAGAGTCTCCTTAATCCTTATTATATTCCATATGCTATTAGTACAACAAAGAACTGCTAATATTTTATAACTATTTTATCCCACTCGTTCTCCTTTAAGATTTGTGCTGATCATTCTAATTAAGTCTACCCAGATTGTTGCAGAAAACTCACAGTGAAAGAACAACGGACTGAGAGATATTGCTTATACTTGCATAAGGGAAAATTGGCTTCTATTCCATCTCATTAATCTATCCTGGGTCATTAACCTTTCCATTCTTGCAAAACATAGAATAAAACTGTCCCTGTGAGTATTTCGAGAGAACCATTCAGAGTGCCATGTCACTTTAGTACCATTCGAACTAAGTCTTTCCATGCTTTGCTTACTGAAAAAGGGACTTGTTTACTCTTATTTGTCAAACCACACTACTGAGGATATTAACTTCACATAGTACTTGGATGTGGCCAACATTTTGGGAGGTTGTATGCATAAAAGTACAGTTTGGACGACTTTCGGGTTTCGATCAATTTGACCATTTTTTTATTTTAGCTATTGATATTAGTAAATCCGTTAGAGATAAACCTAACCCTGATCAACTGAAGTAAATGGTATGTAATTGGCACGATTGCTCATTAATAGATGGTAACTAGGATTTGGTGTGCAACCTCTTTTATTCTGGATTTAGATATAGATTCTATATTAATAAATGTGCACAAGGTTTTATCTTTCCAGGTGTGTCGGTGTATGTGAGTCGAGCTTTGTGTGCGTGTGGGACTTTCTAGGCCCATATAATGACATAAGCATGAGGTTTGCTTTGGTCTTATAAGATTGATAGTAAACTTATGAAGTATAGTCAAAGTGAACGTAGATTGTCATAAAACAATCTGTTTTGATGAACATTTATGCCGATTTTGGGTCTTGTATGCAGACTATACATATAATATAATTGCGGTGATATCACACGCCTAATGTTAAACAAAATGGCTTGCATTTTTTCTCTGCAGGTATTTGGTGAAAAAGCATTTGAGAAAGTCGGAAAGTATTTCATCTCAATGCATTTCTCAGATCAACAGCAGAGTACACACAGGAAGATGCTTGTTTTTAAGTTTGCTCTCCCTGATACTAACCATATGCCTGACATGACACCACTGGTGGCTCTAGTCCCCTATTACATTGACTTGATTGGCCGTTATAAACTCAGTTCCCAGGTGATTTTTTTTATTTGACGATTTGTATTAAATTAGAAGAAACAAAATGGGCTTGTTGGGTGCAAAAGGGTCAGGTAGGTCCAAACTGCAAACAATTTTTTTGTTCTCAGTATAAGATATTAATGGTATTTATATGATTAAAAAGAATTATATTGTTACATTGATAATCTCATTTTTGGAATCAGACAAGGTAGGAGGTTTTAAGCATTGTGAATGCGCTTTGGATGACTTTTTACCCATTTGTCACGTTGTTGGTGAAAAATATAACCAAAATTGACCCACTAATCCATAAATGGGTCAACCTTTTCTAATTTACCCATTTGTCACGTTGTTGGTGAAAAATATAACCAAAATTGACCCACTAATCCATAAATGGGTTGTAACTGCCACCTCTGATAAAACTCAAATTGGCAACCTGATGATAACCTAAACTTATAAACAATGTTGAAAACAGGCTCGATCCAAAACTGAAGCAGCCAGAACAAAGGTAGCTCAGGAGGTGCACAAGGAACTTCAAAATGCAAGACAAGCAGCATTGCAGAAAAAGAAGGCTGAGAGGAGGAAAATGGTGGAGGAGGCCGAGGCACAACTTACTGCTGAGATTCTTCGTAAGAGAGAAGCAAAAGAACGTGCTCGACAACTAAAGAAAGCGGTGCCCAAAATCAAGATGTCTCGTGGTGGATAGATCGTTTTGAATCTTCACACGACATTCAGGTTAACGTGTTAATGATATTTTTAGTCTTTTTTTGTAGATTTTAATCTACTTCTCATATAGAAACTATACCTATTCATCATTACACACCTTCAGATTCTTTGATACAAAACCTTGAAGTGGTTTTGTTTGTTATTTTACAGTCCTGTTCTATAGTAGTTGTTCTATAGTTTCAAAGTTTTGAGGGTACAGAAATGTCCAACTTTAGTAGACTTTTCTGAATGTAATGAGATAAGTTTAATGTGTAATTCCACTTCTCTTTATGTTCTACTCGTGCTGGAATGATATATTTATATTGGTTTCAAGTTCTATCTGAATTACTCATTTTGCACCTTCTTTAGGAAATAGGGGATTTGTGTTTTACAAAACTTTTTGTTGGAAAACGTTGATTTGAACGCGATCTCTGTTTTCCTTGTTTTCCACAAAATATTTTGTGGAAAACAAGGGTGTTTTCCTTCAACTAAACGCAACCTTATCAATCCTTTGGGTAAATCTATCTCTAATAAGCTCATGATTCATCTCAGTAATTGAAAATTGGCTATTACAATCTACTCCCATTGAATCCTGGGGGTACGGTTCAGAACAAGCTGTTAAATGAGCCAACGTTGGATGCATCTTTTGTTTATGTAGCCAAACGAGTCTATCTTGAATTTACCACTCATACGAACATGCATCATTTAGTTTCTCATCACACAAACACCTAACATTATGTTTTTACATTCATATGTATCATATATTCACATTAACAAAATCAAACTGATTTTTTTTTTCTTTTAAATTATATACCGGACATCGTTAGTAACAGTCATCATAATGTGTCATTTTTTGGATTTGTAAATCTAAGCGTCACATTATACACATTTTAATAACACACTAATAACTAAAACACCCTCTCTCATAATACACCACTAACATGTTATTGAGTCCCACAAAATACTTCACTAAAAATATCCACTCACTAACAATACAAAAAAAAAAAACAAAACAAAAATGAAAAAACACACAACATCAAATGGCGTGAGCCATTCAAATGGCTTGAGAACCTTTGGTTCATGAATGACACAAAATGACGGTATAGTTGGCACAAGTTTGACACGAAAAAATGATACATTTGGCATGTTATCCTTCCCCATACCTTGTGCTCTAAATTAAATTAACCTTTTGTGTATTTTTGAAACTTAGATGAACATGTTTAAAGATAAAAGTTTTGGCATTTAATTTATAATGTACGCTCAAACTCAAGTTCTAAGCTCTAACTAATTTTCCCATACACATCTACATCCAAACATTATTCAACCAACAATAAGAAATAATTGTACTACCGTTTTTAAATTAACGAGTCGGAAACGCCCGCCGCGTTGCGGCGGGGTTTTTTGTAATATCTTTTAGCGTGATATATTAAGTTTCGACGTTATCACTGTTTTTTTGCTTTTGTTTGCGTCAATGGGTCAAGTATTTTCAAATTTGTTGTAACTAGTGTATTTATTTTCTACTTAAAATAACATGTGACATAAATAAAAATGATTAACGTCATTCTTAATTTTAAACAATAGAATCCCTCAAAAATCAAAACAAATAGTCATTAAACCTATTTTTATTCTTACAAAAGACTGCAAATTTGAACTGTTCATCACCTAAACCCCAATTCAATTCATGCTTAATTTATGACCACTCTTCTTTTGCTTTGCTTGAGCCAAAACAACATCGCTGAGAATGAAATGTATATTAGGTTAATGTGATTTTGTAGACCTAAGATTAGTTTTCTTTTTATATTTGTATATAAAAAAGTGTATTTTCTACATAAATATTTCTAAGGGTTTTTCTAACTTGTGCTCTAAGGACACAAGTTAAGCATAATAAAAGTACATAAAAAGTATACATGGACCCACATAAAAGTACACTTGTGTGTACTTTTATATGAATCTTTATGTACTTTTTTGTGGGCATGTATACTTATGGTGTGCTTAACTTGTGGCTTAGGGGCACAAGTTAAAAAAACCCATATTTCAAAAGTCAAAAGTGGAAAATAATTATGGGATCAGTGTACCAGTATCGAGTGTGTTACTACTATATGGGTTTAAAATTCCAAGCATCTTGCTGTGTCAGACTGCATCAGGTAACAATTTGGGTCAGGAATAGTTTTATATGTTCTGTATTGGTTTTAGTGGGGTACAAAATTTTAGTCAATGCTAGTGGATTTGTCCATCAATCGTCATTGGCTAGAAGTGCTTTGGTTTCTTGCTGTCATCTAGTAATTGCATCAATTAGTTTTTTTTGAAAGTTAACTATTATTCACACAAGCCCAAAACAACGCCAACTAGCGAAGGTGCACCAAAGAAACACCAATTACATCAATTCGAATTTACACCAATTCTCCCAAGACAAACTAAAGTTCCCCCCTCGGTTCTTAAAACATAAGAAGCCGAAGCCCATGATGTCTAAAATGATCCGTTTAACAACGAAGGGACCGTTATCAAACTTTTTCAAATTCCTAGCTTTCCAAATAGTCCAACACGTAATAAAAAAGATCCCCTTAATCGCTTTCCTTCTCTTCCTGTCTTAAATACCCCACCTGTGCATGTCGAAAATGTCCAGCACCGAAAACATGAAAAGAGGGGGAGCCTTGATCCAACGACCAACTCTGTACTAGATCTCATTCGTAACAGTGCAAGAACAGAACAGGTGTTCGACACTCTCTTCCTCTAGACCACATAATTCACAAAGAGACGATCCAGTGAAACAATTCCTTTCTCTAAGGGCCAAACTCGTAGGGATCCTATTAAGCGCAACCCTCCACATGAAGATATTACACTTCTTCGGAATCCATTTCGACCACTTGAAAGAAAAGTTATTGCTATAGTCGTATCTCCCAAGGAGGAAATCTTTAACCCCTTTAACACTAAAAGCTTTGTGTTTCCTTCCATTCCAAACCCACTTATCAACCTGATCATTTAAGTTTTTCCCAGCCATCTCCTTGCTAAGATTAATATATTCATCACCTTCTTCGGTAGTAAGGTTTTCAGCATCACTAAGAACGAAGCAACCCAACTCTCTACTGTACCTATCTTGAACTTTGCAATTTTTATCCCTCTCTTTTTTAAACATGCCCGGGTACTGATTGAAGCGGAACCGTCAAGTTTTATCACACAAGCTAACCACTTGTGAATGGTCAACCGTAATAAACTTCAAACAGCTCAGAAACAATACAATTAAGATCTGGAGAGTATAGTGTTTCCACAGGTCGTTAAGTCCCACGGAGGATTAATGGTGTTTAACACTTTCAGATGTCGAATAATCACTAAGGATAGTGATCAGTAAGGATTTGTGAATGATAATTATACCTAAAGAGAAAGTTTGTAAATTACAGAGGCTTAAATGCAAATTAAAGAAAATTAAAAAGCTAAATTATATTAAATATACGCTATCACTATTTTTAAAATGATGTTTTTCTAGATTTATAAAATAAAATAACTTAAATAAACTATTTTAATTGAAGCGTAAACCTAAATTACCTAAAAACGTGACCTAGAATGAAAACGCGCGTTATATGTAAAAATTACGCGAGTGCGCAAGAAAAAACGTAAACTTTGTGAAATAAAAGTCCTAATGAGTATAAAAACAATTTTATTACTTACTATATGACAAAAGAAAATTTTAGAAAAAAGATTTATATTTTTTGACTTTTATATTTTTATTATGAATTAAATACTCTTTTAAACTAATTAAATGATTAAAAATACTAAAACTATTACTTTTTGAAACTTTTTGTAAAATACTTTATATCAATACAAGGCTAGGAAAAATACAAAACATGTAAAAGCTTGTTTTAATAAGCTATAAATAAGCTAAAACATTCGTATAAGCTAAAAAGACAAAAAGGGTTAAGTATTAAATAGTGCAAAGGTATACCAGTCAAAGACCCAAGGGCAGTTGTTAGTGTGTGTGTGTGGAGTGGGTGGCTGTGGTTCGAATCCCAAAGAATGACTTTTGCAAAATATTATTTTTTTGGACTTTTTCTTTTTAAAACTAATTAAGCTACTAAATATAAACAACTTTTAAAAGACAAACTTTTTAGAACTTAAAAATAAGCTCGTAATAAGCTTATGAGCTCAACAATAGGCAAGAAATTGAATAAGTACAAGATTAAGCTAAATGGCTTCTAAGCTAATCAATAAGCAAAAGATAAACTGAAAATAAGTTAAGCAATTGATAATAAGCTAAAATGAAAACTGAAAAAGCATAATTACTTATAAATAAGCACTGAATAAACTACAAATAAGCACTTAGCTAAACTGGTACACATGACATTTTTTGGTTTTCTAGGTACTTACTAGCTTATTTTTAAGCACTTAATTAAGCTAGGAAATGAAAATAAAGACTGGGACTAATAAGTTAACCAAATAAGCTATCCAAAAAACTAATTTTCAAGGATTGGATTACACTAATAAGCTTGTGAGAAGCTTATGAAGAAACCAAAAACCATGATCGGTCATTGTACTGAATGGAATGGGACAAACAAAAGATTGATGCACCCTATTAAATAAGCTACAAAGTGAAATATTAAGCTTGGAACTATAAGATGGCTAGGTTAGCTTTCCAAAAAACCAAGATTCACAGACTAAGGCTAACTAATAAGCTTTTTATGAGCTTATGAAAATGGTTAGTTAAACTATGCACATGGCACTTTTCAGAAAAGGTATCTAAAACAAGCTGAGAAATAAGCACTTTATAAGCTAAGCAGAGATAAACTAATATTTTTCTAATTAAGATAAGCAGCTAAACTTTATTATCCCAAAAGGTTATAGGCTAAATCTCAATATTAAACACACAATAAAATTCTTAATTTAATTAAAAAACTGACCAAGGAAAAATTGGACTTTTTAAGTTACACTAAAACTTTGACTTTTATGAACTTATAATTGATTCTACTTATTAACTATGTTATATTGTGTAATAAGAATGATTTAAGCTAGAGTACCAAGTTTTAAGCTAATATGATGGATTTCACACTATCAATCCTAACAGTTAAGTAATAAGGTGATATTAAAGATGAATTTGACTTTTTAAAAAAGTGAGGACAAGTTTTTATGCTTGCACTGAGTTCTTAGATACTAGTATAACAGTTAACAACAACAAGCAATAATATAAACAACCTCTAACACCATTAACACAGAGAATCCAAACACCCCTTTATAGGACTGCTATGAAGTTTTTCAAAGGATTCCAAAGATTAATCCCAAGAAACTGATTTAAGACTTTATATTATAACTTATTGAGACTATATAAGCACTAAACAATAACAATGACATCTTTAAACTAAGAAATGATAATTATGCTAATTTAACTGTTAAAATAAGATTTAGAGTAAATACAGATTCTAATGAGCAAGTAACTTGTTTTAATTCTTAATTCTACTTAGCTATAACTAATGAACATAAAGACACAGAGATTTAAGCTTATGAATGACTCAAACAAAGGAAATGCCAAAATGAGTAAAAGGCTGACAAGTTGGATTCCAAGTGAAAATTGAGAACCAAGTACTGAAATCACAACCTATAGCTTCCCAAGAAGCTCTAAACCAAAGGGCAATCCATTATTAACCCCGCCCAAATTGTGATTATCATTTCTTGTGATTTTGATTTTTGACTGATTTTTTTGTATTTTCTTGTATTTTTGCTTGTTGCTTCTAAACTGATTTTAATGGGTTTCTAATAGCTTAAATAAGCTATATAGGAGCTTATATTAGCTTATGAGTCCTTAACAACAACTACAAACAACATTTGATCTTAACATGAGATTTTTTAAATGAAAATTGCATATACTTGAAAATGAAACTAAACCTTGAAATTGATGACTGCAAAAGATTCACTTACACTTAAATAACTTTAACAAAGTACTTGAAAAACTTAAATTACACTGGTATTAATAAAAACGACATACATTAAACTAAAAATTAAGCTAGATATCTCTTCTCTGCTTCACCTTTCTTTATATTGATCTTTTAGACTCCCCACATGTCTCTGAATCTTTCCCACTTCAAATCTTGGCCATTGATGCAGTCAAACTCATCCTAGCCTTTAAATTCACTTTTGGCGCCAAAAGTGTACACGGTTGCTTGAGACAGTTTTAGAGCAATTAAAGACTTTTGGTGTGTTGTGGAGGTGGAGGGGAACAATTCAGATAGTAGGTATGGGGCTGGGTTGAGTTGGAAAGCAAAAACCAAGTTTGTGAGATTAACAAAGTGAAACTGAATGGTGGGGAAGCATTAAATGCTTTGTGGGCTGATGTATAGGTGGAAAGGGGTGGTGATGAGAGGTTTAGACAGGTGGTGGTGAGGTGGAGAGGTGGTGGTGAAACCACCGGTTTTGGTTTACGTGCATGGGTGAAGGAGATAAACAAGATCTCCGGTTTTGGGCGGGTTTTGACCGTTTGACCCGCTTTTAATAATAACGCCAGGGTTCAAATGGGGTCAAAGGTTTATCGACAGGTCGTGGGTATAGGTCAAGGGTCGCGGTCAAGCTCAAGGGTCAAGTGGATTTGGGCTTGTATATGGGTCAGCTGGGTTTGGTTGTGTTTGTGTTTTGGGTTGGATTAATAAAAGAGTCCGTTTGGTTTGTTTAATACACAAGGACCATTGTTGTAAATTCTGCAAACTTGAGGGACCAAAACTAAACTTTTTCCAATGTTAACACAAGGACCAAATTTGCCTATCTTTAATAGTACAAGGACCATAGTTGCATAAAATTCCATTTTTATATTTCCAAGGACTATTTATGACACTTTTTAAACTTGAGGGACCAAAGTTGTAATTTTTCAATTTTTTAAACTTTGAAGGGATTATTTTGACAACTTGTGAATCCCATGGACCTTAAATGATATTTTTCTTTATTTTGATTTACCAAGGACTGTTTTTGACAACTTTTGAAACTTGGGGGACTAAAACTGCCAATTATGCAAACTTGATACGCTTTTCATCTGATTTTGGTATTTTTGCATTTAAAACACATAAAACACTTATTTGTGATATTTTTATCATTTTGATGCATTTCGAAAGTGTTTTCGGATGTTTTACAGCCTAGATGGTACAAAAATGATGAGTATTTAGACACTCATCAATCCCCACACTAAGATATTGCTAGTCTCTAGCAATCTTTTATGAAAATTTAATGGATTTCATCTCTTTACCAAAATCCATTACTTCTGGAGTAGCCAATTGTTTTAGTTCAAGTAAGAACCTTGGCACAATGATAACCAAATGATTTTGAGCAAATCATAAGCTTTCAATGGTTTTGATTTGTCTTTACCGTAGCCGCTTGCTTCTCGGACTAGCCAACTCTTTAGATAAATTATCAATATTATCTTTGGTGAGTCGATTACCAATTATGGATTTCCAATTGCCTTTACCACAAGCCATAAACTTGCGGGCTAGCCAACTTTTCACTAGTTTAAGGATATGGTGAGTTGAACACCATACAATTTTGGGCAAATTGCAAGCCGTCAACGGATTTGAGATATCTTTACCAAGAGCCGTTTGCTCGTGGATTAGCCAATCCTTATGTGGGTTAGACATGGCGGATCGATTACCATTTGTTGAGTAAGTGAAAACACTTACTCAAAAAAAAAATTGGCCAAAAACGGGAATGGGTGGTATAATTACATGATAAAATTCATGAGAATTCCCCCTACACTAGAAATGAATATTGCCCTCAATATTCAAAGTACCGGCGGTTATGCCAAAACATAGAACGTAAAAGGGAAATACTACGGCCATTATTTTATTTTTGATATATACACATTTTTTTTTAGAGAGTACTTATATACAACAAATGGGCAACTCCCCACACTAGGTGGTAGAAAATAGAAAGAATTCAGAAATATGAGTGAAAACCCATATGGTGTGTGCTACTGTTTTTGATTCCCGAGTCACTAGCTTGACTCGATCCCCGCATTCATTGGTTCATGGGGAAAGTTTGTAGATCCGGGACAACCACGGGTGGAATGTCCTCTCCAAAATAGTGTTTCAATCTATGACCATTCACTTTAAAATTTGGACCATCGGGTTGAGATAACTCAATGGTTCCATAAGGATAAACCTTAGCAATAGTAAATGGACCAGACCAATGGGACTTGAGCTTTCCTGAGAAAATCTTTAATCTAGAGTTGAAAAGAAGGACTGGATCACCAACGTTGAAAACGCGGTTCTTGATTTTAGAGTCATGAATCTTCTTTGTCTTTTGTTTGTAGATCAAAGAGTTCTCGTATGCTTGATCACGTAGTTCATTTAGTTCATTCATTTGAACTTTCCTGTGATCACCACCGCCTCAATATCGGTTGGCATGTTTTAAGGCCCAAGTATGCTTTGTGCTCGAGCTCAATCGGCAGATGCCATGCCTTTCCGTATACTAGCTTGTATGGAGTACACCCGATGGGTGTTTTGTAAGCTGCACGGAAAGCCCGAGTGCGCCATCTAGTTTATCCGACCAGGATGCACGGTTTTCGCCTACTGTCCTTTCAAGAATTCTTTTAATCCCTCGGTTGGAAACTTCCACTTGCCCACTTGTTTGTGGGTGGTATGCAGTAGAGAGACGGTGGGTTACACCATATTTTTGCATGACTCTATCAAATTGGTCATTACATAAATGTGTACCACGATCACTAATTATAGCTCGCGGAGTTCCAAACCTAGCAAAAAGAGATTTTAAAAATTTCACAACAACTCGGGCATCATTGGTAGGTAAAGCTTTCGCTTCAACCCATTTTGACAAATAGTCAACAGCCACAAGTATGTATTTGTTTCCTCGAGATGATGGAAATGGCCCCATAAAGTCAATGCCCCAGATGTCAAATATCTCACACACTTGAATGGCGTTTTGTGGCATTTCATTTCTTTGTGAGATATTTCCATGACGTTGACAAGCGTCACAGGTTGATCGGGCCCCAACAAGCTACCTCACGCAAGCTGACCACTTGTGAATGGCCGACTGTAAGAAGCTTAAAACAGCTCAGAAACAAATGCAATGAAGTCCTGGAGAATATAATGAATTCTCGGGTCGTTAAGTCCCACGGAGACTCAATGGTGTGCAAACACTTGATCAGACGATAGAATGATCACTAAGGATAGTGATCGGAAAGGATTTGGATGGATAATTACACTACTGAAAAAGTTAATAAATTACAGCGACTAAAATGCAATTTAAGAAAATTAAAAAGTTAAAATATATTAAATAAACGCTATCACTATATTTAAAATGATGAACGTTTAAAACTTAAACGACGCTTTAAATAAAAATCTATGTAACGTACGAAATAAAACGTGAGAATAAAGAAAGAAAATACCTACGGATATGAAAAATACATTTTTACAATCCTAATAATAAAATAAAATTATATAGAAAAAGAAAATTATTTTTATAACTATTTATCTAATTATTATTAATTAAAAACTATTTTTAAGTATTTAATAATAACCTAAAATATGATAAAATATGAAATAAAGCTAGAAAAATAAAATTATGACTTAGGAAAATCTAAAATATTATAAAACTTATTTTAAAACTGAAAATATATTTTTTTTACTTTTTATATATTTATTATTAATTTAATACTATTTAAAACTAATTAAAATGCTAGAAAATACTATTTAAACTAAGAAAATTATGGAAAAATATTTTTTTGTCTTTTTATATTTATCTTAATCTAGGAAAAATGAAAAATTATTTTTTTGAAACTTTTCTTAATTAATTGTATTTAAAGCTAATTAAAAAGGCTTAAAAACTAAATTAAATCAAGAAAAATACTAAACTGACTTGGAAAAATCTGAAAAATTCAAGAAAATCTTAAAATAAAATTAGGAATCTAAGAAAAATATAAAAAACAGGGGTTGTGTGGAGGAATATGAAACTGATGTGCAAAGTGCTTATAGATAAGCACTAGAAATAAGCAAATGGCTACAAAACAAGCACCAAACTGATACACAAGCTAAAATATGCTAAAAGTGACCAAATGCAACTAGAATCAACAAGCTATAACCTCTGGATTGCAAATTACCAAGATTTGACTATATGAGTATAAGTGTAAAAACAGATTTAGGGGTCTACTTTAAGCCCAAGAATAAGCACTCAAATAAGCTAGCAACCAAAAACCAAAACTTGGAACTTACACTAGACCTAGGTGGCAACATGTAAACCAAAAACCAGACTTGGATGAGCTCTGATGAGCCCGTGCAAGGGTTTGAGAAACTGTGCATACTCGCTAATAATCTTGAGTTTGCACAGAGGACTTTACCCATTTTGGACAACAATTTTGAAGCTTATAAAAATTTAACAAAAATCCACAAAAATGACAATAATAAAGTAGACCAAGGGAAGTTTTTAAAGCAACAAGTTATACTTGATTTTGACCCGAAATGAATTCACTAAAAATCAACTCGCTTATCCAAAAACTGAGTTTTCCAATTTTGACTTTTGATATGAAAATGAAAAGTTGACTTTCATGAGATTTGATCCAACTTTGTGGACTGAGAATGATGTATATTGATGAAATAGATCTAAGGCAAGCTATATCTAAGTTATTTAAACATAAAATGAGCTTTTGGTTTTGTAAAAACTCAACAGATTAGTGATTAAGACAGATACATTATGAAATTGACTTTTGAGCTTTGTAGGCTTAAGTTAAAGACTGGAATGGTTACATATGAGCTAACCAAGCTTGAACCAACAAATCTTAATCACTGAAATGACCTAAAAGATATATTTGCAGTCAAATCCAAACACCCTTAAAACATTGATAATGAGATTAAAACTGAACCAACTGTTACACTAACTCTTGCAAACACTTAAACTGAATCTAACTATGCTAAATACAACTTAATCAACAGGTTTCAACTATTAATGATCACAGATTCACTACAAGCATAAAATGCAATATTGAAAAAAAATTGGAAATGAAAATAGAACTCACAAGGCTTCACCGGCATGCGGCTAAAACCAAACCCAATACTACACTAAATGAGACTATTCCAACCCAATATCACCACTGCATCAACCCCATTTCATCACCATGTCCAATGCTTGGCCCAGTTTGACTTTTGTTGACCACGTACCAAAATTATTTAAACCTTGAATGTAAGCTTATACAAAGCTATCATGAGCTTATACAAGCTTGTTTGAGATTAAATACAAGCTACTGAAAGCTTAAACATAAGAATTTGAGAATGAAATTTGCAACAGTAACATGCAATATGAGACTTATATAAAAACTTGGATTTGACACTTAAAAGTGAATTACAATGATTTGTTAGCTTAATTGTGATACATAAAAACTAAAATTACAACATTTGCTTTAAACTAAAACATTAATTTTAAAAAACGACATTAAGGAAAATTAAAAAACTAACTACTCTCCTTCAATGCTTCTTTCTTCCTTTTTATAGTTCCAGATGATTTCTCTCTCCTCTCTGAGATAATCCCACCTTATTTCAGGGCCATTGGATGACTTGGATGAATCTTAGCCCTTGAATTGATTTTGGCGGGAATTGGTTTTAGCCAGGTGGAAGGATTGAGTGTTAAGGGGAAAGGATCATTTAATGATTCTTGTTTTGTGGTGGAGGTGGAGGGGACAAGGGAAAGGTGAAGGTGAGCTGGGGGGATGGGAGGATGGTGTGTTGCAGGTGAGGTTAGGAGGAAGGAGACGGATTTGGCGGGTTTGTGTTTGTTTGACCAGATATTGACCGGGTTAGTTAATAACGAGGGGGGTCACAATTGGGCATGACTGGGGTCAAGTGGATTTTGACCTAGCTCAAGGTTCAAGGGTGGGGGTCAAGTGGAGTTGGGCTAAGGATTGGGCCAGCTGGTTTGGATTGGATTTGGGTTTGAAATATTAATAAGGGTCCGGTTGGGTTTATTTAAGCACAAGGACCAAAAATGCAAATCTGCCAAACATGAGGACTGAAAATGCCAACTTTCCAAACTTATAACAAGGACCAAAAATGACAAACATTGATAGTGCAAGGACCCTTTTTGCATAAAATCCCATTTTTAGAGATCCAAGGACCATTTTTGACATTTTTCAAAGTTTAAGGACCTTTTATGCCATTTGACCAAAGAATCATTCAAGGACCATTTTTAACATCTTAGAATACTTCAGGAGCCTTGAATGATAAAATTCCACATTTTTGAATTCCAGGGACTAGATTTGACAACTTTTAAAACTTGGGGGACTAAAACTGCCAATTTTGCAAACTTGAATCATTTTTCATCCGATTTTGATATTTTTGCATTTAAAACACATAAAACACTGATTTGTGATATTTTGATCATTTTGATGTGTTTCTGAGTGTTTTCAGATGATTTTGCAGTTTAGGTTGTACAAAAATGATGAGTATTTAGACACTCATCACAGGTTTTAACAAATTCGTGGGCATCCTTGTAAATCGTGGGCCAATAAAATCCGGAATCAAACACCTTTTTGGCGGTGTAATTTGGACTATGATGTCCCCCGGTGGGTCCAGCATGGCAAGCTTTGAGAATGTCAATAGCTTCCTGTCCATAAACACACCGTCGGATGACTTGATCCGCACAGATTTTGAATAAGTAGGGTCGCCCCGAGTAATGTTTAACATCCTTGAAGAATTTGTTCTTCAGTTGGGTCGACATCCCTTTCACTATGAAGTTACCCGCATGGTAATTTGCGGTCGAAACCATGGGGTAGTAGAGGTTCCACGAAAAGAAACCGCATTGAGTGTCTCGAGAGGAAATGTTTCATTTATTTCCTTTTTCTCGAAAACATCTTGGTGAGGGTTTTCTAGACGTGACAGATGATCGCCAGGTTCTCGGCTCCTTTTTTATCACGTATAATGATATCAAATTCTTGCAGGAGGAGAATCCAACGGAGCAATCTTGGCTTTGCATCTTGTTTTGCAAAGAGATATTTGAGAGCCGAGTGATCCGTATATACCACGCATTTGGTCAAGATTAGATATGGCTGAAACTTCTCAAACGCATACACCACGCCTAATAGCTCTTTTCCTGTAGTGGTGTAATGGGTTTGAGCTTCAGTCATAGTCTTACTTGCGTAGTGGATAGGCTGAAAATGCTTGGATCTACGCTTGCCTTAACCGCACCGATAGCAAAATCCCTTGCATCGCACATGAGCTCAAAGGGTAAATCCCAGTCGGGAGCAACGAGAATTGGTGCTTCCAGAAGCTTTTTCTTTAATATTTCAAAAGCTTTGATGCACTCGGGTGAGAAGATAAAAGGAGCATCTTTTTCAAGAAGATGGGTCATAGGCAGGGCGATTTTAGAAAAATCTTGTATGAATCTGCGATAAAAACCGGCATGACCTAAAAAACTCCTAATACTTTTGACGGTAGTAGGATGAGGTAATTTAGCAATAACATCGACTTTTGCTCTATCAACCTCAATCCCGTTTTTTGAAATCTTATGGCCAAGGACTATGCCTTCTTTGACCATAAAGTGGCTCTTCTCCCAATTTAGACAAAGATTGGTGTCTTCACACCGTTTAAGCATTTTTTCTAAATGGGAGAGACATGTTTGAAACGAGTCCCCAATGACCGAAAAGTCATCCATAAACACCTCCATTGTTTCCCGATCATGTCGTGGAAAATGGCCATCATACATCGTTGGAACGTGCCAGGAGCATTACATAAGCCAAAAGGCATACGCCTATAGACAAAAGTTCCGTATGGGCAGGTGAATGTGGTCTTTTCTTGATCCCGTGGATCAATGGGGATCTGAAAATAACCCGAGAAACCATCAAGGAAACAATAGTACTCGCTCCCTGCTAATCTCTCAAGCATTTGGTCCATGAAGGGTAGAGGAAAATGGTCTTTACGGGTGGCGCCATTCAACTTACGATAGTCAATGCAAACACGCCATCCCGTTACCAAAGAGTTGGAATTAACTTGTTATCTTCATTTGTGACAACAGTTATGCCACCCTTTTTAGGAACACAATGAATTGGGCTAACCCAAGGACTATCTGAGATCGGGTAAATTAATCCGGCATCAAGAAGTTTGAGAACCTCTTGTTTAATAACATCGTATTTTGGATTTACCCTTCTCTCGATGTTGAATCTTGGTTTGAAGTCATCCACCATCAAGATTTTGTGAGTACAAAACTCAGGGTTGATACCCTTAATGTCGGAGAGTTTCCAAGCAATTGCTTGCTTGTGTGACTTCAAGACCTTTATGAGAGCAATCTTTTCATCTTTACTCAAATCTCGAGCAATAATGACGGGTAATTTATTATCACCCTCAAGAAATGCATATTCGAGATGAGGTGGTAAGTCCTTAAGTTCGATTTCAGGAAATTCTTCAGTTTTCTCAACTGAATTGACTTCCTTGTTATGAAGCTCGACGGGAGGGAGTGATGATGGATCATCATTAAGCAACTTCTCAATGAGAAGTATGTCCCCCTCGATGTCGATGGGAGCGTGATCAATTTCCCATGGAACATAATCACTAGACAAGTATGCTTCAATCTCTTCCAAGATGAAGTCACTTTCCTCAAACGGAGTGAGAGAAGGAGTAGAATTGGCAATGATGGGTTGAGATGAATGAGTGAGATTATCACTCGAAGAATTATGATCATAACCAAGAACTTCTTGAGAGTACTCTTCGGAAGCAACATCAATGATATCTATTCGGTTAACCGACTCATAATCATAGTTTGTGGAGTACCTCGAAGTTTGATCAATGTTAAAGGTGACAGCTTCATTACCCACACGTAATGTGATTTCTTGCTCAATACATCAATGAGAGCATGGCCCGTTCTCAGGAATCCTCGTCCAACAATGAGAGGAACCCGTGGATCGGCATCGAAATCAACAACTACAAAGTCAGCTGGAAAATGGAACTTTCCTACTTTCACGAATACGTCCTCGGCAATGCCAAGTGGACGGGATATTGTACGATCTGCAAGCTCGAGAGTCATGCATGTAGGAATAAGGTCCGAAAGAGAAAGTTTCTTCCATACTGAATGAGGCATCGTGTTAATGCTTGCACCAAGATCTCGCTAAGGCAAAGCATTCAACCATTCCCCGAAATACACAAGGTAAGAGAAATTTTCCAGGATATCCAAGCTTTTCTGGAAGCTTCTTCAAGATAATCACTGAGCGCTTCTCGTTCGAGAGGAGTTTTAGCCAATTCAAACAGCTTTTCCTTGTTGCTTAACATGTGTTTGAGAGTTGATGCAAACTTGGGCATCAGATGATAGCATCCGCAATGCTTATGTCAAAATGTAGTTCTTGGAAAATTTGAAAAAATTTGTCCATTTGATGACCGGCTTTTTCGCGGAGCTTTTGCTCATTCAAACGTGATGGGTAAGGAATAGAAGTTTTGGATTTGGGGTTTTCAACGGGAGCTACTGGAGGTTCAAAACAACTCTGGATTGGATTTTGGTTTTTGGACAACTTGAGGTTGGACATTGTTGGTACCTCCGTTATTAGTAGGAAGTTCCTTGTCCTTTGTAGCCTCAAGTTCACTTTCCACTACCTTCGGGAGAGAAGAAGAAGAGGTAGTAGGAATAGCGGGTCCATTGTATGAAACACCACTTCGGTTGTGATCGCTTTGCATCGCCTCGGGTTAGCGATCGTGTTGCTCGGAAGTTTTCTGAGCCCGAGGGTTGATCATTTAAAGACTTCTTTAGATCAGCGATCTGACCGACCAACAACCTGTTCATTTCATCTTGGGATTTCATGAATTGTTTCAATAACTCATCGGATGATGGTCCAGTTGGAACAATGGCTTGAGTTTGATTAGGAAAATTCTGGCCTCTAATGTTCGGATTAGGGCCTTGATTTTGAAAATTTCCTTGATTAGGATTCATATTCCCATGAAATTGATTCCCTCGATTGAAATTGTTTTGATTAAGGTTTCCTTGATGTTGGAAACCTTGATTTGGTCCGGAATAGAAATTACCTTGGTTTTGATAACCTTGGTTCATTCTAGGTTGGTTCTGATTCGGTTTTGCATGTTAGGATTCTGCTAAAACCGGTGGTCCCTCGATAAGTGTTAGCACGGTAGTTTGGTTCATTTTGAGGACGGTATTGATTACCTCCTTGATGTGAAGTACCGGCTATAGCATTGGCTTCAAACGGACTACCATCGGTGGCGATGCAGTTGTAGTATGCATGAGAGCCACCACAAGTAACACAGACCTCAACTTTCTTCACTTCACCATGTGATGGTGTTTGTGTGAAAGTGACTTTATTTTGGTTAGCAAGAACCAAAGCCTGAACAATATCCGTGAGTTTGTCAATCTTAGCATCGGCGCTAGATGTACTCACGTGAGATGAAGTAGAAGGTCCCGCATTAGTCCGAGACCGATATGTCTTTGTTCGAAATGGCGGACTGGGACTTGTTTTCTAAGATTTGCAAGGCTTCTTTTGTGGTCTTGCTCAGGAAATTACCTCCCGCGGAGGCATTTAAAGAGTCTTGGTTAGTCTGGTTCAAACCATTGTAGAAAGTATCCATTTGCATTAACTCGGTAAAACCATGATGCGGACACTTGCGGAGCAACTCTTTGTAACGATCACATGCCTCACCGAATGATTCATCAAATCTTTGAGAGAATTTCATTATCTCATTCTTAAGACTTGTAGTTCGGGATGGAGGATAGAATTCATTAACAAACTTGGTAACTAGATCCTCCCATGTCTCAATGGAACGAGGGGGTTGTTTCTCAAGCCAATTTCGGGCTTGTCCCTCTAGAGAGAATGGGAACAGAAGAAGCTTAATTGCTTCATGTGGGACATTCTTGTATTTGATGGTAGATGCAATCTTGTTGAACCATCGAATATGTGCATGAGGATCATCCCGCTCAAAACCATAGAATTGGCTTTGGGTTACCAGATTAAGCAACCCGGTTTTAAGCTCGAAGGTATCGCCCACGATGGTGGGACAATAATGGCACCTCCGTAACCCTCGATGGGTGCTTGGAGAAGCTCATTCATCGGCTTGTCTTCCGCCATTACGGGGGTGGTGGTACTAGACGCTCTCATTCACGGCCGAAGGAGCGAACGCCCTCTACGTCTACAAGGAATATTTGCAAGCTCGAAAGTGGACTTGTAGAGCTGGAAGAACGAAAAGCGCATGCACTAAGTTTAAACATCAATTTTCAAAACAAATGCGAGGCAAAACGACAAGTGAACTTAACCAATAATCACAAATGAAATGGCTTCTTTGAAAAGGTACACCAAATCACAAGGACACAAAGGCAAGTTTTAAATCTTTTGTTCGGGAACTTATTAATGGTCACACCCCCAGTTGGTAGGTGTACTGCCTTGATTTGCGGTGGTTGATTTTTATGTATTTATTAAGTACCACTGAAAAGACGTAGGTATGGATTTGTGCAGAGGGTTTAAATACTTTAGGACAATATTTTTGGTATTGTCTTGTTTAACCAAATCGTACCTCTTTAAGAATCACCTTAAAGGAAACACAAGCTAGAAAACGTTACGATTGTTTTGTTGTTTTATATTTTTTTTTGGTGTTGTTAACACTTTAGGAAAAGTGTTAATGACTTTTTGATATCTTAAAAAAAACTGTTTACAAAAGGTGGTATATGTGCAAGTACGGGTCTGAAAAGGTTTAAGACACGCTAAAGCCTCCCGCATGGCGCCAAAATTTGATTGAAGCGGAACCGTCAAGTTTTATCACACAAGCTAACCACTTGTGAATGGTCAACCGTAATAAACTTCAAACAAAAACAATACAATTAAGATCCGAGAGTATAGTGTTTCCACAGGTCGTTAAGTCCCACGGAGGATTAATGGTGTTTAACACTTTCATATGTCGAATAATCACTAAGGATAGTGATCAGTAAGGATTTGTGAATGATAATTATACCTAAAGAGAAAGTTTGTAAATTACAGGGGCTTAAATGCAAATTAAAGAAAATTAAAAAGCTAAATTATATTAAATAAACGCTATCACTATTTTTAAAATGATGTTTTTCTAGATTTATAAAATAAAATAACTTAAATAAACTATTTTAATTGAAGCGTAAACCTAAATTACCTAAAAACGTGACCTAAAATGAAAACGCGCGTTATATGTAAAAATTACGCGAGTGCGCAAGAAAAAACGTAAACTTTGTGAAATAAAAGTCCTACGAGTATAAAAACAATTTTCTTACTTACTATATGACAAAAGAAAATTTTAGAAAAAATATTTATATTTTTTTGACTTTTATATTTTTTATTATGAATTAAATACTCTTTTAAACTAATTAAATAATTAAAAATACTAAAACTATTAAGAAAAATCTGAAACTTTTTTGTAAAATACTTTATATCAATACAAGGCTAGGAAAAATACAAAACATGTAAAAGCTTGATTTAATAAGCTATAAATAAGCTAAAACATTCGTATAAGCTAAAAAGACAAAAAGGGGTTAAGTATTAAATAGTGCAAAGGTATACTACCAAAGACCCAAGGGCAGTTGGTAGTGTGTGTGTGTGGTGAGTGGGTGGCTGGGTTGAATCCCAGCAATGACTTTTTGCAAAATATTTTTTTTTGGACTTTTTCTTTTTAAAACTAATTAAGCTACTAAATATAAACAACTTTTAAAAAGACAAACTTTTTAGAACTTAAAAATAAGCTCAGAATAAGCTTATGAGCTCAACAATAGGCAAGAAATTGAATAAGTACAAGATTAAGCTAAATGGCTTCTAAGCTAATCAATAAGCAAAAGATAAACTGAAAATAAGTTAAGCAATTGATAATAAGCTAAAATGAAAACTGAAAAAGCATAATTACTTATAAATAAGCACTGAATAAACTACAAATAAGCACTTAGCTAAACTGGTACACGTGGACATTTTTTGGTTTTCTAGGTACTTACTAGCTTATTTTTAAGCACTTAATTAAGCTAGGAAATGAAAATAAAGACTGGGACTAATAAGTTAACCAAATAAGCTATCCAAAAAACTATTTTTCAAGGATTGGATTACACTAATAAGCTTGTGAGAAGCTTATGAAGAAACTGAAAAACCATGACTGGTCATTGTACTGAATGGAATGGGACAAACAAAAAGATTGATGCAGCCCTATTAAATAAGCTACAAAGTGAAATATTAAGCTTGGAACTATAAGATGGCTAGGTTAGCTTTCCAAAGAACCAAGATTCACAGACTAAGGCTAACTAATAAGCTTTTTATGAGCTTATGAAAATGGTTAGTTAAACTGCACGTGGCACTTTTCAAAAAAGGTATCTAAAACAAGCTGAGAAATAAGCACTTTATAAGCTAAGCAGAGATAAACTAATATTTTTCTAATTAAGATAAGCAGCTAAACTTTATTATCCCAAAAGGTTATAGGCTAAATCTCAATATTAAACACACAATAAAATTCTTAATTTAATTCAAAAACTGACCAAGGAAAAATTGGACTTTTTAAGTTACACTAAAACTTTGACTTTTATGAACTTATAATTGATTCTACTTATTAACTATGTTATATTAAGCTGTAATAAGAATGATTTAAGCTAGAGTACCAAGTTTTAAGCTAATATGATGGATTTCACACTATCAATCCTAACAGTTAAGTAATAAGGTGATATTAAAGATGAATTTGACTTTTTAAAAAGTGAGGACAAGTTTTTATGCTTGCACTGAGTTCTTAGATACTAGTATAACAGTTAACAACAACAAGCAATAATATAAACAACCTCTAACACCATTAACACAGAGAATCCAAACACCCCTTTATAGGATTGCTATGAAGTTTTTCAAAGGATTCCAAAGATTAATCCCAAGAAACTGATTTAAGACTTTATATTATAACTTATTGAGACTATATAAGCACTAAACAATAACAATGACATCTTTAAACTAAGAAATGATAATTATGCTAATTTAACTGTTAAAATAAGATTTAGAGTAAATACAGATTCTAATGAGCAAGTAACTTGTTTTAATTCTTAATTCTACTTAGCTATAACTAATGAACATAAAGACACAGAGATTTAAGCTTATGAATGACTCAAACAAAGTTGAAATGCCAAAATGAGTAAAAGGCTTACAAGTTGGATTCCAAGTGAAAATTGAGAACCAAGTACTGAAATCACAACCTATAGCTTCCCAAGAAGCTCTAAACCAAAGGGCAATCCATTATTAACCCTGCTCCAGCTGTGATTATCATTTCTTGTGATTTTTGATTTTTGACTGATTTTTTTGTATTTTCTTGTATTTTTGCTTTTTGCTTCTAAACTGATTTTAATGGGTTTCTAATAGCTTAAATAAGCTATATAGGAGCTTATATTAGCTTATGAGTCCTTAACAACAGCTACAAACAACATTTGATCTTAACATGAGATTTTTTAAATGAAAATTGCATATACTTGAAAATGAAACTAAACCTTGAAATTGATGACTGCAAAAGATTCACTTACACTTAAATAACTTTAACAAAGTACTTGAAAAACTTAAATTACACTGGTATTAATAAAAACGACATACATTAAACTAAAAATTAAGCTAGATATCTCTTCTCTGCTTCACCTTTCTTTATATTGATCTTTTAGACTCCCCACATGTCTCTAAATCTTTCCCACTTCAAATCTTGGCCATTGATGCAGTCAAACTCATCCTAGCCTTTAAATTCACTTTTGGCGCCAAAAGTGTACACGGTTGCTTGAGACAGTTTTAGAGCAATTAAAGACTTTTGGTGTGTTGTGGAGGTGGAGGGGGACAATTCAGATAGTAGGTATGGGGTTGGGTTGAGTTGGAAAGCAAAAACCAAGTTTGTGAGATTAACAGTGAAACTGCAATGGTGGGGAAGCATTAAATGCTTTGTGGGCTGATGTATAGGTGGAAAGGGGTGGTGATGAGAGGTTTAGACAGTGGTGGTGAGGTGGAGAAGTGGTGGTGAAACCACTGGTTTTGGTTTACAGGCATGGGTGAAGGAGATAAACAGTATATCTGGTTTTGGGCGGGTTTTGACCGTTTGACCCGTTTTTAATAATAACGCAGGGGTTCAAATGGGGGGGTCAAAGGTTTATTGACAGGGTCAAGTGGGTATAGGTCAAGGGTCAAGTGGATTTGGGCTTGTATATGGGTCAGCTGGGTTTGGTTGTGTTTGTGTTTTGGGTTGGATTAATAAAAGAGTCTGTTTGGTTTGTTTAATACACAAGGACCATTGTTGTAAATTCTGCAAACTTGAGGGACCAAAACAAAACTTTTTCTAATGTTAACAAAAGGACCAAATTTGCCAATCTTTAATAGTACAAGGACCATAGTTGCATAAAATTCCATTTTTATATTTCCAAGGACTATTTATGACACTTTTTAAACTTGAGGGACCAAAGTTGTAATTTTTCAATTTTTTAAACTTTGAAGGGATTATTTTGACAACTTGTGAATCCCATGGACCTTAAATGATATTTTTCTTTATTTTGATTTACCAGGGGACTGTTTTTGACAACTTTTGAAACTTGGGGGACTAAAACTGCCAATTATGCAAACTTGATACATTTTTCATCTGATTTTGGTATTTTTGAATTTAAAACACATAAAACACTTATTTGTGATATTTTTATCATTTTGATGCATTTCTGAGTGTTTTCAGATGTTTTTGCAGTCTAGATGGTACAAAAATGATGAGTATTTAGACACTCATCAGTACCTATCCTTGAGAGTCGTGTTACCAACCCAGGGGTCCAACCAAAACCGGATTTCACTGCCATTACCACACTCGCCTCTAAGCATCTGATTCAAGCACACATCTCCCACTTTCATCCTGGAAATAGCCTTCGCTATATTCCCCCAAACACTAGGGTGGGACTGACGAAAGGGAATAAAATTCCAGCTTCTTTTCGAGACATGAACCGCATCAACCACTTTCCTCTAAAGGCTATTAGGCTCAGACCTATATCTCCATAACCATTTGGCAATGAGAGCTTCATTCGCTTCCTTCAATTTAGCCATCCCAAGGCCCCCTTCACTGATAGGCGAAGAGACTTTATCCCAAGCGACCCAATGGATTTTGGATTTCTCGGTGTCTCCCCCCCAAAGGAAACGTCTAATGATACCTTCCAACTTGTTAATCACATAAGCAGGGGCTATAAAAAGGGAAAAATAATATGTGGGAAGGCTTTCCATGACAGACTTGATCAAAGTAGACCTCCCGCCAATAGAAAGGCTTGAAGCCTTCCAATTCGACAAGCGCTTCTTAAAAATCTCGATAAGAAAATCCCAGTTATTAATTCTATTCATGTTACCCCCAATTTTAAGCCCCAAGTATTCACACGGAAAAGAACCCGCCTTGCACTTCATCAACTCCGCCACCCTTTTAACCTCGACCTCTTCAACCCCGATACCAATAATGTGAGACTTGCCGATATTGATTCTTAAGCCCGAACTTAAGTGGAAGCATCTTAAAATTCTTATCACATTCAAAAGATTAGAGTCTGACCATACACCCATAAAGGAACAATCATCCGCGTATAGGAGATGGGAGATCATCGGGCCATTATTAGGGAATTCAAAACCCCTCATAACTCCCTCGGATTGCGCTCTTCTCATGATGCTCGAAAGCCCTTCCATAACAATCAAGAAAAGAAACGGCGAAAGAGGATCGCCTTGGCGCAGCCCTTTAGAGCAATTGAACTCGAAGGTAGGAGAACCATTCACCAAAACAGCAGCCCTCGCAGACGATAAAATGCCCCGGATCCAAGAACACCATCTATCCTTAAATCCCATTTGTTTCATAACCGACGTTAAAAAATCCCAATTTACATTGTCATATGCTTTATCAAAATCTACTTTGAACACGAAGGCCTGCCTTTTGTTCTTTTTAACCGACGATAGCATTTCATTAATGATCAACGGGCCATCCAAGATCATTCTATTTTTTTAAAAAGCCGATTGGTTATCGGAAATCAGCTTGTCCAAGACCCCTTTGATCCTGATCGCTAGGATTTTGGATATCTTTTTGCTAATAATCCCAACAAGCGTGATCGGACGGTAATCAATAAGGTTACCAGGATCCTTAACCTTAGGAATTAAGGTGATGAACGCCGAATTGCAGTCTCTACTTATCTTACCTCCTTCGTAGAATTCCGACAGAACCTCGAAAAAGTCTTTCTCCAATAAACTCCAGAACCTTTTAATGAATTTAAAGGTAAAGCCGTCGGGGCCCGGAGCTTTCTCCTCACCACAATCAAACACTGCATACTTGAATTCCTCCACGGTGAACTTCCTTTCTAATTCGTTAGCTTCCACTTCGGAAAGCTTATGAACCAGGTCACAAACGATCTCAGGTCTTCTAGGCAGGATTTCTTTAAACTTGAATCTAAAGAAATCAAAAACGGTTTTCTTGACTCGCTTTGGATTACTAACCCACTCTTCCCCCACCAACAAACCAGGAATAGAGTTAACCACTTTCCTATTGTTTATAAGACCGTGGAAGAAACGAGTGTCTTCGTCAGCTTCCACGTTCCACTTGCACCTGGCTTTTTGTTTCAAATCCTTAGCTCTACCTTCCTCAATCTCAAGAATCCTTTTTTTGCATTCCAACCTAGTCCACTGTTCGTGTTCATCCAGATCATATGACTCCAAATTCGAATCCATCTCCTCAAGCATATGGTGCATTGTGTGTGATTGGATTTTTTCATGAGCACATGGATAGGGTCATGTTATCTCGGCACCCCATAGGGGCTGTGGGGTGTTTGGCTAATCATTGGTGGGGTTGGTGGCTAATTATTGGGGGAATGTTTTTTTTTCGATTTCCGTGCCAAAGTATAAAAAAATTTAAGGTTAGAGTGCTTTGGTTTGCCAAAATAAAAGTAATACAAATTTTTAGTTTTGTACAAGTTTTTATTTTTTGTTTTACAAGTTTTTAAAGTTTTGTACAAGTTTTTTTAAGTCTAGTTTTACAAGTTTTTTAAGTTTTGTACAAGTTTTTATTAACTTTTTAGTTTTTTACAAGTTTTTTTTTTGTTTTATAACTTTTTAAAAAAAAAAACTTAGTCGGAAAATTTTTGAGGCTCAGGTTTGAAGGTTGCAAATTGAGATTTTATCTCATTTTACCGTCCATTCGATTATCATCATCGCATCGGAAAAAATTTTAAGGCTCAAAAATCATCATCGCCTCGGAAATTTTTTTAAGTCACAACAGGTCTCAAAACTGCACAAGTTCACAACAGCAGTCTAGCCAAACTGCACAAGTCACCCATGTCTCAAAACTGCACAAGTCTAACCATGTCACAACAGGCAACAGGTCTAAAAACTGCACAAACACGCAAAAGCAATAGCACCACAAGCAACTGCAGTCTAGCCAAACAGGTCTCAAAACTGCACCACATGTCTCAAAACTGCACAAGTCTAACCATGTCACAACAGGCAACATGTCTAAAAACTGCACAAACACGCAAAAGCAATAGCACCAAAAGCAACTGCACAAGAGGGTACGATTCCCTTCTGCAAAAGGTTCACAAGAAAGTAAACAAGTGCAAGCATTCTCCCTTATAAGCAACAACATTACCCAGGACCACTAAAACCACAACAAACAACAAGCAATATCTCCAAAAACCACAACAAACAACAACTAGCAAGAACTAAAACAGGACCACTAAAACAGGATCACAAGCAACAACTGCACAAGCAATAGCACCACAAGCAACTGCACAAGCAACAAGACCACAGTCCACCATGTCTAGTTCACCATTTGACACACAAGAGGTAACTTATCGAATAGGCTCAGATTATTAGCTTTTTAGCTCATGTTGGCTGCAAATTAAGTTTTGCCATGCCAAAACTCTTAAGTTTTTATAAAAAAATCATCATTGCCTTTTTTATTTCATTAAAGTTGCAAAGTGACCTAAAATGATCACTTTACCATCCAGTAATGAAACGTTTTTAGTCCAAAACACAAAGTTTTTATCATTAAAGTTGCAATGTGAGCTAAAAAGATCACTTTACCATCCAGTAATGAATAATATGAGGTGTTTGGGAATCAATTCATGGGGTGTTGGAGTATCTCCAGGGTCATGCTATGGAGGCACCCCAAACCTGTAAAACATAACAAAGTCTAGTAAGCACCAACCCACAAATAATCAAACCAACCCAGAAATAATCAACCAACCCAGAAATAATCACCAACCTCAGAAATAATCAACCAAATAATCACCAAACAAATAATCACCACAACAGAAATAATCAACCAAATAATCACCAACCTCAGAAATAATCAAACCAACCTAAGAAATAATCGTAAAATTTTTTCAAGATCTAAAATATTTCTAGATCTAAAAACTTTACCGAAAAAGATAGGGTGGAGATACCCCATAAAGTGATACCACCAAAGGTTTTTTTCAAAATCTTAAAATATTTCAAGATCTAAAGTTTTTTAATAACCAACCTTCAATTTTTTAGATCTAAAAACTTAACCGAAAAAAGATACCACAAACAGATACCCCAGCATCACCACCATAACAATCGTATACAACGAAACAGATACACCACAGCATCACCACCATTTCAAGATCTAAACTTTTTTTATATTATCAAAGAAAACCAGTTTTTTTTAAAACCAACCTTCAATTTTTTTTAGATCTAAAAATATTTCAAGATCTAAAATATTTTTAGATCTAAAAACTTAACCGAAAAAAGATACCACGAAACAGATACACCACAACATCACCACAATTTCAAGATCTAAACTTTTTTTATATTATCAAAGAAAACCAGTTTTTTAAAAACCAACCTTCAATTTTTATTTAGATCTAAAAATATTTCAAGATCTAAAATATTTTTAGATCTAAAAACTTAACCGAAAAAAGATACCACAAACAGATACACCACAGCATCACCTCCATTTCAAGATCTAAACTTTTTTTTTTTATATTATCAAAGAAAACCAGTTTTTTTAAAACCAACCTTCAATTTTTTTTAGATCTAAAAATATTTCAAGATCTAAAATATTTTTAAATCTAAAAACTTAACCGAAAAAAGATACCACAAACAGATACCACAACATCACCACCATAACAATCGTATACAACGAAATAGATACACCACAGCATCACCACCATTTCAAGATCTAAATTTTTTTTATATTATCAAAGAAAACCACAGTTTTTTTAAAACCAACCTTCAATTTTTTTTCAACATCTTAAAATATTTCAAGATCTAAAATATTTTTAGATCTAAAAACTTAACCGAAAACAGATACCACAGCATCACCAACATAACAATCTTATACAACGAAACAGATGGTAATATCACCACCACAGTATCAAGATTTTAGATCTAAAATTTTTAGAGAGAGAGACAGTAACAGGTGAGATACAGTGAGAGAGAGTATCAAAAGTGAGATGAGATGAGACAGAATTATCAAGAGAGAGAGAGAGAGACAAAGAAAACGCGTACACACAGTCTCACAAGAAAACGCGTAAACACAACGAGAACCACACACGTCTCACAATAAAACACACACACCTTTGTTTTTATTTATAAAAAAAAGTTAATAAAACGTTTTTTGTAAAGTATTTATAAAAAAAGTAAATAAAACGTTTTTTTTTAAGTATTTATAAGAAAATGTATTTATAAAAAAAAGTTAATAAAAGTATTTATAAAAATATTTATAAAAACATGTATTTATAAAAAAAAGTTAATAAAAAGTATTTATAAAAGTTTGTAAAAAAATTGTATTTATAAAAAAAGTTAATAAAAAGTATTTATAAAAGTTTGTAAAAAAATTGTATTTATAAAAGTTTTTATAAAAGTTTGTAAAAAAAATTTGTACAAGGTTGTATTTTTTATCAAAGTTTTAAAAAGTTTTTTATAAAAGTTGTTGTGTTTTTTATTTTTTAGGTGTTCGGTAATGAAGTTGCTTTAACTGATTGGGTGCAATCTACTGCTGAATCGATTGGTTTTCTTATTGTTAAAGGAAGAACTAAAACAGATAGGGGCTATAAGTACTCTATCGAATTTTTGTGTTCTAGACATGGGACGTCTGCACGTGAAGGTTTAGAAGATGAACTTGAACGGCAGACTAGTACCGATAAAATTAATTGCCCATTCAGATTACTAGCGAAATTTATAAAAGGTCGAACTGGTAGAACTAACATTAAAACTAGTGGTTGGATCTTGAAGGTCAAGTGTCCGAGGCATAATCATGACTTTGTAGACTCGTTCCATGGTTTTTCACAGGCCATGCGATTAAAAGAAAGTGAGTTAGTTTTGGTGAAGCAGTTGACAGAACATCAAGTAGCACCACGAATTATACTTTCTTCACTAAAAGAGAGCGATCCGAATAACGTGTCTGGCATTAGAACGGTATATAATGCACAAAACAAGATACGTCGTGCTAGTCGTTGTGATTTGACTCCGATACAACAGCTTTTAGTACATTTGAGGTGTAAAGGTTATACTTATTACGAAAGGGTAAATGAGCACACTGATGAGCTCGAGGAAATATTTTTTGTTCACCCGACGTCATATGCTCTGTGGACAACATTCCCGAAAATCATGCTAATGGACTCCACATACAACACCACGTTGTTTAAACTGCCATTATTTACAGTTGTTGGAGTTACTTCAACAAACAAAACATTCTCAATGGCGTTTAGCTTTTTGGACAAGGAAAAAGAGCGAAATTTCAAATGGGTGTTGGAACGTATTAAGTTGGTGATACAAGAACAATATTACCCGCGGGTTATCGTCACCGACAGAGATTTAGCGTTGCTTGGGGCATGCAGAGAAGAATTCCCAAACGCTAACAGATTACTCTGTCGATGGCATATCAATCAAAATTTGCTCAAGTATTGCAGAAACAAATTCGATACGGTAAAGGAGTACGAGTCCGTTAGATGGACATGGGATTTGATGGTTACAGCTCCAACCGAAGATGTGTTCACGCAATATTACCAGCACCTACAAGATTTATTAGTCCAAAAAAAGGGTACTTACCCATTAATACATTTTTTTATTATTATTTAATAAATAACTACTCGAATTGTTTTCTCACTTTATTAATTCTTTGTTTTCTCAGATGTTTTGCGGTATTTCCGTAACTGGCTGCGACATTACGACAACATGTTTGTGTCGTACATTACCAATCAATATCGCAGCTTCGGCCAGACAACAACATGTAGGGTTGAGAGTCAACACGCGCTGTTGAAGTTATACTTGGGCTCCACACAGTCCAGCTTAGACACGTTGTTGTGTTCGGTCGACAAGATTATAGCTGCGCAAGAAACTGCGATATGAGCCACTTTGAATACAAGCAAAATCAAGAAACTGCATGCGTGTAACGGCACACTATTTAGCGAATTGCGCTATAATGTTTCAAGAGATGCTTTACTACTGTTACTCGCAGAAAATAAACGGGATGTCGACCCACATCAATGTGATCATCAGTTGCGGTTAGTTTATGGTTTACCATGCTATCACGAACTGTATTACCTTCAAGCAAACGGTATGTATTTCAAATTTATGCCTATCAAGTTATTCTCCCCGTCAATACCGATAATTTTAACTAGTTCATTTTTTCGAATACAGGATTGCCTATTCCGCTTGGTTTTGTTGATAATTTTTGGAGAACCCTAAGCGTTCCCTGGCCTGTTGTCCGAAATACTCAAGAGCGTGATGAGCTGAATATCCGAAGAGCCTCAAGGGCCTGAAGAGCCTGAATATTTTTCTTGTCAAGATGACATACAAAAATTCCAAAGTGTTTTTACCAAAGCATCGTCGTTTGTCAAAAAAAATATGTTAAACAGGCTCAGAGGTATATACGCTCCTGAATCTGTGTCAACCCAACAACCTGCTGTTAAAGACGATAATCGTGGACGTCCGAGCGCAAAGGACAACAAATCCAAGGCTAAAAAAAATATCCCGGATTTGAACGAAGAACCCCCCACAGGGCACCGTAGAAGCTACACAAAACCTAAAAAAGTCCCGGACTTAAATGAAGAAGCTGCGAGACACAGTTCATATGTGGGAGAGCCTTCTAACGTCCCAGACTTGAACGAAGAACCTAGCGAGGGCGACTTAAGACACCACTTGTACGTTCCAGATGTCAATAGCGAATATTTTATGGCTCAAATTCCACCTCTTTTCCGACGCTGGATCCTAGGGATCTTTAACATGGCAGGTGATGGAAATTGTGGCTATCGAGCTCTTGCCGTAGGACTTGGTCATCAGGAACAAATGTGGCCCATGATTCGAGCTATTGCCAGGGAAGAGATAGACACTCACGAGGAAGTTTACAAGCAAATGTGGGACGATAATTTTACAAATATTCGTAACTCGATGAATTGGTTTGAAGGTCCAGCACCCCAGCGTTACTGGATGACTATGCCAGAAACGGGCGTGGCTATTGCTACAGCTCTTAACCGTCCTATTGTATGTATAGCCAATAGACAATCTATTATGTGTCTTCCGCTGAGAGATGGTCCAAATACAGCACAAATATTGCCCCCCGCTGATGAAAACTCGCAACTCCGGTATAATCACCCACAATGGAGATGGTTCAGAAATGACGTGGCCGGGAGATGGGCACATATGTTTACTCAATGACAGAGCATGTTTAGACAGACGTAGAAAACGATTATTGATTTATATTGTAAATGACAAAACGTGTATAGACGATTACTGATTTATATTGTAAATGACAAAACATGTATACACGACATCGATTTATATTGTAAATGAGAAAACATGTATAGACGACATCGATTTATAGTAAACGACTCGTCATCTTTTGTTACAGATTTCGCTCCCTGCTCCGGTTCTTCCTCATCTTTTGTTACTAGAATCGGATGACATTCAGTGGAGGGACATTCATTGTGTCAACAACACACCCGCTCGTGTTGAGAGTCCAGATTATGTGCCTTCTTCTCCATCTTATGTGCCTCCCTCTCCAGCTATATCTCCAGCTACAGATGAGGACAATTTTATACACCGTCCTCCGATTCTTCCTCATCTTTTGTTATAGCCGTCTCGCGTTGACGAGTACGAGCGAGAGATTGCCGGATTGAGGAGACGAATTTCAGAGTTAGAGTCTCGTGTGGGACATATGACAACATCATTGGAGCGACTACGCCTCGGGCGTGATTGATCTTAGTTTCTAGTTATATTGTGATTTTGTGAACCATGTATCAACTATTAATCTATAACAAGATTGGTTATTTATGTATTCGAAGCTTCTAATTTTGTGAACCATGATATTGCTGATTTATGTTGTGAATAATTATACAAATTCTTTTGGCCAAATGCAACAAGAAAATCCTTTCTTGTGTCGTTGTCGACGTGGTTTTATAATTGAAAGAACATCCCACAAGCCCAAAACTTGTGGTCTGAAGTATTATGCATGTCCTTTGCCAAAGGTAAATAATTAAACGTTTGTTTATTTACGTAAATATATCAATAACTTGTTTGTTTATAATACATTTTTATAATTGTTTCATCATGTAACAGCCAGGGACTGAAGACTATGAGTGTCGATACTTCATGTGGAAAGAAATATTTCAACAAAAGTACTTTGGTCAAGCCTCTTCTTCAACGCAGTGCTCAAACTGCGAAACTAAAGATAAAACGATCAACATGCTATTGGCTCAAAACAATTTGTTGAAGGCAAGAATAAAGACGTTGGAGGCATCACTGGAACTAGCAAGAAATCCAGTTGATCACGCATGTCAGCCGAGTGGAATACTCTATGAGCTTATAGATGACATTAATAATCTTCATGTGGAGTAGATTTCGTTGTAATATTGAAAACATTTGTTGTTGTACTTGTTTTAATGTTTTAATGTCTAATGTTTTATTGTTATTGTTTAATTAAATGGAAACAATACACAAATAAATACTCTACATATAAAAACACTACACAAATAAATACACTATATACATATAAAAACACTACACAAATTAAATATACCACACAAATAAATACACTATACATATAAAAACACTACACAAATTAAATATACCACACAAAATAAACTATACACAATTAAATAAAATAAAATAAAAAATAAAAAACAAAAAAAGGACAATGTTACATTACGGAAAGGGGGCCACACCTATGAGGTGTTTGGGAATCAATTTATGAGGTGTTGGGGTATCTCAAGCCCATGGATAAGAGCATGGGGTGTGGTGGCACACTCAAACCTCTTTATTTGGGCCCCACTTGTGCCACATCACTCCAACACACTCACTTAAAAATACCCCTCAATCACAACTAACTCAAACCTCTTCATTTGGACCCCACCCACTCTCATTTTTTTTCTTTTCCATATTTTTCAAACAAAATAAATTTTATTTCATTCATTTAAATAAAAATACAACTACGAAGAAAAAAAAAACATACGATATATGTTATACTCCGTATATGTTTATTTATATAAAAATAATAATCCAGACACATAAACATAGTATAAAATACAAAAAAAAACACATATATGCCCATACATCAAAACACAACACGTGTAACAAATATGGAAAAGCATCTAACAGCTGTAACACTTTTTATCTCATTCCATAATCCATACATCAAAACACAACGCCAACAAAGAAGCTACAGAAATTATAACCCAAAGGAACAAATATGTTCATATTCTCACTCTACATTTTCTCTCACTAGAAAATTTTATTTTTCTTGAAACCAAAGAAACTCAATCAAATCAATTAACGGATATATTCAAACGTTAACATTGAAATTGGTTTGTCTTCTAGCGTGTCGTTGTAGTGGCGAGGGGTGATGGTATGGTGGCGGAGGGCGGCGACAAATGGTGAGGGTGCCACATGGGAGTGGCGAGGTGCCCTCGTTACGGTACCTCATGCTCTAAGTGTTTATCAGTGGGATAAAAAAATGGTCATTGGTGACTATCATAATGTGGGACTTCTTCTTTGCTCGTGGAATTATTGCAAGGGGCTCTCAATATTTCAATGTCCTTGCGTTGGATTGAAACAATTTTAAAGTATTGGCTTCAGTTTTGTAATTTTATGTTTGTAATTTGTTTTTTTTTTGGTCTTATTCTCTTTTAATTAACTTGATTATTTGAGTGGGGCGCCATGTTTTGTATTGTTTCTGTTTTTCCTTTTCGAGGTCTCGTAATAATATCTTGCCTTTAAAAAAAATTATTTTATATTTGCCAAAAAAGGTATAGCTTTATAAAAAAAATATATGTTGACTTCATATTTTGTTTTATGTTTGTAAAGGTGTTTACTTACGTTTGGCACCCTTTTTTTGTTTCATAAAGTTCACGTTATAAATACTCCTTCACATGAGAAGGTGGCCATTTTTTTGTATTCGCATTTACTATACTTCACCACCTAACAATGACAGTCATGCCTAATATCGAAGAAATCAAGTCAGCAAGCGGTTCTGACAATCTTGCAACAGCGTTCAAGTTTCTTTTCAATAGTGAGATCAGTGAGGATCGCAATTTGGTCATACGTATGGTGGCTAAAGTTTTTGGAAAAGCTAGCATACATAGATAGTCTTTGTATTCATCGTCATATGGGTGGTTTCCGTATTCATTACCTTGACAGTTCCCATACACGATCCTTGCTGATAGTCGTCTTACTGTTTAACCTGTCAAAGATAATATAATCAACAGTAACTGATATTAGGCCGAATAGGCGGGTCGGTAACGGGTCGAGAAGGGCTTGTTTAAACAAAGGCGATCAGTAATACAGAGGTATAGTGAATTTGGGTTATAAAAATTTAATTGTGCATACTAACCTATTAGTTGGCAATTAGTTGAGAGCACTTTGGATGCCATGTCGTTTAAGCAACTAAAATTATCCTATATTAGGGTGTGCACAATTTGTAGTTTGATCTTCATGTAAAAAGTTTTCAATCAACATATATATGATTAATTAAAAATAAATATACTAAAACCTACCAATATAGTAGCATTATAAGTAAAATTGAAACACAGGGTAACTCATTTAACTTCTAAAAGAATCCGATTGGCAACAATTGGGCTGAAAACTATTAACCCCTCGCTATGCTCATCTATGTTAACAAATGCATAACAAAATCTACATATTTTATAATCTACTAACTGGACAACCACCTTCGAACCCAAGAGCTCATTAAATATAAAAAATAACATAACTCATTTAATTTATAGCTTTTATTTAGATGCATGGTGATCTGATGCAACAACTACATAATGTATAATCTCTCCAACACTTCTATCATGCTTAAAATTTGAGTAACGTTGATTGTCTATAATACCCTTTACAAACAAGTTCAAATAGAAAGGTTTACTTATTGTAAGTAATTCGTTTTAAATGACAAGTTTTTAAACTTCCCTTGATTAAAAATGGTAATGATATCCACAACTAAATTAATAGTTTAAAGACTAAAATACACGGTTGGTCCCTAAACTTGTCAATGCGCTTCGCGTTAGGACAAACCTTGGCCTTTTCATCGTCGGGGGTCCCTATTTCAAGTTTCTTACTCGTTACTGGTCCTTTGACCATATTGCCGTTAGTCAAGGACGTCAGATGGTGTTAGATTTGTCTTTAGTCCAAGGGCACATTTGTCAATTCCATATTTCAATTAAAAATTCCTTAATTATTGCCACATGTAATGTAACCCTCTTCCCGCCCCAATAAACACATAGTCTGTATTATTATTCGTCCCAGAACTTTCGTTACAAGAATTATCAGAATTCACAAACCCTAATTGCATGTCACAAAACCCCTGTTTATCAATCATAAAACCGAAACATGGACTTTACTCTATAGAAAGTAAGAAGACATCCAGGTTATCCAGTTGATGATACCGTCCTATACGACTCTGCTAAGAAGAAATACGATACTGTTTTTTTTTTATTATAGTCACTGGAATTTGTAATTGGGGTATTTATTGTTTGCCAATTAAGTTTTTAGAATGCCATAAACATATATTGACATGTTTTCAGGTGGTAGATCTAATATGTTTAGCATGAGGGTTCATCACAATGATGTCTTTAAATACTGGCCTGGTAGAATATACGTTGGAGGTATGGAAACTTTAGTTGATTTGGTTGATGTTGATAGTGTGTCAGTTGAAGAGTTGGATGTTCTTATGTATGAATTGGGTTATGAGCTTGGTTCAAAAAATTACTATTACTTTGTTAAGCTTGGTAGTAATTTAGATGATGGTTTGTATAGCTTAAGTAAGAGTGCTAATTTAGAAATATTGAAAGATCTTGTTGATGACCATAAGATGATAGAGGTTTATGTTGAAAATGGTAAGACAACATTAGATGTTGATCAAATGTTACCAAAGTCAATTAGGACAGTTATTGCTTATGTGGATGCAACAAAGAAAAAGGTAGCTCTTGCTATTGTTCCATATTGCTCAAACAAATTGTTCTTAGAAAACATTGTTAATAAATCTGTGGTAGAGGATATATGTTAGGTTACACATCAACCTTTGGAAGTCAATACTTTGGTGCAATCTAGTCAGATGCCAGAAACAGAACCCTTGTTTCCATCTGTAGAGGTCTGTCAGACTGAAGATGTTGTAGGTGATGTCAACCAGCATATAGATAAACATGTTGAGCATATCCAAATAGATAGTCCTGAAGAGGTATGTCAAAATGATCAAGAGTTAGGTCATCATGAGTAGGAAATATGTAATCCTGTGGAGCATATCCAAAAAGGTAAATCTGTACAAGTAAGTAAAATCGATGAAGCTTTTAGTGATGACAATGTGAGTGAGACAGATAGTTATATGAGTGATGATGATGATATTGAGAATAATCGTGATGGAAACACAGTTGTCGATGAGGCTAATACTTTTGAGGAGCCTGATTTTGATGTTAATCTGTTCAAAGTGACTGAGACTACAGAGTTACCATCTATAGGTACCACCACCTACCTCATGATTTTTTTAAGAAAAGTGAGTTGGATCTGTTAGATGATAATGATTTTGCAAGTCGTTCTGAGAATGAGGATGAGTATGTTATTAGGAGGAACAAATTGAGGGCATACAAGAAACAAAAGTTAAGTGAGGCAACACAAACAGAGGACGAAACATATTTTTTCTGTGGTCAAAGTTTTGTAACTGCAAAAGAAGTGAAAGATAGGATCTACCTGCTTTCAATAAAGACTAAGAGGAAATTGCAACTCATTAAGAATGACAAACAAAGAATTAGGGTTAGGTGTCTTGGAAAAATACCTGTTTGTGGAATAACCGAAGGATCAGGGCTGGGAAAAGCCCCAAAGAGGAAAACTGGTCCGATAACTAGAGGCCTTGGAAGGGATGTATATTTGCGAACACGCAAGGAGCAAGCAACAGATTGCCCATGGTTGTTGTATGTAGCCAAAAATACAGCTAAAGATGTATGGATTGTTCGAACTTTCAAGGATGAACACAAATATTTGCAATCAAGAGAGATTAAAGCTTGTGACTACAAGTTTCTTTCGAAGCAAATAGTTGACCAAGTTCAAGTCAATCTAGATATTCCAATCAAGGCTGTTCAAGATCAGCTCAGTAAACATTTTGAAGTTCAGGTGTCTATGCAAAAGGCATTAAGGGCAAAAAAAAAAAAAAAAGGCAGAAAATGAGATTAAGGTGATCATAAGCAGCAATACACCCTTTTAAGAGACTATGTTGAAGAGTTGCAGAAAACAAACCCAGATACAACAGTTAGGATAAGTGTACAAACTGCAACAGATGCAACAAGTCCAACCAGAGTTTTCAAGAGAATGTGTGTATGCTTAGGTGCTTTGAAGGAAGGATATAAAGCTTGTCAAAGAGAGTTGTTGGGGTTAGATGGTGCTTTTATGAAGGGTCCTTTTCCTGGCCATCTTCTTACAGCAGTCGGTATAGACAACAACAATGGAATATACCCTTTAGCCTACACGGTTGCAGAAGCTGAAAGCAAAGACTCATGAATTTGGTTTCTTGAATGTCTAAGAGATGATCTTAACTTGCAACCAAACTCAAACTACACTTTTATCAACAACAGGAAAAAGGTGATGTTACCATTTAGTTGATTAGATTCACTTGTATTTTCGATAAATGCAAGTTTTATTAGTAATGAATTGATGTTTATTTGTGTAGGGTATCATTCCAGCATTAGCAGAAGTATTCCCTAGTGCTGAACATAGATATTGTTTGAAGCACATCCATGATAATATGAAATTGCAATGGAATGCTAAAGCATACAAGGAACATTTGTGAAGATGTGCAGCTGCAACAACCGTCCAACAATTTGAGGCAGCCATGCTGGCATTCAAGAGGTTTAGCGAACCTGCCCATGCTTGGTTAAGTAAGATACCACCAACCCATTGGTCAAAGTCGCATTTTTCAGGTACCTAACCAAATCTATGTCTACATGTACATCTTTTGTTCTACGACATTGTTCTACATTGTTGTTTGTATAAATCAAACATGCTGTATAAATGTGTAGGGAGGGCTCATTCTGACGTGTTACTTAATAACATGTGTGAGGTGTTCAATGGGAAACTATTGGGAGGTAGGCACCAACCCATCATTACTGCTTTGGAATACATTATAGAATACTGTATGAAAAGAATATTGAACGTTGTGAATGTGATTCACAAGTGTGCCGGACCATTAACACCAAAGGAAACACTCATGTTAGATGCAATCAAGAAAGAGGCTTATAAGTACACCATTTTACGGGTTAAAGGATAAAAGTATGAGGTCATTGGATGTGGAGATAAGTGTTTTGTGAATGTTGAAGATAGGGCTTGTACATGTAGAAGATGGGAGCTTAAAGGTATGCCATGTAAACATGTTGTTGCTACCCATCGCTGTATGAGGTTCAATGGAATGCAAGTAGGATCTGTTGAATCATGGGTTCATCCATGTTACTTGCTTAAGACTTGGGAAGAAACTTACAAACACCACATCCAGCCAATAAATGGTTATGAGCATTGGTATAAGTCACAAGTGCCTATAACCATTCTTCCACCTAAACATCATAAACCATTAGGTAGGCCACGAAAGAAAAGAACCGGGCTTTTCTGAAAATGATAATAGTGACAAAACCAGAACTTGTCACGTCCTAGTAAGAGCGTGGTTTGTGGTATTTGTGGCAATGCTAGACACAACAAGAAAACATGTCTTGGGCAAGGAGGTGTAACAGGAAGTTAAGGCAGTACACAACAGTCTCAAAAAACAGGTTCATCCCAGCCAAAAGTTATAGCAAAGAAGAACACAAAGGTTACAGGTCACAACTTTGAAGGTGATGATCAACCAAGTGTGGTCCAGTCTCAATCTGGAAGTCAAGTTGATGCTTCTTCTGGTGGGTCTCCAAAACAATTTTGGACTAAGACCAAGATTATAGCAGAAAGCTTTCTTCACCACAAAAATGCTTTGGTTAAGCATATGAAAGCCAATGTTTTCCATCGAATATGTATTCCCCTAAACATTATTTGCTGTGTTTAAACAATGTATGTTTCTGAACTTTGTAGACTACAAAATTTTATGCATGTGGAAATATATCCATTTGCGTTATGTATGAAATCATGTCATGTTAGTTTATGGGTTAAATTGTGTTTTGATTGTATTGTTTTTATTGAGACTTCATACGTCTGTGTTTTGACTTGGATATTGTTATTCTGTTATCACAAACAGTAATGAAGAATCAAAGATGGATGAACAAAACCATATCAAGTTTATGTTGATACTCAGAAATGGTGTCTGTTCACCCATCCTTGAGACTTCATACGTCTATGAATCTTGGATCTGTTGAACTTGGATATGTGTTTTGAGTTGGATACTGTTATTCTATTATCACAAACAGGAATGAAGGATCAAAGATGGATGAACAACACCATATCAAGTTTATGTTGATACTCAAAAGTGGTGTCTGGTCATCCATCTTTGAGACTTCATATGTCTATGATTCTTGGATCTTTTCATACGTCTGTGTTTTGAGTTTGGTTACTGTGATTCTATTATCACAAACATGAATGAAGGATCAAAGATGGATGAACAACACCATATCAAGTTTATGTTGATACTCAAAAGTGGTGCCGTACATCCATCTTTGAGACTTCATATGTCTATGAATCTTGGATCTGTGTTTTGAGTTTGGTTACTGTTATTCTATTATCACAAACAGGAATGAAGGATCAAAGATGGATGAATAACACCATATCAAGTTTATGTTGATACTCAAAAGTGGTGTCTGGTCATCCATCTCAGATCATTCATCCATCTTTGATACTTGTATCTATGTTATGAGTTTGATCATTTTACTAAGGTGTGGTTTGAATTGGATAATATTTGTGTGGCAACTGATGTGGGTTTGATCATTTATAAGGGGTAGGAGCAAGTATTAAAGGCATAACACTCATAAGGACTAAAGCATAAAAGTAAAACTACTTATACTCGCATAAGGACCAAAGTACATAAAAACATGACTTTTCACAAGTCAACCATCACCACAAGTCTACTTACAGAGACCGTACCACCGACTCAAAAGGCAAAAAACCACCGACATTGGAAACCCACTAGATAAACCATATACAGGAGAAGGAGTTCCTCAATCAGCATAGTTTCTCCTTCTCAAGAAGGAGTTCAGCTAAGGTATCTTGTTGAGTAGCCTCTAGCTCATTTATCCTGGCGACTGCGTTTACAGCCTCCATGGTCTCGCCGATGAGGGCTTTTTGGCATTCTTGCAATGCCGCCTCATTTCGGTGGATGTGCCTTTGCAAGTAGAGGAACACCTCCCTTGCTCTAGTCGTCTGTGGTGGATCCAACCACCCATTGATGGGACACCTAGATCCCTAAAAAATCAGAAATCAAACGTTTGAGCACACTTAAAAGGTGACTGATGAAACTATAAACATAACATATTAAATTAAAAAAATACAAGCATTATTATTTAAATCTAGCCAACCTGAATAAGACAAGCATAGTAACGCCTGCCGGCGTTTACATTGTTCCAGCAGGTTTTAACTACCGCCCGCCTACCACATGCACAGCGCACCATTATTACAACTTGATCGGAAAAATAAAGAATAACAAATTTTTTTGGAGAGGAGACTTTAGGGATGAGTGGTGAATATGAGTTGCTTTTATTAGGCACTAGTTACTGTAGCACCCACAGAAAAGTGTATCGAACACGCTTAATTGAAATATGGAATTGACAATTATGCCCTTGGACTAAAGACAAATCTAACGCCATCTGACGTCCTTGACTAACGACAATATGGTCAAAGGACCAGTAACGAGTAAGAAACTTGAAATAGGGACCCCCGACGATGAAAAGGCCCAGGTTTGTCCCAACGCGAAGCGCATTGACAAGTTTAGGGACCAACCTTGTATTTTAGTCTAGTTTAAATATTGTTTAATATTCAATTTTTTTCATTTTTTGTTTATAACCATAGACTTTTTTCTCGCAGTGATTACAAATTAAACTCATAAGTGTTGCATCATAAGTCACACCAAAACACAAGTTCAGAAGTATACTTATTTGCCGCTATATATCATCGTTTACATGGATATATGTCTAGTCATTTACTAAAGTATATATACCTTATATTTTGCAAGGGTTCTGTGGAAACGTAGAGGGGGGGGGGGGTGAATACGTTACCGTTTAAAAACTTTAGATCTTTAGTATCAAATCGCTTATGAAGCTTGTTATAATATGAAAGTACCAATTATTGTTTGTGACTAATATAAAGCATGGTAAACCAAGTTGTCACTCAATCATGAACATCAAACCACATCACAAACAATAGTATAGTGCAAGTATAAAAGTAAAGAGATAAAGAAAGGAAAGTGCAAACCGAACATGAGGATTTATAGTGGTTCGGTCACGGATCTCCTTTTCGCCCTACTCCACTCCCCGAGTACCCAACTCGAGAGTTACTTCACTAAATCAACAAGCTCCCTTCTCGGCGGAGAAAACCTTACAATCGTCGCTACACTTTTTCTGGTACACAGCTAAATACCGGGTTCTAGTTCGAGGTAGAACCAACCTAACGTCGCCTATACAATATTTCCGACACTAAGCTAGATGTCGAGTTCTTTTACACGGGTACAACCACTCCAAATATGTTTTATGGCCCAACATAACAAACCTTGTGTTTTATGGCACAAACACATAAACCATCTAATCTAGTTTGGTGAAAGTGTTGTTATGATGCAATGATGTTTACACTAATGATCCATGACACAAATGTCTAATGGATATGAATAACTACTTCTAAATGATCTTCCATTGATAGGAAGCTTTCATGATGAAGATCACAAGTTCCCTAAACTTGTTGTGATAGATCTTCAGCTTGTGGTGAGTGGGAATGGCTAGATCTCCAAGCTTTCCTTGGTTGATCAAGATGTAGAGTATGCTTACAACAAAGATGAATGTTAGAAGCATTATGATCATGTGATGGTGAGGGTGATTAATGTATGTTTCTACATTGTTATCTACAGATCTAAATGATGCAAGAAGGGTAGAGAGAAAGTGTGTTGAAGGGATCAAGAAACAACTTGGTTTCGCTTGCTATTTATAGCCAAAATGGACAGGAGCGTCCACGGACCACGGAACCCTCAAAAGGGTTCCGCCCGTGTACCATTTTGGTACCGTGGGGGTCTGACAGCAAGATTACCAAAATCTTACCAAAGTCAACCAAATCCATCCAAGATTGTGTAAGCTATGTAGAGTCCAAATCTAAACAAAATATTCTATGAAATCTTCTAAAGATTACAAGGATGATGCATGCCATGATGTAATATGTATTTCCATTTTAGATTAAAAAGTTTATCAAAGTAAACTTGTAAAATGTATTATGTAACTAGTTAATAAAATGTCTAGTTACCTTTTGAAATACTTGTGAATGCAAAATGTAAAATGAGGTTCTAAATTGAATGGTTAACCTATTAAAATACTTAGTGACTCTAAACGTATTTTAAACATTCTAAATGATTTGTTATTGGGTTTGATCATAATGCCACATAACAAACATGTACGAACCTGTGTTGTAACATACGAGGACTTGAGACATCGAGAGGAGTTGAATGTATGTTGAGACAAAGTGTGATTACAAGTAACTTGTACATTTTACGTTATGTATTACAAGTTACATGTTTGTCATCAATCAAAACAAACGAGACTGTATAGATTAAATATCGTAATATTTGCACTAACAGGTTCAAAATAGTGCCATGATTCATGACCCGCCTGGATTCAAGCTCCAACACAATATGACCCTGTTGATTTTTTCGTTATGTTCACCATCTTAACTAAATTAAAATATAAATCTCCTCTAGAGGAATTTTCAAATGCTTACCATTATTTTGATGCTTACCAAGATACAAATCCTAACTATCTATTTAGTTTGATTTAATGATGGGGATTAACCTAAGATTTAATATGTCTAAACCTAAGTCCATGTGTTTTTTTTTTTTTTTTTTTTTTCACGTTTTTGGTTATAATCATTTTTTTTAACCTTTTTTTGTTAATATTCACTTTTAATTTTTTTAAATTCACGTTTTCTTTTGTTTGTTTGTTTTTTTTAATTCACGTTATTTACGTTTTTTTTAATTCGCGTTTTTTTTCTTCCCTTTCATGCGTTTTCGTCCGTTTCCATACGTTTTCATCTATTGTTCGTCCGTTTTCATACGTTTTCGCCCGTTTTCATACGTTTTTGTCCGTTTTCATACATTTTTGTCCGTTTTCATACGTTTTCGCCCGTTTTCTTACGTTTTCATCCATTATTCATACGTTTTCGTTCGTTTTCATACGTGTTTTTTTACGTTTTCATACATATTCGTCCGTTTTCGTCCGTTTTCATACGTTTTCGTCCGTTATTAAATGTTTTCGGCCGTTTTTAAACGTTTTCATACGTTTTCGAATATCACAAGTGATATTCTGAATAGCACAAGTTTCTGAATATCACAAATGATACTGTGAATATCGCAAGTGATATTATGTGATATTCTGAATATCACAAGTGATATTATGTGATTTTTTGAATATAACAAGTGATTTTCAACTAATGTTTTGTAACATGAAAATCATACGTGATATTCAAAATATCACACAGTGATATCAAGAAAATCACAAGTGATATTCATAATATCGCAAAGTGATATTCAGAATATTGCAAAGTGATATTCAGAATATCACAGAGTGATATTCATAAAATCACAAGTGATAATCAGAAAATCACAATGTGATATTCAGAAAATCACAAAGTGATATTAACAAAATATCACTCGTGTTTTTCAGAATATCACAAGTGATATTCTGAATATCACAGAAATCACTTGTGATAGTCAGAAACGTATGAAAACGAACGAAAACTTAAGAAAATGGACGAAAACGTAAGAAAACGGATTAATTCGTATGAAAACGGGCGAAAACGTATGAAAGAGTAAAAACACGTCTGAAAACGGATGAAAATGTATGAAAAATGGACGAAAATGAAAGAAAATTGATGAAAACTGGCGAAAACGTATGAAAACGGGCAAAAACGTAAGAAAACGGACGAAAACGTATAAAAACGTATGAAATCGAAGAAAAAAACACGAATTAAAAAAAACCGAAATATATATATATATATATAAAAACGCGAATTAAAAAAAAAATTAATTAAAAAAAAACGTAAATAAGAAAAAAATATGTGAATAAAAAAGAAAGACAAAAAGAAAAAAAAAAAACATGGACTTAGGTTTATCTACTAAATATTAGGTTAATCTTCACCATTAGATCAAACTAGATAAATTGTGAGGATTTGTCCCTTGGTAAGCATGAATTTATTGGTAAGCAAAATAAAGTGTCTAAGTCTAAACATGAGAAAAGAAATGAACTTATTACAATAGTTGGTTAGTTTAGTTGATGTGTTGGTCCACAAAAAGCCCAAACAAAGCCCATTGGTAAATAGGTGAGATATTTCGTGTGACTTTCTTTACATCTCGTCAACTCCATGTCATGAATTGTTGTCGTTGTTGACTTCTTGTTGTACTACACTTCACTTCAAACCCATACACATTAACTTAACAGCAATTGAATTCAACAGCCACAACATCACCACTAATAAGTATGGTAAGTGTCATCACCTCTTTCACTCTCAAGCACACACATTACTTTATGGCACTAGCTTTTTATTTAGTTAATTTATTTGTTTGGTGGTTACTTAAAGGGCTTTACTTTGTTATAATACCCAGCTTAAGTAGTTAGTTAGTCCTATTTAAATTTCATAGATTATTATATATAGTGCCGTTTCGTTTATTATTTGGAATGGGTTTGGGCATGGGTTTGCTTATAAGATGAAATGGGTATAGTATTTTTCTAGCTCCTTGCTAGTTCTCTTTTTATAATCATTGGCCGTTCAAAAAAAAAAAGATGAAATGGGTATAGAGATTTTTAATTGTAAAAAAGTTGATTTATTGGGAAATGTTGAAGCATTTTTACACCGGGTTGGTCTTGACGGCTCTCCCGTGCCGTTCATCCTTGTCCCAAGCTTTGAAGTATGCTACAAACATGAAAGAACCCGTTAGAAGTGGTCCCGAGGCCGAAGCCCCGAGAACCACCCTCCGACGGTCAAGTCAGAACCTCGTATGTAGAGGATTTATTGTAAGCATATATGTATGAATGTGTTAATAAGTGTTATATATAATCTGTGATATGTAGAGATGTGGTATGTGATATGTTGTATGTGAAATATGATGCTATGTTATATGAGATACGGTCCATCTCTTATGCAAAGAATGACATTTATATAGATAGAGGAAGTATCTATGTGTTTAGTGAGAGAAAATCATGCCATTGAGAGTGGTAAATGCACTCTATTTATAGATGGGCTTCCTTGTCCTTATCCGGTGAGAGCGACACATTTAGGCGGGACACTGCAATGTTTCCTTTTTTGGACCTGCCCGAGTTAGTCTCGCTTTCCCAGATATTATTCCTTACTCTTTTGGTTGCACGGTGGTCCGGATCTCTAGGCTTGTTCCGAACTTGGTATGTTTCCATGGCTGTGGTTCGGCATAAATCATTTGGCTAGGGTGATTCGGCATAGGCCGTTCGGCAGTAATAATGTTTGTTTGTTCGGCGTGGGCCATCCGGCCATATATGCCAACATGTCCCCGATATTGTACTATTGGTTGAAGACCACTGTGCAATACTTAGAGAATGTCTTTACGCCTTTCGGCACATGTCGTTCGGACAAGTGTTGTATCTGCCTCTCGGCACGTGTCCTTCGGACACATACGTTAACAGGAAACAAATTCTAAGGTGCCGTTTGGTTTATTATTAGGAATGGGTTTGATTATAAGATGGAATGGAATATGTATGAGTTTAGATATGATATCTAATATTATTGTTCGGTTGATTGGTTGGGTTTGGGTGTTTATAATTGTAAGAAAGTTGATTGATTAGGAAACAAATTCTAAACCTACCATGTAAGGTGGGTATGGAAAAACCCTTGTAGCTGTTGTTCAAGCTATATAAGTAAAAAAAATAAGCCGACATCACATAAGCTCATAAGTAAAAAAAATAAGGTTAAACAAATACCTCCAAACTATGTAGCTGCTGTTCAAGCTATATATTTTTTTCTCTATTAATATTTTTAGTTTCTTAATTAGCTTTTGTTATCGATTTTAAAAAATCTATGTAGAGTCAAATTTAATCTGTAGTACGTAACTGCAGTGAGCTGCTGAGATGGTTTCGTATAAATTGCCATCCTCTTTAACAACTGTATCACGTCCTTATGCTGTTTTCCTGAGCTTCCGAGGGGAGGACACTCGCACAGGTTTCACCAGCTATTTATACAAAGCCTTAACTTCAAAACACATAAGAACCTACATAGATGACAAGTCACTACAGCCTGGAAGTTTCATCGCTACTGAGCTCCTAGCGGCCATTGAAGCATCAACATTTGCAATTGTGGTTTTGTCGAGCGATTTTGCAATATCAAAATGGTGTCTAGAGGAAATTGCAATGATTGTTGATTGCGAAAAATGGGGCATCCTGACTATTATTCCTATTTTTTACCGTGTGTATCCTTCCGACGTAAGACACCAAAGAAACTCTTTTAAAGATGCCTTTACCAAGCATGAAGATGATCATACAATTGTGCCACAAAATGTGAAAAGATGGAGAGATGCTTTAGCAAGAGTGGGAGAAATTGCAGGAGTGCACATTACACAACACAGGTAGTTTTTTTTTATTACTGTAATATATATTCTCAGTATCAGCATTACAAACTTATTTTGCTATGTTGTTGATTTGATTGTAGGGTCTACACAATTATATAAAAGATCTGTCAATACTCAATAAAGAAGATTTTATATAATACTCAACTAGCAGGATACCCGCGCGTTGCAGCGGCGGGTACCCTGAAATAAAAATTTTCGATGAATATGGAATTTTAGTTTATTAAGTTTTTTTAACAATAAATTTACGGATATTAAGAATTTCGTATAGCCCGTGCCCGTTCGGGCTCGAACCCGTGGCCGTGTCCGCTCGCTCGAGCCCGTTTGGTCCGCGCCCGTTCGGGCTCAAGCCCATTTGGCCTGTTGCCCGTTCGGGCTTGAATATTTGTATAATGTGCTTTATTATTTGTAGTAGTGAAATTTAATGCAGGAATTGTGTTTAATTTGATTGTACAATATGTTTGATAATTTGTATTTTTTATGTAAGGGGTGTTTTAATAACTGTATTAATTGTATTTATTGACCAGTTAAATAATTGACTACATTAAATAGCATTAATGTGGTGTTTTGTTGTACACTATGCTTCTTGTCTTGTACGTCTGAAAATTATGTGCATTAAAGTGTTGTACACTATGTTTCTTTTCTTATAAGTAGTAGTCATTATAGTCATTAATAACATTGACCACTTTAATAGCATTAATGTTGTAATTCTGAAAATTACATCATGCTTATTTTGTTGTACACTATGCTTATTTTGTTGTAAATCTGAAAATTGGTTGCAGCTATTGTACATTGTGCTTAAATGGTTGTAATTTTTCGTGAAGGGGTGTTTTTAACAGCATTAATGTTGTTTGATAGAATTTTGGTCTTAAAATGACACCACGCTTTATTTTGTTGTACAATATGCTTACTTTGTTGTAATTCTGAAAATTGGGTGCATTAAAGTGTTGTAAACCATGCTTAATTTCTTGTACGTCTTAAAATTAAGAGTGAGGTGCCTTCGTGCATTATAAGTAGTATAGATTAACTCGTCTTCAAATTTCAATTTTTGTGAATATGTAGATAACCAACAGTTTAATACTTCACCATAGGGCCTTTGGCCTAGCGGTATGTGAGTGGCCCATCAACTAAGTGGTTGTGGGTTCAAGTCTTGATTGAGACATGTGAGATATTAATATTGGTCTTTCCAAAAATAAGTGTGATACTTCAGAAAGACCATTTCACATATCTTTACTAATATATAAAGCATTTAGGACTTTTATTTTTAGAAGTCTTAAAAATTTTAAGCTCACACACTTACTATTATTAGTAATTTATGAAATTAATATTTTAAAAACACACTAATTGCACATTAAATTATGACATTAATATGGATGATGTTACAATAATAAAATATAACTTATATAATGAATTTAATATGTTTATAGTTAACATTACTAACTTTTTAAATTTGCATATATAAATCGTTAAACAACATTCAGCAAAAAAAGGGTAAAATCAGAAAATCGTTAAAAATAATTCGTCTCCGAATCCGCTGCTTTCTTGCGGGTACCATGCTAGTATAAGACTAAAGAGTCCTAAATCAGCTGACCTTATTCATCCGACCACCTATTCACACGTCAAGTTATCTGCAGGAATGAGGTAGAATTCATAACTGAAATCGTAAGAAATATCCAGCAGGCCCTGGACGCTACATTACCAACGGCTGTTACTGATGGTCTAGTGGGGATCGAGTCACGAGTAAAGGAGGTGAAAAGAATTTTGCTTATGGAGTTGTCTGATGTTCGTTTTATTGGGCTTTGTGGAATGAGTGAAGTTGGGAAGACTACTCTAGCTGAAGTTGTTTATGGGGCAATTCAAAAGGAATTTCAAGGAAGCAGCTTCATTGAAAACATCAAGGATGTTTCCAAGCAAAGTGATTGTTCTAGTTTATGCAAGCTACAACAGAAACTCTTAGATGACATATTGAAGGACGAAACCATATGTGTACAAAATGTTATACACGGACAAACTTTGTTGATGACAAAGCTACGTCATATAAAGGTTCTAATAGTTTTAGATGATGTAAATCATGTGGACCAGTTAAGGTATCTGGCTGGGGGACTTGAATGGTTTGGAAATGGCAGCAGAATCATAGTAACCACCACAAACATGGACTTGCTGAATGTGCACAAAGTAAATGAAATTTACAGATGTGAAGAAATGAATACTGATGAAGCTCTGAGGCTCTTTATTCAGTCAGCGTTTAAGCATGGCCCCCCTACACATGTATATGAAAAGTCGTCTGATGATATCGTGAAGCTTGCTGGAGGTCTTCCATTAGCTCTAACTGTTTATGGTTCCCTTTTATACGGGAAGGAGGAGAACTATTGGAAAGAGATGTTGAAGAAACTTCGAGAATATCCGCCTAAAGATGTTCTTGGAAGACTTGAAGTAGTTTTTGCTAGACTTGATAATAGTCAGCAGGAGACCTTCATGTATATTGCATGTTTCTTGAAAGGGAGAGACATGGATTTGGTTAAAGATATACTAACAAATATTCGTTTGTACGCTGAGTGTGGAATCACCGATCTTAAGAACAAGTTTCTCATAACTATCAATCCTGATGATTGTGTGTGGATGCATGATTTGCTCCAACAAATGTGTTGGGAAATTCTTCGTAAGAAATCACATATATGCGGGCACAAAGCAATAAAAGATTTTGAAGATATTGAACCAAAGGTCTGTACAAGGCTTTCCACAATATTTAGTACAATTTTTAAAATCGTAAGTTTAACTCTCTTGAGGTTCATACCTAATCCCTAAAGTGTTAGAGCTGAATTTTGATTCTTCAAAGTCAAACCTTTGGCATTCCTTAAACATAAGATTTTCTCATTTCTAAAACTCCAGATAGCCCATATGATCACCCTGATTACCACAATGTTAAATACTGCGTTACCTTTTTAGTAGCCAGATATAAAACTCGTTTGACACCCATAAGTTACTATATCTCTTTCACGATAGATGATGAAAGAATTATTTTACTTATTTCTACTACTGTGCTCCTTATTGCCAGGAATCGAGAAAAATTAAAATCATTAACCAGGAGAAGTTTGAAGCGATTGATGGCATTGATGATCCTTCCTTTTTCTCAAATATGACAAAACTGAAATTTCTCAGAATTAGGAATATACATTTTCCGCAAGGTCTTAATTATCTTTCCAATGATCTACGAATTCTGGAATGGCATGGATGTTCTTTGAAGTCCCTGCCTTCAATGTTTGAACCCAAACATATTTATGAACTTCAAATGTGTTATAGCCAGCTTAAAACACTTTGGGAGAAACATCTGGTAAGTTTTGTCTACAGATCCCATTATCCACGTGTTATGCTTGATTTGCAGTAAATGCAAGCTACAAATCTGATCAATTCTCTCTCATTTTACAGGCTTTTCCAAATTTGAGATCTATTGACCTTAGTTTTTCAAAGGATTTAATCAGTATCCCAGATTTGACATCAACTCCAAAACTTGTGAAACTAAATCTTGAAGGCTGCACAAACTTGAGAGAGTTGCACGAATCAGTACTTATGCAGAAAAGTCTACAATACATGAATCTTACTGGGTGTACAAATCTTCAAAGCCTTGGCAGAAGCAACATCGAAATGGAAGCTCTTGTGACACTTCTTCTCTCTGGCTGCTCAAATCTTGAATATATTCCTGAGTTTGGACAGAACATGATGTGCTTAGAGTATCTGTATGTGGATGGAACTAACATCAAGAAGTTACCAGAAAGCTTGGGGGAATTGCATAACTTAAGGAAGCTTGATGCAAGTGAAACTTCTATTGAAGAGATTCCTTTGTCCATTCGTTACCTGAAAAGATTAAGACTCCTACGTGCTCAAAGATGTCCATTTTCATCTCAAAATAAAGGTTTTCTTTTTACAAATGTGGATATTTTATCAAATATAAGGGAGCTTGATCTAAGTTATTGCAATCTATCTGTGGCTCCTGATGGTATTGGTTTACTGCATCGATTGATATCTTTGGATTTTTCTGGAAATGATTTTGTTCATCTGCCAGCAAGCATCAGCCTACTTTCAAATCTTAAAATGCTTTGTTTGAATAATTGCAAGAGGCTTCAGTCATTACCAAAACTTTCACTAGTAAATGAGGACACACTTTATGGACTTCAGGTTAGATTCAATTACATCATGTCAGGAAAAGAGGTAGATATGTCTACCTTTAATGCCACAAGCAGCAACACTAGTCCAACAGTTTCATGTTTGAACTGCCCCAGACTAGCAGAGAATGAAAGTGGCACTTATCTGGCAGAAAGAGTACTTAATGGTTATCTTCAGGTCTCCCCCCTCCACGTTTCTATGTGTGTGTGTGTAACATCCAGTGCATTTCAAGATAGAATATCAATGTAAAATGAGACTATTGGTAAGTGACTATTTTGTTTGTGTGTATGTTCAGTTGAGAACAAAATTTTGGATGACACCAGAAGCTGTATTTGAGATAGTTGGTGCTGGAAGCGAAATTCCATCAAAGTTCACGATGACAAAATCTAACAATATATTGTTTCATCATGGCCGATGGGTTGGAGTGGCGATATGTGCTGTTATCGCTTTCCTCCATGCAGATGCTATTTACTGGTGACAGCGATAAAACGTTACCATTGGAGAACCAGTTGGTTTTCTATTGGACAACAGCTAATGACCTTCAAAGAATGATACATGAATATCAAAAGAACACGTTTAATTATCATTTATCATTTAAGCCGAGAAAGTGGTCAGTTGTAAAAGTTTATTTTAATTTACCACATGAGCATCTCAATCTTGCATGTCACAAAAGGCGACTGTTTGTGTGTCATACTTTATGTTTAATATTTGAGTGACTGTTCTTCATGGCATGTGTTCTCAAAGGTAGGGGAAATAAGTGACTACTGATTTGATTAATTCTTTGAATACATTTGTTGCAGATGGAAATTTACAGGTGACAAAATTTGGAGTTCGTTTCATACGTGATGAAGAAATACAGCAGTTGAAAAATATAGCATTCTACAAATAAGGTGGTGAGGGTCTAAGTTTAAA
>OU343223.1:235351386-235537990 GCA_910596185.1 Chrysanthemum makinoi | reverse complement strand
TTGTAGAAAACTAGAAGGGGTTGAATAGTTTACCGAATTAAAAACTTTGTTTTGAAACTTATTGAAAGATCAATTGATATTGATCTTGAGTATGTTAATGAAATATGCAAGCAATATGTAATGAGTAAATAAGGAAAGAAATGATCAAACCACAACAAGTTGTTTATAGTGGTTCGGCCTACAAGGACTCTTTTTCCTTGCCCTACTCCACTCCCGAGTCTCACACTCGAGAGTTTAACTTCACTAGTCAACAAGCTCCTTTCACCGGCGGAGGAAACCTTTACACTTAAACACACTATTTCGACACTAAGCTAGATGTCGAGTTCTTTCCAAGGGTACAACTACTCCCACACAATGTATTTTGAGGACTAAAATACTAACCACTCACACTCACAAGATTATGATGGTTTGATACAACAATGAAGTATGAATCAACACTAGATCATACAACACTAAATAAAAAGACTTCCAACTTCGTTGAAGCTTGAATATGACTTGATCTTCTTTGCTACAAAAGAGATCACTAATATGATATGGAACTGAGTTAGAAAGGTTAGAGAGAATATATGTATGAGAGTATGTTAGAAAGGGATGAGAAACTACTTGACTTGGCATTTCTATTTATAGCCAAATGGTGAGGAGCGTCCACGGACCGCGGACCCTTAAAAGGGTTCCTGGTGTACCAAATTTACCCTTGATCGACAGTCAAGATATCAAATCTTGCCTAAAGTCAACTCTATCTAAGTAAGATTGTGCAAGATATGAAGAGTACAAATCTTCACAAAATATCTAATGGAATCTTCCAATGATTTCCATGATGTAATACATGATGTCAAATGTTGTATTACTATTTATAGAAATATGCAAATGCTTAAGTAGTGTTTGGTTTTAAGAACCTAACACATTCTACAAACTACTATCATACATAATGATTAGAGTCATATCAAGATGTTACTAATCATAAATGTAAATGCTTGAATGATGAATATATTGTTTGTGAAAGCTTGTTTTAATATCTAATAAACTTGACAAGCTTTAAGCTTTTATAAATTAAATTTACTTTTGTCGTTAACAAAACTTAGGCAAAGATCAAAAATATAAATAACGTTTAATGGCGATATTTGTATTAACAATCTCCCCCTTTTTGTTGAGGACAAAATATAAATTTTATTTTATAAAAGATACAAAGTTTGTACAAGAGTTATAAAAATATTAGTTTTAGAACTTGGAAAGGAAATGATAATGCAAGTGTATGAAATTTGACTTTTTATGAAAGTCAAAGTATTCACTAGTTGATGCATGATGTTGACTTTTAGAGAAAGTCAAAGTATGCAGTTTGACTTTTAAAAGTCAAATATTACAATTCATGTTGATGCTGATTTGACTTTTAGAAAGTCAAAGTATGCAGATTTGACTTTTCGGAAAAGTCAAATATAAATATTTCAAGTTCTATATTTTCTCCCCTTTTGTCTCAACAAAAAAGAGGCTATCTTGGAATGTAATGAGCCCGAGCTATTATCTCCCCTTGTTCAAAGCTCCCCCTAAATTGGGTGCTTTAATGGGAAGATACATGGATTGTGAAAATAAAGCTAAAAAAATGTTAGTAATAATGATCATTCACAAGCATTTCCAAACACTATGTAATGACACCAACAATATAATAAACAACATTCATTAGTTAAAATTTTTCTTGAGTAAAGATCATGAAAAGAGAACACAATGATGTGTTTCTAGTACAAGAAAAAGAAAATTATCCTAAAAAGAGCAAATAAAGAAAAGACTATTCTAAAACCATCCTAAAGTGATGGTGGATGGGAAAAAGCGTTGAGACGCTCAAGAATGTGGTTGAGGATGAACCTCATTTCTTCGTGGAACTCATGGACCATAACCGAGTTCGGTTTGGACCCGTTGCTCACAAGTTGAGCAACCATGCCTTGGAGGGTAGAAAGTTTAGGGAGGTTGTGGTGGTGGAATGGTGGATGTGTTGGTGGTGTTGGGGATGTTTGGAGTGGTCATGATGGATGCAAGCAAAGCACTTTGCATTTGCATTGTCTCACTTAAGTGAGAATCCACCATGCCTTTGAATTGGTGGAGGTTGTGGAGTTTGGCTTGAATCTCCTCTCTAGTGGGATTGTCATCCCACATGCACTCCGGAATGTCCTCAATATGAGGGGACATTGATGATGGAAGTGGATGATTCCCGTATAAAGGACCATGAATGTCCTTGTGAATGGGGTGGAAAAGGAGAGGTCTTGGCCAATGGGCGTTTGGGTCAATGGATGACCGAGGTGACTCATGAGCGATTCGCTCAATGGTGCCAAAGGATGGCAATGGTGGTGGATGACTTGGCCTAGGAAGCAAGTCTTCCAAGTCCTCTAGGAAAGGATTTGGTGATGTTGGTGGAGTTGAAAATAACTCCATGGGAGTGAGAGTGGGAGACCTTGGTGAAGGTGGTGAGGGTGTTTTGGATGTTTGGATGGGTGGCGGTGGAGGTGAAGTAGGTGTTTTTGTTGGTGGTGGAGTGGTGATCACAATGTGTGATGAAGGGGGTGTAGCTAAGGTAGATATCATCTCTAATGGGAGATGAGATTGTGAGTGGTGAAGATTCGGATGATGAGCTAAGATTGACAAAACAACAAGGCCTTACGCTCATTCTAGCGGTTTTCTTGCAAGGTTTTGGTGATGATTTAGTCATTTTAACTTGGGTTTTGATTTGCTAGATAGTAGTGAGAATGAAGAAGGTGTGAGGATGATCATGGTAAAACCTTTCAATTTATAGAGGTAAAAAATTGTTGAGAAAAGGTTTGATTTGATGTTGAACCATTGAAGAGATGAGGTTCCTAATGATTTGGAAGTGGGTTGAATGCTAGTCATATCACCCAAGTCAATCCATACAAAGAAGATGGAGTGAAGAAGAAAAGATATGCAATAAATGTGTTCTAGTGAGTGGTATTTCCTAATATTCATTACCCCGGATTTGAAGGTACCAAAATTTGGTTCCTTCCTTTATGCAAAAGGGCTCCTTGGGTGGATTTTTCAAATTTTGGAATTTTGGTGGGAAATGTTTCTTATACCTTAGTGAATAATACTAGTTCTAATAAGATATATAAACTAGTTAAGATTGATTTATAAGTGATGGGAGATAATTTGGAATCACGAAAGAGTCGAAATGAAAAATTACGGAGGATCCGGCACCAAAATCATACAGGACGGAACCAAAAAGGGTTGTCACGGTCCTAGAATATGGCGGTACCAAATTACATAAAGGACGGTACCAAAATTATGGTGCCGTCGATCCGTGGTCTTTGAAATTTGGACGAGTGTTTTTAAAAACACAATTTTCGAAACGAAATTTTTCTCAAAACATGTTATACTAAACATTTCTAGTTAGGAAAAGTAAATAACACATATGTAAACATAGTGGAGCATAGATTTTGAGCAAGGCTTATTGATTTTCACATTATAGTGAAAATGGGTAAAATTTGATAGCATACTTGTGCTATCCCCCTGCATGAGTTTGTTAGCATACACCATTGTTTTAAGTTATATTATCATCCTACATAATAAAAACAACTAAATTGTATCAAACATTAATGATAATGCATTGTTCCAAACACTCCTTAAAGTACCCTTATTTGTCCAATTTCTTGTAAATCTTGTTCATCATCCTACCAAGGCACTTGAACATTCCATTAGTTTGCTTGAATTACGATTCATTCTCAATCTCGGGAAGAGATAATACCTCATGAGGTGGAAGATGAGAGCTTGGAAGACCATCCTCGGAGCTATTTGATGATGATGATGATGAAGGAGTTGGAGGTTTAGCTCTCTTGCCTTTAGTCTTAGCAACTCGATCATCACTCAAAGGTACAAAGATGTGAGGGATGAGTTCATAGTGAAGGTGCATCCCTTTTGGGGTTGGTGGAATTGAAGCGAAGTTTCTATAGAGACGGGTGAGAAGCATCCGTATGGAAGAGCAACGGATCCTTGAGTTGGAATATCAATCATTCTCCTAGCTATGTAGTAGGCTAAATTGAATGGTTGACGGGTGGACATGTTGTAGAGCATGTGATGACAAAAGCGTTTATGTGATCCCTATTCCCTATGGTGCTAATGACGTTGGCTCTAAGTAACTCCTCCCATTTCTTAAATTCGTGCTTAAGTTCATTTAGCTCCATTCTATATGGATCTCGGTCTACTTTTCCCTTTGGGTTAACTCCGGGTTGTATCCGTTTTTGGGTTAAAAAGGTTCACGGATGACATCCTTATCGGCGCGGGTTATGTAGGGAGAAAGCGGTCATTGATTGCATCAAGAGGCGGTGAGTGACCACTTATCCGTGTAGACACAAGTCCTCGGTTGGGAATTCCTAGTACTTAGCAAATTGGCTTAAGGTGATGGTGTAGTCATTTTGGTTGATTCTAAAGCTAAGACAAAATTCATCATTGTCTTCATCACTAAAACGGTCACACTAGCATAGAATTCTAACACAAACCTAGGACAAATTGGTTCATCGATGTCAAGAAGACAATCGAATTGAATGGCGGCTAGTTCTTCACGAAGATTGGTATTTTCAAGGAAGGATGAGTGAATGGTTCTACCCTTGTGGAAATACCTTGATTCTAGACCCCTAAATATTTCTACTTGTTCCTTGGTAAGTCCTTTGGTTTTGTGGTGTTTGGGAATGTAGTTAAGAGTGTCTTTGTGATCATAGAATCTTGCGGCTACCATGGTTATTCCTAAGGACAAGAATTAATATGTTAAACAAAATTAAGATAAATTTTAACGTTTTGATTCTAGTGTGTGCCTATATGAAAACAATTTGGAGTTGCGGTTATCTCGACTCATTTTATGCACAAAATGGTTTTAGTGGAGTGTTTGGCAAATACCATGAGATAACCCAAATGCTCCTAATTCAATGTGGCTATATTTGAATATACCGGGAGTGCATATTAGTTATGCAATACCTTTAGTATTCAAGAGCATGCAAGTGATGAAAATTCTAACGTTTCTATTTGTATTAGCAATGAAAAATGTTTTCCTACAAGTGAGAAGCTTTTCAAAACTTTTGACATGGGGTGTTTGGTTGTTTGAATAAGGCCTTATATTTATTATCTATCAATTAGTGGGAAACATGATTTGTTTATGCAATATGATAATGTAGTACCTAATTTGAATGACTAGTTATGCAATTTGCCAATTGAATTCATATTTGGTATAAAAGCATACATTAAACCCCATGTAATGATTTGTGATAGTTTTGTGCATAAATAAGAATCCTAGACTCCGAATTAAGAGATGAAATGTAGTTAGGATACTTACAATGATGTTATCTTCATTGATTAGTGAGTGGGAAGATGACAATAATGAGCTTGGTTTAAGTTTTACAGGTTTTGGTAAAGTGGGTTGTGAGGAAGAAGATGTTATGTATAAAGCTGTTTTGCTTAAGACACCACGGACGAGCGGCACCAAATTTTGGTTCCGTCCGTGTTGTCGTTTGGTGCGTGGCTACATTAGCGAGAAACAAGACAAAATTGTTTGGTTTGACTATTCTAATGTTTTGGGCTATGTTTATCCTACATGTTTGGTTCCATTAACCCTAAACCAAGTCTAAGAAGATTAAAAGGTTCTCGTTTAAGAGGTTTAGTTAAGATGTCGGCAATGTTGTCTTCGGAGGATACTTTCTCGATTGAAATGTTACCATTTTGAACATTGTCGAAAGAAAGTGATGCCGGATTTCAATATGTGCTTTGTGCGAGCATGTTGAGCGGGATTCTTGCGAGATCGATGGCTCCTTGTTGTCGCAAAAAGTATCACAATGTCGTTGAGATGAATTCGTCACGAGCTTGCTTCATCCAAAGAGCTTGTTGACATGCTTTTCCGGTGAGGCGTATTCGGCCAGTAGTAGAGATGGCTAAAACCGTTTGCTTCTTTGCAAACCATGAGGTGAGACAATGTCCAACAAAAGTGCAAATACCACTTGTACATTTTATATCGACATAATCACGCATGATCGAGTCGGCATACACTATGGTTTCTATACCCGTTCCTTTGGGATACCATAATCCTAAACACGTTGTTCCCTTAATATATCTAAAAATCCTTTTTAATGCTTCTAAGTGTGATGCCTTTGGGTTTTCTTGAAGGCGAGCACATAGACAAACACTAAACATAATGTCGGGTCTACTAGCCGTAAGATAGAGTAGGCTACCAATCATTCCTCTATATTTAGTGTTATCTACGGATTCACCTTCTTCGTCCTTGGTGAGTTTAGTGTCCGAGGACATGGGTGTTTTAGTTGGTTTGGAATCTTCAAGACCAAATTTCTTAAGCATGTCTTTTATATATTTAGATTGGTTAAAGTAAATACCATCTTCTAGTTGTTTAATTTGAAGTCCTAGAAAGAAGTTTAACTCACCCATCATACTCATTTCAAACTCGTCATGCATGATTTTAGAAACATCATTACATAGTTCTTGACAAGTTGATCCGAATATAATGTCATCGCGTATATTTGAACAATAATAATATTTGATTCCTTTTTCTTAGTAAAGAGTATTATCTACTAATCCCATAGTATATTTGTTATCAATAAGAAAAGTCTTAAGACGGTCGTACCAAGCTTTAGGTGCTTGGTTAAGGCCATATAATGCTTTCTTGAGTTTGAAGACATGATGTGGTTTCTCAAAGTCGGTAAAACCGGGAGGTTGAGCAACATACACTTCTTCGTTAATAAACCCATTAAGTAAAGCACTTTTAACATCCATTTGAAATAATTTAAAATCATAAGCACATGCATAAGCAAGTAATATTCTAATAGATTCAAGTCTAGCTACCGGTGCATAAGTTTCATCATAATCAATTCCTTCTTGTTGATTATAACCTTGTGCAACAAGCCTAGCTTTGTTTCTAGATACTACACCATTTTCATCCATTTTATTTCAAAAGACCCATTTTGTTCCAATTATAGTTTGATCTTTGGGTTTTGGAACTAGTTTCCAAACATCATTTCTAACCAATTGGTTTAATTCTTCTTGCATGGCAATTACCCATGATTCATCTTTTATTGCTTCATTTATGGTTTTTGGTTCAATGGTGGATACAAAACAAAAATGATTACTTTGATTTCGAGCTTGTGACCTTAAGGTTCTTTGATTAAGTTGTCCTATGACCTTTTTAATGGATGACTTTTAGATTCTTTGATGTTGACAATTTCCTTATTTAATGATTCATCTTCCTTGTTATTATTAATTTGACTTTCTATTATTTGACTTTCAACTAAGTCATCATCAACCAAAGGTGATGTCTTAGAGGGAGGTGGACTTTCGTCAAATGTTATGTTCAACGATTCCTCGACTATCATTTTTTCTTTATTTAGGACAATGTAAGCTTTACTAGTTTGAGAGTAACCAAGAAATACACCTTCATAAGACTTTGGGTCAAACTTGGTGAGATAATCCTTAGTATTAAGAATAAAGCATTTACAACCAAAGACTCTAAAATATCCTAATGTTGGCTTTTTACCTTTATAAAGTTCATATGGTGTTTTGTTTAGGAAAGGATGTATTAGGACTCTATTTAAAATATATGTAGAAGTGTCAACGGCGTTACAACAAAACTTTTGAGGAATGTTTTGTTCATTAAGCATTGTTCTACTCATTTCTTGAATTGTTCTATTTTTACGTTCTACTACTCCATTAGATTGAGGTGTTAGTGGGCGAAAAGTTATGTGTTATACCATTTGTATCACAAAAGTTTCCAAATTGAGTTTCGTTGTCAAATTCACGACCATGATCCGTTCGGATCGACACAATTTTGACACCTAGAAGATTTTGAATTTTCTTGCTAAGTATTTCAAATTTATCAAAAGCTTCATTTTTGGTTTTCAAAAATAACGTCCAAGTAAACCTCGAGTAATCATCTACTATGACCAAAGTGTATAAGTTGCCTCCATAGCTTCTTATAGCGGATGGTCCAAACAAGTCCATATGTAATAATTCTAGACACTTAGATGTGGACACCATATTTTTAGATTTGTGACTACTATGTGTTTGTTTACCAATTTTGCAAGCGTCAAAAGTGTTGGTCATATTTAAGTTTTGGTAAATTCTAACCAACTCTTTTGAAGATAGGTTTTGTATAAGTCTCATATTAGCGTGACCTAAGCGTCTATGCCAAAGAGATGAGCTATCGTCTAATGTTGTTAGGCAAAGTTTGTCATTATATGTTTTATCTATTTTCATGACGTATATGTTATTTTTCCTAACTCCTTTAGCTATGGTGATACCATCTTTTAGTATTTTACTACCATTTTCATCAAATAGTACTTTATACTTTTTATCACATAGTTGGCTAATACTAAGTAGATTAAATCCTAACCTATCCACATGAGCAACATTTTCAATAGTTAGAGAGTTATGAGCAATCGTACCTTTGCCAATGATTTTGCTTTTGAGATTGCTACCAAAAGTGACATTACCTCCGTCATACTCTTGGTATGATGAGAAGAGACTTTTGTTGCTCGTCATGTGTCGTGAGCATCCACTATCTTTTATCCATTCATCAGGTTCCAATCCAACTTTCAAGCATACCTAAGAAGCAAATAACTCAAACATTTGGTCCCCAATATCTCATGGGTCCGTTTGGGTTAAACATACCATTTATTTGATTCATGTATGGAAATGATGGGTAAGGGTTCCATGGCATGTAATCCGGAGTTTGATATGGTCTAGGAAAGTTTTGATTCCAACCGTTGTGTTGGTAGTTAGGTTGAACGTTGTGGTTGCTCTTAGGAAAGGGGTGTTTGGCAAAAGAAGTTTTATATCGTTGTTGAGTAGTTTTTGATCTAAATTCATTTTTAATAACAAGTCCTACTCTGATATAATGGGTTTTTAGTTTAACATTATCATTGGTTTTCTTTGTTATTTAACAAATTGATGCGGTCCGATTGTGCGAACATTACATTCTGTTTGAAGTACCCACGGTACCATTTTTACAACGGACGGAACCCTTATTTTGGTTCCGTCACGGTCCGTCTTTCTCTTCTGCAGCAATTTTGACAGAATGTTCGTCCTTTTCGGCCGTTTTGTTTTGACTCTTTGGAATTAATACTTCATTAAAACCTAGCCCATTCATGTCTCATGGTGTTTTATGAATTTTAACTATTTCATCGGCAAAGCGATGTTTTTGTTAAACCTTTTAAACTTAGAATTATTTTCTATTAAAACTTCTTGTGTGAGCTTTAGTTTTTCTATTTCAAGATTAAGCTCTTGACATGATTTACAATCATCGTCATTTGCTTTTCCTTTTCTAGTCGTTTTGCTTTTTCTTTTAACTCATACCTCATTTTCCAAAAATCCTTTTTGGTTTTGAAATTTATTTTTAGTTATGATTTTTAGACTTAGCTCACACAATTGATTATATTGTTTTTGCAAGGTGTCATCATCTATAGAAGAATAAGAAGAGTGGGAAAGTACCTCATTTGACTCATGTGCCATTAGGCGATCTTTCCTTGCTTTCTTCATCGTCTTCACTATCACTTCAAGCACCACTTACAAAAGCTCGTTGAGTTTTTCTTTTAGGTGGCTTGGGACATTATCCTATGAGATGACTGCATCACCACAACACTTTTTTCACCTTTAATCTTCTTATCATCCCGATCTTTTCTGAATGGCTTCTTTTCTTCTCGAGGTTGTCTTACAAACTTTCCTCTTCTTCTAAAGAACTTCTTGAAATCTCTAACGGCCATGGCATACTCCTCATCTTCACTATCGGAGCAAGATTCGTCATCATCGCTTGATTCGCCTTTGCTTTAGAGCAAGCAGTTGATCTTCTCCTTTTCTTCCTTTGATGATCTCGAATCTTTCTCCATTACCATTTCGTGAACTTTGAGGTTGCCAATTAGCTCGTCTAGTGACATTATTGAGAGATCTTTTGATTCTTCAATAGCGGTCACTTTAGCTCTCCATTTGGGATGGAGTGCTCTAAGAAATTTCCCGACAAAGTTCTTACTACGAAAAGATTCATCAAGTGCTTTAAGTGATGTAATAATAGTGTTAAAGCGAGCAAAGCCACAATCAATGGTTTCATCTTCAGGGATAACAAATTGTTCATATTGTTGAACAAGAAGATCAATTTTGTTATCCTTGACTTGTGAATTACCTTGATGTGTAACAATTAAAGATTCCCAAATATCTTTGGCGGTTTCACACATAAAAATTCTTTCATATTCTTTTCTAGGTAAAGCATTATAAAGCATCATTTTAGCTTCATTATTTTTAGCAACTAATTTCTTTTGTTCATCAACGGCAATATCCTTTGTTGTAAATTCAAAATCTCAACTAACAATATAATAAACTAAGATCTATATCTTTTGATTTTATATGTTTCAAAAGCGGTTTTTCCAATAGAATAAATCCATTGGTTTTCAAAGTGAGTGGTCTTTGCATAGGTATTGCCCTATTCTTTAAAGTTTTGAGAATCCATGGATGGACTTTTCAAGTTTATAAATACAAGTTATTTAGAAATTCTTGAGCAACGAGCTCACGGTACAATTGTAGAAAACTAGAAGGGGGGGTTGAATAGTTCTGGAATTAAAAACTTTGTTTTTTGAAACTTATTGAAAAGATCGTAGATATTGATCTTGAGTATATTAATAAGAAATATGCAAGCAATATAATTGAGTAAATAAGGAAAGAAATGATCAAATACAACCAAGTTGTTTATAGTGGTTGGCCTACAAGGACTCTTTATACTTGCCCTACTCCCCTCCATAAAGATGCTAGAGTTTAACTTCACTAGTCAACAAGCTCCTTTCACTTGTGAGAAAACCTTTACACTAAACACACTGGCTATTTCCGACACTAGCTAGATGTGAGTTCTTTCCAAGGGTACAATTCTCCCACACACACAATGTATTTTGAGGACTAAAATACAACACTCAGCACCATGAATTATGATGGTTTGATACAACAATGATAGTATGAATCAACACTAGATCTCATACAACACTAAACAAACAAGACTTTAACTTCGATTTGAAGCTTGAATGAAACTTGATCAACTGCTTTGCTACAAAAGAGAGATCACTAATATGATAAACTGAGTTAGAAGGGTTAGAGAAGATATGTATGAGTATGTTAGAAAGGGATGAAAAACTACTTGGCTTGGCATTGCTATTTATAGCCAAATTGGGCCAAGGCGTCCACGGACGGACTACTAAAAGGGTTCCTTGAGTGTACCAAAATGGTACATGGGTCGACGCCAGTCAAGATATCAAATCTTGTCTAAAGTCAACTCTATCTATGTAAGATTGTGCAAGATATGAAGAATTACAATCTTCACAAAATATCTAATGGAATCTTCCAATGATCTCCATGATGTAATACATGATGTCAGATGTTGTATTTCATTACTATTAATAGAAATATGCAAATGCTTAAGTAGTGTTTGGTTTTAAAAACCTAACACATTCTAAAAACTATTATCATACATAACAGTTAGAGGTCATATCAAGATATTTACTAATCATAAATGTAAAATACTTGAATGATGAATATATTGTTCCAAAAGCTTGTTTTTAATATCTAATAAACGGCAAGCTTTAAGCTTTTTTAAAGTAAATTTACTTTTATTAGATTAAGCAAAACTTAGGCAAAGATCAAAAATATAAATAACGTTTAATGACGATATTTGTATTAACAGTAATCTTTAGTGTTAAGTAGAAAAAATTTTCTACCAAAGACTCTAAAATGATCTAACGTAGGCTTTTTGCCTCGAAGTAACTCGTATGGAGTTTTACCTAAAAATGGTCTAATTAAGACTCGGTTAAGTATGTATGGCATTGCACCAAAACTTTTGAGGTATGGATTCCTCATTTAACATGGGGCGACTCATTTCTTGTAGGGTTCTATTCTTTCTTTCAACTACCCCATTCGATTGTGGAGTGCGGGGAGCCGAGAAGTTTGAGTAATACCATTAGCATCACAAAAAGCTCCAAATTGCACTTCATTATCGAATTCCCTACCATGATCAGTTCTAATAGACACTATAGGACTTCCTAATTGTCTTTGGATTTTCTTAATATTTCAAAGTAATCGAACGTTTCATTTGTTATTTAAAATTTAGTCCATGTGTACCTAGAGTAATCATCCACTATAACCAAAGTGTAGTAGTTGCCTCCATAACTTTAGAGATGGACCAAATAAATCCATGTGTAGTAATTCTAGACACTTAGTTGTAGAGACCATGTTTTTAGCTTTGTGACTAGCATGGACTTGTTTTCTTACGTTACAAGCATCACAAAAAGTGATGTTCATATTTTAACTTAGGTAGATCTCTTACTAGATCTTTAGATGATAGCGATTGGAAAGTAGCATATTGGCATGACCCATCTTCGATGCCATAAGGTCGAAGTATCATCCATAGAAGTAAGACAAAGTTTGTCTTTAGTTTCATTACCGATTTTAATGACATAGACTCCATGTTTCCTAATACCTCTACCTATAGTGATACCGTTTCTCAATATCTTACTACGGTTTTATTAAAAGTACATTGCACTTCTTATCACATATTTGTCCTATACTTAAGAGGTTAAAGTTTAGGTTTTCTACGTGACACACATCGTTAATGGTTAGAGATTTGTTAGAAATTATACCTTTACCGATGATTTTGCTTTTGCTATTTCCAAATACCACATTCCTCCATTGAAGGATTCATATGTGGAGAATAAATCTTTATTGCCGGTCATGTACTCGTCACCAGCTATCCTTGATCCACTCATCCGAATCTAGGTCAACCTTTAAGCACACCTAAGAAAACAATTAACTCAAAAGTTTGGTCCCCATTTGTTCATGGGTCCATTAGTGTTAAACATTCCATTCATGTTAGGCATATATGGAAAAGGTGAGTATGCGTTCCATGGTGCAAAGTTTTGAAATGGAAAACCGTTTTGCATATTTGGATTCCATCCCATTTGATGGTTACTTCTCGGATAAACATTATTAGGTCTCCTAGATGTGTTCGGTTTTCAAAATGATGGACCTTTGTTTCTTGTAAAACTTTGATTTTGTCTTGGTAGTGGTTGTCTAATAGTAACATGGGTTGGTCTTCCTTAACAATAACAAAATCGGTTCTAGATGAGGAAGCTATATTATTGCTTGTTTGCTTCAGCAACCCACGGATCCCTGGCTGTACACTAGCGGTTCCTTTTTGGGATGTGGGATCCGTGACTACATGGTTTGTTTTTCTATGCTTTTACAATTGTGTTTCTTTGTTTTCACTAGTTGACGTATCAAGTTGCTGAAAGCCTAAACCTTTTTGGTTGTTTCATGTTTTAACACTATCTAATATCATATCTAGAGTATTAGTATTCATTCTAGCAATCTTAGAGTCTAGATGATCAGCTAGTGTTTGAAGTTGAGCATAAAGTTCACATTCCCACTTGCTATCTTCCCTTTTCTAGACGTTTTAATTTTGCTTTTAACTCAATGACTTCCTTTTCTAAATGTTGATTTTGGTTTTTCAAAAACTTGTTTTTGTTGATAACAAAAGTAATTTTGCAAAGTTTATCATATTCATTATGCAATGAGTCATCATCTAATGATGAGCTACTATAGAATTCGTGACATACCTCGTCATTTGCCATGAGACAAATTTCCTCGTCCTCCTCCTCGCTCATTTCCCGAACGCTCGCACGAGCGCTTTTTGTTCATCATGTTTGGGACACTTACTAATAAAGTGGTTGGGATCCACAAATTTAAAGCAAGCGTTCATCCCTGCCTTCGTCATCTTTTGCTTTCCGGAACCCTTTCTTGTCGCCATAAGGTTGTTTGACGTATCTTCCCTTTCTTCTAAAGAACTTCTTGAAGTCCCTTACCGCCATGGCATACTCCTCATCATCACTATCCGAAGAGGAGTTCTCTTCATCGCTTGAGACCTTCTTAGCTTCAAGGGCAAGAGATTTGTGCTTCTCTTTCACTTTTGAGGCTTCAAAATCTTTAGCAAGGACAAGCTCATAGACTTTTAAATGGCCTATGAGTTCATCAAGGGTGAGGATTGACAACTCTTTTGATTCTTCGATTGCAGTCACCTTAGATCTCCACTTGGATGGAAGTGCCCTTAGATATCTCCTAACATGATTACGACTAGAGAAAGACTCATCAAGTGCTTGTAAAGATGTAATTATAGTATTAAAGTTAGCAAAAGAATGATCTATAGTATCCTCATCCGATATTGAAAATTGTTCATATTGTTGAACAAATAAATCTATTTTATTGTTTTTAACTTGTTGATTACCATGATGAGTTACAACTAAATAATTCCAAATTTCTTTAGAGGTTTTGAGCATGAAAATTCTTTCGAATTCCTTTTTGGGTAAAACATTATATAAAACCATTTTAGCTTCACTATTTTTGAAAAGCTTTTTCTTAATATCATCGGTGAGTTTATCATGAGGTGTTAACTAAATTTCCATTTTCATCTTTTGTAGTGACTTCAAAATCGCCTTCAACAATGATGTACCAAATATCAATATCTTTTGACTTTACATACGTTTCGAATCTATTTTTCCAATATATAAAACCGTTAGTTTCAAGTAGTGGAGGTCGTTGCATTGATTGCCCTTCCTTGTAATTTTCAGAACCCATAGTGATCGAAAAGTTTTTAAAATACAGTTTACTTTAAAACTTTTATAAACTTAGCTCTTGATGCCAATTGTGGAAAACTAGAAGGGGGGGGGGTTGAATAGTTTGGCCGATTTTAAGTTAGTTTCAAAAACTTTAGATTCGATGTTATGTGAAATCATATGGATGAAAAGAAAGTATAGATCTAAGTGTAATGCAAATAGAAAGCAAGTAAAGTAAAGGATAGAAATGACACAACCGATTTATAGTGGTTCGGCTACAAGGACACCTTCCTTGCCCTACTCCACTGTCACACCCCCAAAATACCTGTTTTGCAGCGGATTGGAATACCTCGGGCGTGACTGCCATAGCATCACAGTTACAGTTATATTGAACGACCTAAAGTGTCGTTTTGAAAACATATCGTTTGATATAACAAAACATTCAGAGTTTACAAAATATAGGTCCCAAAAGATTTCCAAAGCACGAAATAAGTTTGTTACAATCAAACGATAGTTAAGTGCATAAAATATATGTGAGACGCGTAAGCTCAGCGACTCCATGCAAGCCATGATGATATGCTAATACACGAGATAAACATGCTTAAAACAGTCAACCCAAAGGTTGAGTGAAATCCATATGTTTAATTAAGTCTTTTGAACACAATATTCGTAGTGTGAGTTACGTTGTTTCACACTCATCATTGAAAACAAAACATTTATTTATTCTAAGTTCATGACAACCAAAGCGTAAACCTCGTACCAATAGAAATTGGTAAAATCGTTTCATAAGCCCTAGAAAGTAAACTGCCAATTTACTTTATTGATTCAAATATAGTCGTTCGATTTCCCCTAACTGGGTCAATAAGAGCGGTAGTGTTAATTCCAATAGGCCTATTCACAATATTCGCTTCATGCAGTGACTAATGGTGCATGATGTGGGACTTCAAACATGGCAATAGAATACTAGTGAAAATAAAGCATTTGGATATAACGTCGATTCAAAGCATTTGTGTTCGATTAAAAATATAGCATGTATCTCCCCAAGAGTTTGTAAAACAATTAAGTAATAGAAAGTGGGGCTATGAACTCAACTTAACAAAAGTAGTTAACGAGCACGAAAAGAGAAATGACCAAAACACGACGACCTAAGAACGAAACGAATCGTGTCTAGAGTGGCGTGGCTCGAAGCCAATTTACCAATAATTCACTAAGAGTTAACCATTTAACATTTTGTAATATCAATCTTCGCTTATATCTTGTGATTTGCACGTATGAAGCATGCAAAATAGACCATCACTAAGGTAACAATATATATGTATATATTACAAATAGCTTTTGTTCATATAAAAAAATGAAACATTGGCCAAGGGGTTCATCCTTATATAACTGATAATACATGTTTACTCATGTCTACTTGTCCCTAAACTTCACGTGGCATCATATATTGCATTAGATTTGATTAGTCACAAGTTAATGTAGTTACCATGCATGACACGTATGATATTCATTTTTATATATTAGTTGCTATGATATACTTTAGAAAATATAAGAATATTAATCATTCTTGCTAAAATATGTAACGTATAAGAGTGTACAAGAGTATGGATCAAATAGTGTAAGATTATAATTTATCTTGTTTTATAAAAGTAGTTTTATAGTTTGATCCCGGTAATTGCTAACGGTAAGCTTTTAAGTCACGAAACTTAAAACCGGCAACATAAAATATAATACTTATAAAAATATTAAAACTTATCAATATACTTCATATTAGTTTTGATATGAAGATGCAACGTAAAAACGTAAAGTTTTAAGTTTGGGTGACACTAACTATTATAGAATAGTTTGAGCATATCATTGAAATTTATTTCACGTTAAAATGGTAGGTCGATGGTACGTTCATAACCGAGGGTGCAAAAGTGAACAAAAAAATAAAATATATGAAGTCATAAAAATATAAAAATGCATTCCTCAGAAGTATTAGGTGATTAAATAATTATCGTTATCGAAATTACGCAAATTAAAATCGTAAAATATATATATATATATAAATATATAAATATATATATATATACTTATATATATATATATATACTGTATATATATTAATAATGATAATATGGCCTAATATATATATATGTATATATAAATATATAATAATATATATATAGTAATATATATATATATATATATATATATATATATATATATATATATATATATATATATATATATTTATATATATATATATATATATACACACACATATATATATATATATATATATATATATATATATATATATATATATATATATATATATATATATATATATATATATATATATAGAGTGAGGATCATGTGCGGTTTTTATTTTTAGTCTTGCGGACGTACGGACAGATCTGGACCGCCCATTCAGTCGATGTCTTGACTTTTGTAAAAGTCAAGATCTGCTTAACTTCACGGTACCAATTGACCATGTAAGCGATTTTTTAATTTTTTCCTTTTGAAGTATTCTTATTGTTATCTTCTTTCATTTTTTTTTTTATTTTTGAACCCATTTTGGACCACTTTTTTGTTTTCTTGATTATGAGTCCTACCGTAATATTAATGATATTATGAGTTCTAGTGTGATATTATGAAATGATGATATTATAAAACCAACTGTGATATTAAGTTTTTTAAATGTAAAAATGAACCTTGATATTAAGAGCATATGATAGTTACTATATGATATTAACATTTTATTAAAAAAAAATATGATAGTTCTGGTGATATTAAAATTATATTAAAAAAATAAAAAAAGTTCCTGTGATAGTAAAAAGAAACCGTGATATTAACATTTTTTTATTAAAAAAAGAACGGTGATATTAATAATATTAGTAAAAAAAACAAAAAAGTAACGTGATATCAAAGAAAAGTTAGTGTGATATTAACAATTTGTATTTAAAAAAAACTTTACGTGATATTAAGATCAAATCTTGACTTTTTTACAAAAGTCAAAATCGACCTTAATATCACAATACCTTTATCATGAAAGCTTGATTTTTTTGAAAATTTTTGGCGATTCTTAAATATTTTTCATCCTTTTATTTTTTAATTTTTTTTAGATTTTTTTGAATTTTTTTTTTTAAAAAGCTACTGTGATATTTCCATACCATCCCTACTTTAAAGGCTAAAACCTACCCGATCCCTTCCCTATATATATATATATATATATATATATATATATATATATATATATATGCCATATATATATATATATATATATATATATATATATATATATATATATATATTTCAATATATATACAAGTAAATTAAACATCGAATAATTAATATAATTTTATAGCATTAAAATGAGTATAAAAATATATCAGGACAATTGTTGGAAGTGTCAGATCAATTATCCAAAATAAATAATCGTGCGATAGCGTTTATTTAATAAATAAATATACGTTAATGAAAAGTATCAAAATGATACTTAAAGTAATTTTAGCTATGAAAAGCATCATACAGTCTATGATTGCGATAAATTTATACCATTGATCAATAAGGACAAAACAATGTAGTAACCATTTGCACTATCTGCTTATTGTTTCTAAAGAAATTAAGGTTGGTACATTCATATACTATTTACTCTAGGAACGGTCAATTTTCATGATGATACAAACAATGCTAACGTCGTCAGTTATAAACTTCTTTGAGCAACAGATTCTAAAATGACGGAGGCCGACTAAATAAGCTCATGGAAGAATTTTCTCCATTCTTTAAGTGTACCAAACACTTATTCATGGTTACAATTTTGAGCTCTTTTCCCTCAAAGTATCCGTCAGGAACTTTAAACCTAACAACAACAAAGTTTTTCGATCATTTTAGAGACATGATAGAGTGGGCACATCAGTTTTCTCCAACATAATGCCACTGCATGCCAGCAATCATATGATCATGCACTATACACTATTTACTTATTTTTTATTCTGAATTTAGTAGGTTAAAAAAATATGATATATATGAATTTGTGATTATATATGTATTTGAGTTAGTAGAAAATATATCTTGGGAAAGAATAGAATTTAAGACTTTTTTCCTCATAAGATATAGGTGAATTCGTAAATTTCTTTGAGTCGATAACCTTGACACAGTGGCAAGTATTTGTGTCCAACTTTAGACTTGCATTCAAAGAAACATGTATGGAATTTGAGCACTGAACTATAGTTGTTAATTCCCTTTTGATATGGAAAAAAAGGAAATCCTATTTTATATTTCCTTTTCGGTTACTCGCCAAAAAAATTGTGTTTATATCAATCATTCGAAAGATAGTAAAATGTTTTGTTGCAATACCAAACCGCTTTATAGATAAAGAGATGAATAACGAACCTTCTCTTTTGCCAAGAACCCTTTTTGGCGAATTACTCGGCTCGTTGTCCCCGTCAACTTCCTTCACCAACTTGTGGTTCTTCAAAATTGATTCAGGAACCATAGCAACAGGTATTTTTTCCAGAGAGTAATGCGATATTAAATCCGCGTACCAAATAACCTACAACACAAAACACTAAAGTTTATTTAACTCTAATGTACTGATCAAATTTAGAAAGAAAAAATAATAATACCAGAGCCACTTGTGATCGTGGATTTTCTGCTCAGTTTAACTTCTTGATGACCTATTATCCAACTCATTCGACCCGCCAAGAAAACAAAGTCAACTTATCGCTAGTTTATACCCAATTTGAAGTTGCTCATATGAGCAAAACTTGATGGCATCGAAAGGCAAGTGTGCATATCAGAAAAAATTGTACTACAATTTCAAGGAACCATTTACATGGGTCAAATCATACAATTTAGAAAAAATGGGAACGGGTCAAAAATAGCCTAAGTCTTATTTTCTAATGCATTTAATAAATAGATTTTGCACATAGCAGGTGTTTTAATCATATAGTAGGTCAAGTTTTAAAAATCCAAGACATACACTAAACAAAGTAAGTTGCTCAAGGAGTAGTGAGTAAGATAATACTAATAGTAAATCATATTTCGTGACATTTTATTGATCTAAAAGTGGACCAAGTTGTAAGAAATGACTTACCTCTTAAAACAAAATCGTATAAAGCTCCTGTTTATGCCAAATTGCAGGCAACTTTTATTCCTTCACTTGCATATCTATATAAAGGATTACATGTTAAGATAAACACTATAAATATAATAAAAAAAAACATATATACACCAAAAAAGTAAAAAAAGTAGGAGGCCACCTACATATCTATTCAAAAGATTAAATGTTAAGTATGATCATAGAATAAGCAAAGTGTATTTGCCTCTTTTGCATGACCATATAACAAATCAGTTTGTTTTTTAGCCCATACTTCATAGGTAGCCAAATCCACTATAGTTACTATAAGTTGTTTCATTATCCCAATCTGCATACCACATTTAATTAATATCAATAAACAGTTTACTATTAGCAATCTTTACATTGGGTTATTAAGTATTTGTACATAAAAGCTTGAAAAAAAAAGGTGAAATGTTTAAGAAAAGGTGAAATGATTAAGAAATGGTGAAAAACATAATGTTTAATATAGCATTCATATCAAACATAATGTTTAATGCAAGGAGACCACCTACATCAACTATTCACAGGAAGCAAATGAGCTTGAACTCGCATGAATTAATCAAGATTTAGGGATCCAACAATGGTCGTTCAAGATGTTAAACCAGCACGGGAGAATTTGTTAAGCCTAGCACAGTTCAACTATAAACATTCATAAAGGAAGGGCCAAATACATATCGAATTCGTTGGTAACGGGGTAACGAATAATGAAACACAAAAAAAGTATGAAGTTTTTGTCGAACCTTATTTAAGAAGGTTATTAACTTATCGTATTATCTATTTACAATAAGCTTACCCAAACATGTCTTAAAAAGAGCTTAAGAGCTTTGTGATATGTGAAAATTATCTTTATGATAGTGCCACAAGGAGATAAATTTCTACAGAAACAATAAAAGCATATTTAAGGCTTACCCACATCCCTTTATAAAAGATCTATATGTGTTCCGGTTCTATAACTTTAAAAACATAGACCAACCTTCTAAATATCTTCTGTATAGTAATCCTTAATGACAAGTTAGAATCATCAGCCCGTTCGGTGACTTGACCCAACCTCAATATAGTAATCCTCAATGACAAGTTAGATGGATATCTTACATATCGTATTTTCGGGACAAGGTTGGATTCTATGACTTCACACCGCTACCCATGATATAAAAGACAAGATTTGTGCCACATTGTGCATGGATAATTACCAAGTCAGACACTAAATTAGCAGGACTTACTAAACAACGAAAGATTACATGGGTTTACACACACACCAGGATCTTTCACTAAAGCGGCCTACATTCATTTTATAAAACTTTTGAGAATGGTGAACCTAAAAGGTATCTAAATTTGAATAGCTACAAAATTTTACTTAACTGAACATGCTAAAATTCATGTCTATAATTTCTCAAAGTGAAGACTCATTTAATCAATATGGAAACCATCTATTTCATTTTGAAGAAATTATGGTTCAAAATAAAAATCACTAAATCTGAACACCTAAACTCATCATCTATATCCTATCAAATAGTTTAACTCAATATACATATGATCCTATGAAAGATAGAAGGAAGTAATACACTACCTTGTGTTTACCGTCCAAAGTTGTATACCGTAACCTAAAATAATACAATGATAAAGATCATTAAATCAAACTTCCAAAACATAACCCAATCAGTTAAGATATATAGACAAAATGTGAATGTTCAAACACAATCAGAGGAGCCAATATGTTATACCAAGACACCCACATACCAAAAGAACACTAAAAATATAGTTTTAAATTATCAACGGGGATGTATGCAATTTCTTATTAATCGCTTATCTATATGAACTATTAATTTATTTCTTTCCACAAAACCTATTAACCGCTTTCAATTTTTTAGTCGATTTAAGTTTTGAACCACCAACAAAATAACAAATCATAAACCAATTTTTATAAACAATTAGGTCAAACACATAACTGATTTCAAGACATTGTAATCGAAATTAGGGTTAGAAATATATCCCAAAACAAATAAAAAAATAAGAACATGAACAATGAACATAAAAAGAAATCACAAAAACTTATAGCTTATTCTAATTTCTTAGAACATACAAGCATCACGAGAAAATGACTGACAAGTAATTGAACCCACCTGGCCATCAGGCAAAGTATGTTTCTCCTCTGGGCTTGATTCCAGTGTCTTCTCATAAGCAAGAACATCCTCAGCACAACACGCATAGTGCTCTTTTAATTTCTCAACTTCTGACATATCAAGCTTCATCAGCCGATTAGACTTTGAAAGCTCTTCTACAAACAGCTTTGTCAGATCAGCACCTCCAATTTCTAATCTTCTTGAAGATATGTTGAACCACACCCCAATTGGTGGAGCAATATCTGAAGAGTGCTAAAAAGAAAATCGGCAGCGTAAGCTATCAGTTATATACAACACTTGGACCGATGCAAAACGTCTAAACATTTCCTAATACCTAAGCAAACTACGACTCGTCAAATGCGACATAGCTATTGGTTTTATGTGGTTGGGAGCCCTATATACACCCAATAAGTTCAAAACGGGAGCGTCGCGTTTAACTATAGACCAAATAAACAATGATAGCTTTTAAAACTTACAGAAAAAGGGTAAGAGAATGAAACAAAAAGATAGCAAAGATAATATTTGCAAAGCTTACCAACCATAGTTCCATTTTACTCTAGAAGTAAAGAAAACACTCACTTAGTAGATATACAGTTATTTTGCTAAAAAAAGAGATATTTTAAATAAGAAAAGCAACTTCTGGTTATAACCCATAAGTTCATGTCGACCAGTTGATCATTGTCTACCATTTGATGATCATCTATCCATAATAGTTTATGCTACATTCCTTTTTAGCCAGCCTATCCAGTCCAAACATATCCTACAATTGTCAGTCTACTAAAACCATCTACAAAGGATTCACAACTAATATCATGCCTAAACGTAAAGTTTTTAAGTTTGAGTGACACTAACTATTATAGAATAGTTTGAGCATATCATTGAAATTTATTTCACGTTAAAACTGTAGGTCGATGGTACGTTCATAACACGAGGGTGCCTAAAGGAAGTGAACAAAATAAAATATATCGAAGTCATAAAAATTATAAAAATGCATTCCTCGCAAGTATTAGGTGATTAAATAATTATCGTATCGAAATTACGTAAACCGTCGTAAATATATATATATATATATATATATATATATATATATATATATATATATATATATAAAACAACTAGCTACAGGCCCTCCCGTTGGGTGGCTAGCTTCCAAAAATATTCAAGATAAAATTAGCATCATAGTTTTTAAGGTATCGTTGAACTTAATATAATATTCACAATAGGAATAAGTTTCGTTGTCATAAACGTAAAATGGAAAATAATTAAATAAATAAATACACATCCATTATAGTTGGGCAAAATATAAATGAACAAATCCATATTAGTAAGCAAATCCCAAACAGCCAATGCATACTTGATGAAGCAAATCCCAATCAGCCTATATTAAATTGACAATTTAGATGCTGCAAGTTTAGCCAATTTACTGTATATATAGCATGATTTTCAATCATTTTAGCCATTTTACATGTCGAATATAGAAGTACTAACTTGACCTATTTAACCCATTCTATATTACTCTATATACTATAGAGCAAGACACATTACTTGCAACATTAATTGCTATCTTTAGCAATTTGGCAAAAATAGCCCCTAAAGTTTAGGTGTCGTCGCAAAGTAAGTCCTGTAGCATTAATCGCTATCTATAGTAATTTGGCAAAAATAGTCCCTAAGGTTTAAGTGTCGTTGCAAAGTAAGTCCTGTAGAATTAATTGACAAACAAATTTTCCGGTCATTCATCAGTTCCAAATTCACGTCTACAAAAGCAATCCCGCTGCATCATCGCGGTTTCCACACTCGTATATACTAAAAGGCAAGAGCCAAGTTTTGCAAAATATAGCATTAATTGCTATCTATTTCCAAATGGCAAAAATAGTCCCTAAGGTTTAGCTATCATTGCAAACTCAATCCTTTGTAGCATTAATTAGTATATTACTATCTATAGCAATTTGACAAACATAGTCCCTGAGGTTAGTTGTCCTTGCAAACTAAGTCCTTTGTAGCATTAATTAGTATGTATTGCCATTTAACGAAAATAGTCCCTAAGGTTTAATCGTCTTTGCAAACTAGGTCCTTCGAGGACTAACGATGTAACATAATTAAACTTTAAAGGATCGCTAGGTAAAAATATAACGGGACCACAACACTTCCACAGCAACGCGCGGGATCACCCGCTCGTTTGAGCTAAAACACAAAATGAACCCATTAATAAGTGTGGATCAAAATGATACTTAAAGCAATTTTAGCTATGAAAAGCATCATACAGTCTATGATTGCGATAAATTTATACCATTGATCAATAAGGACAAAACAATGTAGTAACCATTTGCACTATCTGCTTATTGTTTCTAAAGAAATTAAGGTTGGTACATTCATATACTATTTACTCTAGGAACGGTCAATTTTCATGATGATACAAACAATGCTAACGTCGTCAGTTATAAACTTCTTTGAGCAACAGATTCTAAAATGACAGAGGCCGACTAAATAAGCTCATGGAAGAATTTTCTCCATTCTTTAAGTGTACCAAACACTTATTCATGGTTACAATTTTGAGCTCTTTTCCCTCAAAGTATCCGTCAGGAACATTAAACCTGTAACAACAAAAGTAGTTCGATCAGTTTTAGAGACATGATAGAGTGGGCACATCAGTTTTTCTCCAACAGTAATGCCACTGCATGCCAGCAATCATATGATCATGCACTATACACTATTTACTTATTTTTTATTCTGAATTTAGTAGGTTAAAAAAATATGATATATATGAATTTGTGATTATATATGTATTTGAGTTAGTAGAAAATATATCTTGGGAAAGAATAGAATTTAAGACTTTTTTCATCATAAGATATAGGTGAATTCGTAATTTCTGTTGAGTCGATAACCTTGACACACTGGCAAGTATTTGTGTCCAACTTTAGACTTGCATTCAAAGAAACATGTATGGAATTTGAGCACTGAACTATAGTTGTTAATTCCCTTTTGATATGGAAAAAAAGGAAATCCTATTTTATATTTCCTTTTCGGTTACTCGCCAAAAAAATTGTGTTTATATCAATCATTCGAAAGATAGTAAAATGTTTTGTTGCAATACCAAACACGCTTTTATAGATAAAGAGATGAATAATGAACCTTTTCTTTTGCCAAGAACCCTTTTTGTAATTACTCCGCTCGTTGTCCCGTCAACTTTTCCAACTTGTGGTTCTTCAAAATTGATTCAGGAACCATAACAACATGTATTTTTCCGCAGAATGTACGATATTAAATCCCGCGTTTACCAAATAACCAACAACACAAAACACTAAAGTTCATTTAACTCTAATGTAACTGATCAAATTCAGAAAAGAAAAAATAATAATACGAGCCATTTGTGATCGTGGATTTTCTTATCAATTTAACTTCTTGATGACCTATTATCCAACTCATTCGAGCCGCCAAGAAAACAAAGTCAACTTATCGCTAGTTTATACCCAATTTGAAGTTGCTCATATGAGCAAAACTTGATGGCATCGAAAGGCAAGTGTCGCAATACAGAAAAACTGTACCCTACAGTTTCAGGAACCATTACATGGGTCAAATCATACAATTTAGAAAAAATGGGAACGGGTCAAAAATAGCCTAAGCCTTATTTTCTAATGCATTTAATAAATAGATTTTGCACATAGCAGGTGTTTTAATCATATAGTAGGTCCGAAGTTTTCAAAAATCCAAGACATACACTAAACAAAGTAAGTTGCTCAAGGAGTAGTGAGTAAGATAATACTAATAGTAAATCATATTTCGTGACATTTTATTGATCTAAAAGTGGACCAAGTTGTAAGAAATGACTTACCTCTTAAAACAAAATCGTATAAAGCTCCTGTTTATGCCAAATTGCAGGCAACTTTTATTCCTTCACTTGCATATCTATATAAAGGATTACATGTTAAGATAAACACTATAAATATAATAAAAAAAAACATATATACACCAAAAAAGTAAAAAAAGTATGAGACCACCTACATATCTATTCAAAAGATTAAATTTTAAGTATGATCATAGAATAAGCAAAGTGTATTTGCCTCTTTTGCATGACCATATAACAAATCAGTTTGTTTTTTAGCCCATACTTCATAGGTAGCCAAATCCACTATAGTTACTATAAGTTGTTTCATTATCCCAATCTGCATACCACATTTAATTGAATATCAATAAAACAGTTACTATTAGCAATCTGTTACATTGGGTTATTAAGTATTTGTACATAAAAGCTTATGAAAAAGAAAGGTGAAATGTTTAAGAAAATGTGAAATGATTAAGAAATGGTGAAAAACATAATGTTTAATATAGCATTCATATCAAACATAATGTTTAATGCAAGGAAACCACCATCAACATTCACAATTTTAGGTACGAGGAATGAGCTTGAACTCGCATGAATTAATCAAGATTTAGGGATCCAGTAATGATCGTTCAAAATGTTAAACCGACCACGGAGAATTTGTTAAGCCTAGCACAGTTCAACTATAAACATTCATAAAGGAAGGGCCAAATACATATCGAATTCGTTGGTAACGGGTCTAACGAATAATGAAACACAAAAAAAGTATGAAGTTTTTGTCGAACCTTATTTGAGAAGGTTATTAACTTATCGTATTATCTATTTACAATAAGCTTACCCAAACATGTCTTAAAAAGAGCTTAAGAGCTTTGTGATATGTGAAAATTATCTTTATGATAGAGCCACAAGGAGATAAATTTCTACAGAAACAATAAAGCATATTTTAAGGCTTACCCACACATCCCTTTATAAAAAGATCTATATGTGTTCCGGTTCTATAACTTTAAAAACATAGACCAACCTTCTAAATATCTTCTGTATAGTAATCCTTAATGACAAGTTAGAATCATCAGCCCGTTCTGGTGACTTCTGACCCAACCTCAATATAGTAATCCTCAATGACAAGTTAGATGGATATCTTACGCAATACGTATTTTCGGGACAACCAGTTGGATTCTATGACTTCACACGCTACACCATGATATAAAAGACAAGACTTGTGCCACATTGTGCATGGATAATTACCAAGTCAGACACTAAATTAGCAGGACTTACTAAACAACGAAAGATTACGCGGTTTACACACACACCAGGATCTTTCACTAAAGCGGCCTACATTCATTTTATAAAACTTTTGAGAATGGTGAACCTAAAAGGTATCTAAATTTGAATAGCTACAAAATTTTACTTAACTGAACATGCTAAAATTCCTGTCTATAATTTCTCAAAGTGAAGACTCATTTAATCAATATGGAAACCATCTATTTCATTTTGAAGAAATTATGGTTCAAAATAAAAATCACTATAAATACGAACACCTAAACTCATCATCTATATCCTATCAAACAGTTTAACTCAATATACATATGATCCTATGAAAGATAGAAGGAAGTAATACACTACCTTGTGTTTACCTTCCAAAGTTGTATACCGTAACCTAAAATAATACAATGATAAAGATCATTAAATCAAACTTCCATAACATAACCCAATCAGTTAAGATATATAGACAAAATGTGAATGTTCAAACACAATCAGAGGAGCCAATATGTTATACCAAGACACCCACATACCAAAAGAACACTAAAAATATAGTTTTAAATTATCAACGGGGATGTATGCAATTGCTTATTAATCGCTTATCTATATGAACTATTAATTGATTTCTTTCCACAAAACCTATTAACCGCTTTCAATTTTTTAGTCGATTTAAGTTTTGAACCACCAACAAAATAACAAATCATAAACCAATTTTTATAAACAATTAGGTCAAACACATAACTGATTTCAAGACATTGTAATCGAAATTAGGGTTAGAAATATATCCCAAAACAAATAAAAAATAAGAACATGAACAATGAACATAAAAAGAAATCACAAAAACGTATAGCTTATTCTAATTTCTTAGAACATGCATAGCAGTCACGAAAATGACTGACAAGTAATGGAACCCACCTGGCCATCAGGCAAAGTATGTTTCTCCTCTAGGCTTGATTCCAGTGTCTTCTCATAAGCAAGAACATCCTCAGCACAACACGCATAGTGCTCTTTTAATTTCTCAACTTCTGACATATCAAGCTTCATCAGCCGATTAGACTTTGAAAGCTCTTCTACAAACAGCTTTGTCAGATCAGCACCTCCAATTTCTAATCTTCTTGAAGATATGTTCTGAACCACACCCTCAATTAGTGGAGCAATATCTGAAGAGTGCTAAAAAGAAAATCGGCAACGTAAGCTCAGTTTATATATACAAGCTATTGAACCGATGCAAAACGTCTAAACATTTCCTAATACCTAAGCAAACTACGACTCGTCAAATGCGACATAGCTATTGGTTTTATGTGGTTGGGAGCCTATATACACCAATAAGTTCAAAACAGGAGCGTCGCGTTTAACTATAGACCAAATAAACAATGATAGCATTTAAAACTTATAGAAAAAGGGTAAAGATAGAAACAAAGATAGCAAAGATAATATTTGCGAAGCTTACCAACCATAGTTCCATTTTACTCTAGAAGTAAAGAAAACACTCACTTAGTAGATATACAGTTATTTTGCTAAAAAAGAGAGATTTTAAATAAGAAAAAAAACTTTTGTATAACCCATAAGTTCATGTCGACCAGTTGATCATTGTTTACCATTTGATGATCATCTATCCATAATAGTTTATGCTACATTCCTTTTAGCCACCTATCGGTCCAAACATATCCTACAATTGTCAGTCTACTAAAACCATCTACATAGGATTCACAACTAATATCATGCCTATACTAATTTGACCCGTAATTCCTTGCCTATACTAATCATTTAGTTTATCTATCAAAATGAATACAGCATATGATCCATTTTGACCCACTCATATTATTTACCCAAATAACAGTTTTGACCCACTCATTTTCGCTTTCCTCCTCTTTATCTTTTCCATAAATTAGAATTTTAATGAGGCGGGCACTTATTGCACTGAACTATAGAAATCACAAAAAAAACAGTTATGGCGAAGAAAAAGATTGACTTTATATATAGATATATATTTTCATCTCTGAGAAGCTTATCGTGACATACATAAAACTGCGTCTTTCAAATGTCAAGGATACGAAAACCAAAATCAAATCGAACTCACACCTCTCAAAGAATATTAAACCATGAATTCAACAATACAAAACTGAACCTTCATGTTAGGAATTAGAAATTCCCGGTATTAAAGAGTCGGTCACCTCAAGTATATGTAATCGTTAGAATGCTCGTAGTCATAGTTATATTTAGTTAAGTAGTATTTTGTTAAGTAACACCGTGGAGGACGGACGGGTATTTACCCACTGTATGCCCGATCCACGCCCGTTGTGTGGCGTTTTATGTAAGACTATAAATACTCTCTACCTCCCAAGGTAGAGAGTTGGAGCTCATAATAATATCTTTCACTTTCTCTCACTAAGTTCCCTAAACCTCTAACTTTCTCTCTAGAATTCCACTTATACGCCTACTTTGTGTTATGGTTTGATGTGTATGTGAAAACCAATATCCTACAATTGGTATCAAGAGCCATGGTTAGATCATATCTTGCACATCTTTGGATTTCTAGTGGTTTTTAGGTGGTTTTGAGTTTGAAAAAGTTTAGTGGTTTGTGCATCATTTGGTTGATTTCTTGTGTTAAAGCTTGGATTTTGTTAGTACTTTTATGTTTAGAATCATCACAAGTGTTTAGGTTTTCATTTGGTAAGCTTGAATCATCTTGGTTGGGTTGTTTTTGGATTGAAAAGTGATGTTTATGTGGTTTTTCTTGCTAGCGACTTGATATACGGATCTCTTTCTTCGTAGCGACTTGCTTCACAATTTTGTAGCGAGTTACAGCTTTGGAGCTAGCGACTTAGACCTAGCGATTAAAGTACAAGTAGTGGACTCTCCACTACGGGTAGCGACTTGGTGGTAGCGACTTGGTCTCAGAGCGAGTTGCTCTTTAGCGACTTGAAGTTTTAGCGACTTGAGTAGCGAATTGCTGCCAAAATTTTGCTAGCAACTTGAGGCTTAGCGAGTTACTACTTAGCGACTTGCATTTGTCTAGCGACTTGGGACTTTAGCGACTTGGGGGTGTAGCGAATTAGGTGTTAGCGACTTGGTGCATTATCTTCTAGCGACTTGGGTGATTGTTTACGGTTTTCTCTTGATTTAGTAAAATCCCGTGAAAGAATCTATTTCCGGTTTAATCATAGAGTTATAAAATCCCGTATAATCTGTTAACATGTCTACCAACGTTTCTACTATCATCTCCATCTGCTGTCGAGGATGTTCAAGCAAATGGTTCAGATACTCGCCCACCCATGCTTGACAGAATCGACTACGATTCTTGGGCTCAACGAATCGATTGTATGCCTTGGAAAGGAAAATGGTGTCAACATTCTCAAATCCATTGATGAAGGACCGTATCGAGTTGAGACGACTAGAGATGTACTTGATTCTGCTGAAGATGGAACTCTGATTTACGGAATGGACGGACCAAAGATGTATGATGAGCTTGACGATAAGGAGAAAAAGAGATTCGATGTCGATATCGTGGCTTCTAACATTGTTCTTCAAGGTCTTCCTAAAGACATCTACAAGCCGATCAATCACAACACCGAAGCAAAGGCAGTATGGGATAATGTCAAGATGCTTCTCTCGTGTTCTAATTAACTATGGAAGACAGAGAATCACAACTCTATGATGAATTTGAACACTTCAAGATGAAACCAGATGAGAGTGTCTATGAGTACTATGTGAGATTTCATAAGTTGGTGAATGACATGAGGAACATCAGAATGACTATGCCTAACATTCAATTGAACTCAAAATTTGTGAACAACATGAATCCCGAATGGCACAAGTTTGTCACCTCTGTGAAGCTCACTAAAGGATTGAAGAATACAAACTATGAGCAACTCTATGCCTTCCTCCTTCCGAATGAGAGACATGCTATGTTTGAAAAATTGGTTCTTAATCAGTTCAAAACCAACCATGGAGAGACAAGCTCGTCTAATGACTCAACTGCCTTCTACTCAAACATCCGAATCACAACCAAAGCCTCACAAGTCATACCCATGGGAAATGGTAATCACAAACTAATTCCTGATCCTATGTTCAAACAAGCTGATGCCGATGCACACGTGGGTAATTTCATTAATCAACTAGCTCTTCTGATCAGTCAAAACATGAATTCTCTCCCACACACCAATAACAACCTCGAACAAAGCATCTAACCCACACAATCAAGCTAACTGTAAAGATGGGAGGATCGTGGTGCAACCAGCCAGAAAGACAAGATGATCGAGGGAAGAGGTGGAGCTGGTAGAGGTTATGTTGGTAATCAGAATCGAGGAAGGAATGGTAATCAAGGTCAAGCTAAGCCGATCAAATGTTATAATTGTGGTGGTGAGGGACACATTGCAAGGAACTACACATCTCCAAAGCGCCCACGAATGCCGATTACTTCAGAGATAAGATGTTGCTTGTGCAAGCTCGGATAATGGTGCTGCTTTGGATGAAGAGGAATTGTTGTTTCTAGCTGAGGGCAATGCCAAGACCTATGATGCGATGTGGATGAGCGACCTATTCAGGAGATAGGTCACAATCATCTGAATGCCTTTCAAGTCGCTGATTGTGATGCATACGACTCTGATGTGGATGATGGACCCATCGCACACACAATCTTTATGGCTAGCATTTCTCCAATGGTTTCTCCCAAGGTCTCCTCTTCACCACAAGCTGGCCCATCCAAAGACAAACTCATCTCAGAGGTACTAAAACTATACGATGATGCCGATGTGCAAAAGATGCATGACAAAGTACTATCAACTGAAACTTTTGTATCAAATATTGAAAATATGGGTAATATCAATGTTGTCCCATATGATCAATATGTGAAACAAAGTGAAAGTGAAGTTGTACCAAGTGATGCATCTCCCGCAGTCAACAATGACTATATTTTTGATGAATACACCGCCTGTGCCCCTCGATGAGTCTCAGAATATCGAACTAAATGCCTATAAAGAACGTGTTGCTATTTATGAACAACGTGCTAAATTTGAGTTGACCACTCGTGAGCAGGAAATGGATGACCAAGTGCGTACAATCATTAGAAAAGTAATTTTAGAGAAGAAGTATTAAAACAAGAGTTAAATTCCTTGCAAGAAAAGCTTTCTAAAACCGCTAAGCAAAAACAAGAACTTCAAGAAAATGTGAAAATGCTTAAGCAAGAATTTAATGCAAAGGAATCAAAACTCTTGAAAGATTTTTCTAATCTGAAAACTTTGAAAAACAAACTTGAAAACAAGTTGTACATACAAGGGAACACCATTCAGACCGCTCACATGATCACTAAGCATAGGGTCCTAAGCGATAAGCATAGCATTCCCCTTGTTAAGGAACCAAATCCAGAGGTCATTAAAAGGGCTAGAAATGCTCATAAGGTTCTTTATGATGGCAATGAAATCCTTAAACCTAGACGAAACCTAGTTGCGTTGAGTGCACTGAGGAAGATAAGAAATCCGATGAAGTCACTAGGGAAAAGATGAACAAGAAATTAGATGATCCTAAATGTAAAGAGAAGAAAATAAAGATCACTCCCCATGATTACAAGAAGGAAAACTGGATTTCCTTGAACATGTTTAAACCTCGGACATTGTTGACTCCCGAACAAGTTTTCTGGAAAATGGATTTAGATAAGCGTAAAGTCGAAAATATTGTTGAAACAAACCCTCCTCTTTGGAAAATGCCTAGAGCGACCGTGTATCCTCCTAATACACCAATGCATCTTGTTCCTAGAACAATTGCCACTAAAAGCAAGACCTTAATTAGCCAATATGTTATACTTCAACTATTTGTTGATTTTGAGAAAACTTGCAAGAAAAGGATCACACCCACTGGTATTACGGAAGGAGAAAGGGGTTTTGAGCAAATGAAAGAATGTTATTTAACCGAGGTCATGCCTTTCTTTAAACTTCTAAAAGATCACTTTGAGAGTCTTAAAAAGGGGATAGAAACCGATATTAAGGGAATGGAAAAGGAATTTGATGCAATGATAGTTGAAGTTAGTGACTATGAGCGAGCACTAAAATATAATGAGATTGAGAGGAAGAACTTGCATACACTAAATGAGAACCTGATTTCTGAATGTATTGCTCAAGATGTGTTTTTCACCGCTACAAATTGTTCCATTAATGCTTCCAAATTTCATGAATTATCGGTTGCACCGAAAGTCTCCCATGATCGTGTCATTGAGCTTGAAAAAACTAATTCTAACTAAACGAGAAAATTGAACTGGATGATCACGACAATTTGGTTAAACATTTTTCTAAACTAGAAGTTGAGCATTTTAATTTACAACTAAAATATCAACATCTTAAAGAAAATGTCAAAACTTCAAATATCAAGACATCCTCAGATGCTCCAGAGTTTGATGCAGCTTTTCAAATTAACAAACGTGATGAACAGATTCAAGCTCATTGCAACACGATCCGAAAGTTGAAAGCCCAAATCTCTCAATTAAAGGGTCAAACGAACAATATGACAGGCTCCCAAATGCCTCCTCCTTTAGATTCTCCGAATTCTCAAACTTTTCATCTTCAAAACTTAGTTGATGCCTTACAAAAGGAAAACGAGAGTTTTCTAGAAGAAAATGAAAAGTTAAACGACATTTTAAAGAGTTATATGATTCAATGAAAGTCACCCGTGACCAAAACAACGAAAAATAACGTCTTTACAAAAGGAAATTGAGAATCGAGAAGTCGGGAAATGGGAAACCGCCACTTGTTTTCAATAAGAATGTTGTCTCAAAGTCACCCTTAGACTGCAAATACACTGTGACGCTTAAATATATTCCTCCTCATCTTAGGAATAATGAACATGCTTTTCATGACTATTGTGCTCACCTTAAGGATAGTCTAGAATGTCTCCGTGAGATTGTTGAAGAGGATTTCATTAACAAACCTCTTGATAGTGAAATTAGGTTTGCTTGCCTCCGGGCCAAACGATCTCAAGAGTTGCTAGAATGTGTAATTGCAACATGTCCAAAACCCTTAGGTGAAAAAGGCAAGGCTGTGAAGCCTTGTTCTATGCCTAGTGCCAAGCAGAAATCCGTTCTATGCCCAGTCTTAAGAAAGGAAACACTAATGTGCCTTCAAGTAGTTCAGATTCCAGATATGTTAGTGCTAAGAAAGTGAACTTTAGTGTGCCCGCAAAAAGCTCAAATCACAGTCTTAAGAAAGTATACACTAATGTGCCTTCTAGTACTTCAGATCCTTGCACATCAAGTTCGGGAATGCAAAAATTAGATCAACCAACTAATGTTCCCATTCCCTCTACAAGAGTAATCAATGACATTAAAGCAAGCATGTCAAAGTCTCAAGACAATACAAGGAATGATAGGACCTTGCAAGCTAAAATGTGCATTGGAAGAGAGTAGAAGACCAACCTAGGAACTTTAAGCTTGAGTTGAATAAAACGAATCGTGTTGATTCGAGTATTAGCCTTAGGCGCATCATCGTAATTAATTCAATTCGATACTATTTGCAAACCTTGTAATGATGTCCGCTTGAATTCTTTGCTAATCATGAATGTGGTGTGAATGCTTTGTCTAATGATGTCAAATGCCCGCTTAAAATTGTTAATGCTAATAAGGCAAAAAGGCAAAAACGAAAGATTGTTAGAAAACCGTGGAAACCCACAGGAAGAACTTTTATAAAGATAGGTTATTATTGGATACCTTTTGGCCATAAAAATAATCAGCTCTCAAACCGCTAAGATTATGCCCACTAGAAAATGGATGCCTCTTGGTAGAACTATTCCCTTAAGAAGTGAACATACTTTGAATAGGTCAAATACGACACCAAAGATTGCATCTATTCCCAATGATTCCATTGCTTCTACTTCGATATGGATGTTTCTATTTCGATGTGGGTGTTCCAATTATCGTTACTAACCAAGTGGAACCCATTCTTGCATGGGGATCCCAATTATCCATTTATCCATTCTTGTTCGTGTTCAACCGCAGATCGTTCAAATCGCTACGTGGTACCGGACTCAGCCGTTCCAAGCATATGACCGAGACCGGTCGCGCTCATGAACTTCGTGAGCAAATTCATCGACGATTAGATTCGTAATGATCATTTCGGTGCAATTATGGGTTATGGTGATTATGTTGTTGGTGATAGTGTTATCTCTAGAGTATACTATGTGGAAGGTCTTGGTCATAATTTTTTCTCTGTCGGTCAATTCGTGATTTCGATCTAGAAGTAGCCTTCCGAAAACATACTTGTTTTGTTAGAGAACTTGATGGTAAGGAACTTTTAAGAGGAACTCGTGGTTCAAATCTTTACACCATCTCTATAGAAGATATGATGAAGTCTTCTCCAATTTGCTTGCTGTCAAAGGCTTCAAAACAAAGTCATGGTTATGGCATCGACGTCTCAATCACTTGAACTTCGGCACCATCAATGATCTCTCCCGAAAGGACTTAGTTGTAGGTTTACCTCGACTAAAGTATGAAAAGGATCATCTTTGTTCAGGATGTCAATTGGGAAAAAGCAAGAAGTATGCCCATAAATCCAAACCTACTAACTCGCCACGAAGTTCTTCATACAATTCATATGGATTTATGTGGACCAATGAGAGTGGAGAATATCTTTGGGAAGAAATATGTGTTAGTTATAGTTGATGATTACTCTAGATTCACCTGGGTCAAGTTCTTAAGGACAAAGGATGAAACTCCCGATATCATCATCAAACTCATCAAAAGTTGCAGTTCGACTTAACAAAACCGCCGTAATTATCCGGACAGACAATGGAACCGAGTTTGTTAACAAACAACTTAGTGAATTTTATGAAAGCATTGGAATCAGCCATCAAAGAAGTGTTCCACGAACTCCTCAACAGAACGGTGTAGTTGAAAGACTAAATCGAACTCTTGTAGAAGCCGCTAGAACAATGCTGATTTACTCAAAAGTTCCAATGTTTCTCTGGGCTGAAGCTATTGCCACCTGCATGCTACACACAAAATCGTTCCCGATTCACCTGTTCATGGAAAGACACCATATGAACTTGTCCACAACAGAAAACCTAATCTCTTTCCTTCGTGTGTTTGGAGCATTGTGCTATCCAACTAATGAGGGTCAAGACTTAGGCAAACTTAGAGCTAAAGCGGACATTGGAGTATTTGTAGGGTATGCACCAAACAAAAAGGGATACCGAATCTACAACAAAAGAAACATCATGGAAACAATTCACGCTACGCTTGATGAGTCGACGGTCAAACGGCTCCTGAACAATTCAGGACCCGACTTCAAATCACCCAATTGGTTCATCCCTTGTTCCAAACTCTTCTCAAGAAACTCCATATGTACCTCCATCTCAAGATGATTTAAAGAAATTGTTTGATCCTATGTTTGATGAACTTTATGATCCAAGTACTAATGAGGCGTTGATCCCTACAACAGAGGTCGCTCATATTCAGTGAATGAAGTCAATCCCTCAGCCTCAATATCTTTAAGTCAAGAAGCACCTCTTGATCCTTCGCCTCATCAACAAATCATCATTCTTCAAATGTACATCATGGAACTGTTTCTAGCATCAATGATGAAGTTAATCCCTTTGCTACTCCCGAAGATGCTCCATTTGAAAACATATTCGCTCCTGAATCTTCATCGAACCATCTTCGTGAGACATCAACTCGCTACTTCAGTCCCTCAACAACTACCACATGAACACCTCGAAAATGGACTCACGATCATCCATTAGACAACATCATTGGAAATCCCTCTCGCCCAAGATCCACACGGAAACAACTTGCAACCGATGCCTTATGGTGCTTCTTCAACTCCGTACTCTCTAAGATCGAACCAAAAGATGTTAAAACCGCCATGAATGAAGATAGATGGTTCAATGCTATGCAAGATGAAATTCATGAGTTCGATCGACTAGATGTATGGGAATTAGTACCGCTCCAGATTGTGCTATGATTATTGCTCTAAAATGGATCTTCAAAGTGAAACTTGATGAGCATGGTGATGTGTTGAAGAACAAGGCTCGATTAGTTGCTAAAGGATACCGTCAAGAGGAGGGTATAGACTTTGAAGAATCTTTTGCTCCTGTGGCTCGAATCGAGGCAATTAGAATCTTTTTGGCTAATGCCGCAAGTAAGAACATGGTAGTCTATCAAATGGACGTAAAGACGGCATTCCCGAACGGAGATCTTAAAGAAGTCGTCTCACGCCACCAACCTGAAGGATTTGTAAATCAAGAGCATCCTACTCACGTTTATCGCTTGAAGAAGGCCCTTTACGGTTTAAAGCAAGCTCCAAGGGCATGGTATGATACACTGTCAAAGTTTCTTCTATCAACCGGATTTAGAAAATGAGCAGTTGATCCAACATTGTTCACCAGAAGTCGTGCAAACATTTAATTCATGTTCAAATTTATGTTGATGATATTATTTTTGCCTCGACTGACCCAATGGAATGTGATCGCTTTTCTAATGAAATGAGTTCAAAATTTCAAATGTCAATGATGGGACAAATGTCATTTTTCTTGGGATTACAAATTTCACAAAGTCCCGGAGGCATTTTCATAAATCAATCTAAATATGCAACTGAGATCTTAAAGAAATTTGGATTTGATTCAAGTGACCCTGTTGACACTCCCATGATTGATCGAACCAAACTAGATGAGGACCACTCGGGGATCATGATTGACCAAACAAAATATCGTAGTATGATTGGATCCCGATGTACCTCACGCTAGTAGACCGCACATCTTGTTCGCTGTTTGCATGTGTGCTAGATACCGTGCTAAGCCTACTAAAAGCACCTTGAAGCGGTTAAACGGGTCTTTCGGTATCTCCAAGGAACCATCAATATGGGACTATGGTACCGAAGGACACCGTATGTCACTAACGACCTATGCAGATGCCGATCATGCAGGTGTCAAGATACTCGTCGAAGTACATCCGAGGTGCTCGCTTTTGGGTGATAAGCTTGTGAGCTGGTCTTCAAAGAAGCAAATGAGTACTTCTATTTCCTCTACAGAGGTGAATACATAGCCATGTCATCTTGTTGTGCTCAAGTCTTATGGATGAGATCTCAATTATCCGACTATGGCTTTGAATTCAACAAAATCCCTCTCAGATCTGTGATAATAAAAGTGCTATTGCTCTCTCATGCAACAACGTTCAACACTCAAGAGCAAAGCATATCGACATTCGACATCATTTCATCAGGAACAAGTGGAAAAAGGTGTGGTGGAACTATATTTTGTGAGGTCTCGAATATCGCTAGCGACATCTTCACCAAAGCTCTTCCAAGAGAACGCTTTGAGTTTATTCTTCCACGTCTTGGCTTGAAAAGTCTTCAACCATAAACACTCAAACGTCTTCATGAGGAAGACGAGGAGTAAAGGTCTATCTTCATCTATCTCTTGTATATATCTATTCGAAAATCAAAATACAAAATTATAAAACCTTCAAAATCCATAAAAATCTGAAAAATTCGAAAAATCTTCAAAAATATTGTCATTTTGTCATGCTTTTCTCGGTTCGATAATATCTACGGTCTTTGTGCTGTCATTCAAAGAATGACACGGGACTTTAGATGTTGTTCGAATAAAAAAAAAAAAAAAAAAAAAATCAAAAAAAAAAATATTTTTGGGAGAAAGAGAAACAATGGTTTATTGTCATTTCGTGCAAGAACCCGCTTTTCAAAGAAAGAACAGAGCCATACTTTATCATGTTTTCAAAATTCCATGCTCTGATTTTTTAAACATTTATCTCTGAAAACTAACTGCTTTGAAAAATAACTCAGTCTCTATTTTTGATAATCATCTCGACTTATTTGTCAAAATATCAATCTCTCAATCAACAACCTATGTCATTGATTGAGGGGAGAATGATTTCAATTAAATTAAAAAGTTATTTGGCATTCAATTGTTTTCAAAAGATATTCATGCATGTTTTATCAATGGAGTTTAAAGTCTTAAAATCCGATCATTATCAGCTAAAACGCTTTCATAATCAAGTCACAATTCTCCTTAAAAGCTTTCAAAATCAATTTAAATCTATAAGAGATCACAAATCTCAAATGATTTGATAATTGTGATCGGGGAGAATGTGTGATTTAAATTGGATTTAAACTGATAATTCGGTAAATGGTTTTATAAGGATGTACAAGCTCTCCTTCCCACATGTGACAAACGATTTCAAATTTTCCATGCACATGTTGAGGGGAGCATCTATCTTAAACCTATGATTTGAAACGTGATAACTTATCTCAAGGTGCAGGTTCCCTCTAGTATGTGCAAAACTCTTTTCAAATCTCGAGGCACATATTGAGGGGAGCAAAATCATGAAAACCTCATCCTTCCCCAAAATGCTTTATCTACTTGATTCGATTAGGGAAGTGATGTTGATATTTTTTGAAAATGGTAATCAAAGAAGTTAATTCTTTCTCTTGCCTCCGTGTGGAAAACTATTTCAAATACTTGATTCACATGTTGAGGGGAGTTCTTCTTCTAAAAATATCAAAAACAATTCGGTACAAAATGCTTTGATAAAATATCATAAGTATCCGGATTGATTTTCAAATGGTTTTCAATTGGTTCCTATGGCCGATGAACAATACCAAAAAGACCGACCAACTTTACATTATGTATGGTGATATAAGGACGATAAGGTTAGGTATGTGTTCCCATGATCCGCCAGAACCGGAGGGATCTACCCAGGACTATCCACTAGTTAGTGTAGAGTTCTTAGGTATGATGATAAAAGGAGAAAAATGAGATATGGGAAGAGTGCGGACTAAGACTGAGCTAGTAATGGAATAAACCCAACAAGGTTCTTGCTATGAAGTCTCGTAAGCAATCAAGGGGTTGAAGAATGAAAAAGAATTGAATGAGAAAAGGGTGAAAACAAATAGCCCTCCTATTATTCAACCTTAGGGCGTAAACCGGTTCAATTCATATGCTACATATGGTAACATCGGTATTGAAGACAAGACGTCATGGACCCAAAGGACGACCGCACTTCAACTTTCCAAACCACTCAAGTTCCTCTTAAAAGGACTTGTTTCATTCTCACGGGAACCGACATTATCTATCAACTTTCTCTTAGAGATTGTTGATATTGAAGGAGGAGACCCTCTCCCTAGTCTCCGATATAGGATCCAAATATGCACAAATTGAGTCTAGTGCCACGAGATCATCAATAAATCTCATTAGGACACTTTCAATGAAGACTCTCTGTTTCACACAATGTGGAAAGAGAGATTATATCTTGAGTCCTACGCATTATCCTTGTGGTATTGCCATAACATCCGAGTGATATGCAAACATATTCACAATGAAGATGGAAAGCCTTCTCGAGCCAACATCTAACAAGCTCCTGGTAGGTGGCATGTGAGATCTATTATACAGATCAACCATGTGACAACTGAACGTAAACAATGGGGCGATTCAATCTTTTGAATCAATCCCGTTCAGTTATGGATTGACGGATACCTTTGAAAAACCGGTCTTTGTGCTTTAAAACTCTTTTCATTAGCACGCCGACCGTGTACTAATTTTTCAAATCAAAAGGTGTTTTATGATTGATAATTGATTTTCATTAAAACCTTCGTTATATTGCAAAAACAATTTCTATTGAGCAATACACGATTGTTTTTCAAATCTCTTTTCATCAAACAATGGACTTAAATTCGCTGGTTCACTCACTTCGTGTTGTCTTCTTTGAGACGCTCCGGTTTGAGAACGGCTAGAGCGCGAAACCCATCAAGGAAATTCTTCGAATTATTCCCGATCACAGCAAGATTTGTATGATCAACGGGAACCGTGGGCCGTGTACCTCAATTCATCGAAAGTGATCAAAGACACTTTCGAGCGCTTTATTGCTAATCTTCTTATGCGTGTACACCCGACGCTTGCGATCGTAATGGAGCGGTCAATCCATAGCCGCATGCTCACACAACACATTCATATCAAAAGAAATCATGATTGGTGCATCAATGACTCTGATATTCTAACTCCATGCTTCGCTACGCCGCCAATATCATGAATCAACTAAAGCTTCCGCTACTCTGATGAGAAGATATCATGATCCCGAATGTGAGCATGTCGGTCCGAAAGTCACAACATCACATAATACCAACACCACAATGGATGTATCAGAGATTTTCTATTTGTTGATGATCTCAAAAGTCGGCTCAACATTATTATCACGTGGATCAGGAAAAGACCTCCACTTGGATTAACCAAACATGCAATGAGTGGAATCAATGACTACGAGCTTCCGAGCAAAGTACTACATCAAGAATGCAAGATCAATTGTTAATGTAATATCCGATTGTATTCAATGTCATTTTAGTATATGTTTGAGGTGACCTCCCTTAGGGGAGATTGTTAGGAATTAGAAATTCCGGTATTAAAGAGTCGGTCACCTCAAGTATATGTAATCGTTAGAATGCTCGTAGTCATAGTTATATTTAGTTAAGTAGTATTTTGTTAAGTAACACCGTGGAGGACGGACGGGTCTTTACCCATCGTATGCCCGATCCACACGTTGTGTGGCGTTTTATGTAAGACTATAAATACTCTCTACCTCCCAAGGTAGAGAGTTGGAGCTCATAATAATATCTTTCACTTTCTCTCACTAAGTTCCCTAAACCTCTAACTTTCTCTCTCTAGAATTCCACTTATACGCCCACTTTGTGTTATGGTTTGATGTGTAAGTGAAAACCAATACCCTACACTTCATTAAATTGCTTCAATAATGGATGTCTGATAAAGACTTGCAGGGAGATAAATACTTCTGGTCATTTTATACCTGTACTATTTAGTCAGATCAACACTTGCATGTTGTTTGGCTAATTTTTTTTAAAACAACCTACACTTTGTTAATAACAAATCAAACTTTTTAGCTAAAAGCTAATAAGCATTCAATAATGGATGTCGATAAAACATAACATGGTGGGGAAGAAGTCTACCATGAAAGAAGACCCAATCATCAAGCTTAAGAACAACCGGATGCCAAGCCAATTGAGGATGCTAATGGACTACCCGATCTTAAATGAACTGATGTTGCAACTACTCCCTTTTTCCCGCTATCATAATGCGGATTAATCAATGAGAGAATCCCATCACTTTTCGTGTGAGTTAACTAGGTTAAGAATGCAAGTTCAAGAGGGTTATCCGGTGCAACACCATCTCTGATCCCTTTGGTGGCCTACAACAATTAGAAACAAAGAACGAATTCAGAAATCAAGAAGACAATAAAACTTTAAATAAAAGAAAAAAATAGCTAAACATACGAATAAAATCATAAGAGGTTACCCGAGTAATTCTGTCTCTAAGAAGCATTTTTTGATAAAATCTTTAGCACTTTCAGAGATAACGGGTCATGGATCGAAGGAGAAGTCGAGTTTACCCCAAGATCTCCTAAACGCATAATTCTTAGTTTTGTAACCAAGCTGCAATCATGAAAAAGTTTATTTTATCTTTTGAGTGTGAAGCAAATAGATAAAAAAAATTATGAAATGACAAATAAAAATAAGTTTCACAATATGAATAAGATACACAGGGTGGCCTTGACACACGTTATATTTGGCCTTGGCAAGATATGTAGTGAACGTTAAAATTAGCATATATAGCGGTTTAGAATATTACCTTTCGAATGTACTGGTAAACTTACCCATAGTTAATTACCTGATTGCAAACAATTGGGATGTCTCAAACTCATATATATGAACCTTGCAAGATAAAATAGTCTTTTCTTTTTCTTCCAAACACACAGCTTGAGCAAATCAGAATTTTTCTTGAACACCTTGTCATTAAAAATTTGTAGACATCATCATACAATTACTAATATTCATAGAGATATAACAACAAAGAATACTGTAAATATCAAGCCAAGAAATTTTACTCGGTGGACACAACCATGACTTTTTGTGCGGATTCCAAAGTCATTTTACTGTGAAAAGCACACTGTATAAGTAAAAAAATCAATGAATACCTTATATATACATAGATCATGTAAAAACCTACCACCAACATCTCTGTTCCAACTTGGAACATATTTAATTTTACTGAAAATACAATTACTTTAGAACATATTTAATTTTACTGAAATCAACTATCATAATCAATAATTGTATATGTAGCTAATCTCTAATCCATCATATATTGAAACTGATGGCTAAACTTTTTTTATTCAATCGAAACAAAAAATATATATATATATATAAATTACCTTAGAATCAGCGGATCATCTGTGTAGGTGTTTTTTGGTTTGTGATTCAGAAAGGTGTTCATCCATAGGATTCTACGAATTTGATTATGATATGAATATACAAAATTGGTAACAGATTATGATGTTTCTTGCATTTAATTTGATAACGTTTTGTGTCAAGAGGATGAAATCCAATTTGGGGGAAACGGTTTTGCATTTAATGTCGGGAGTGAATTCTTTTGATCGGACGGTTGGCATAGTTTTGGGGAAAAGAATGCCACGTGGCATTTTATTAGAATTTTGGGGGAGATCTCATTCAAACAAACCCTCCTTTATATGGAGGAGGGATATATATACAAAGTAAATTCAAAACATCGAGTAAACTAATAATATAATTTTTATAGCATTAAAATGAGTATAAAAATATATCAGGACAATTGTTAGAAGTGTCAGATCAATTATTCAAAATAAATAATCGTGCGATAGCGTTTATTTAATAAATAAATATACGTTAATGAAATATGCAAACACATGCATGAACTAATATGGAAATGATGTTACTGATGATATGCAAACTAACTATAGTCTATATGAAATGTTCTCAATGATGTTCCATGAATACGCAGCTTAACCCTTACGGTTACGGCGAATTTGATACTCGTAAACCTAGTTTACGAAAAATGATGAATAGTGAATCATGATTAACGATTTATCTCCGGCAATGAATAGTGTTTCGTGAATAGTAAAATTTTGAAATGACCTCTCAAAGTCTCAAACCGACTTCAAAAATGATGAATAGTAATATGTGAATAGTAAATTACCGAGATAAATAGTAAAATTTTCAAAGTTTGAGAAATGACCTGAAATTACGATTTGTCACATTCGTCCACCCAAAAAGGAATTCAGTCCCTGAATTCAGTTCGTGTTGGTTTCTCAGGTTTAGGGTTTGTGATGAATAACGAGAAGAGAAGACATGAAGAAGTGTCGTTACGGCTATCTAGGATTAAGAGTGTATAAAACATCGCGATAGAGAAAATATTGGAAGAATCTCCCATGAGTATCACTTTGACTTTTAGGAATATGTGAAAATTTTGTCTGCACTAAGATTTATAAATAACTGCTCCCAACATAACATGATACCTCCAGAATTAGACATAGTTAGCTAGGCTATGTATAATTAAGGAACGATAATGTGACGTTCGGTTTAGTTGTTATAACTCTCAATGTTTAAATAGATTTAAACCATGTCGTTAAAATGGCAGTTAAAGTAAAAGGAAGTAAATTTTTTTGTAAGTGATAACAAATCAGAAAGGAAAATAAAGTACGATAGATGAGAATATTTCACAATGAGAGGTTTATCAAACAGTAAATAGTCTTAAGTCTTAAATATCCGAATACTAGGGAATACATAGACTTTGTACGACTTAGTGCATAAGGAAATAAGACTGTTAATTTCTAAACTTCTTCAGTCTACCGCGTTGTTGATACCCTGGTGAGCTTCTCCTCCTTCTAACATATATGCTCTCCCATCAGCACCTTCAACTTGTTGACCTTGATTTTGGGGACATTGGTTCTGATAGTGTCCTTGGTCCCCACATCCTAAACATGTAACTATGGATTTACCTCTACAATCCCTGGCGAGGTGTCCCAATTTTTGGCAGCTGTGGCACTTGGCAGGGCAAGGACCTGAGTGATGAAACTTACATCGATTACATAGTGGGTGGGTTCCAACATAACCTTTGCCTTGTGTTGGTGCAGCGACATAAACCATTGCAGCTTCTTGTCTTCTATTTTGTTGTTGTTGATGGTTAGTGCTATGGTTTTGGTTGTCGTTATTATAACCTCCCTGATCCTTTTCCCATTTCCTTTTGTTGTTGCTAGTTTGGTTGTTGATGGTGTGATTGTTGTTATTGTTGTTGCGGTTATTGTTGATAATGTTTCCCCTCTTCACAACTTGAGCCATGAGTTTTTGAGTTATCCTGATAGACTCCTCAATTGTTTGTGGATCAAAAGAAATTACATCTCCTTGAATACTTTGTGGAAGTCCTCCAATGAAATTTTCCAGTAGTTTCTCATGGTCTGAAACCATCGATGGACATAGAGCCGCCAACTCTTGAAACCTTCTGATGTAGGTCTCGATGTCATAACCAATAGTCACTAACTCATAAAATTCTTTTTCTAGTTTCTTCACCTCTGTGCGTGGACAATACTTCTTAGTCAACAGCCTCTTGAATTGATCCCACGTGAGCTTGTAAGCATTTTCCATACCAATAGGCTGTGCATAAGAGTTCCACCATGACATTGCGTCATCTAAAAGTGTAACAGTGGCGAACTTCACCTTGCAGTCATCTGGGCAATTGCATAGAAGAAATACAGACTCTGTCTTCTCAAACCAACTGATCATAGCAATGGCTCCTTCTGTGCCATGAACTTTTTGGGATCACCGCTCTTAAATTCTTTGTATGTACAATTTCGAACTCCAGACCCTCCTGCAGCCCCTACGGCAGTAGCAAGTATAGCAGCTTCAACAGCAGCCGCAGCCTCGGCAGCGTATAGCAAGTCTGGCAGCTTCAGCAGTAGCCGCAGCCTCGACAACAGTATCAAGTCTGGCAGCTTCAGCAGCAGCCGCAACCTCGGTAGCAGCCACTACCGTCGCTCGTTCTTTCTTTAGTGCATGGGCTATACTATCCTCTACATACTTTTGGATAGCATCTTGTGTCATAACTGGTGTAGTTTTCTTTGGCGCCATAACTCTTCAAAATAAGAGGAAAGAGTGAGACGTAGCAAAGTCCTATGTTAAGAATAAACGCTCTAAAAAGATGTGATAGGAGGTGATAAGTTTGAGGTTATTTTTCAAAATGATTGACGAATTCCTAGGAGATGGGTTATGAGACGTCGTAAGTGCTTCAAATGTATGACGATTTAGTGACTTAATGTGTGAATAGCGTCTAACACGACATGATGATGGTGAAACAGGGGAGTGAGAGTGACTTCACCCTCCTTGAAGGCTTCGTCTCGGCATCCGATGTTATCGGTGATGAGTCAGCTGATGTTAAAATAGGGAATGACAAGGCATTCTCCACGTTGGAATCTGAAGAAAGGATTATGGAATCGGTATCTGAAGACATCTATGTGACAATCAATTTGAAATGAAAGTAAATAACTCGCAAAATGTACATATGAAACCGCATGCATAGTGAATATGCACTTATGATGAAATGATGAGATGCTATGATGATGTAGTTATAGTCTAGGGTAAATGATACAACCTAGTTCTCTATAACTCTTGCTCTAATGCCAATCTGTCACACCCCCAAAATACCTGTTTTGCAGCGGAATGGAATACGTGGGGCGTGACTGCCATAGCATCACAGTTACAGTTATATTGAATGACCTAAAGTGTCATTTTGAAAACATATCGTTTGATATAATAAAACATTCAGAGTTTACAAAATATAGGTCACAAAAGATTTCCAAAAGCACCAAAATAAGTTTGTTACAATCAAACGATAGTTAAGTGCATAAAATATATGTGAGACGCGTAAGCTCAGCGACTCCATGCAAGCCATGATGATATGCTAATACCTGAGATAAAACATGCTTAAAACAGTCAACCCAAAGGTTGAGTGAAATCCATAGGTTTAATTAAGTCTTTTGAACACAATATTCGTAGTGTGAGTTACGTTGTTTCACACTTATCGTTGAAAACAAAACAACATTTATTTGACTAAGTTCATGACAACCAAAGCGTAAACCTCGTACCAATAGAAATTGGTAAAATCGTTTCATCGCAGCCCTAGAAAGTAAACTTGCCAATTTACTTTATTGATTCAAATATAGTGCGTTCGATTTCCCCTAACTGGGTCAATAAGAACGGGTGTGTTAATTCCAATAGGCCTATTCACAATATTCGCGCTCACTCGCAAGTGACTAATGGTGCATGATGTAGGGACTTCAAACATGGCAATAGAATACTTAGTGAAAATAAAGCATTTGGATATAACGTACAGTTCAAAGCATTTGTGTTCGATTAAAAATATAGCATGTATCTCCCCCAAGAGTTTGTAAAACAATTAAGTAATAGAAAGTGGGGCCATGAACTCACCTTAACAAAAGTAGTTAACGAGCACGAAAACAGAAAATGACCAAACACGACCTAAGAACGAAACGAACGCGTGTCTCTAGAACTGAGCGTGGCTCCGAAGCCAATTTACCAATAATTCACTAAGAGTTAACCATTTAACATTTTGTAATATCAATCTTCGCTTATATCTTGTGATTTGCACGTATGAAGCATGCAAAATAGACCATCACTAAGGTAACAATATATATGTATATATTACTAATAGCTTTTGTTCATATAAAAAAATGAAACATTGGCCAAGGGGTTCATCCTTATATAACTGATAATACATGTTTACTCATGTCTACTTGTCCCTAAACTTCACGTGGGAGCATATATTGCATTAGATTTGATTAGTCACAAGTTAATGTAGTTACCATGCATGACACGTATGATATTCATTTTTATATATTAGTTGCCATGATATACTTTAGAAAATATAAGAATATTAATCATTCTTGCTAAAATATGTAACGTATAAGAGTGTACAAGAGTATGGATAAAATAGTGTAAGATTATAATTTATCTTGTTTTATAAAAGTAGTTTTATAGTTTGATCCCGGTAATTGCTAACGGTAAGCTCTTAAGTCACGAAACTTAAAACCGGGCAACATAAAAATATAATACTTATAAAAATATTAAAACTTATCAATATACTTCATATTAGTTTTGATATGAAGATGCAACGTAAAAACGTAAAGTTTTTAAGTTTGGGTGACACTAACTATTATAGAATAGTTTGAGCATATCATTGAAATTTATTTCACGTTAAAATGGTAGGTCGATGGTACGTTCATAACACGAGGGTTCCTAAAGGAAGTGAACAAAATAAAATATATCGAAGTCATAAAAATTATAAAAATGCATTCCTCACAAGTATTAGGTGATTAAATAATTATCGTATCGAAATTACGTAAACCGTCGTAAAAATATACATACATATATATATATATAACAATACATATACAAAGTAAATTCAAAACATCGAGTAAACTAATAATATAATTTTTATAGCATTAAAATGAGTATAAAAATATATCAGGACAATTGTTAGAAGTGTCAGATCAATTATCCAAAATAAATAATCGTGCGATAGCGTTTATTTAATAAATAAATATACGTTAATGAAATATGCAAACACATGCATGAACTAATATGGAAATTATGTTACTGATGATATGCAAACTAACGCTAGTCTATATGAAATGTTCTCAATGATGTTCTATGAATACGCAGCTTAACCCTTACGGTTACGGCGAATTTGATACTCGTAAACCTAGTTTACGAAAAATGATGAATAGTGAATCATGATTAACGATTTATCTCCGGCAATGAATAGTGTTTCGTGAATAGTAAAATTTTGAAATGACCTTTCAAAGTCTCAAACCGACTTCAAAAATGATGAATAGTAAATTACCGAGATAAATAGTAAAATTTTCAAAGTTTGAGAAATGACCTGAAATTACGATTTGTCACATCCACTCGCCGAGTAACCTACTAGAGAGTTCAAGCACTATGTCAACAAACTCCTTCAACTTGGCGAAGAAGCCTTCACAATGTCGCTTACACTTTTTTCGGTACAAAGCTAAATACCGAGTCCGTAACACGGAGGACCAAACCAACACTACTATAACACAACAAATTTGTGAAATATGAAATACAAGATCTTCACTACAGAAATCTTGTGGAGGAACAAATCAATCAAGGACCCCTTGCTTGGATGACTTGTAGAATGCTCGTGATCTCGCCTTAGAGAAGGACCTATATGAGAATCACAATAAAAGAAAGAAGAACTACTCTCTAGATTAAGTGATCTTTTGTTAGAAGAGTGTAAGAATATATGAGAGAGTTTGTAAAAAGAGGGGTGAGTAAAAATGAAGAAATGGCTCTCTATTTATAGGCAAATTCTTGCCACTGTTGCACGGATCTCACGGATCCCTTGCATGAGGGATCCGTCTAGTGTAACTCCAGGGATCCGTGAGACGCTCCTGTTTGCCCATGGGTTTTTGGGTTATGTGTTATGGGTCATGGGTCCTATATTATGAACCAAGGGTATCTAATTAGATACAATGTATCTAATAGATGCAATGCATCTAAACAATGGGTATGGGTTAACTCCATGGGTTATGGATATGATCCATGGGTATGGGTCATGGGTTGTGGTTTTTACCCATCCTAATAAACTATTATAACAAATAAATTATTACAACAATTTGTATTAAATGACTATGTGTTGATGCTTTACAAAAATAACATGTATCCTTATAATTTTACTTATAATAACATTATATTTGTTATCAACAAAACACAAAAAGATCGCTAAATATTAATAAGCGTTTTTACGGTTTATTTATATTAACACATGTATATATTGTTTGTTCAATTCCACCAATGGTAGTCCTTCCGCTCCATAATGGTCATCCATTACAATATGCAAAAATTCATCTTTGTTTCTTGGATCAAGTAGAAAAGCAAAATACAACAACGCATTCATATTTTCATTCTCTCCATAATACTTGTCAAACTTCTTTTTCATCGCCTTAGCAATTTTATAAAGAATTTCATCCTCTAGCAGTACTCTCAAAACATCACAGAAGAGTTGTTTTCTCAAAAGTTCACGAATAGTAGATAATTCAACAATGAGTGTATGTGACGTCACATATTTTGTCCCTGAAAACCTCAAAGTAATATCGTAAAATATTTTAAGAAATTCACACAACTTTCTCGCTTTATCCCAATCTTCATGTGATGGCACCCAAAGACCCTTTTTGCGAATAACATTCCCAAAAGCCGCATCTTCTAAATCATATCTATCAAAACCATTTTAATATGCTTGAGCAACTTCCAACATCATGTAGGTGGAGTTCCACCTCGTTGAAACATCCATTATCAAATTCTTTGTGATATCACATTTAGCACTTTCCGCACATCTTTTAAATTTCTCAATTCTGCTACCCGATTTTTTTTATCCACTTTACCGCATATCTAATATTCTCAGTCGACTTATCAACTGATTTAATACCATCTTGCACTACAAGATTCAAAATGTGAGTCACACATCTGATGTGAATCCATTTCCCATTTAATAAACAATTATCTTTCTTTGCAAATGTTTTTCTCAAGAAATTAATTGCATTATCATTTGTACTTGCATTATCAACCGATATAGCCATTATAGCATTAATGCCCCACTCGTTCACACAAGATTCTACTCCCTTTCCAATATCTATCCCACTGTGACCATCAAGATGACAAAATTTCAAGACTTTTTTTTATTTAACTTCCATTCATTATCTATAAAATGACCCGTTAGAGCCATGTAACTCTTCTTTTGTAAAGATGTCCAACTATCGGTAGTTAAACATACCCTACCAATGCTTTTTTGAATTACATTAAGAAGTTTATTTTTCTCCTCCTCATACAATTTGTAGCAGTCCTGAGTAGTAGTACCTCTACATGGAACATCGAACAACGGCTGATTAATCTTAGAATAGTGTCTAAAGCCTTCACGCTCAACAAAACTAAAAGGGAGCTCATCAACTATAACCATGTGTGCCAAAACTTTCTTACTTTCTTTCTGGTCAAATTTCCACGCCATAATTTTATTTCCATCTCCATGATCAAACATAATATTAGTTTGACCTTCACTTTGTTTGGCTAAATATGGTTTACACTTTAGCAAATGTCTTTTAAGATTTTTATTACCATGCTTGACAGGATGACATTTAAACTGATCACCACAATGCTTACACACAACTTTAACATCTTCAGGCAACTCACCTTCTACCGGGTCTACATCTTCAAAGTCTATCCAAACCTTTGACCACCTTTTACTATTGCGCTTTTTGCCGGCCGCTCCCTTTTGTGATTTTTTTCTTTTCTTCGTGTTCTTACTTTCAACTTCTACTGTTGTTTCCACCAAGTTTGAGGTCGAGCCCGACATCTAAACTATTTACACATACATATTATGAGTTTATGACAATTTAAATGATAACTAACAAATAAAAACTAGTTAATCTACTCTAAATCTTACAGGACCAGCCCCTAATCAAAGAAAACTAAACAAAAATTCTAATCCCTATAGTTCTTAAAATCTGAAACAATTAATTTTACAAATTTTAACCTTAAAAAACTTAAAACCCTATAAACCTTAACAACAAAATCAACCAAGAAAGACTAGTACGTTTGGTATAAAAATGCCAAATCTTGTAGGGAAGAAAAGGAATTCAAGTTATGATGAAGTTTTATGCTTCGATCATTTGGAATTGGAACACATTGTCCTTTTTTTTTTGGGAAATGAAAGGTAAGCTTGTTTTTAACTACGAATTGCAATGTAATGTACTTATATGTTGTTAACTGGTATGGGTTAACAATTCTGTAAGAATTTGTAAGTATAATATGGGATTTAGTCTACTCTATGAAAAAAAATTTAGGTCACTCGGGTTTGACCCGAACCCGAATAAGAAATATATATTAACCCGAAACCCGACCTTGTTAGTATTTCGGGTCAATTGGGTTGACCTGAATAACCCGAATATGATGTTGGACCTGATTAACCCAACCCGAATTGCCTTATTCGGGTTCGGGTCGGGTCGACTTTTATGACACCCCTAGCTGTGGCTACTGCTCACAACTCACTGCTACTACTCACTGGTACTTTTACCAAACACACCCTAAATATGAAAAGAACATATAAGTTAATGTGCATTAAGCATTGCATAATTGTTTAGCAAATCCCTTATTAAATGATTTTGTTGTTTGGTTTCCCGTGTTGAATGGTAAAGACCCGATGAGACTGATATAGATCAAGAGGCTCGGGTAACACTTAAACAAGAACCATGCTGCGCTGCTGTGAGGCAATATTTGCCCAAGTGTGTGAAAACTTATGTGATTGTGTGTGTTGCTCTCCTTTCATAGAGAGCCTTGTAGGGTTTAGATATAAACCCTTTGAGGATGATCAACGACTTCTAGAGAGACAGGTGTTGATCATCCAGAAGTAGAAAAGGAGGACAAATGTCACTCGTCCTTTAGCTCGTACGTAGTAGTGCTTGTCGTGCGTCCTCACTGTGCAATGTCAGATGGTACATCTTAACCGCTAGTGAAAATTGGAGAGCAATAGCATTTGTCTTACTCAGTCAGGCCTGGGAGGTCTTTCCATACTCTACGTGGCCTGAGACTTAAGCCAAACTTTTATCAAGTGTTGATGAGCCTTGGTGATGCGCTTGATTCGAGCGTATAATTAATGAGCTTGAGCCATTAATATTGATACATTATCAATGTCTTTTATAAACAAATTCACTAATCCATTAATTTTTCATGATACATTTCCTTATTTTTCTTTATTTATATATGTTAATAAACACACAAACTAAGAAGCTCATTAAAAAAAAAAAGAATTGCGAGAAAAATACAACTATAAAATAAATTACTGACATGTTAAATAATGTAAATACGTTTTAAGGGTAATTTAGTAACTTCTTCTACTTAACTTTTCAAATATATCATCCGTCTATTACATTTTTTAAAGTTGTTTTAATAGCGAAATCGTCGCTATCTATTAAGGCATCATTAAGCAAAGTGTGCAACCGAAAAAATTGATTTCCGTAAAACATACAATGGAAAGACATTTCCTAACAAAAATATTTAGTTAAACAACCGCGAGTACCCAACTAGTTTAGTGTAACGTCCTAACCACATGTAAAATCAAGCTACTCAAAGGTAATAAAGTGTAAGTATTTTCACTCGAAGGACTATAATGCAAACTTTAATATAACTTGGTCGGTAACAGGGTGGGGTTTGTTTGTGAAACAAATACTCGAAATCAAAACCCTAATTACACCTCTTTCTAAAGCCCACTCTTTCATCTCTCTCAACATCCCCCATTGCCGCCATACACAGAGGTTAGCATTCACCTTCTTTCACACACACACAGTAAGTATTTATAAATGTTCCAGTATCTATATGTATATCTTTTACACTCTTTTAATAAATATCACAAAAATTAGGCCAATTATTACAAAAAATAAATAAAAATAAAAAAATCACTACTTAAATGCCTTATAATTGTTGTTTTAATTATTTTCATTAGAATTAGGTCAAAATATTGTTTCTGTAACTTTTTTTTCATTAAACTTTTGTTTTGTAGAGTAGGAATGGGGAGGAAAAGAGACCGGGAAGCGCATTCTGACGACGACGAGACGTCGAAAAAACATAGTAAGAGGAACGATAGTAAGAGATCATTCGATGGTGATCAAGTTAGTGTAAAGCCGCAGTTGTTGCCGTCTATGATTAAGAATAAAGAGAAGCGCTCGGCTGTTTACGCCAAAATTAAACATGACAAGAAGCTAGAGAAGAAGAAGATTGCGAAAGCGCGTGAAGCCGCGGAGAATAGAGCTCTTGAGCTTGGCGAAGAGGTACATTTATTGCAAATTAATAAACTTTAGTTTATCGAAATTTGTTAACATGTGATGATGATGTTTAATTGTTTATGTTTGTATGGCTTTGCAGCTTCCTCCTAGGAAGGTTCCTCGTACGATTGAGAATACGAGAGAGGCTGATGAAACTGTGTGCAAGCCGGACGATGAAGAGGTTTATTTTTGATGTATATGTATGCGACGTAAGATTGGTCTTTTGTATTGGGATATTGTTTTGATATGTGATGTGTGGTTTTGCAGCTTTTTGCGGGTAATGATGCTGATGAGTTTAGTTCAATTTTGAACTCTGAACGACCACCGAAAGTGCTGATGACAACTTGTCGTTTCAATTCAACTGTAGGTTTTCCTTTTAGTTGTTTGTGTTAGTTGGTTTTTTAAGGTTACGTGTTAGAAATGTGCCAATGTTGATGATTGTATGTTTCTTAAATTATTATAGAGGGGACCTGCGTTGATTAAGGATTTACTCACCATTATCCCGAATGCTGATTACTATAAAAGAGGAACGTATGACTTGAAGAAGGTAAATGGAAAAATTCAGAGTGATGATTCTATTCTTCCCATTAGTTTTAATTTTTAACGAATCCCGAGTACTGATTTTGGCTGTAAATTTCAGATTGTGGATTATGCTAACAACAAAGAATATACATCTATTATAGTCGTTCACACCAGCCGCCGAGAACCAGGTTATTTCTTATTCGACTTTGATTCATTCACTTAATTTTGTACTTTTTTTTCTCTCAGTTAAGCTATTTACATTCTTTTTCTTCTCTTATATTGACGAATTTTGTTTTTGGATGTTTACTAGATGCTCTTTTGATTATTGGATTACCCAATGGACCTACAGCCCATTTCAAGCTGTCAAATCTTGTATTGCATAAGGATCTTAAGGTATAAAATATCTTAAACTTGTACCTCATCTTCAAAATAGTTATATTTTTCCACACAAGACACAACTAACTTGTCTCATTACTCTTTTAGCATTATACGTACGAAGGGGGTGTTTGCTAAGCTTATGAACTGGGCTTATGTTTATGTTATATAAGTAGCTTATGCCTTTATATCATTAACTCGTAAGCCCATCTTGAGTGTTTGGATTAGCTAATGTTTAGTAAGCTAATAAGCTCAAGTGTTTGGCTTAGCTTAGGTTGGTAAATGACAAAGAAAAGACATGGGTTGAAAATTTTGAATGGTAAATTAGGTATAATTAAGGGTAAAACGTTAATTTTTAATGGGTAATGTTATATATGCCCAACCCCCTTTATATAAGCCACACTTTTGGGGCTTATCAAAACACCTTATATAAGCTTGACTACACTTGTTTAGGCTTATGTAACACATATAAGCTAATAAGCTTATAAGCCCATCATATAAGCTTAGACAAAGACTCCGCACATTATGTCTTTAGTAAAGGCTCTATATGTAGCTCTTAAAATAGAATAGAAGTGAAAAGCGAAAAATTATTTATTTTGTTAAAGAAATTATAGCATTTTTGTCTATGATAATGAAATCAACTTGTGCAGGGCATGTTATGTTACCATAAGTGAATGTAGATATGAGCCTCCTTCCTAGAAAATGCATATCAGATCAATTGCAGTTCTCTAGTTTTCTCAATTTCTGGACAAACTATACATGATTTCTATGTGCATGTTAAAGTCAAATAAACTGACGTTCAATGGATTTATTGACACGAACTTCGTTTATGTTTGTTGTTAACTTGTTATATCAAACTAGTTAACACGAACTAGATTTTATATTTTTTTGGGTAACTACTAGATTTTATATCTGTTTATTAAATAAACGAACAAGGACAAAAGTCTTGTTCTTGTTAGGGTAATCCGTTCATGATGGTTTGTTAATCAAATCAGTAATCATGAACTTGATTTTATCTCTGTTTAATTAAATAAACGAACAAGAACACACACCAATATTGTTATACTTAAATGAACAACATGAATAAATATGAGCAAATATTTTAAATATTTTATGCTGGTGTATGCTCATTTAGCGTCTTAAGAAACACAATCAAGTGACAGAAACCAACACTTGAGCTTTTCAGGAAATGTATCTTAACAAGATTCATCGTCCGTTCAAGTGTTTTTTTTTTTTTTTTTTTTTGGGTTCAACTTAAACAAACAAACAGGAACATGCCCTGTTTGTGATCGTGTATTTTAATGGCCTATACGAAGGGCCGTAAATAGATCAAATTGACACGGACGGGGGCTTGTTTGTGTTTGCATGTTTTATTTAACCGAACATGGTAAAGGAAACATTTAAATGAATGGTATTTCTTGTTGTATACGCTCATTAAGTTAACAAGACTGTTTATGTTCATTTGTGTTTGTTTATAAAGATACTGATGACTAAATGAATGGGCATAAGACATGTAAAATAGACAGTCATTTTTTGTTTGTGCAGGTCTAATGGATATAACTATTTTGTTAAAAGTATATAAGATTCACAGTGAAAGGATTGCTGAATGTTTACGAATGTAAACAAACAAACCAGACTTTTGTCCTTGTTTTTTATTAATTAAATGAATGTAAAATCTTGTTCATGATGAAATGATGAATGTTAAAGAACTTCTTGGAAAATTATTTGTTGGACGTGTGCTTTGTTACAGCGCTACCTATTTCAGGCACATCCATAATGAACTGAAAGGTTGATTAGTTAGTTAAAGTGGTAAAGGGTTGCAATTTTTAAGCCTTTTAGTTTTGCTTAGATGGCAACAAGTAGCTTTTTTTTAGCTAACCTTGATAAGTGAGAGTAAAGATCAACAATTAATTCAAGGGTATGCTGATATGACTTCCAGTAACAAAAACGTTTTTAACCCATGTGAAACTGTATGCCAAATTTTCAACGCGTGTGTTTAGGGTATAGGTTATGTAGGGTCATAGCATCTATGACTAAAACGTGACTCTGCACTTAATAATATCCAAAATATTTGAAATTTCATAATATGAAAGTTTAGATATCCATTGTGTTTTGACGGCGATTAGTATTTTTCATTAGTTTGAGAAGATGATGATATAGGATAGGTTTGTAATCTAACAGTAGGAAAAACAATAATCAGTTGAAATATGTTTGTAGTCTTTATCTGAATAATAAGTGGATTGTCATATACCATCTATTCACGGAGGCTTTTAACACATTTTGTTCTATGTTATTGCAGAATCACGGTAACCCAACAGGTCATAAACCTGAGCTAGTGCTAAACAACTTTACTACACGCCTTGGTCATCGTGTTGGCAGGTTTGAGATTTTTACAATTATTAATTACTTAGCAACTTGCTAAACCTGTCTGTTACTGTAACTTGCAAGTCAATCATAAATCCTGCCCATGGTTATTATTCGGGTTATATTGTTTTTTCTTGGATTGTTGGTTAAGGATGTCTTCTTTATTCTTTCTTTCTCTAGGTTAATACAATCACTTTTTCCACAAGATCCTGAATTTCGTGGTCGAAGAGTTGTCACCTTCCACAATCAACGTGATTTTATATTCTTCCGTCATCATCGGTAAGCTATGTTAAAATACTTATTTAACCAGATACTTCTGGAGGAAGGATTCCTGGATGTAAGCTAGCTTCTTTGTTGTCTAGGTACATTTTTGAAACTAGAGAGAACAAACAGATAGTTGCAAGCAAAAAAAAGGACGACAATGAAGAAGATGATAATGGAGATGAGAAGACCCAAAAACTGAAAGTGATTGCTCGTTTGCAGGTAATTCTTTTTTTCTTCCAAAGTGGGTGTGGGTCCAGGTGGGTTGGCTATGTTTGGGTTGAAATGGGTAGTCCTTCTGTAGGGTTAAATTGACCAATTTCTTCAAGTTTAATATTATATATTAGGAAAATGATAAACGGGCCTAATTAAATGGACCTAAAAGGTGACCTACTGCATAAATAATAACTTGTACAGTTACAAGTCATTTATGTGGCAGGTCACCTTTTAGGTCCATTTAATTAGGTCCATATATCAAGGCTCTATATATTATGAATTCATTTTATTATATTATGTTATTACTATTTAATAAAATAATATAGGAGGTGGTATGTATTTTAAAAAATCCACTTCTGCTTACTATCAACCCATTTCACCCGTTTTGTTTCTAACCACTTCTTTGTTTCGGGCACTATCTAAATCGTAATTAATTTGACCCATTCACAAGATGAGTTGCTACCACTAATAACAAGCGTTTTAATCTGCGATTTTTATACGAATATAGAGATAACAAAAAAGAAGTTTCGGTAGACCTTGGGTTCATGTTTCCCCTTGATTTTAAGTGAAATTTCGCTAGACCTTGGATGATTGTTTTGCCTTGATGATTTGAAGTGTTAATTTCGTTGATAATTTGCAGGAATGTGGACCACGTTTCACCCTAAAGTTAACAAGTTTACAACATGGCACCTTTGATACAAAAGGAGGGGAGTATGAGTGGGTTCACAAGGTATTAACTAGTTCCACTTATCTACCTTTCTATTGCATAAAGTTCCTGTTTGTGTGTCTTATTTGATCTTTTTGCTTGTTCTTTTCTTTGTACCACAGCCCGAAATGGACACTAGTAGAAGAAGGTTTTTCTTGTGAGTTGCTACTGAAATCGAAGTTTCAGATTGTTTAGAGATCCCCATTTTCACAATTTTGCTATTTTACTGTGAATCACTTAAAGTTACTTTTATCTATTAAGAGTTTTGTGGGTTGTGTAAAAGCATTTCCTTAAAAGCATTTCCTTGAGAAGCATGATCTTTTAAAAGCATTTCTGGTGCTCAATCTGATATCTTTTGGTAATCATTTGTACTCAGGCATATAAAACTTGTAAACAGAACTTAGAATTTAATCTGGATCAACCTTCTAAGTTTACTCATCATTCCTTCTAAAAGAGCTGCATATTTATGGTGAAAGCAATTCCTTGCATTCGATAGGATATTTTGTTTACTTCACGTGTCAAATTAAGCATGAATGAGGCACCATCTTGTTACGTTTTACCTGGGTTTGATGAAATTAATATTCAAGGTCTCGCATAGTTGTGTGATATTTAGAAACAATAATACTCAAAACTGAAATCATATAGTTGTTATGTTATATACACCGTAGATAGCCGGAAACTCAAACATTAAGGCTCAAATAATTGTTAGCACTGTTATGTGGGAGAATGAAGATCTGATTTTTTATGATAATTGAGTGTTTTTGAGTACTATGTAGAAGAATAGAGAAACTTAGATACCAGATTTGATATATAATGATGGTATGTGATGAATATGATTATGAAGCTAACAGCAATACAGCTTGATTAAATTTTGGTCAACCAAATTAGCAAGGAGAGACCCTTGTTTAAAGTTATCGAAACACAAATTTAATGTTAGTTTTTAATTCTTTCGAAGACTTGTATTCACTAAATTAGCAAGATATTTGGAAAACTGATAATAAGAGAGGATTATAAATATTTCTGGCACCAGTTACAACATGATGTCGGACTGATTTCAACAAACAGGTGACAAAGCAAACATAAGTACAAAGAAAGCACAGACAATCAGCAGTCTTGGTTAAAATCGATTCCAACATATTACAATCATTCCTAGAAGGTCCATAGCAGCATCAACATACCTAATCAACTATTGCACTCTTTGTTACGATAAACTTCCTTTTCATTGCCTTTCTTTAATTCTGAACTTGCTCTTTTGTTAACTGGACCTGGGTATCATAAGAAATAGAAATATCAGCGAAGAGGAATTTTGAGGAAACCAGCCCGTTTAACTAAGAACTCGAAAGTGATAACTTCAAATAATAGACCTTACAGACAATGCAAAAATACAGTATATTATGATTTCTGTTAATCTGGCCCCAAGTAAGATTAGAGCGGTGATAGATTCCTAAATCATGTGCCAAATGTATTAACCATATAGTATTTGACAGACATCATGGGTAATTTTTCTTTCCACGTGTCTGACTCTTGTTGTTAGACGTACTTTTAGGCATCCAAATCATTTCTTTAGATTTATGGAAAGATATCGAACAAATTAGTTATCTCCGAGTGACTTCTAATACTTGAGTAAAAATTTGGTACACAATAACTCCAAAGTGAAGATCTTATAAGCATAGAAGTTACCACAGTTCTACAAGCAGTGAGATCTGGTTCATTATTAGACATGATTTCTTTTAGCACTTACTGTAACATATTATGCGTTTTACCTGTATTTTGTTCAGCAATGAGCTGGAACGCAGAACAGAGAAGTATTCTTCAACGACCCTTACCCACCTGTACAGTAGATTAGGGATAATCTTGGTTATTCTAATGAAGTCTGAATTAATATTCAAATACTGATTTGCATGCATAAAAATGCTTTTAGTAATATGTCAAGTTTCTAAGATACCTAGACGAAAATGGAAATATTTGCATTGTTCATAGAACAATAGGATTGAATAAACAATTCACTGTAAAATTAAAACATTTTCAAAGATATTAGGAAACAAAGTTTACCACAAGCTCTTCCCAGACATCCCTTCAAAAAATGCAATGTGTCCTCCATGTTGTGTGGTTGCTAGAACAATATTTTTGTTCATGCTGTTGATAAACATCAAGTCATTCCTTTGTATCATAGCAACCACTTATAAAAAACAATACAAAAATGATTATGTCATATGTGGTCCAACAAGTCATTCCTTACCAGTAGCAATGCTAATAATTAAGGTTTTGATGTCTAACAAGAGTTGCAAAATTCAAACAGTAGGAGATATTTTAAGTTTTTTTTCATACCGACATTCATCCCATGGAATGACTTCATAGGTACAGAGAGGGTCATCTATGGCGTTGATGCATAGAAGTGGCACCATTACACTTGTCACCAGACGACCACTGCTAGCCCATCTATGAAATGTATCAACTGTCTAGATGAATGACACATTACCATTGATAAATGAGTGCCAATATAGCGAGTAAATAAGATAATGAGGTAAACAGATATTTAAACAAACGAAATCACCTCAAACTTCCCAATAACTCGAGCAGTAGCTTTATTGAACTCTCCAACAGAACGCGCCTTTAAGAGATGTATCAGGTAATCAATTTTCCAAAGATACGAGTTGAATGTATGGTTTATTGTCCCACTTTCAGCTGCAGAATACAGATTTCATAACTGCAAAATTTAAATATTGTGTACCTTTTCGATGCCTTCCCAATCTGCAATACGAGCATAGACAACTCGGTGCCTACAAGTCTCAACACAAGTCAGTTAAGAATTTAACTGTCATGTCTGACGGATGATTTTTTTCTGGTTTCAGTAAGCATGCCATATGCATTAAATGAAATATCTTTCAAACTGAAAGAGATGAAGAGTGATGGCATACATCCTGGCGATATCTTTTAAGCCGTTTGCTAAAACTCTATTATAGAATCTTTGCATAAGCCCTCTGTGAAAAAATCTGTCACCCATCTGCAAAAGGGAGTTAGTTCAAAAAAAAAAAAAAAAAAAAAAAAATCTGCAAAAGGGAGGGTAAGTAATAGTACTAAGAGCAAACTCATTACAAACTAAAGATATTAAAGAAGAATATTTATATATAGGTTGCAAAATGTGTGGGCCGGGTAATGGTTAAAACGGGTAATTTGGTATGCGAGTCAAAACAGATTGGGTCAGGTTAGGCCACCAAAACTTTTAACCAGTTATTTAGTTTCTATAAACGTACAGTTGGTATTTTGACCTTAATTATAAAAACTGGACCATGGACCATTAAGATATAAGTTGTATTACTATTATTTGAAGTCCTTTTTCCGCTGGTCATCTAACTGTAGGTCAGTATAACTAAATACAAACATACCAAAAGGTCCCAAGGATTACTGATGGATGCAGCCGCAACAATCGGGGCATCAGTCCCATCCTCGCCAAGATATTTTACCTGCAAGATTGATCATAATTATCATAGAATCATTGAAAGTTCAAAATATACATATACCATGGAGAAACAATATGCTTATAGTTTTATAGAGTTACATACTTATAAGAGTATAATTACAAAAACCGTACAAATATATTTCTGAAACAGAAACAATTATTTTTACCAAAAGGTTGGCACCAAGGCTAGTCCCAATAGCTAAAAGAGGAGCGTCAGGTTGAGTACAGTGAAGGTGATTCACAACTTCACGTAAATCCTCTGTCCCTCCACCAGTGTAGAAGCAATCAGACTGTGCAAACATGCAACAAATTTCCTAAAATCGTTATTATTGATCTATATACTAACGGTACATATAGTTTTTGTTTTTTAAATTTCTCATTCTCACTAGAATCACAATGTTTCACGTTAAACACAAGTTAATAGGATTGGTTGACCATAACCACATGTCCGCAAATCAAAGTAAATCTTTCTAACAAACATATTAAAATGAATGCCAACCACATCCACCGTGATCACAGCTGGGGGAAATAGCCAAATAGGTATGTGACTTAAAGTACTATCACATAAAAGTAATGTTGCAACTCTTGTATAACTTCTTTGACAGAAGGATTTCTAAGTAGTGCAAGAGGAGTCGTAAATACTTACAGTGAGTGGTACACCTCCGAGCCCCCGATGATTGCTTATGACGACATTATATCCATGCTTTGCCATGTAGTAGGCAATGTGTTTTATATACTGCCATATACATCACTCAATTTAGAAAAAAATGGATTATGTCTTTTAAGCAACTAGCTGCTAGAGGCCTGCCAGAATAAACATATAATGTAGACCTTTTTTTTCCTTTAAGCAATTATGCAGCACTGTATTTTTCGATCCAATAGCATTATCAGACTTGTTAAGTCGTCAGAAAATTATAAGGTTAATGTGAGAATTATATCTCCGGTTTAAAGTATCAATCTGAGAAACAGGCAATTTTCATGTTCCATCATAAGATTGAGCCAACTTAATCATGAAAGAAACTCACCGGGGAATCAGAGTCACTTGTTAAGCCAGGAATCACTATCACAATGGGAACCACTCTAGTAACCATATTATTTCCATCAACATGAATGCTAGTCTCTGAATACAGAACATCCAAAGAAAACAACTTGAGATAAAACATAATATTCTGTTATTTCTCGTAGACTCCATAATATATGCAAAATCAAAACTGTTGCTATTACATGAAATTCAAAACGTATGTGATCTCAGTTTGAATCTATGTATTATTATATCAATTAAATACCGACAAAACATATCAGCAATCCTACAAAAACTTTTGTCAGCATTTTTGCACTTTGGGTGTGAAAGAATATTTTTCTAGATACATGACTTGTGTGGGCGCAACATGTGGATTACAACCACTAAAATAGCTATCATTTTCAAATGTAAAACTGAAAGCCAAAACTTTTAAATAACTCGTAACGATTAAACTACTAAACATTGCTTTGTCAGTCTATGATAGCAGCCTAAGAAAGCTTTTGCACAAAGTTCATGTTCAAAAAGAATGCAGCAACTATTATGGCCTAGTTAAATACCAATACCCGTACTCTCTATAAGAAAGATCTCTATTTCCGCCGGTGAACTATCATGAGTTTACACAATGTGATTTTTTAGTGTACGTATTGTATTTGTATATTAAGGCACACACATCCCTCCATTTTCAGGTGCTCTGTTTAAAAACCAGAACATATATAGCTTTTAGCGACTATTTACAAGAATGCTGACTATTAAAAACCAAGAAGGGTGATTACCATCAAAGTTTATCAACCAGTCCAAAGCTATAGTCCCACCATCAGAAGAGCGAAATAACTCTCTATCCATAGAAATACAATAGTAAGTTAAGTGCGCAGCAAACGATTTAACCTTTGTATCTCTTTATCTGCCCATAAAACTTAAATCTGTAATAATGATATGTCTTTTTATCTTTCATTTCTTTGTCACTTGAGTTGTGTTGTCTACGGCATCATGGCATGGTCAAACCCTAGAAATGTCTTAGCTCAAAACTATCGTTATATATAGGCAGGTTAGGCAATGGCGGAGCTAGAAAAATTTTCGTGGGAGGGCCGAAACAATTTTTTTTCGAGAAATACATTAAATGGGAGGGCCGAAATAAATTTTTTTCCGGAAATACACATGAAATCGCGAAAAAATACATTAACGGGCTTAGGCCTAGGGGGGCCGGGACCCTTCCCGGTCCCTTAATAGCTCCGCCCTTGAGGTTAGGTAAGTTTGCAGGAATGTGTTTGTGACATTAACCAGGGCTAGAAGTGACCGGGTATATGGACTTTAATATCAAAGTTTGAGGTTAATATCAAACAATGACTGGAAACTTAATTTCTTTGGGACCGGGTGCAATTAGGAAAAGTCATGGGCTTTTACTAAAAATAACACTACCAAGCAGCATTTCATCGGGGTCCGTGGACAACCCTTGTGACATAGTTTTTACCTTTTGTAGTTGAAGTTATGAGTCTCAACTAAAAGACGGAGTAAGATAGTCTGAAGATGAGGACTAGAAAGCCATGGAGTGCAGAAGTATCTGCACCAATAAGAATTAATTACTTGGAGATGCAATGTGGCATTTTTCCTTACAAAATCATAAGAATTAGAATCAACATATCTACACAACTAAAAATTAAATATATCTACAAATCATGTCTGATGATAAAAGTCAACTTGTTTAAGAAAGAGTATCAACCTTCCATGCAGCAAACTGCACTTGGACACAACTTGTTTATACAATTTGGAGGACGAATCGACAGTAAGAGATACTAACTACCTCTAAATCCACTAAAAATATCATCTATGATATGAACTTCAAGTAAAATGTAGAAAAATATGATCAAAACCGTACATACAATCAGCATATAGAAAGATACAGGAATGAGCAATAGCTCTTTGAACAACAGCTGATAAAACGAAGCGTCAGCTGTTGCCATATTTACGGTATTAAGAACCTGATCTTAAACCAAGCTCAAGTGCTCAACTAATGAGTAAAGTGAGTGCTTTGTGGGTATAAAAAAAAAAAAAAAAAACACAACATTGTAAATATCACCACGTATCCATATCCATATGCCACATATCACATCCATATTTCACATAAAACTCACCACATGTGACTAAAACATATGACAGGGCCATGCATGGTTCAAGCTTCTTGTCAACCAAACATGCTAGCTTATTTATTTTTGATCACGCTACTAATATCTTATTTTTAAATTTTAGTAACAATTTTCTTCAAAGTATCATTTTGATACGCGAAATATAAAACGTCTCATAAAATGTTGGAACACAAACTTTTTATAAAAAGTGTTCAAAAATGAACATTTTGGTCACTTGTCATACGTGTCATTATTTTTGACCTGACAACTCAGAGAGATATGCGTATTCAAAATGTTTGTTAAACTTTATGATACATCCTATAGTTCACGTACCAAAACGGGTTTTTGAAAAAAGTAAATTGCTTTTTAGTGGCCTAACCTGTTACAATTTAAGGGTGTTCACCATTCTAACGAACTGGACGATATTGAACCAAACCGACTTAAAACAAACCATTCTTTGAAAACGGTTTTCGGATCAAAACCGAATTCACTATACACTATAGAAGACCTTTTATCTTTATTTTCACTTAACTTCTGAATCCAGGACACCATTCCTTATAAAACTTAGATTACTAATTTCTAATAGCTTAAGTCTGCTTTCAATATCCACTAATGTACATTTGATGTAGTACTAAAAAAGAGATAAACAAATTGGACCTGTTGTTTCACACGAATATCAGGAACAATTCTTCCAACTATCGTTGATTCAAGAGAATACTTATAATTAGGGCAAATCCGGCAAAAATGCCCGAAATGAGACTTTCATATATCATTCAACTGATTATTCAGGGTTACAATACCATTATTAAATAGGCTCACAAAACTGAAATGGGCCTCAAAGAATAAACGGGCCGGGCACTAGCCCACAAACAAAGCCCAACAAAACTAGAAAAAAACACAAAAGTGCAAATAACTCCTAAAATATAATGATGGTAACAGCAATACAGCTTGATTAAATTTTGGTCAACCAAATTAGCAGGGAGAGACCCTTGTTTAAAGTTATCGAAACACAAATCTAATGTTAGTTTTTAATTCTTTCGAAGACTTGTATTCACTAAATTAGCAAGATATTTGGAAAACTGATAATAAGAGAGGATTATAAATATTTCTGGCACCAGTTACAACATGATGTCGGACTGATTTCAACAAACAGGTGACAAAGCAAACATAAGTACACAGAAAGCACAGACAATCAGCAGTCTTGGTTAAAATTGATTCCAACATATTACAATCATTCCTAGAAGGTCCATAGCAGCATCAACATACCTAATCAACTATTGCACATTTTGTTTCGATAAACTTCCTTTTCATTGCCTTTCTTTAATTCTGAACTTGCTCTTTTGTTAACTGGACCTGGGTATCATAAGAAATAGAAATATCAGCGAAGAGGAATTTTGAGGAAACCAGCCCGTTTAACTAAGAGCTCGAAAATGATAACTTCAAATAATAGACCTTACAGACAATGCAAAAATACAGTATATTATGATTTCTGTTAATCTGGCCCCAAGTACGATTAGAGCGGTGATAGATTCCTAAATCATGTGCCAAATGTATTAACCATATAGTATTTGACAGACGTCATGGGTAATTTTTCTTTCCACGTGTCTGACTCTTGTTGTTAGACGTACTTTTAGGCATCCAAATCATTTCTTTAGATTTATGGAAAGATATCGAACAAATTAGTTATCTCCGAGTGACTTCTAATACTTGAGTAAAAATTTGGTACACAATAACTCCAAAGTGAAGATCTTATAAGCATAGAAGTTACCACAGTTCTACAAGCAGTGAGATCTGGTTCATTATTAGACATGATTTCTTTTAGCACTTACTGTAACATATTATGTGTTTTACCTGTATTTTGTTCAGAACAGAGAAGTATTCTTCAACGACCCTTACCCACCTGTACAGTAGATTAGGGATAATCTTGGTTATTCTAATGAAGTCTGAATAGTAGTAATATTCAAATACTGATTAGCATGCATAAAAATGTTTTTAGTAATATGTTAAGTTTCTAAGATACCTAGACAAAAATGGAAATATTTGCATTGTTCATAGAACAAAAGGATTGAATAAACAATTCACTGTAAAATTAAAACATTTTCAAAGATATTAGGAAACAAAGTTTACCACAAGCTCTTCCCAGACATCCCTTCAAAAAATGCATTGTGTCCTCCATGTTGTGTGGTTGCTAGAACAATATTTTTGTTCATGCTGTTAATAAACATCAAGTCATTCCTTTGTATCATGCAACAACTTATAAAAAACAATACAAAAATGATTATGTCATATGTGGTCCAACAAGTCATTCCTTTCCAGTAGCAATGCTAAAATTTTGATGTCTAACAAGAGTTGCAAAATTCAAACTTTAGGAGAAATTTTAAGTTTTTTTTTCATACCGACATTCATCCCATGGAATGACTTCATAGGTACAGATAGGGTCATCTATGGCGTTGATGCATAGAAGTGGCACCATTACACTTGTCACCAGACGACCACTGCTAGCCCATCTATGAAATGTATCAACTGTCTAGATGAATGACACATTACCATTGATAAATGAGTGCCAATATAGCGACTAAATAAGATAATGTGGTAAACAGATAAACAAACGAAATCACCTCAAACTTCCCAGTAACTCCAGCAGTAGCTTTATTGAACTCTCCAACAGAACGCGCCTTTAAGAGATGTATCAGGTAATCAATTTTCCAAAGATACGAGTTGAATGTATGGTTTATTGTCCCACTTTCAGCTTCAGAATACAGATTTCATAACTGAAAATTTTAAATATCGTGTACCTTTTCGATGCCTTCCCAATCTGCAATACGAGCATAGACAACTCGGTGCCTACAAGTCTCAACACAAGTCAGTTAAGAATTTAACTGTCATGTCGGACGGATGATTTTTTTCTGGTTTCAGTAAGCATGACATATGCATTAAATGAAATATCTTTCAAAATGAAAGAGATGAAGAGTGATGGCATACATCCTGGCGATATCTTTTAAGCCGTTTGCTAAAACTCTATTATAGAATCTTTGCATAAGCCCTCTGTGAAAAAATCTGTCACCCATCTGCAAAAGGGAGGGTAAGTAATAGTACTAAGAGCAAACTCATTACAAACTAAAGATATTAAAGAAGAATATTTATATAAAGGTTGCAAAATGTGTGGGCCGGGTAATGGTTAAAACGGGTAATTTGGTATGCGAGTCAAAACAGATTGGGTCAGGTTAGCCCACCAAAACTTTTAACCAGTTATTTAGTTTCTATAAACAGTTAGTATTTTGTCCTTAATTATAAAAACTGGACCATTAAGATATAAGTTGTATTACTATTATTTGAAGTCCTTTTTCCGCAGGTCATCTAACTGTAGTTCAGTATAACTAAATAGAAACCAACCAAAAGGTCCCAAGGATTACTGATAGATGCAGCCGCAACAATCGGGGCATTAGTCCCATCCTCGCCAAGATATTTTACCTGCAAGATTGATCATAATTATCATAGAATCATTGAAATTTCAAAATATACATATACCATGGAGAAACAATATGCTTATAGTTTTATAGAGTTACATACTTATGAGTATAGTTACAAAAACCGTACAAATATATTTCTGAAACAGAAACAATTATTTTTACCAAAAGGTTGGCACCAAGGCTAGTCCCAATAGCTAAAAGAGGAGCGTCAGGTTGTGTACAGTGAAGGTGATTCACAACTTCACGTAAATCCTCTGTCCCTCCACCAGTGTAGATGCAATCAGACTGTGCAAACACGCAACAAATTTCCTAAAATCATTATTATTGATCTATATACTAATCGTACATTAGTTTCTATTTTTTAAATTTCTCATTCTCGCTAGAATCACAATGTTTCACCTTAAATACAAGTTAATAGGATTGGTTGACCCATAACCACATGTCCGCAAAACACTTGGAACTATTATTTACTTCAAATCAAAGTAAGTATTTCTAACAAACATATTAAAATGAATGCCAACCACATCTGTGATCACAGCTGGAGGAAATAGCCAAATAGGCATGTGACTTGAAGTACATTTAAGTAATGTTGCAACTCTTCTATAACTTCTTTGACAGAAAGATTTGCAAGTAGTACAGGAGGGGTCGCAAATACTTACAGTGAGTGGTACACCTCCGAGCCCCCGATGATTGCTTATGACGACATTATATCCATGCTTTGCCATGTAGTATGCAATGTGTTTTATATACTGCCATATACATCACTCAATTTAGGAAAAAAGTAGATTATGTCTTTTAAGCAACTAGCTACTAGAGGTTTGCCAGAATAAACATATGATGTAGACTTTTTTTCCTTTAAGCAATTATGCAGCACTGTATCTTTTGATCCAGTAGCATTATCAGACTTGTTAAGTAGTCAGAAAATTATAAGGTTGCTGTGATAATTAATTAATTATTTCTCCGCTTTAAAGTATCAATCTGAGAAACAGGCAATTTTCATGTTCCATCATAAGATTGAGCCAACTTAATCACGAAAGAAACTAACCGGGGAATCAGAATCACTTGTTAAGCCAGGAATCACTATCACAATGGGAACCACTCTAGTAACCATATTATTTCCATCGACATGAAAGCTAGTCTCTAAATACAGCACATACAAAGAAAACAACTTGAGATAAGACATAATATTTTGTTCTTTATAGTAGACTCCATAATATATGCAAAATCAAAACTGTTGCTATTACATGAAATTCAAAACGTATGTGATCTCAGTTTGAATCTATGTAGTATTATATCAATCAAATACCAACAAAACATATCAGCAAACCTATACAAAGTTTTGTCAGCATTTTTGCACTTTGGGTGCGAAGAATACTTTTCTAGATTCATGACTTGCGTGGACATGTGGATTACAACCACTAAAATAGCTATAATTTCAAATGTATAACTGAAAGCCAAAACTTTTATCTAACTCGAAAGATTAAACTACTAAACATTGCTTTGTCAGTCTATGATAGCATCCTAAGACAACTTTTGCACAAAGTTCATGTTCAAAAAGAATGCAGCAACTATTAAACGGCCTAGTTTAATACCAATACCAGTACTCTATAAGAAAGATCTCTATTTCCGCCGTGAACTATCATGAGTTCACACAATGTGATTTTTTAGTGTACGTATTGTATTTGTATATTAAGGCACACACATCCCTCCATTTTCAGGTGCTCTGTTTAAAAACCAGAACATAGCTTTTAGCGACTATTTACAAGAATGCTGACTATTAAAAACCAAGAAGGGTGATTACCATCAAAGTTTATCAACCAGTCCAATGCTATAGTCCCACCATCAGAAGAGCGAAATAACTCTCTAGCCATAGAAATACAATAGTAAGTTAAGTGCGCAGCAAACGAGTTAACCTTTGTATCTCTTTATCTGCCCATAAAACTTAAATCTGTAATAATGATATGTCCTTTTATTTTTCATTTCTTTGTCACTTGAGTTGTGTTGTCTCCGGCATCATGGCATGGTCAAACCCTAGAAATGTCTTAGCTCAAAACTATCGTTATTTATAGGCAGGTTAGGCAATGGCGGAGCTAGAAAAATTTTCGTGGGAGGGCCGAAACAATTTTTTTTCGAGAAATACATTAAATGGGAGGGCCGAAATAATTTTTTTTCCGGAAATACACATGAAATTGCGAAAAAATACATTAACGGGCTTAGGCCTAGGGGGGCCGGGACCCTTCCCGGTCCCTTAATAGCTCCGCCCTTGAGGTTAGGTAAGTTTGCAGGAATGTGTTTGTGACATTAACCAGGGCTAGAAGTGACCGGGTATATGGACTTTAATATCAAAGTTTGAGGTTAATATCAAACAATGACTGGAAACTTAATTTCTTTGGGACCGGGTGCAATTAGGAAAAGTCATGGGCTTTTACTAAAAATAACACTACCAAGCAGCATTTCATCGGGTCCGGTGGACAACCCTTGTGACATAGTTTTTACCTTTTGTAGTTGAAGTTATGAGTCTCAACTAAAAGACGGAGTAAGATAGTCTGAAGATGAGGACTAGAAAGCCATGGAGTGCAGAAGTATCTGCACCAATAAGAATTAATTACTTGGAGATGCAATGTGGCATTTTTCCTTACAAAATCATAAGAATTAGAATCAACATATCTACACAACCAAAAATTAAATATATCTACAAATCATGTCTGATGATAAAAGTCAACTTGTTTAAGAAAGAGTATCAACCTTCCATGCAGCAAACTGCACTTGGACACAACTTGTTTATACAATTTGGAGGACGAATCGACAGTAAGAGATACATAACTACCTCTAAATCCACTAAAAATATCATCTATGATATGAACTTCAAGTAAAATGTAGAAAAATATGATCAAAACCGTACATACAATCAGCATATAGAATGATACAGGAATGAGCAATAGCTCTTTGAACAACAGCTGATAAAACGAAGCGTCAGCTGTTGCCATATTTACGGTATTAAGAACCTCCTGATCTTAAACCAAGCTCAAGTGCTCAACTAATGAGTAAAGTGAGTGCTTTGTGGGTATAAAAAAAAACAACATTGTAAATATCACCACGTATCCATATCCATATGCCACATATAGCTGACTCTTCCATCTTCTCCACCTGTCCTCTTCCCTCCTCTCCATCTGTTTAGGGTTTTTCTTTTTTCTTTTTAGATTGTTCAATCTTTGTCATGTAGATTCTTACTTTTTGTTTTTATTGGAATTTGGTTAATGGTTTATTGAATTTCATATGATGTAGCCAATTTAAAGGCTTTGTTGGATGATTATTTGGCTAATTCTGACGGCATTTGTCATCACAAATAGGTATATGGTGTTACTTCAATTTGTTGCGATATATAGAAAAGTTAAGGCTTTTTAAAAATCTCTTTGAGGGTGAAAAGTTAGGCCAAATTTTCTTTTCAAAGTTAAATATAGATATTTTCTTTTAAAAAAAAATCATTACCCAAAGAGGAATTCACACACAAACAAAAAAATAATAAAATAAGGGTCCCTTGATTCAATATGGAGGAGTGGAGGGACGTTTCGGCTCGCCGGAACAAAGGAAGACAAAACAATAAAAAGGAAGCAAAAGGGGTGGGGGATGTGACCAAGTTCTTTGTGTCTAATATTCCTAGCGGGTGCACTCCTAGGGAAGTGTCGGAGTTTTTCGGCTATTATGGAGAGGTTGTTGGTTCATACATCACCAAGAAACAAGACAAGGAGGGGAAAAGGTTTGGTTTCGTTTCATTTAGAAAGATAAAAGAAGTCCAGGAGTTGGAAAAAAGGATGAATGAAGTTAAGATGGGGCAATGCAAACTGAAAGTAAATGTAGCCAAATTTGCAGTAGAGAATATTGGGCTAAAGGAGGTGGAGGAGCGAACCGGTAGGAAGCAAGACAATCCGGATATGCAGTTTGGTAAGGTGCAAGAGAAACAAGAAGTGGAGCAGCAGAATAAAGGTTTTGGGCTAGCATTCCATCCTCGCTCTGGGTTATCTTTTAGGGCCGTCCTTAGCGGGAAGTCAGGTGTGAAACCAGGTGTACAAGAGGAGTCGTTTTGCAGGTCCATTAATGTTCCGGATAATGTTGTAGCATTCCATGAGATCAGAGGAAAGGCGTTGATTGGTAGAGTTATAGATTTGAAGACGCTCACGTGCATGAAGGAATTGTTATCCGAGAACATGGTTGGAGGGTTGGACATTGTGTATGTTGGAGGGCTTTCGGTTCTCCTGAATTTTCATGACAAAAAAGATTCGATGGAGCTTATGTTGAAGAAGGAGGTATGGAGAAAGTGGTTCTCGCTACTGGATTGCTGGGTAGGCCAAATGTTGGCTTTTGAACATGTGGCTTGGCTTAAAATCCATGGGGTACCAATTAGCATAACAACAAATGAAGTGTTTGATGATAGTGTTAGCAAGTTTGGGAAGGTTATCCATCCGTCTCAACTCAGCCTTGAGGATGGTGATATTTCAGTGAGCATAGTTGGAATTCTAGTGGGTGATGGCAAGAAAATCAATGACACAGTGAACCTTAGATGGACTAATAAGGTTATAAATACTTGGATCTCGGAGGTTGAAGGAGCATAGGAAACCAGAATGTATTGGTTCGGTTGGCAAAAGGGAGGTGGAAGCGACAGCCGCCCCTGTTGAAAGCCACGGTGAAACATTGCCTAAAAGGGTGCAAGATTCAAAATCGGAAGCTGAGAAGGTGGAAAGTGAAGAGTTGGATGACATCATGGAAGAAGGAGAATTTAGGGAGTCTATGCATGGGGAAGAGGGAGACAGTATTAATTTGCATGGGACTTCTCATAGTATTTTTAATGACAAAGGGGGCAGCTTGTCGGGTAAGGAGGTGGAGGCCGAAATAGATATTAATAACCAAATTTTTAAAGCTACAAGTTTAGGTGGGCTACAGTCTAAAAGGAGGCCCAAAATTATGAATAAAAAAAGGAGTCAAAGGGTCCATGTTTTTACTTCAAGTCCTGTGGAGGTAGCCCGGCCCAAAAAAAGGAGTAGACAAGAGGATAGTGATCCTTTTGACTTAGATAGATTTATTGGTATATCTCACAACAAGGGGAAGGAAAAAGGTGAAAAGGATAACCGGTCTGTTGAGATCGAGACTCAGTATGTTGAGGATGGGTCTTTTGACCTTAATAAAGAGGCGACTGTTACCGAGTGTATGGTGGCTAAGGATACTGAAGGAGGAGGTGGAGAGGAGGCATCGGAGCAGGGAGATAAGGAGGGTTTTCACTTGGAGAAGGAAGTGGAAGAAACGGTTAGAATTGGTGCTATATTGGGAGCTGATTTGGCCAACCATGATGGTTTGGTAAGGATATCTATTGTAAACGAAGGTAATAATGTATTGGTAGTATGAATTTCCTATCTATTAATGTTAGAGGGTTAGGGGGTTTGGAGAAAATCCCTTGGCTCAATAAGTTGAAGAGAGAAAATGGGGTTGATTTCTTGGCGATTCAAGAAACTAAAGCTTTAAATTTATCGAGCTTTGATGGGAATAGTATTTGGGGTAACAAAAACTATGGTATGGAATTCGTGGGATCTACTGGTCAATCAGGGGGTTTATTGAGTATGTGGGATAAGGGGCGGTTTTCGTTGAGCTCGTCGTTACAGGCTCGCAATTTTCTTCTCTTGACGGGTCGCTTGAAAGGAAGCATTGACCTCATTAACATTTTGAATGTTTATGCTCCTCAAAGTGTTGCGGATAATAAAGCCTTGTGGGATTCCATTGAGTCGGTGGTGTCCTCCTCGGAGGGTATGTGGGTCGTATTGGGGGACTTTAATGCTGTCCAGTTGCCGGAGGAAAGATTAGGGTCGGTTTTCAAAAATACGTGTGCTAGGAACTTTAATTCTTTTATTCACAATACTGGTTTGCTGGAGTACTCAATGAAAGGTAGAAAGTTTACGTATATTCGGGAATATGGGAAGAAATTGAGCAAAATTGATAGAGTGCTGGTTTGCAATAGTTTCTTTTCTAAATGGCCGGAAGCGTGCTTGAGAGCGTTGCCAGGTCCTTACTCAGATCATTGCCTTATCCTGTTGTCTACGGTTTCTAAAAACTTCGGGCCCAAACCGTTTAGAGTCTTTAACTCTTGGTTATTGAAGGAGGGGTTTGAGGAGGCGGTGTGTTTGGGGGCTAGAGTCGAAGGTGTGGTAGCCTCTCCGGACACTATTTTGACGAAGAAGTTTGGTCAGATTAGGGAAAGTATTAAAAGGTGGAAGGAGATTATGCTGATTAGAGAAAATGCGGAGGAGGAGGAGGCTAGAGCCGAGATAGAGAAATTGGAGGTTGAGATGGATTTAAGGGGCCTTTCGGAGGAAGAGGAGTGGATTTATGCGGAAAGTAAAAAGGTGTTAAAAGAGTTGGAGGTTAGTAAGCAAGCGGATATGAAACAAAGGTCCCGAGTTAAATGGGCTATCGAAGGGGATGAGAACTCTAGATTTTTTCATGGTATTGCGAATTGTAGGAAGGCGAATAATGGGATTCCGGGTTTGATGTTACAAGGGAGGTGGGTAGATAAACCTGCTTTGATCAAGAAAGAGGTGTTCGGCTTTTTCAGGAAAAGATTTTTGGAAGAATGCCCGGTTCGGCCAAAACTTCAATGCTGGAATATTAATCGTTTACCGGAGGAAGATATGGTGATCTTAACGGAGAGGTTCTCAGTGGCAGAAATTAAAGACGCGGTGTTTGGTTGTGGGGAGGATAGGGCTCCGGGTCCGGATGGGTTTAACATAAGGTTTGTCAAACGGTTATGGAATTTATTTGAAAGGGATTTTGTGGATATTCTGGAGGCGTTTTACAGCAGCAGTGAGATTAGTAAGGGGTGTGGTTCATCATTCATCACGCTTATCCCAAAAGGTCGTGATTCAGTCGAGCTAAATGACTTTAGACCGATTAGCTTGGTTGGGATTATAAGCAAGACCATTTCTAAGGTCTTATCTAACCGGCTAAAGAGAGTTTTGGGGAAGGTGATTTCCGAGTCTCAGTCGGCTTTTCTTAGAGACAAGTTCATCCTCGATGGGCCTTTGATCATCAACGAAGTCATTACGTGGTGTAAAAGGAATAAGACACAGACTTTTATTCTCAAAATTGATTTCGAAAAAGCTTATGATAATGTTAACTGGAACTTCGTTATTGATACGTTGGACCAGATGGGATTTCCTCAGGTTTGGTGCTCATGGATCAAGGGTATCCTTAGGTCGGCTAGATCATCGGTGATGGTTAATGGCTCTCCTACTTTCGAGTTTCAGTTCGGGAAAGGGATGCGTCAGGGTGATCCGATATCGCCCTTTCTTTTCCTTATTGTGATGGAAGCGTTATCTTGTCTGTTAAACAAGGCTCAGGAGGAAGGATTGATTAATGGCATAAGCACTCCTAATGGTGGTCCCGTCATTTCGCACCTGCACTTGCGGATGATGCCATTATCATTGGTGATTGGTCGGAGTCGTGTCTTGACAATGTGTATGACTTTTGAGGTGTTTTTATTTGTGCTCGGGGTTAAAAATTAATCTGGCTAAGTCTTGTCTTCATGGGATTGGGGTGAGTGATGAGGAGGTTGTTGAGAAAGCTAAAGTTGTGGGATGTCAAGTTGGGACCCTTCCGTTTAAATATTTGGGTATTACAGTCGGGACCAATATGAACCGTATTAGCAACTGGAAGCCAGTGTTTGATGTGTTTGAGTCGCGATTGTCTAGATGGAAGGCGGATTGCTTGTCGATAGGGGGAGAGTCACGTTGATAAAGTCGGTTTTGGAAAGTCTTCCGGTGTATTATCTCTCGTTGTATAAAGCTCCGTGTAAAGTCATTAAAGACTTGGAATCTTTCATTAGTAGATTCCTTTGGGGAGGGTTGAAAGAGGTGCATAAGATCCATTGGGTGGCTTGGGATAGAGTTTGTACCCCTAAGAAGTATGGGGGCCTCGGGTTGTGTAAGTTAAAGTTCATCAATGTGGCGTTACTTGCGAAGTGGGGGTGGCGATTTAAGAATGATCGAGGTAGTCTTTGGGGTGAGGTGGTGGAGGCATGTCATGTTTCAAATAGAAGCTGGGACTTTCTCCCGATCCGAAAATCATTGAATGGTGTATGGAGTAACATTGTGAAAGTTTTGTCTAGAACGGTGGTGTCCGGGATGCCCCTTAGAAGGTTTTTCAAAGGGAAGGTGGGGAATGGAAATAACACTTCGTTCTGGATCGACCCATGGTTACTGAATATTCCTTTAATGGTTATTTGTCCCAATTTGTTTCAGCTCGATGTGGATAAAAGGTGCAAGGTTAGTGACAGGTTGGTGATGTCGGATGCTGGTTGTGTGCGTCTTTGGAAGTGGAAGAGGTCGGCTGAGGTGATAGAGGAAGGGCCTGAATGGGAAGTTTTTAACTCGTTGGTGGGTGTCGTTACTCTTTCAGATTCAGTGGACAGTTGGGCTTGGATTGGGGTTGGCAAGGGTGTTTTTTCGGTAAGTGCGGTTAGGAAACAGTTGTATCTTGATATGGATTTCAGCAGCATAGATGTTTTTGAATGGTGCAAATGGATACCAAAGAAATGTAACATTTTTGGGTGGCGGGCGGAGATGGGTAGGATCCCGACGGCGACTGCTTTGAGACATAGAAATGTTCCGATTGTGGATGTCTCTTGTGTGCTTTGTGGGAGCGCGGAAGAGTCGGTTGATCATTTATTCTCGGGATGCATTTATGCCTCAAGGCTTTGGCAGCACATCTCGACGTGGTGTAAAGTCTCGAATATTTTTGTGTTCTCGTTTAAAGATCTGCTGGAGGTCCACAATTTTGTTGGGTTGTCGGGGCAAAAAAGAGAGATTTTCTACGGTATTATTATTATTGGGTGTTGGTGCATTTGGAGAGCGAGAAATTGTCTTAAATTTCAAAACAAGAAGGCTAGGATGGAAGATATTATTGGGGAAGTCAAAGCGTTGGGTTTCCTTTGGGCTAAAAATAGAGCTAAGATTCCGTTAATGACTTGGGATAATTGATGTAATATTGTAATTATGTAATTATCTTGGTTTTGGTGTGTGCCGCCCCGTTTTGTGGGTTGGCCGGGTTCTAATGAAGTATACTTTTCCAAAAAAAAAGTTAAATATACATCTCAAATATAAATCAATCATATCTATTTATTTTTCTAATAAAATAAACTTTTACCTTTTTTTTTTAAAATTAAATATCTCGCAAACCGTTAATCGTTACGCGAAAAAAATCATACCATCACGACGAGAATTAAATTATCTTTCTATAGATATGCACTTCTATATATTTTTAACGATTTTGTTTTTCAAAATTTTGGCAGAGAAAAATCATATATGATTCGATTTTTACAAATTATATATGATTTTTGAAAATCATAAATCATATGTGATTTTTAAAAATTATATATCTGTGAAAATCATATGTGATTAGATTTTTACAAATCATATATGATTTTTCTGGGCGGAATTTTTGAAAAAAAAACAATTGTCGTAAATATAGAGAAGTGCATATCTATAGAAAGATAATTTAATTCTCGTTGCGATGGTGTATTTTTTGTAGTTTGAAGATTTACCATTTGCAAGATATGTTGTTTTTTAAAAAAAGGTTAAAATTGTGTTTTTATTAATTTTGATAAAAAATGGATGGTTAAGATTGATTTATTGGATCTATAGCAAATATGAGATCTATATTGATCTCAACTTAGGATATGATTGATCTATCATCTGACTGATTTCAACAAACAGGTGAGACAAAGCAAACATAAGTACACAGAAAGCACAAACATCCATCAGTCTTGGTTAAAATCGATTCCAACATATTACAATCATTCCTAGAAGGTCCATAGCAGCATCTTCCAATACAACATGCCTAATCAACTATTGCACTCTTTGTTTCGATAAATTTCCTCTTTTCATTGCCTTTCTTTAATTCTGAACTTGCTCTTTTGTTAACTGGACCTGGGTATCATAAGAAATAGAAATATCAGCGAAGAGGAATTTTGAGGAAACCAGCCCGTTTAACCAAGAACTAGATTGAAAATGATAACTTCAAATAATAGACCTTATAGACAATGGAAAAATACAGTATATTATGATTTCTGTTAATCTGGACCCAAGTAAGATTAGAGTGGTGATAGATTCCTAAATCATGTGCCAAATGTATTAACCATATAGTGATTAACAGACGTCACGGGTGACCTTTGGAATTGCCACGTGTCTGAATCTTGTTGTTAGACGTACTTTTAGGCATCCAAATCATTTCTTTAGATTTGTGGAAAGATATCCAACAAAATAGTTATTTCCTACTCCAAGTGACTTCTAACACTTGAGTAAAAATTTGGTACACAATAACTCCAAAGTGAAGATCTTATAAGCATAGAAGTTACCACAGTTCTACAGGCACTGAGGTCTGGTTCATTATTAAACATAATTTCTCTTAGAACTTACTGTAAAATATTATGTGTTTTACCTGTTTTTTGTTCAGCAATGAGCTGGAAAACAGAACAGAGAAGTATTCTTCAACGACCCTTACCCACCTGTACAGTAGATTAGGAATTATCTTGGTTATTCTAATGAACTGCATGCTTAAAAATGTTCGTGTAATATGTCAAGTTTCTAAAATACACTTCCATTTCACATACAAAGATGATCAATCGTTACAATAGGCAAAACTGGAAATATTTGCATTGTTAATGGGATTGAAAACAACTCATCGTAAAAAGGAAACAGTTCAAAATTTTAAGTAAGCAAAATTTACCACAAGTTCTTCCCAGACGACCCTTCAAAAAATGCATTGTGTCCACCATGTTGCGTGGTTACTAGAACAATATTTTTGTTGGTGCTGTCAGTGAGTAACATCAAGTCATTCGTTTGCATCATATAACCGCAGAAGAAAAAACAATATATTAAGATGAAAAGGTAGAAATGTTATCCGGTCGTGTTTTCCATTAGCCATGCTACAAGTAAAGATTATAATGTATTCGAGAAGAATGTAGTTTAGGTCAAGATGAAGTCAACTGAAGTAACAACTTTAGTCAAAACAAGCATTCAGAGTGTCTTCATACCAGCATTCATCATATGGAATGGCTTCATAGGTGGAGACAGGGTCATCTATGGCATTGATGCACAGAAGTGGCACTGTTACCTTTGTCACCAGACGACCACTGCTCGCCCATCTATGAAATGTATCAACTGTCTAGATGAATGACATTATCATTTTTATATGAGTGCAGATATAGTTACTGATATGAGAATGTTGTAAAATATAAATAACTAAACCAGCGATATTACCTCAAACTTCCCAATAACTCGAGCAGTAGCTTTATTGAACTCTCCAACAGACCGGGCCTTTATCGAGATGTATCAGATAATCAATATTTGAAAAAATGAGTTGAATGTATATTTTATTTTCACACTTATTGTTTCATAAATACAGGTTGCAGAATTAAAAAAACTGAGCATGGATAACCTTTTCAATGCCTTCCCAATCTGCTATACAAGCATAGACAACCCTGTGCCTACAAAACTCGAAATAAATCAGTTAAGAAATCAACTAACATGTTGGACAGATGATTTTTATTACTGGTTTTAGTTACATGATATGAACATTAAATTAAATCTGATTCAATATGAAAGAGATGACATACATCCTAGCAATATCTTTTAAGGCATTTGCTAAAACTCTATTATAGAATCTTTTCATAAGCCCTCTGTGGAAAAATCTGTCACCCATCTGCAAAAGGGAGGGTAAGTAATAGTACTAAGAGCAAACAACATCAAGTCTTTCATTGCAAACTAAAGAAAAAAGTTAGAGAAGAATAATTATATAAAGGTTGCAAGTGTGGGTTGGGTAACATTCAAAACGGGTGACTTAGAATGCAAGTCAAAACAGATTGGGTCGGGTTAGCCCACCAAAAATTTTAACCAGTTATTGTAGTTTGTATAAATAGTAGATGTTTTAAACTTAATTATAAAAACTGGAATATTAAGATATAAGTTGTATTGCTATTATTTGAAGTCCTTTTTCCGCAAGTCATCTAACTGTAGGTCAGTATGACTAAATAGAAACTAACCAAAAGGTCCAAAGGATTACTGATAGATGCAGCCGCAACAATCGGGGCATCAGTCCCATCCTCACCAAGATATTTTACCTGCAAGATTGATCATAATATCATAGAATCATTGAAAGTTCAAAATATACATAGACCATGGAGAAACAATATGCTTATAGTCTTATACAGTTACATACTTAAAAGAGTATAGTTACAAAAATCGTACAAATATATTTCTGAAACAGAAACAATAATTATTTTTACCAAAAGGTTGGCACCAAGGCTAGTCCCAATAGCTAAAAGAGGAGCGTCAGGTTGTGTACAGTGAAGGTGATTCACAACTTCACGTAAATCCTCTGTCCCTCCACCAGTGTAGATGCAATCAGACTGCAAACACGCAACAAATTTCCTAAAATCATTATTATTGATCTATATACTAATCATACATATAGTTTCTATTTTTTAAATTTCTCATTCTCACTAGAATCACAATGTTTCACCTTAAATACAAGTTAATAGGATTGGTTGACCATAACCACATGTCCGCAAAACACTTGCAACTATTATTTACCTCAAATCAAAGTAAATATTTCTAACAAACATATTAAAATGAATGCCAACCACATCCACCGTGATCACAGCTGGGGGAAATAGCCAAATAGGTATGTGACTTGGAGTACTATCACATAAAAGTAATGTTGCAAGTCTTGTGTAACTTCTTTGATAGAAAGATTTGTATGTAGTGCAGGAGGGGTTGCAAATACTTACAGTGAGTGGTACACCTCCGAGCCCCCGATGATTGCTTATGACGACATTATATCCATGCTTTGCCATGTAGTATGCAATGTGTTTTATATACTGCCATATACATCACTCAATTTAGAAAAAAGTAGATTATGTCTTTTAAGCAACTAGCTACTAGAGGCTTGCCAGAATAAACATATGATGTAGACTTTTCTTTCCTTTAAGCAATTATGCAGCACTGTGTTTTTCGATCCAGTAGCATTATCAGACTTGTTAAGTAGTCAGAAAATTATAAGGTTAATGTGAGAATTATTTCTCCGTTTTAAAGTATCAATCTGAGAAACAGGCAATTTTCAGGTTTCATCATAAGATTGAGCCAACTTAATCACGAAAGAAACTCACCGGGGAATCAGAATCACTTGTTAAGCCAGGAATCACTATCACAATGGGAACCACTCTAGTAACCATATTATTTCCATCGACATGAAAGCTAGTCTCTAAATACAGCACATCCAAAGAAAACAATTTGAGATTAACATAATATTTTGTACCTTCTAGTAGACTCCTTATTCTATGCAAAATCAAAACTATTGCTATTACATGAAATTCAAAACGTATGTGATCTCAGTTTGAGTCTATATATTATTATATCAATCAAATACCGACAAAACATATCAGCAATCCTACAAAAACTTTTGTCAGCATTTTTGCACTTTGGGTGTGAGAAATATTTTTCTAGATACATGACTTGTGTGGGCGCACATGTGGATTACAATTTACAACCACTAAAATAACTATCATTTTCAAATGTATAACTGAAATCCAAAACTTCTAAATAACTCGAAAAGATTAAACTACTAATAAACATTGCTTTGTCAGTCAATGATAGCTGCCTAAGAAAGCTTTTGCACAAAGTTCATGTTCAAAAGAATGCAACAACTATTAAATGGCCTAGTTTAATACCAATACCAGTACTCTCTATAAGAAAGATCTCTATTTCCGCCGGTGAACTATCATGAGTTTACACAATGTGATTTTTTAGTGTACGTATTGTATTTGTATATTAAGGCACACACATCCCTCCATTTTCAGGTGCTCTGTTTAAAAACCAGAACATATATAGCTTTTAGCGACTATTTACAAGAATGCTGACTATTAAAAACCAAGAAGGGTGATTACCATCAAAGTTTATCAACCAGTCCAAAGCTATAGTCCCACCATCAGAAGAGCGAAATAACTCTCTAGCCATAGAAATACAATAGTAAGTTAAGTGCGTAGCAAACGATTTAACCTTTGTATCTCTTTATCTGCCCATAAAACTTAAATCTGTAATAATGATATGTCCTTTTATCTTTCATTTCTTTGTCACTTGAGTTGTGTTGTCTATGGCATCATGGCATGATCAAACTGTTGAAGTTATTAACTCAACCTTGAATAAATATGTATAGGGACTAATGTTGACATTTCTGGTTTTACAGTTATAGCTTAAGGATAGGTTTTGGCTCAAGTTGACAAGAGGTTGAAACTCTGAGGACTGAAGTTGACAAGTAGCTGGAAATTCTATCTGGAGGCTATATAAGCTCATAAACGGTTTAGGGTTTGATTGATTCTTCCTCTACACATATCATTCACAGAGATAAAAAGTTGTTGATTATCAACCAAGTTATATAGTTCTGATCATTGTGGTTCTTGATCATTCTTGTTATATTTCATTGAGAGTTAAGAGTTTGCATTGATACTATTGGCAAGATTAGTCAATAGATCTGCACCTGAGTAGCAGTGGCAGATTTGTGGGTATTCTTGGATATTGGGTTGTTGTACTGATTAAGATCAGTGTCTTTCTGATCTTGTGATTGATTTGGTTGATAATAAAAGTTACTTGAATTGAGATTCAAGTTTATGTTCACAGTTTTATTATAAAATTTTACATGGTATCAGAGCCAGGTTACTAGCCTTGTTCTGATAAAATTGATTTCAGGAAAATTTGGGGGTTTTTCAAATTAGTTTGATTAAACCTAATTAACTGTGGTTAATTAGTGTCTTTTGGCTCTAATTGATCAATTCTAAAAGGTTTTTAGAAAACGCCTAATTTTTGGAAAAATTAGGGTTTGGGTGTTTTTGGGGGTTGATCTCTCGCTTCGATTGGTGGTTGGTTCTTGGTGTTTTGTGATCTTTTCTGGTTGATTCTTGGTGGTTCTGGGTTGATTGAGATCGTGTGGGTTGTGATTCTTGTCTCAAGAGTCATAATCAGGGTTCTTGTTCCGCTGCTTTCTGGATTTGCGTGCACTGTAACACCTCTCGCACTCCTTTTATTTCTTTGTTCTTATTTCTTGTTTAGATTGACGGGGAGTAGGAGTTGAGATTGTTGGAGGTGATTGTGATTGTTGTTGGAGTGTGGTTTGTCTGTTTAGTTGGTTCTTGACTTAGTGTGATCTGCCCTTGACCTACCACCTTGAGTGGCAAGGAAGCCTGGGAACTACTTTCTTGTTTCTTGTGTGATTGTTGTTTTTACTTATTTGTCAGTATGTCTGTTCATGGTTATACTGATGATGAATATGAGGCTGATGAGCCTGTTACTTTGATTAGCAAATTGGATCTTAGTAATCCTTTGCATTTGCATCCTAATGACTCTGCTACTCTAACTGTTGTGTCTATCAAATTAAAAGGAACTGAAAATTATAATGTGTGGTCTTGTGCTATGTTGCTAGCATTAGAAGGGAAGAATAAAATTGGTTTTGTTGATGGGTCTTGTAGAAGATCTAATGCTGATGAGGTTCTAGGTAGACAATGGGATAGAGTTAATGCTGTTGTTTTGGGATGGATTTTAAATTCTATATCTGAAGAGTTGTTTTTGGGACAAATTTTTTCAAAAAAAGCTTCTGATGTGTGGAATGAATTAAAAGAAATGTTTGATAGAGTTGATGGTTCTGTTACTTTTAACTTGCACCATAAGATCAGCTCTTTGTCTCAAAATGGTAGTACTATTGCTGAATATTTTAATAAGTTGTCTACTCTGTGGAAACAGTTTGATGCCTTGGTTAAGTTGCCTAGATGTACCTGTCATGCTGCTGATGATTTTAAAAAACATAATCAATTGATGAAATTAATGCAGTTTTTAATGGGATTAGATGAGTCTTATATGCAAATAAGGAGTAATATTCTGTCTAGAGACGCTCTCCCTGATGTTAAAGGGGCTTTTGCTGTCATTTCTAGTGAGGAATCTCACAGGTTTGTGGTCACTGGTTCAGATGGTGGGACTTCTCAAAAGTCTCATTCATCTGTATTCAACTCCAGTGTACCAAATAGAGGGAACACACAGAGGTCTTTTACTTCTGGAAGTTCTTTTAGACCTAACAATGGTCCTAGAAATAATGATGTTAAAAGGAATGCTGGTGGTCCTGTTTTAGTTTGTGAACATTATGGCTTTAATGGTCACACTGTGGATAGGTGCTTTAAGATCATTGGGTACCCTGCTGATTTTGGGAAAAATAGAAAGAATAATAATAATCAGGGTGCTCAGAATTTTAATAAGAGATTTGTTAACAATAATAATTCTGTTGGCTCTAGTTCTATCTCTGCCTTTTCTGATGAACAGATATCTAAACTCATTTCTTTGATTAAGGAGAACTCTGTTAGTAATAATGGAAATGGAAAGACTGTGCATGCCAATATGGCGGGTATTGTCTTCAATAAAAGCAAATTTTTTTAATCTAAACTTTAAAAGATTCTTCTGTCATAATAGTAAAATGAGGTCTGCATTGGTTGCAGCAGGTATTATTGTAGATTCTTGTGCAAATCAACATCTTACATATACTGATAAATATTTAGTGAATGTCATTGATATTTCTAAGCTTAGTATTAAGGTGTCTCATCCCAATGGGACTGAAGCTTTGATTACCAAGGTTGGAAATATGGTTCTCACTAAACATTTAACATTATATGATGTGTTGGTTGTTCCTGAATACTGTGTTAGTTTAATGTCTGTTCATAAGGTGGCTAGAGATAGTAAGTTTGTTATTGCTTTTGATGAGACCAAGTGTTATGTTTTGCCTCGGATTTGAGGGAATGAATGTTCTGGGATTGGTAGACAGATGGATGGTTTGTATTACTTTGATGGAGATCAAGGTATTGACCTAGGGGTTAGAAGTTTTAGGTCTGCTTGTGATTTGACCAAGAAAACTTGGCATTGCAGACTTGGTCATCCCTCTGATCAAGTTTTAGCAGTGTTGAAGGGTGAAATTAGTTTTCAAAATAAAGATGAAATTGAGCCTTGTGACATTTGTCAATAGGCAAAACAAACCAGAGAGCCTTTTCCTTTAAGTGACCATAAAACCTTGGTTTTAGGTGACTTAGTTCATCTAGATCTTTGGGGTCCTTATAAAATAAAAAGTAAAGAAGGTCACAGATTCTTTTTAACCATTGTTGATGATTTCACCAGGGCAGTTTGGGTTTACTTACTTAAAAGTAAGCAAGAGGTGTTTGATTATATTCAAATCTTTTATAATCTGGTTAAAACACAGTTTGGAAAATGTGTTAAAATTTTTAGAAGTGATAATGGTACAGAGTTTGTTAATATTCAATTTAATGGATTTTGTGAAAAAATGGCATTATTCATCAAACATCTTGTACTTACACACCTCAACAGAATGGGGTTGTTGAGAGGAAACATAGGCATCTTTTAAATGTTGCCAGATCCCTTATGTTTCAGGGGGGATTGCCCTTATATTTGTGGTCTGAATGCATTTTAACTGCTACTTACTTGATTAACAGATTGCCATCTTCAGTGCTGAATGGATTGTCTCCCTTTAATCTTGTTTTTAAAAGAAAACCTGAACTAAATCATTTAAGAACTTTTGGTTGTCTTTGCTTTGCTACAATTCTTACCAGTAATGATAAGTTTAGTAGTAGGGCTGAAAAATGTGTTTTAGTTGGATATTCCAACTTTCAAAAAGGCTATAAACTTTATAGTCTTGAAAGGAAACAGTTTATATTCTCTAGAGATGTAAATTTTTTTGAAAATGTTTTTCCTTTCAAGATTAAAAACTCTTCTGTTGCTCCTGACCCTCTCAGTCAGAGTTTGAATCATGTTAACTTTTTTGATGAAGTAACTTGTGACAACTCTGACACACCCAATGATGATAATACTCATAATGATCATCATTTGAGTGAGGGCGCCCTCCTTGCATCTTGGCAGCCCAACTATTGACCATGAACAGGGTGATTTAGGGCACTCTGATGGTTCCAATGAGGTTACCAGTACAAGTGAGATGGCTGCAACTCCTCTTGGTGTGAGCAGTTCTGAGGGTGAAAACAGTTCCTTACCGAACAAGCGAGAAGAGTTGGTTTTGGAAAATAGTAGTCAGCCTTCCTTAAGAAGGTCTGATAGAACTTCTGTTTTTCCAAATAAGTATCAAGATTTTGTGGTTGATTCTAAGGTTAAGTATGGACTTGAAAAATTTGTCAATTACTCAAAACTAAGTTCTGAAAACTTTTGTTTTACTGTTGAACTAAATAAAGCTGTTGAACCAAAAACTTTTAAAGAAGCATCCACACAACAAAGACTGGAGAGATGCAATGGATAAAGAAATGCATGCTCTTTATAGTAATGATACCTTTGAAATATGTGAATTACCTGTTGGTAGAAAGGCCATAGGAAATAGGTGGGTGTATAAGATCAAGTATAAGTCCACAGGAGAAATTGAGAGATATAAAGGTAGATTAGTTGTCAAAGGTTATAGTCAGAGGGAAGGTGTTGACTTTGATGAAACCTTCTCCCCTGTGGTTAAAATTGTTACTATTAGATGTGTTGTTAATCTTGCTGTTCAGATGTGTTGGCCTATTTTTCAACTTGATGTTAATAATGCTTTTCTTTATGGTGATCTTAATGAAACTGTGTATATGACTTTACCTGAGGGATATTTTGATGTTAATGATAAAAGAGTATGTAGACTTAAAAAGTCATTGTATGGGTTAAAACAAGCATCCAGGCAATGGAATGCTAAGCTGACTAGTGCTTTACTTGAGAATGGTTTCAAACAGAGTAGAAGTGATTATTCTTTGTTCACTAAAAGTGACCCAGGTAACTTTGTTGCTTTCTTGGTTTATGTGGATGATATAATAATTACTGGAAACAATTTGAAAGAAATTGAAAGTTTTAAAGTTTTTTTGAAATCTAAGTTTCAAATTAAGGATTTGGGAAAGCTTAAATACTTCCTTGGCATTGAAGTTGTTGATACTGAAAAAGGTGTTTGTTTAACTCAAAGAAAGTACTGTTTGGATTTGTTAACCGAGTTTGGATTATTGGCTTGTAAGCCTTCTGCATTTCCTCTTGAACAAAACTTGTTTTTAACTAGTGAACCTACAGATAGTGATCCAGTAATAGATAACTTAACTGAATATCAAAAGTTGATTGGCAAATTGATTTGCCTAACTCATACTAGACCGATATTGCTTATTCGTTCCTTTGTTTGAGTCGGTTTATGCATAAGCCTCTTAGGTCTCATTTGAAAATTGCACTTAAAGTTTTGAGATATTTAAAAGGTTCTCCTGGGAGAGGTATTCATATTACTAGATGCTCAGATGTTTCTCTTGAAGCATTTGTTGATGCAGATGGGCTAAATGTCTTACAACTAGAAAATCATTCTTGGTTACTGCTTGTTTTAAATGGTTCACTAGTATCTTGGAAAAGCAAAAAGCAAAATACCATTTCTAAGTCATCTGCAGAGGCTGAATATAGAGCTATGGCCTCTGCTACTTCTGAAGTTGTTTGGGTTCTTAAAATTTTAAATGACTTGAATTGGGAACATTTTTTACCTGTTAAACTCTTTTGTGATAGTCAAGCTGCTATCAAGATAGCATCTAATCCTGTCTTTCATGAGAGGACTAAACATTTAGAAATTGATTTACATTTTGTGAGAGAAAAAATCTTGGCAGGAGTTATTAAAACTGAAAAGATTAATACAGATCAAACTGTGACATTTTAACTAAAGGGCTAAGCAAGCTTCAACATGAAAAGCTTGTTGGTAAACTGAGAATGTTTGATTTATTCTAGGTTGGAGTTAAGGGGGATGTTGAAGTTATTAACTCAACCTTGAATAAATATGTATAGGGACTAATGTTGACATTTCTGGTTTTACGGTTATAGCTTAAGGATAGGTTTTGGCTCAAGTTGACAAGAGGTTGAAACTCTGAGGACTGAAGTTGACAAGTAGCTGGAAATTCTATCTGGAGGCTATATAAGCTCATAAACGGTTTAGGGTTTGATTGATTCTTCCTCTACACATATCATTCACAGAGATAAAAAGTTGTTGATTATCAACCAAGTTAGATAGTTCTGATCATTGTGGTTCTTGATCATTCTTGTTATATTTCATTGAGAGTTGAGAGTTTGTATTGATACTATTGGCAAGATTAGTCAATAGATCTGCACCTGAGTAGCAGTGGCAGATTTGTAGGTATTCTTGGATATTGGGTTGTTGTACTGATTAAGATCAGTGTCTTTCTGATCTTGTGATTGATTTGGTTGATAATAAAAGTTACTTGAATTGAGATTCAAGTTTATGTTCACAATTTTATTATAAAATTTTACACAAACGCTAGAAATGTCTTAGCTCAAAACTATCGTTATTTGTAGGCAGGTTAGGTAAGTTTGCAAGAATGTGTTTGTGACATTAACCAGGGCTAGAAGTGACCGGGTATAAGGACTTTAATATCAAAGTTTGAGGTTAATATCAAACAAAGACTGGAAACGTAATTTCTTTGGGACCGCGTGCAATTAGGAAAAGTCATGGGCTTTTACTAAAAATAACATTACCAAGCAACATTTCATCAGGGTCGTGACACCGTGGACAACCCTTGTGACATAGTTTTTACCTTTTGTAGTTGAAGTTATGAGCCTCAACTAAAAGACGGAGTAAGATAGTCTGAAGATGAGGACTAGAAAGCCATGGAGTGCAGAAGTATCTGCACCAATAAAAATTAATTACTTGGAGATGCAATGTGAAATTTTCCCTTACAAAATCATAAGAATTAGAATCAACATATCTACACAACTAAAAATTAAATATATCTATAAATCATGTCTGATGATAAAAGTCAACTTGTTTAAGAAAGAGTATCAACCTTCCATGCAGCAAACTGCACTTGGACACAACTTGTTTATACAATTTGGAGGACGAATCGCCAGTAAGAGATACATAATTTCCTCTAAATCCACTAAAAATATCATCTATAATATGAACTTCAAGTAAAATGTAGAAAAATATGATCAAAACCGTACATACAATCAGCATATAGAATGATACAGGAATGAGCAATAGCTCTTTGAACAGCAGCTGATAAAACGAAGCGTCAGTTGCTGCCATATCTACGGTATTAAGAACCTCCTGATCTTAATCCAAGCTCAACTGATGAGTAAAGTGAGCGAGTTGGAGTTTTGTGTGGAGAATAAATATATTATTCAATAAAGATTAGACAATTATTCATTCTCTACATGTGACTAAAACATATGAAAGGGCAAATGCTTGGTTCAAGCTTCTTGTCTTAATGCAGAGAAGTGGATATTCTCTTTTTGTAAACCAAACATGCTAGCTTATTTATTTATGATCACGCTACTAATATCTTATTTTTAAATTTTAGTAACAATTTTTTTTCAAAGTATCATTTTGATACGCGAAATATAAAACATCTCGTAAAATGTTGGAACACAAACTTTTTATAAAAAGTGTTCAAAAATGAACATTTTGGTAACTTGTCATACGTGTCATTATTTTTGACCTGACAACTCAGAGAGATATGCGTATTCAAAATGTTTGTTAAACTTTATGATATAGTTCACGTACCAAAACGGGTTTTTGAAAAAAAGTTAATTGCTTTTTAGTGGCCTAACCTGTTACAATTTAAGGGTGTTCACCATTCTAACGAACTGGACGATATTGAACCAAACCGACTTAAAACTATATAACTTTTATTTTTTTTAAAATTTAATTTTATATATATTTAGCAAAAAATATATTTCACACTAAAAAAGTGTTTTAATTTCTCGTATGAAAATGTTTAATGGTCTTTTTAGGTATATAAATATATGCGTACATATATATTTATATACATAAAAATTCAGTTCGGTTTGAATTTTGCTAAATATCCAACGAAAACCGTATATTTAATTCGGTTCGGTTCTAAAAAATTCGGTTGGATTTTTTTTGTTCGGTTCGATTTCAGTTTACGGTTCTTGTGGATATTACCCGAATTGTAAACACCCCTCTCGCATGCTAGCAATAATGCAGCCTAAAAAAATTCAAAAAAAATGATTTTTTTAAAAATTGCAATATGTCACATTTTTCTCGTCCGATATTTTTACAGAATTTTTTTCAAAATTCTTTTTCCAAAAATAATTTTTTAGAAATTTGGAAAAATAATTTCGAAAATAAAAAATTTGGAATACAAATATTTTGATTTTTCTTTTGAAAAAATTATTTCGAAAATATTAAAGATTTTAGAAAAAAATATCAAAATTTTTTTTTTGAAGATTTTTTTTACATTTTTTTTTGACTTTTTTTTAACTGAAATTGTGTATTAAGGACTAACGGTGCAATTGTTTTTGTATTGAGGACTAACGGTGTAATTGCAAAAATCGTCCCTGTGGTTTAAAGGATTAACGTTGCAACGGTCGTTAGCCAAAAGGGGCTAAAGTGTAACACTTAACGGAATCTAGTTAACGCCGGTTAAAGCCAGGGACCAAAATGATGAAAAAGTTTCCCCACAGGGAGGCCGCCTGCAATTAGCGAACCCTAGGGACGATTTTTGCAATCTGGGCAAACCACAGGGACGATTTTTGCAATTTACTCTTTCAAATATCTTAAGTTTGCTTTCAATATCCACTAATGTACATTTGATGTAGTACTAAAAAAGAGATAAACAAATTGGACCTGTTGATTCACACGAATATCAGAAAGAGTTCTTCCAACTATCATTGATTCAAGAGAATACTGATAATTAGGGCAAATCCGGCAAAAATGCCAAAATGAGACTTTCATATATCATTCAACTGATTATTCAAGGTTACAATACAATTATTATATAGGCTCACAAAACTGAAATGGGCCTAAAAAAAAAAAGGGCCGGGCACTAGCCCACAAACAAAGCCCAACAAAACTAAAAAAAATTCATAAAAGTGCAAATAACTCCTAAAATAGGGCGTTTTGGGGCCCAAAAGTTTCGTAAACCAACGTAGTTAGTTTACCACAACGTGCTCCTCGTTCCAAGCTTCGAATCGACTGGTCATGGGCTTGAAACGGAGCTCCATAGCCAAGTTATGCCCATTTTAGTAAAGCCCTTTTTTCTCAAACGATCTTGAGTTTCCATAAACAAAAAGGTCCGCTCCTCCACACTTGGGCCTGCATCAATCATTCCTCTTGTTAGTAGTTTAATCAGGTTGTCAAATGTGACTTTACTTTGCTTTTAACAAGTAGATAGTTGCTATGCTTAATTGGTTTATTGTAAACTAGGTATCTACCTGTTCGATGGACGGTTTTTTCAATAACTGATCAAAATTTCAAAACGATATATTCAGTGTGAAGGTTCAATAACTATAGCAGAATTCACACACTTTGCAACATGTATATTAAAGTAGTTATAAAAGAATAATGTGATTTTTTGGTTGTGTATTTAAGAAATCACATGTAATATAACTTCGAGTACCCCAAATAAAAAGCAACAAACATACATTTTGATTAAAGTAACCCAAATAAAAACATCAAAATCCAATTCGATTACATAAAGAAAACATTGAAAATGGTAAATAAGTCTAGCCAAAAAGAAAGAATGATACGAAAACATTAAAGGACAATGCTTAAACGACATTCCAAAGAACTAATTGATTTCATGTTCCATCTCCTTTCCCTAAACACATATTAATGAAAGAACTTGTGAGGTTGAGTTGCTAGAATTACGAAACACATAAATTGAATGTGTTTTAAATTAAAAGACTCACCGAGTATGATGAAACTATTTCATTGAACACGTTGATGAGAACATGATCATCCGAAATGCAAGACACAATATTTGGATCATGAATACATGCCCCTGTCATGATAAGCTCATTCCTTGATAATTGGTGAGACATTTTTGTTGTAATTCACACATGCTATATACACCCACCATTGGTTATGTATATCAATCACAATAGCCAAAGTATGCATGATTCAACCTATGATTTATAACGAAAATGAATTAACGATATATACTTTACAAAAATCAAAGATAGGATATGTATAAATTTATATTTATTTAATTTTAGTTATATATTACCTAAAATATATCAGTGATTTGGTTGAGTTGACGTGTGTATCATGAGTTAGCAAAGAATCTCGAGAGAGATAACTAAACAACTTGTTTTACAAGTAGACTCATGCTTGTTGTTGATGATGTAGTACTGTATATCAATTAGATAAATGAGTATATAACTTTGCAAGTAAATATCGGATTATGTTATTCTATTTCGTAACATAAGTTATTAAAAAGGATTAGAAAAATATCATTGAATTATTATATGCTTATTAGAGCTTATTATTGTTATAATTTTAAAGTGCACGAATAATAAAAAATTAACAATAATATATAGCATTTTACAAAGATCATTACCTCCTTATATAAGCATGATTTTCAGGAACATCTCCATTTAAAAACAATCTTGTTGCATATTTTGAGTTTCTCACTTTTACAATACCTAAAAAGTTAAAGATGAGTTCGATCTTTATAAGTGTAAAAAATATGATTATAAAAATTACGTTATGATATAAATAATTAATTACCACCAAATGTGCAAATGGTTCCAAAGTAAATAATCAATATTTTAAGACAATGCTTATTATTTTTAATCAAAGTCATCAACTCATGCATATTGTCATTGGATAATGTACATTGAATCCGAGAACCCCTGCATATACCAATTCATAATAATATTTAGTAATAAATTTCACAAATATCATGAATGTATGCGATACATAAATTGATGGTTTTGAATAACTCACTCTAGATCTTTTAGTGATATAGTCACTGACTCATGTTGTACGATGCTTGATTTTGGATATTTTGGTTCAAGATACCAACTACTTCCCCAATTACACCTATAAAAGTAGAACGTTAGCACGTCTTTATTAGAAAAATAATGTATGTTACGAACAACTTATAGTACCCGCAAAAACTATCTATGTGAGGAAAAATAAAGTAACATAATAACCTTAGAGCATTATATAATGATCATATACCATGTGCCTTAAAACTATCAGTCGCAAAAACATGGTTTTCAGATCTTTGAAATTACCTCAACTTCAATGTCATTTCAAATATCCAATCTTAAAATAGTGTTTGGGATAGCTTATCTAAGATGTTAATACAAATAAGCCGTAAAAACGTTTATTTATATTTTACGATCCTCTAATGTTTTGTCGATAACAAACATAAAATCATTTTAACGAAACAAATAAAATACGTAAATAGTTTGAGCCAATAGTTTACTAACACACTTATGTTTTCACATAAAACACTAAACAAGTAATAGTGCTTTCATGAGTTAGTAATGCATATGTACAACAACTAGTGTTTACATATTGGGTAGACATATACATAATTAGTATGTATTATAATGGGTAGAAGATTAAGTATTTAACCCATTGACTTAATACATTGAATGTAGTTGGGTAAAACCCAAAGTCCATGACCCATACCCATGGAGCATAACCCATGACCCATTGCATGACATCATGCATAAGTCATAATGGGTATTATCCATGACCCATGGAGCTAACCCATAACCCATGGACTAGATGCATTGCATTTTCTAGATACATTGTATCTACTTGGATACCCATGGTCCAAAGTCTAGGACCCATGACCCATAACCCATGACCCATGACCCATAACCCATGGGCAAAGAGGAGCGTCCCACGGTTCCCCCAGTTTACAATGGACGGATCCCTCAAGTAAAGGATCCGTGGGATCCGTGGAACAGTAGCTTGTTTTCTTCTATAAATAGTGAGCCATTTCTTCATTATAGGTTGCCACTCCTACACATACTTTCACCTAGTATTGTAAACTCTCTAACCTCGGATCCAAATGATCTTTCTATGTAGTTTGTGTTTCTTTTTGTGTGATTCTCTAGGTTCCTCTTAAAGGCGAGATCACCACCTCTTGAAGTCAAGCAAGCTCAAGTCCATGAGTTGTCATGCTTCGTCATCATCAAGACTACTGAGGTTCTTTTGTTGATAGTTCTTTCTTCCTCATTAGAAGTGTTGTGTCAAGGGCATTAGTGAAGGATGCCAAAAGGGTCAAGACGAAGGCATTAGTGAAAGGTGCCTAACGTCCGTGTCAAAGGCATTAGTGAAGGATGTCAAAAGGGTCAAGACGAAGGCATTAGTGAAAGGTGCCTAACATTCGTGTCAAAGGCATTAGTGATGTAACACCCCAACCCGAAGAGGGTAGAAGTGTCACATTCTGGTGTCATATCAGAACATACAAATAAAATTCTTCAAGCGGAAGTCTTAAAGAATAACGTACCAAGTCATTTAAACAAAAGATTTACAAGGAAAATTACAAAATCCAAATGTCTAAAATAAACCAAAATTTCAAAACAATAGCCCGCCAAAATAAGTCCAACTAGAAAGGTAACTAGGGTTGGTCCACTCGGATAATCCAACTCTCAGCCCATCAAAGCCCATCTTCAAATCTAAAACCTGCCGCTGGAAAAGAAATGCGGTGAGCTTAAAAAGCCCGGTGAACGAGATATAACAAAACGAAAGCTAAATAAAAGCGAAAACGAAATGAAACAAAGGAAACAGATAACAAAGTCGCAGCGAACTAAGAACAACGAGTCAATGAGGATCCTGCAGAACACAATTATACAGGTATCCAAAACGAACAGATAACAAGGAGAACAAAACAAAGCAAAGCATCGATGACATATAAACAAGCACATACAAACTAGACATACAAGAACTGAAACATAAGCAAGCATAACAGACGTCGTATCCACACAACATATACAACATATAATCAATTCAGGAAATCAGAAGACATACAAGTCAAATAGAAATCTAAAGGCAAGCGGAAGCAATTAATTAGTAAGTGAACATGGCAACCAAACATGTCAAAAACCCTTATTTGAAAACATAATCAGCATCATAATCAACAGAAGTACCAACAGTAGTCAACACATGGCAGTCACACGTAACAAGTAGGAATACCACATACGATATAATTGAATGAATCAAAGACATAGCAGGACAACCAATTAACAAGCCATACGTCACACGTTGAACCATTTACCCAATCAAACCGTAGCATAGGCAGAATGTAAACATGGCGGTCAACAATAAAGATAAGAATACAACGGAATAGTCATAGTCCACAAGATTAACCGAACAAAGCACACATAATAAACCGACAAAACTATCGATTTCACATTGGCATGGTCACGGACAATTGAGAGGTTCACATAATAGTGAGATCACATATCATCGATGGAAACAGTAACTTCGGATAACCGCATATTAATCACATCATAGCAGGATAATCAATGGTCACATAAAACATGAATAGCATAATCACATTCAATAAGCACATAATAACCCGATGCGTGAATGGAAGCGATAGTGCAAGTAACGGAATGAGAGTGTGACAGATCAAAGCAATGGAATATATATATCTTGGTAGTAGAGTGAGTCATATAAGGGTACTGAGTAATGAACAATTTATACAGAATATGGTGCGTTGGGGAAAACATAAAGTACAGTATAGGTCTATCAAAAGTGTAAGGGTTGTCAGAAATCTACCACGAGACCGGAACATATCATATCATATCATATCATATCATAAGTAACCATTGTATTCGGAGGGATGACCTCGGAATACCATACATAATAGGAGGGAGACCTCGGTAAAAATGGAGTAGCTAGCTTCCGGAATGTGAAGACGCGTATTGCACACGACATCATTCACCATATAAATCATATCATATCATATCATATCATGTTAAATCCACTAAAACATATCATATCTAGGATGCATCCATACGCCCCCCGGAACATATCATAGTGGCCAAATCATATACATATAGTGAGCTCATAATCATATCATATCATAATGGGGACGGTGTGCAACATCACTCGTGCACACTGGAGTCATGCCATTGTTGCATCAATGACACGGTCATGTTACCTTCATGACTAGGAACACATATTTGGCTCGGGTATCAAACTGACGGGTCAAAGCATAATCATATCATATCATAAGGGTTCATATCAAAGTTCATATCAAAGGTTCATATCGAAGCTCATATCGAAGTTCATATCAAAGATTCATATCAAAGATTCATATCAAAGTTCATATCAGAGATTCATATCAAAGGGAACATAGCAAAGTCATAGGGAAATAAGGAGGCTTAGATTAAAGCATAACAGTTCAAGCTAATATCGAAAGATGGAATACGAATCATGAGAAACCTTAGAGACAAGGTCAGAATATCTGTACCTCAAACCGCAAAGCAAATCGCTCGAAATACACAAGAAACAAAAGCTACCCCTTCCTCAGCGAATCCTAGGCGTACGAATGGAAAAATCAAGGACCAAGATGAATCAAACCCACGACAGCAGCCTCTTAAAACACCCTAACGATCTCCTATGCTCCTTTTTGTGGTCGAATGGAATAGAGAAGGGAGGATGTAGCCGTCACTTTTGTGATAGGGATTTTTGATGTGTTATTTTAAATGAGAAATTTGGTAAGTTAATAAACGAGAATAATGGGATTATTGGGTAGGGGATTTGGCCGAATAGTAGGGGAAATCAAAACAGAATTATAACTTTCCAAAATACAAAAATAGTGGGCTTGGTTTTAACTTACATGATCTTGTATTATATGTGAAATTTGGCCCATGCATTCTTAAACGTGCAATATATGTATTTTAGACGTAAGTGTGTCGGTTTTATCATCTTGTACAATTTGGTTATTCATGAGTTAGGTTAGAAACGTAGTTAATGAGCTCGACGTATTTTATGTATTTCATAAATATTACACTTGAGGGGCAAAATAGTCTTTTTACACGTTTTTTATTTTTAGGGTTTTACAACTCTTCCCCTCTAAAGAAAATTTTCGTCCTCAAAAATTGCAGTCGCAAGGGTACACAGAGACGTAGGAGTTCAAGGAAGACGTAGCAATCTATAGCTCCACACAGATCATAACGATTTCGGTTCCAAAGCGTACAAAACTTATACGTAACAGATGTCGATTAAAATCTCGCAAAGAGGTGCAGAATTCTAAACGAACATGAGGAGTGCCAAATAACGGATATAAGTCCTAGTCCATTCACGTACCAACCCCAGGAATTTCCCAAGATGTCATATGATTTCAACAAGGTCAATTTGTGTGATCTCGGTATTATCACGTTGATCAGGCGTCATAATACTTGCATCACATAACAAGTTCTTATTGTCATCATATTCTGTCCCAGGTCATGACAAACCACGTAATCAATATTACAACAAAACATATCACATACAGATATCAAGTAACATACCAAAGCAGACCAGATTCACATACATACAACATAAACTACATCAAACAACTTACCATATCACAATGGAAGAAGGCCACCAACTTGCACAAAATGGCCCCTCATGACTTATCACTGACTATCCGAAATAAAGCTGAGATATCACCAAAATGCTAAATGATAAAACTTCACGATTCAAACCGAATTCTGAACAAATCAAAGAAGAGTAATGCCGATCAAAATCACATAGCAAAATATCAAACCGCCACAAACGCATGACAAACGAATCGGGGTAACACAAGTCGCGCCCAACCATATGAAGTAAATAAACCTTCTCAGCCACCAGTTGAATCTTGTCTCCGTATTTGCGCCTCCGGTTGATCCGTCCAGCTCCCTTCAGCAGCATCCTGAAATCTCCGGCAGCATCACGATCAGTTGTGGCTTCTGCTTCGCGAACCTCTCTAGAAATTGTTGCAGCAATGCAGGGTCGGTACCATCATCTTCGGCTCCGCGGGTAGTCTCCATTTAAACGGTCAACAACGAATGTGTGAAGATAAAACAAACAAAATCAAATGCGAAAAGAAGGAGGTCAAATCAGCGAAGACAAAGAATATCGAAGTCAAATCAGAACGACATTCAAAAGGTATCGAAAGAGATCAGAACAGACGGAAGCCTAATGTCTACCCAGTCCTCACAGGTCAATCCTAAGGTCAACAAGATGAAACCCGGGCTCTGATACCATAATTGTAACACCCCAACCCGACGAGGGTAGAAGTGTCACATTCTGGTGTCATATCATAACATACAAATAAAATTCTTCAAGCGGAAGTCTTAAAGAATAACGTACCAAGTCATTTAAACAAAAGATTTACAAGGAAAATTACAAAATCCAAATGTCTAAAATAAACCAAAATTTCAAAACAATAGCCCGCCAAAATAAGTCCAACTAGAAAGGTAACTAGGGTTGGTCCACTCAGATAATCCAACTCTCAGCCCATCAAAGCCCAGCTTCAAATCTAAAACCCGCCAGGGAAAAGAAATGCGGTGAGCTTAAAAAGCCCATGAGCAGATATAACAAAACGAAAGCTAAATAAAAGCGAAAACGAAATGAAACAAAGGAAACCGATAACAAAGTCGCAGCGAACTAAGAACAACGAGTCAATGAGGATCCTGCAGAACACAATTATACGGTATCCAAAACGAGCAGATAACAAGGAGAACAAAACAAAGCAAAGCATCGATGACATATAAACAAGCACATACAAACTAGACATACAAGAACTGAAACATAAGCAAGCATAATAGACGTCGTATCCACACAACATATACAAAGATATAATCAATTCAGAAATCGAAGACATACAAGTCAAACAGAAATCTAAAGGCAAGCGGAAGCAATTAATTAGTAAGTGAACATGGCAACCACACATGTCAAAAAAACTTATTTGAAAACATAATCGGCATCATAATCAACGAAGTACCAACAAGAGTCAACACATGGCGGTCACACGTAACAAGTAGGAATACAACATACGATATAATTGAATGAATCAAAGACATAGCAGGACAACCAATTAACAAGCCATACGTCACACGTTGAACCATTTACCCAATCAAACCGTAGCATAGGCATAATGTAAACATGGCAGGTCAACAATAAACAAATAAGAATACAACGGAATAGTCATAGTCCACAAGATTAACCGAACAAAGCACACATAATAAACCGACAAAACTATCGATTACACATTGGCATGGTCACCAGACAATTCAGAGGTTCACATAATAGTGAGATCACATATCATCAGATGGAAACAGGTAACTCAGATAACCGCATATTAATCACATCATAGCAGGATAATCAATGGTCACATAAAACATGAATAGCATAATCACATTCAATAAGCACATAATAACCCGGTACGTGAATGGAACGATAGTTTGAAGTAACGGAATGAGAGTATGACAGATCAAAGCAATGGAATATATATATCTTGGTAGTAGAGTGAGTCATATAAGGGTACTGAGTAATGAACAATTTATACAGAATATGGTGCGTTGGGGAAAACAGAAAGTACAGTATAGGTCTATCAAAAGTGTAAGGGTTGTCAGAAATCTACCACGAGCCCGGAACATATCATATCATATCATAAGTAACCATTGTATTCGGAGGGGTGACCTCGGAATACCATACATAATAGGAGGGGAGACCTCAGTAACAAATGGAGTAGCTAGCTCTCGGAATGTGAAGACGCGTATTGCACACGACATCATTCACCATATAAATCATATCATATCATATCATATCATGTTAAATCCACTAAAACATATCATATCTAGATATCATATCATAATGGGGACGGTGTGCAACATCACTCGTGCACACTGGAGTCATGCCATTGGTGCATCAATGACACGGTCATGTTACCTTCATGACTAGGAACACATATTTGGCTCGGGTATCAAACTGACGGGTCAAAGCATAATCATATCATATCATAAGGGTTCATATCAAAGTTCATATCAAAGTTCATATCAAAGGTTCATATCGAAGCTCATATCGAAGTTCATATCAAAGATTCATATCAAAGTTCATATCAGAGATTCATATCAAAGGGAACATAGCAAAGTCATAGGGAAGCCCTAATAAGGAGGCTTAGATTAAAGCATAACAGTTCAAGCTAATATCGAAAGATGGAATACGAATCATGAGAAACCTTAGAGACAAGGTCAGAATATCTGTACCTCAAACCGCAAAGCAAATCGCTCGAAATACACAAGAAACAAAAGCTACCCCTTCCTCAGCGAATCCTAGGCGTACGAATGGAAAAAGCAAGGACCAAGATGAATCAAACCCACGACAGTAGCCTCTTAAAACACCCTAACGATCTCCTATGCTCCTTTTTGTGGTCGAATGGAATAGAGAAGGGAGGATGTAGCCGTCACTTTTGTGATAGGGATTTTTGATGTGTTATTTTAAATGAGAAATTTGGTAAGTTAATAAACGAGAATAATGGGATTATTGGGTAGGGGATTTGGCCGAATAGTAGGGGAAATCAAAACAGAATTATGACTTTCCAAAATACAAAAATAGTGGGCTTGGTTTTAACTTACATGATCTTGTATTATATGTGAAATTTGGCCCATGCATTCTTAAACGTGCAATATATGTATTTTAGACGTAAGTGTGTCGGTTTTATCATCTTGTACAATTTGGTTATTCACGAGTTAGGTTAGAAACGTAGTTAATGAGCTCGACGTATTTTATGTATTTCATAAATATTACACTTGAGGGGCAAAATAGTCTTTTTACACGTTTTTTATTTTTAGGGTTTTACAAGTGAAGGATGCCAAAAGGGTCAAGACGATGGCATTAGTGAAAGGTGCCTAACATCCGTGTCAAAGGAATTAGTGAAGGATGCCAAAAGGGTCAAGACGAAGGCATTAGTGAAAGGTGCCGAACGTCCATGTTAAAGGCATTAGTGAAAGATGCCAAAGGTGTACAATCGATATGGTGCATCGATGTACAAATAGAGATAGGTTGTGTCCAAGGATATTGATATCCTTGATCATTTTGTAACAAGGAGTGGGTCTCCTTTGGGATAAGTGTTGTGTAGCGTTGGGTAGTAGTTCCACCTTTGTAATGGAACTCGGTATCTAGCCTTGTACCGGATAAAGTGTAGGCGACGTTGTGATAGGTTTGGTTCTACCTCGTGGAAGAACCCGGTGTCTAGCCTTGTACCGGAAAAAGAGTAGGCGACGTTGTGAAGGCTTATCCGCCATAAGGAGTTTTGTGTCGTGTAGTGATTACGAACTCTCGAGTAGGTGACTCGGGGAGTGGAGTAGGGCAAGGAAGGTGTCCTTGTAGCCGAACCACTATAAACACTCTTGTCTTCGTTTTGTGTTTCTTACTCTTTACCTTTTCATTACATATTTACATATCTATCTATTAACATCCAACATACACATCTAAATAGATTGACATAAGTCGATCTAAATATTTTAAAACGAAGTTTTAATCGGTAAAACTATTCAACCCCCTTCTAGTTTTCGACAATTGGTATCAGAGCTTCGTTACCAAGTTTCTTAAGAGAATATTGCACTTTTAAAACTTGATACGATCTATGTATGATTGAAAACTACAAGGAAGGAAATTCCCTTAAAACAAAATGATCACGTTTTAAAATCATCATATTTTATAATGTTGGATAATGATAGATCTTTTTAATATTTTCTTTGTTGAGAATTCTCCATACTGGGATTTGGGAATCCTAAGAAGATAATGAAGAATTTCTCTCTAATACTTCTTTGCTTAAAAAGAATATGCAAATGTATGATCTTTAATAAATTACAAATAAATTTTTCTTTCTGTTTTGTATATTTTCTAGATGAATCAATAATTTCATTTTTTTTGTTTACTTCATGATTAAGTTTAAGTAGTATCATTACGCTCTCTTAAAAATCACTAAAGTAGTTATTGTTGTTCCCGTTTCACAATCGTATAAAATGATTAAAGATAATCAATTGTGAACAATGACTGAAAAGACGTAAGTAAAAACACACTGATAAATTTTCAACGTTTATATTCTTTATTAGAAGTGAATAAAAAAGAATACATTACCCAAGTACTTGCGGAATAGTACTTGGGATTGAAATGACAAGTATGGTATCTCCTCACTAAGATCAGGCTAAGTCTGAGCAGAACTACAAAGGAACCACTGAGCTATCTCAGGGACAAAGTTGTATTTGGAGGGGTGGAAGATGGCTTGTGTGTGTGTTTTACAATTAGTCCACAAGCTTAAAATCTTCCACTCCAACTCTTATGCTATTTATACAAGTATGGTTTTTAACTCTTTCCTAGAGGACAAACTAACAGTTCAGAAGACAAAATCTTGATGTATTTTATCTCTGTTTACATTAGCTATATTGGGTAAGTGACAAGGTGCTTTCTTCTAGTCGGTGATGACATGAACACGATAGTTAGCCATTCAGGGAAAGTTTGACTTTGGTTTATAAGGACTTTGTCTTATCTGATTCAAACTTATCCCGCCTTATCCGCTCATACTTCGTCTTCATTGCCTTCATCTTCAACTTCAGTTTGTCTTGTGTAAGTAGTTGGTGAGGAGTTTGGGATTCAGTGAGTTATTGTCATCACTCACTGAATCCACCATCTTCTTCTTGACTCATTCTTCACCCCTTAAGTTCCGCCTTACTGAGTGGAGAGACTTCTTCTTTGCCTCTTACTGAGTATCCCGAAGATAGCTCACTGAGAGACTATGCGCTCAGTGACTTGTCAGTGTTTAAGGGACTAAACACTTAGGGTATTTTCTATTAAAATCCTCGACTTAAGGGGTTTGGGTATTTGCTGAACCCAACAGTCTCCCCCTATTTGGATATACAAATAGCCTAAGTGTTTGATTAGTGTAAGTGAGCAAATGGCTTCTTCTTACACTGAATGTACTAATGAACATAATAAGGAACACTGAATATTTTAACAAAACATACATCGTTTATTGATCACATTACATAGTTCCTATCACTAGTACAAAAGATAAAACAAAAGATGTCACTCAAGATGGATTCCCAGTGCTTCAAGCTTGACCTTCTTCTTGAGGAGTGTTTCTTTGTCAGGGTTCTCTCTTATCTTAGCATTCAGGTCATTGCAGAACCTGACGTTTGCTAGAGTTTGGATTTGAGAGGCCACTGGCAGATAACTTGCCATTGTATCCCTTGCAAGATCAATATCACTCCACCTTTGGAATGCTGGGTTTCCATAGACATCAATAAAGAAGAGTCCTCTTTCAGGCTCTTCTATGCAAAGATAGTTAACAAACTTCACACCTTCTGGTAGCTCCCTGTTGCAGTCCAGGCCAGGTACTTTGATTTTAGGCTCAGATTTAACCCTCTTTTTTTTGCCTTGGGATGATTGAGGTTGAGATCCTTGAGGTGCAATTAAGGCTGGCTGAATCCCTAGTTGTGCTGGTGCTTCCCTCAGTCTTTCATACTATTTGCTTAGGGACTTCATCAGCTCCTTGACCACTGTAGAATGCTTCTTAGATATGATGGGACCAAGCTCATCAAGTTCAGTGATCCCAAAGTCAGTGAACTTCATGGGATCATAAACCTCAAAGTGCCTTTTATCACCCCCCCTGTAGAAATTCATTGCTAGTGGTTTGGACTTGAGTATGATTCTCACATCAGTGATATTTTCAGGTAGCCTTCTGCTTGTCATTGACCAATTGTAGTGGTCAATCCTTTCCTGCCTGATGGCAGCAGCCTTCCTGTTCTTTTCATCCAGCTTCTTCCTCATGGCAGCCATTTGAGCAGCTTGAGCATCTTTGAACTTTTGTCCAGCCTGTCCCTTTTCAAGCTTTTTGGGATCAATTTCAATGTTTTCAGCTTCCTCGGATACTACCTGAACCAAGGCTTCTCTTCTTTTCTTTTCTTCCTCAGCCTGTTTCTTTCTTTTATCTTCCTTTTCAAGGTAGTTAGCAAGCTGTGCTGGAGTGAGCAGATACTGTGTGTTGCCGATGACATATGGAATCTTCTCAGGCTCAGGTGTGGTCATTAAGGCTTTTCCTTTGTTTTGAGCAGAAGAAGAAGATGCTACCAGTGGAGGTGTTGTTGTCATGATAGGTGTTGCTACTGTCATTGTCATTGTTGTTGTTGTTGATGGTGGGATTGATGAGATAGGAGTTGCTGATACTGGTTGAGCTGGCTCCCCCTCAGTGTGAGAAGGAGTCTCTTCAGTGGCTCTCTTCCCCTCAACTATTGCTGCAACATCAGTGAGAGCAAGAGTTGCCTGGGATACTGAGGGAGTTGGAGCTGCTTGACCTTTGAAGGCTTGATATATCTCCGTGACCATGGCCTTGATGTCAGTTGTATCTTGTTGAAGACTTGTGACTTTTTCAGCAAGATTGGCCTGAGATAATTCCAGGGCAGTCATTCTAGGCCCAAGATTCCAAGCCATAGAAGATGATGCCTTAGCCAGATTAGTTATTTGAGCAACCAAAGAACCCAATATTGTTTGAAGAGACTGAATGGAGGACTGAAGACCCTGAACATTTGCAGATTGAAGCATGTTGATCAGTTCAGTGAGGCTGGAGGAATTCTTCATGTAAGTCTCTGTAGCCTCCAGCACTTTAGAGTTTAGTGCTGGGTCTTCTTTCACAGAGTCCTTGATTTCATCCAGCTTGGTGTGAGACTCTTGAAAGTACTTGAGGAATTTGATCAGGTTGTCATCCATGCGAGATGTTGATACATTAGATCCCTGTGCTCATCAGTGTTGGTATTGAAATTAAGCATTTCATATTTCAAATCAGCATAACTGGAAGCTGCTTCAACATGCTAATCCCAGAGAGTATCAGTGACACCATAATACAACTTCCTTGAGGCCTTTGTAATCCACATAACCAGCTGTCCTTCAGTCAGTGGAAGAATGTTATCATACTTCTTGAATTCCTCAGGACAGAATGAAGTAGAGGAGTCAGAGTCATGTTCATCAGGTTTAGCAGGTGACTCTTCAGTCTCTTGTGGACCAGGCTGATGCTCTTGTTCTTGAGTTTGAACACCAGTGTCCATTTCTTCCACTGCTGAAAGTATTCCATCTTCACTTTGTCGACCACTCTTCATCGAGAAAATAATACGTCGATTACCTCAAAGATCCAACATCCGGTGGTGGTGATGTGTTCCATATCGTGGTGGTATTTTTCCCTCGAGTCTTTGTCCCCTGCTCCTTCAAGCAGCGGTGGGCGATTCGATGCTATCGCTAGAAGCGGTGGCAGTGAGATCCCTATCAGCGGGTTGTTCATTTCCCTCTGAGTCTTTGGAATCATTTGTTTGGCACTCAGACAAAAGCTGTGAATTGCGAGTGTCATCCTTGGGCAGTGTGGAAGGTGCTCCCCTACCAGCAGGTTGTTTGTTTCCCTCTAGATGTTGAGGAGTAGTAGTTAGGACCAAGGGCACTGACTGTGATGTATCAGTGTCCTTCGTTGTCACCGGGGTGGATGATGTTTGGTCTCCTTTGGGTGGCAGATCAGTCTTGGGTTTTCTTTGCCTTTTAGGTTGTGTTCTAGAAGCCTCAGGGCCCTGAGACTTGGGTTTGGTCTTAGTCCCCGAGACTTCCCTTTCTCTTTTAGGAGCAGGGTTTGGAGACACTGAGTCCCTTTGGTTGTTTGCAGCAACCATATGGGTCGTCAATTCAATTTCAGTGACTTGGGATGGGTATTTTTGAAAATTTGATTGACTCAGGATACCAGGTAAAGCACAATATTTGTATTCCTGAGGATAATTGCAACCCAGTAACACTTGTAAAGCGCATGAGACAAACATAGGGTACGAAACGTATTTCGTCCTAGTTTTGCTCAGGAGCTTGGTTCTGAATCATGTAAATGATCTCCCCTATGTCGAAAGTGACCCCTATCATCAAGTAATATGCCACCATCAACTGAATAGAGTTAACTTGTTCAGTGGATGAGTGGTTCCCGTCGAGAACCTGAATCACAAATGTGAACAGGATCTTCCAAGCCGCAGGAAATGAGTTCTTGGTGACTGGGGTTCTATCCAAAAACTTTGGATCTAAAACAATTTGTTTTAATCCATCTCTAACTGTGGAGGGTACAGGATGGGCAACATAGTTACCAGAATTATAGTCTAACCCTGTTGATGTACAAAATGATTTATAGTCCAGGGTGACTGACTTTTCCCCATTAAAAAGACTGAATTGATGAGATACTCCCGAGTGGTCCGAGGTCGATCTCATCGAGAGGGTGTCGGGTCATAGGCACATTTGTTGCCCAAAACTCCCTGAGGAGGTTTTGGTACAGAATAGAAGGGGACTGAGTAAAGGCCTGCTTGAGTGGGCAGTTGAATAAAAACTTCATAATTCCCTTATAGGCTAGAATATCAGGGGGGGGGTATTCAAAAGTGCCTATAATGTTTTTTTTGAATTCAACATTGTCTAAATCGCCTACCCACTGAGGTGCAAAATGAAGACTTTGTGTTCTTGCCATTTCCATTGAAAGATTTTTTTTAGGGTTTTAGAAAATATTTGACAAGAACAATCAATAGGTTGAAAAACTTTTGAGTTTTGTGAAGAACAATCTTTTGAAAATGGTTTTCAGAGAAGATTTTGTTAAAACTGGTTGAAGATTTGAAGAACACACAAGTATTTCTGGGTTTGAGAGAGAATTTTGACAGCGTTTTGTTTCAGAAATAATTTGTGTGTGTTTTTGATGTTTTAAGGAGGGTATTTATAGAGTGGTGAGAGGGGTAAGTTTTGCATAGATGAGGATTTGTAAAGTCGGTTTTTGAAAACGTTTCATTTACCTCATTTAATGCGACCACCTCCACTACCCGCAGTAATTTCCCGGTTTTCAAGGGAACAGTTGCAGTGCACAATAAAAGTGCATTTTGTAGTAATAAAATATCCTTAGGATATTTGTTGTGAGAGGAGGCATTTAAAGCCAAGTGGGATGAGGTTGGTTTGAGGGACCCTTGACTTGGATGACAGCAGGATAAAGAGACATATATCCTATATTAAATTGGTGTGTTTACCAACCTAGGACATTTAAGTAATTGATACTTGGTGCATTTAGTTACTCATTCAATGCTCAATATCCAAAGTCAGGGTCCCTGAATGAGTCTTACTCATTCAGTGAGAAGGTTGTATTGAGGTTTTGTTCAAGGAGCGTGGACCATTTCAGAGAGAACTTACTGAGATTGAGATTGATCTTCAGGTTGTTGACTTTCAATGTCAAGCATTCCCAATTCACTTTCGGTCTCGAAGGTAGGTTCATCTAAAGGTTTGGTGAAGATATCGGCAAGTTGATATTCAGTAGGGATGAAATGAAGTTCTATGTCTCCTTTCATTATGTGGTCCCCGATGAAATGATATCGATATCAATGTGTTTGGTTCTTTGGTGAAGGACAGGGTTGTTGGAGATTGCAATAGCACTGGTGTTATCACAGAAGATGGGTACCATTTTGTAGTGGATGTCTTAGTCACTGAGTTGATTTTTCATCCATAAAATATTGGCACAACATCCTGCAGTAGCCACCTACTCAAATGAAGACATATCCACGATTGTTGCTTTTAGCACTCCAACAAACCAGCTTTCCTCCAAGAAATTGACAGACCCTAAGGTACTTTTTCGTCCATGTTGCGGCTGTATAATCGTGTCGAATACCCTTTGAGGTCAAACCATGAGCACTTTGGATAGTAAAGTCCAAGGCTTGGAGTTCCCTTCAGGTATCTGAGGATTCTTTTGGCTGTAGTGAGATGGGATTCCTTGGGATTGGACTGATATCTTGCTATTAGACAAACTGAGAATTGTATGTCTGGTCTGGAAGTAGTTAGATACATAGTGAACCTACAATCCCCCTGAAATGAGTTTGATTTACTGATTTTCCAGTGAGATCAGGTCCAAGGTTGTTAGTAGAGACCATTGGTGTCTTCACTGAGGCACAATAAGATATCTCATATTTCTTCAAGAGATTTCTGGTATACTTCTCTTGACTGATGGAGATTCCTTTATCAATTTTCCTGATTTGTAGTCCAAGAAAGTATGTGAGTTCACCCATCATGCTCATTTCAAACTTCTTTGTCATCAGTTTTTCAAATTGTTTGCAAAGAGTATAATTTGTTGAGCCAAAGATGATGTCATCAACATATACTTGTGTGGAAAACTAGAAGGTGGGTTGAATAGTTTACCGATTAAAAACTTTGTTTTGAAACTTATTGAAAGATCAATTGATATTGATCTTTGATGTGTTAGTGAATGATAATCAACATGCAAACAATATATAAAGAGTAGATAAGGAAAGAAACAATCAAACCACGACAAGTTGTTTATAGTGGTTCGGTCTACAAGGACTCTTTTTCCTTGCCCTAATCCACTCCCCGAGTCTCACACTCCAGAGTTTAACTTTACCAGTAAACAAGCTCCTTTCACCGGCGGAGAAACCTTTAACTTCACTTACACACTATTTCCGACACTAAGCTAGATGTCGAGTTCTTTTCAAGGGTACAACCACTTCCACACACAATGTATTTTAAGGACTAAAATACTAACCACTCACATTCACAAGATTATGATGGTTTGGTATAACAATGATGTATGAATCAACACTAGATCATACAACAACAAACAAACAAGACTTCCAACAACTTGTTGAAGCTTGAATATGCCTTGATCTTCTTTGCTACAAAAGAGATCACTAATATGATATGAAACTGAGTTAGAAATGTTAGAGAGAAGGAATGTATGTAAATATGATAGAAAGGATGAAAAGCAACTTGGTTTGGCTTTGCTATTTATAGCCAAAATTCTCAGCAGGCATCACGGACCACGGATCCCTCAAAAGGGTTCCGTCCGTGTTAAGTTTTGGTGCCGTCGGGGTCTGACAACAAGATCACCAAAATCTTACCAAAGTCAACCATATCTATCCAAGATTGTGTAAGATATGTAGAGTCTAAATCTACACAAAGTATCTAGTGAAATCTTTTAAGGATTTCAATGATGCACTACATGATGTCATGTGTTTATGTTCTATTTTTAGAAATATGTTAAAATGTAAATACATATGTAATGTTTTGTTTTAAGAAACCAAAACATTCTTGATCTAAAAATATTAACATACATTATGGTTTAGAGTCATATCAAAATATGATTAATCAAAATGTAAATGCTTAAGTGATGAAGATATTATTTGAAAAGCTTGTTTTAATATCTATTAAACTTGACAAGCTTTAAGCTTTATAAAAATTAGTTTTACTTTTGTCGTTAACAAAACTTAGGTAAAGATCATAAAATATAAATAACGTTTAATGACGATATTTGTATTAACAATCTCCCCTTTTTTGTTGAGGACAAAACATAAATTTTATTTTTATAAAAGATGTAAAGATTGTACAAGGGTTATAAAAATATTAGTTTTAGAACTTGAAAGATAAAGATGATAATGCAAGTATGTCCAATTTAGACACGATGTTGACTTTTCAGAAAGTCAAAGTGTGCAGTTGACTTTTTATTATAAAGTCAAAGTCTTCATTAGTTGAAGTATGATGTTGACTTTTCAGAAAGTCAAAGTATGCAGTTGACTTTTTATAAAAGTCAATTTTAACCAAGTTCTATATATTTCTCCCCTTTTTTGTCTCAACAAAAAGAAGATGCGAGGCGGAATATGTAATGAGCCCGAGCCATTATCTCCCCCTTGATCAATGCTCCCCCTAAATTGGGTGCCAAGAGAAAGATACATGGATTGTGAAAAAGCTACAAAAAAAAAATGTTAGTAATAGTCATCATCACAAGCATTTCCAAACACCATGTAATAATCAACAACAATATAAGAAACACCATTCATTTGTTAAATTTTTTCATGATATAAAATCATGAAAAGGGAACACAATGAAGTGTTAGTACAAGAATAAAATCCTAGAAAAACAAAGAAAATATTATCCTAGAAAATTAAAAAAAAAATACAAAGAAAAAGAACTAGGACCCTCCTATTGAGGTGGTGGATGAGCAAGAGCATTGATGCACTCTAGAATGTGATTGAGGATGAACCTCATTTCGTCTTGAAGCTCATGGACCATCACCAGGGTCCTTTCGGTAATGTGGGCGGTCCGCTCACAGTTGGAGCAACTGTGTCTAGGCGGGTAGTATGGTTCATGATTTTGTGGTGGTGGAATGGTGGAGTTGTTGGTGTTGGTGGTTGGAGTGGTGATTATGGAGGCTAGCAAAGCACTTTGCATTTGCATGGCATCACTAAGATGAGAGTCTACTATATTGGACAATTGGTGGAGATGATTGAGCTCGGCTTCAATCTCTTCTTTAGTGGGGTGATCATCCCACATGGATTCTTCAATGTCCTATATATGAGAAGGCAATGATGTTGTAGGTAGTGGTTGATCCCTATACAAAGGACCATGGATTTCCTTATGGATGGGATGGAAAAGAATAGGTATTGGCCCTAACGGGGCGTTTGGGTCAAATGATGGACGTGGAGACTCATGAGCTATTCGCTCAATAGTACCAAAAGATGGTAGTGGTGGTGGATGATTGGGCCTAGGAGGCAAGTCCTCCAAGTATTCCAAAAATGATAGGTGATTGTGGAGGTGGTGTAGGATTAGCCAAAGTGAGAGTTGTCTCATCTCTTATGGGAGATGAGTTGGTTAATGGAGAGGACTTGGAAGAGGAGCTTATGTTGACAAAGCAACAAGGTCTTACGCTCATTATAGCGGTTCTTTTGCAAGGCTTGGTTGATGGTGAAGACTTAGTCATTTTGGCTCAAGTTTTTGCTAGTAGATGATAAGATTTGAGAAGGTGTGAAGATGATCATGGTAAAAGCTCTTAATTTATAGGATTGGAAAATTATGGAGAAATGTGTTTGATTTGATGTTAAACCATAGAAGAGATGAGGTTCCTAATGATTTTGAAGTGGGTTTAATGCTAGTCATATCACCAAAGTCAATCCATACAAGAAGGATGGAGTAAAGTGACAAAGATTTGCAATAAATGTGTTATAATGATTATGGGATCTTTAGAATCAGATCACCCACGAATTGCAAGGAACCAAATTTTTGGTTCCTTCCTTTATGAAAAAGGGTTCCTCGGGTGGATTTTTGAAAATTTTGAATTTTGGTAAGAAATGGATATCCTATATGCCTAAGTGTGTTAAAATAGTTCTAATATGGGTAAAAACTAGTTAAGACTATCCTAGAAGCAATGTATGGTAATTTGGAATGTTGAAATAAGCTAAATTTAGAAAATTACCTATAGGATCCACGACACCATTTATTTACACAGGCGGAACCCTTAAATTGGTGCCGCCTGGTCCTCCTATACAGGTATAGCGGTACCAAAATTCATAACAGACGGAACCATATTAATGGTGCCGTCTGGTCCGTGGAGACCAGAAATCTTCACAAACCCCATTTTTTGGTGTCGGGGACTTTTTCGAAACTTGAAATTTTGCTTAAAACATGTGACATTAATTATTTCTAGTTAGGAAAGTCAATAACACATATACAAACATAGTGGAGCATAGACTTTGACCAAGGGCTAACGATTTTCACATAAAAGTGAAAATGGGTAAAATTTGATAACACACTTGTGCTATCCCCCTGCATAAACCGGTTAGCATACAACATTGTTTTAGATCATATTATCATCCTACAAAGTAAAAACAACCAAATTGTATCATACACCATAGTTATTATCTTGTTCCAAACACTCCTTCAAATAAACCTCACTTATCCAACTTCTTGTAGATCTTTGTCATCATCCTACCAAGGCACTTGAACATCCCCTTGGTTTGCTTGAACTCCGCCGATTCATTCTCAATCTCGGGGAGAGATGCATAGTACTCTTGAGGTGGAAGGCGAGAATTTGGGAGACCGTCCTCAGAGCTATTTGATGATGATGTTGAAGGAGTTGGAGGTTTTGCCCTTTTGCCTTTAGTCTTAGCCACTCGCTCGTCACTCAAGGGCACAAATATGTGAGGGATGAGAGCATAGTCAAGCTTCAACCCTTTTGGGCTTGGTGGAATGGGTGCAAATGCTCAATAGAGACGAGTAAGGAGCATCCCGTAAGGAAGAGCGACCGATCCTTGAGTTAGAATGTCTACCATTCTCCTAGCAATGTAGTAGGCTAAATTGAATGGTTGACGAGTGGATAAGTTGTAGAGCATGTGACAAAGGCAAGCATTGATATGGTCCCTATTTCCTATAGTGCTAATGACATTGGCTCTTAGGAGTTCCTCCCACTTCTTAAATTCGGGCTTAAGCTTATTGAGCTCCATACCATATGGATCTCGGTTCACTTCCTTTCCCTTTTGGATGACACGGGTTGGAGCGGCCCTTTCGTTAAAAAGGTTCTCACGGATGACGTCCTTATCCGCTAAAGGAGTTTGGTAGGGAAGAGAGCGGTCATTGATTGCATCAAGGATAGTGAGTGACCACTTATCTGAGTAGATACATGTACCTCGGTTGGGAATTCCCAGAACTTGAGCAAATTGGCTTAAGGAGATGGAGTCGTTTTGATTGATCCTAAACCTAAGAGCCATTTCATCGTCCTCATCAGTGAAAGCGGTAACACTAGCATAGAATTCTAAAACAAACCTAAGACAAATGGGTTTATCGATGTCAAGGAGACAATCAAAGTTAATGGTGGCAAGTTCTTGACGGAGATTGGTTCCGTCGACAAAGGAGGAGTGAATGGTTCTACCCTCATGGAAGTACCTTTGCTCTAGACTCTTAAAGATTTCGACTTGTTCTTTGGAGAGGCCCTTGGTTTTATGGTGTTTAGGGATGTAGTTAAGAGTATCCTTGTGATCATAGAATCTTGCGGCTACCATGGTTATTACTATGAGCAAGAATTTACATGTTAAAAGTAAAAACAAACTTAGCGTTTTGGTTCTACTGTGTGCCTATATGAAAACGATTTGGAGTTGCGGTTATCTCGACTCATTTTATGCATAAAATGGTTTTTAGTGGGGGTGTTTGGCAAAAGGCATGAGATAACCCAAACACTCCTAATTCAATGTGGCTTCATTTGAATATACCCGGGAATGCATATTTGTTATGCATTACCTTTAGTATTCAAGAGCATTATGCAAGTGATGAAAATTTACGTTTCTATTTGTATTAACAATGAAAAATTGTTTTCCTACAAGTGAGAAGCTTTTCAAAATTTTTGACATGGGGTGTTTGCTTATTTAGAATAAGGCCTTATAGTCATTATCTTTTGATTAGTGGAAAACATGATTTGTTTATGCAATGTGACAATGTAGTACCTAATTTCAATGACTAGTTATGCAATTTGCCAATTGAATCCATGTTTTGTACAAGAATATACATAGTCCCCATGTAATGATTTTGTGCACAAATTGGAATCCTAGACTCAGAATTAAGAGATGTAATGTAGTTAGGATACTTACAGTGACGTTATCTTTAATGATTAATGGGTGAGAAAGTGTCAACAATGAGTTAGGTGTGATGTTAAAACGTTTTGGTAAAGTGAGTTGTGAGGAAGAAGATGTTTTGTAGGTGGTATTTTTGCTACTGTTGTCACCACGGACCAGACGGTACCAAAAATTTGGTTCCGTCTTTGTTGTCGTTTGGTGCCATGGGAACAGTAGTAGAATTTAAACTAATTTGTTTTGTTTTGTTTGTTCTAAGGTTTAGACTATATTTTAACTACATGTTTGGTTCCATTAGCCCTAAACCAAGTCTAAGAAGATTAAATGGTTCTCGTTTGAGAGGCTTAGTTAGAATGTCGGCAATGTTGTCCTTAGAGGATACTTTCTCAATTGAGATGTTTCCTTTTTGAACATTGTCGCGAAGAAAGTGATGACGGATTTCAATATGCTTCGTACGAGCATGTTGGACGGGATTTTTGCTGAGATCAATAGCTCCTTTGTTGTCGCAAAGTATAATGATATCGTTGAGGTGAATTCTGTAATCCACGAGAGCTTTCTTCGTCCAAAGAGCTTGTTGACATACTTTTTCGGCTGAGACGTATTCGGCTTCAGTATTTGAGATAGCTAGATCCGTTTGTTTCTTTGCAAACCATGAGGTGAGACAATGTCTGACAAAAATGCAAATACTACTTGTACTTTTTCTATCGACATAGTCACCAGCATGGTCCGAGTCGGCATACACTATAGTTTCTACACCCGTTCCTTTGGGATACCATAATCCTAAACATGTCGTTCCCTTAATGTATCTAAAAATCCTTTTCAAGGATTCTAAGTGTGATACCTTGGGATTTTCTTGAAAGCGAGCGCATAGACAAACACTAAACATAATGTCGGGTCTACTAGCCTTGAGATAGAGTAGGCTACCGATCATTCCTCTATATTTAGTGTTATCTACCGATTCACCTTCCTCATCCTTGGTAAGTTTAGTGTCCGAAGACATGGGTGTCTTTGTTGGTTTTGAGTCTTCAAGACCAAATTTCTTAAGCATATCTTTTATGTATTTAGATTGGTTAAAGAATATGCCATCTTCTAGTTGTTTAATTTGAAGTCCTAGAAAGAAGTTTAACTCACCATCATACTCATCTCAAACTCATCGTGCATGATTTTAGAGAAATCATCACATAGCTCTTGACAAGTTGATCCGAATATGATGTCATCAACATATATTTGAACAATGATAATGTGTGATTCCCTTTTCTTGGTAAAGAGAGTGTTATCTACTAATCCCATGGTATATTTTTTTTCAACAAGAAAAGTCTTAAGTCGATCGTACCAAGCTTTTGGTGCTTGATTAAGACCGTATAATGCCTTCTTGAGTTTAAAGACATGATGGGGTTTTTCAAAGTCGGTAAAACCGGGAGATTGAGCGACATATATTTCTTCGTTAATAAACCCATTAAGAAATGCACTCTTAACATCCATTTGAAATAATTTAAAGTCATAAGCACATGCATATGCAAGTAAGATTCTAATAGACTCGAGCCTAGCTACCGGTGCATAAGTTTCATCATAATCAATCCCCTCTTATTGATTATAACCTTGTGCGACAAGCCTATCTTTGTTTCTAGACACTACACCATTTTCATCCATTTTATTTCGAAAAATCCATTTCGTTCCAATTATAGTTTGATCATTAGGTTTTGGAACTAACTTCCAAGCATCATTTCTAATGAATTGGTTTAACTCTTCTTGCATAGCAATTACCCAAGATTCATCTTTTATTGCTTCATTTATGTTTTTCGGTTCAATGGTAGATACAAAGAAAAAATGATTACTTTGATTTTGGGCTTGTGATCTTAACGTTCTTTGATTTAGTTGTCCTATGACCTTTTCTAAAGGATGACTTTTGGATTCTTTGATGTTTATAATTTCATTATTTAATGGTTCATCTTCCTTGTCATTTTCAATTATTTCTTGACTTTCTACAAGTTGACTTTCAACTAAGTCATCATCTACGAAAGGTGATGTCTTAGAGGGAGGTGGACTTTCGTCGAATGTTATGTTCAACGATTCCTCGACTCTCAATGTTTCTTTGTTTAAGACAATGTAAGCTTTACTAGTTTGTGTGTAACTAAGAAATACACCTTCATAAGACTTTGGTTCAAACTTTGTGAGATAGTCTTTAGTATTAAGAATGAAACATTTACATCCAAACACTTTAAAATATCCTAAAGTTGGCTTTTTACCTTTATATAGTTCATATGGTGTTTTGTTTAAGAAAGGACGTATTAAGACTCTATTTAAAATATATGTAGAAGTGTCAACGGCGTTACACCAAAACGTTTGAGGAATGTTTTGTTCATTAAGCATTGTTCTACTCATTTCTTGAATGGTTATATTTTTACGTTCTACAACTCCATTTGATTGAGGTGTTCGAGGAGCCGATAAGTTGTGTGTTATACCATTTGTATCACAAAAGTTTCCAAATTGTGTTTCATTGTCAAATTCAGAACCATGATCCGTTCGGATCGACACAATGTTAACACCTAGTTGATTTTTAATTTTCTTGCTAAGAATTTCAAATTTATCAAAAACTTCATTTTTAGTTTTCAAAAAAAACGTCCAAGTAAACCTTGAGTAATCATCTACTATGACCAAAGTGTATAAGTTGCCTCCATAGCTTCTTATAGCGGATGGACCAAACAAGTCCATATGCAAAAGTTCTAGACACTTAGATGTGGACACCATGTTTTTAACCTTATGAATACTATGAGTTTGTTTACCAATTTAGCAAGCGTCGCCAAAATGTTGGTCATATTTAAGCTTTGGTAAACTCCTAACTAGCTCTTTCGAAGATAGGTTTTGGATAAGTCTCATATTAGCATGACCTAAGCGTCTATGCCAAAGAGTTGAGCTATCATCTAATGTTGTTAGACAAAGTTTGTCATTAGATATTTTATCTATTTTCATGACGTATATGTTATTTTTCCTAACTCCTTTGGCTATGGTGATACCATCTTTTAGTATTTTACTACCATTTTCTTCAAATAGAACTTTATACTTTTTGTTGGGACATGAAAGTGCTGAAGACATGAAAGTACTGAAGATATGAAAGTACTGTAAGCTGCAAAGTACTGGAAACAGTCAAAGAGTCAAAGTACTGCTAAAGACAAAGTCAAAGTACTGCACCTAAAAGTCAAAGTACTGCAAGAACAAAAGAACTGTTATATTCGTCTATGGAAAGTATTGTATTCTATGTTTAGATTACTTGTCGTACAAGGTTATCAATTGTAAACCGACTAGGATATCCTTGAGCCTATAAAAGGACTTCTAGATTGGTATTAGAGGTACGATTTCTTAAGAGTTTTAGAGTTTACGAATTCACAAGTTAATTAGTGTTTTAGAGAGAAGTTCGATAATCTTAGAGTTGTATTAGTATATCTGCATAATAAGCAGATTTAGAGTTTATAATAAAAGTTATTCTTCTTAGCTTTGTTAAGTAAATTCCGCGTACTTGATAAAGATTGCTCAGTGTTTCTTTGTTAACAACTTAGGATTTATCCGAGGTTATTAAACCTTAACAAGCTAGTTAAGTTAGTTTGATTAAAGTATATCGATCCAACAAGTGGTATCAGAGCTTGTGTGGAAACTCTGACTAGGAAGAAACCCTACTACAACAATATTCAAGATGTCGACTGAAGTTGTTCCACCACCCTCAATCACCTCACTCTGAATTCCAATAATCAAGAAGGGAGAATATGATCTCTGGTGCATGAAGATGAGGCAATACATTGCCATTACAGACCATGCTCTATGGAATGTAATTGTGAATGGGAATGAAGTTGTTCCAGAACCCATTGATATTCCTGGACAACCCAAGGCACCTAAGGCAGTTTTACCAGCAGCAACCCTAAGGAATCAAGAGAAGGCACTAAATATTCTATTATCTGCCATTCCAGATGGTCATCTTCTCAAATTTCATGATGCTAAAGATGCTAAGCAGCTCTGGGCTGCTCTCAAGACCAGATTTGGAGGGAATGAAGCCTCTAAAAAGATGCACAGAAATTTGCTAAAGCAACAGTTTGAAACTTCCACAGTTGATGAAAGAGAGAGTCTTGATGCTGCATATGATAGGTTTCAGAATCTCCTCAATATGTTAGAGTTATACAAGGCAGAAGTATCAGTTGAGGATGCTAATTTGAAGTTTCTAAGGAGTTTGCCATCTTCATGGCATGTGATTGCTACAATGATCAGAGGACAACAAGGTTTGGATGTCATGGACTTTGATGATCTTTATCATCAACTAAAGGTGTATGAGCATGAGATGAGTGGTCAAACAAATTCTAAGTCTCACAGTATTGCTTTTCTATCATCTGAAAAGAAGGGCAGTACTTCCATCAAAAGTATTGCTTCTCCTCAAAGTACTGTTACTCAAAGTACTGCTATTTACACCCCCTCTTCATATGTTCAGCAGGCCCCACCAACTACCACTATGCCCTCAGATGAAGTTATGTGCTCATTCTTTGCACAACAAGCTAGTTTACCTGTCACTTATGAAGAAGATCTAGCACATATTGAAGAAGATGCACTTGAAGAAATTGATATTAGGTGGCAAGTTGCTATGATCACTGCAAGGATCAAAAAGTACATGAAGAAGACAGGCAAAAGCATTGATTTCAAACCAAAACAGGGCATAACTTTTGACAAATCTAAAATTGAATGCTTCAATTGTCAAAAGACTGGTCACTTTGCAAGGGAGTGCAGGTTTTCTAAGTATCAAGCAAACAGGACATCTGAAAAGCCAAGACTTGAGCTTAAGGAAATTCCAATTACTGAAACAAAGGCTTTGGTTGCTCAAGAGAAGTTATTAGAAGTTGACTGGAGTGAAGAGTTTGATGATGAACCAGTGACTTACTGTATGGTAGCGTCGAAGAAGTAGCTGATGATTCAGTAGGAGTATTGGATTGGAGCACTGTTTTTGCTGAAGAACCTGAACATGCTGCTTTGGATTCTGCTGATGGCTTTGGAGGATTTGATTTGAGCACAAAAAGTGAAGATGATCCAGTTCTTCTTGCAATGGTGGCTACTTCACCAACTCAGTCTCCTATCTCTGAGGTATGCTCAAACTGTTATGATTTTTATCAAAAATTACTTAACAGTTATGTGATTGAAAGAGATAATTGTGTTAGGGCTAGGTCTGAGGTAGCTGGTTATCAAATAACCTTAGAATCTATGGAAGCCAAAATCTTAGCACATGAAACTAATGAAGTAGCTTGGGCTGAAAAATATGAACAACAGGATTACCAGTTAAAACTTAGTGAATGGAAATTAAACTGTAAAATTGCTGAAATTGAGAAATTAACTAAGGAGAGAGATGATTTGTTAGCTAAGTTTGCTGCATGGGGAGAGTCTGGTCTCTCACATGTTTCTTATGTTCAAAAACAACAAAGAGCCGACCTTAAAACTGGATTAGGTTTTGGAATGGATTTTAGTAAACTAGAAGAAAACCAATCTAGTGATCAGGATGAAGGTGATTTTGAGGATATAATTACTAGTGATGAAGAACTCATTAATTATGTAGATACATCTAGTAATGAGGGTTCAATAAGTGATTCACCTCCTGAATATAAGAAAGCTAATGATTATCATGCTGTTCCTCATCTCACTGGCATTCATCAACCCCCTAGGCGTGATGTTTCTTGTTTTGGAGTAGACAGTCTAGAGTTTAGGAAAAAGCTAGTTGCTCAATCTAGGTCTGAAAAACCCAAAGAAGCTGTTGAAAACAATGTTCAAAATCAAGCAGTACCTTCAAATCAAAGTATCTTGCTCCACAAGCAGACCTTCGTAAAACCTTTTCAAAAAGATCTTGCTAAACCTTTTTGGGATAACTTTGGTCAAAATAGGTTTAATCATTCACCAAGGAGGCAAAACAATTTTGGGCATAGACATAGAAGATGTCATTTTGGAAGTATGGGTCAAAAACCGTGTTTTGTGTGTTTTAGTCCTACTCATCTAATTAAGGATTGTGAACATCACTCAGAATACCTTAGAAAATTTCCAAAGAACATATCTGCCAACCAGAAACCTAGAGATCACAAACCAGTCTGGAATAATTCAAATAGGGTCAATCACAGAAATTTCTCACCGGATCATAGATACCCACACCAGAGAAGACCTTTTTCAAAACCTTCAAGATCTCACAGTAATTTCCAAAGTAATCAGCACTGACCAAGATACTTTCTCAAAGTACCGCTCAGCCAAAACAAGGTACTGATCACACTATTTGGAATAGGAGTCCTAGGAGATCTCACTATCAACGTAGAAGGTATTACAATTCACATAAGGGATCTAGATCACAGGAACCACGTGTTAAACCAGAATGGGTTAAGAGGGAAAGTACTGCAGAGGGACAAACATTACTTTCAACAAAAAGTGAATCAGATGTTTTTGTGATACAAGAAAAGGAGATTTGTGTTGAAAAACCAGAAAGTTTTGAAAAACCACATGCTAAAGATCAAAAGATAATTCTGGATCATCATTTAAAAGATAGTGGAAATTACATACTCAAAGAATTTGAGTTTGTAACTCCACAAGGGAACACAAGTCAGTAATGGCTTGGGTTCCTAAAAATCACTAACTCTTTTCTTTGTGTGCGGGCAACCCGAAGAGGAGCTTAAAGATCATCTTATTGTGGATAGTGGTTGCTCTAGAAGTATGACAGGAGACAAAGAGATCCTGTCCGATTTTAGGAAGATTAGTGGAGGAAGAGTTGCATTTGGGAATGATCCCAAATGAGGAAAGATTACTGGAAAAGGAACTATCAAAGCAGGGCTTATAGATTTTGAGAATGTTAGATATGTGAAGGATTTAAAGTTCAACCTATTGTCAGTATCACAAATCTGTGATAAAAAGCATCCTGTGTTATTCACTGACACAGAATGTCTCATCCTTTCCTCTGACTTTAAGCCTGTTGATGATGAATTAGTAGTTCTTAGAGTACCAAGGACAAATGATGTGTATAGTTTAGACATGAAGAGTCTACATTCTTATGGAAGAGCCACATGTTTGGTGGCTAAAGCAACATCTGAAGAGGCACATCAATGGCATAGAAGATTGGGCCATGTTAATTTCAAGAATATCAACAAACTGGTTAAAGGCAATTTAGTTAGAGGTTTACCTTCAAAGACTTACAGGAATGATCAATCATGCTTGGCATGCAAGAAGGGTAAACAACATAAAGCTTCCTGCAAGAAGCTTGAGGAGAGAACTATTAGAGAACCTTTGGAGCTGCTACATATGGATTTGTTTGGACCTGTTTCTGTGGCAAGTTTAAACAAGAAAAAGTACTGCTTAGTTGTAACATATGATTGCAGTAGATTCAGTTGGGTATTTTTCTTGGGTTTTAAAGATGATACTTTTGATGCTATTCAGACACTGATTATAGCCCTTGAAAACCAATTGAGACTCAAGGTTCGCGGTATTAGATGTGACAATGGGACTGAATTCAAGAACAAGCTCATGGATGAATTTTGTGCTAACAAAGGCATAAAAAGGGAGTTTAGTATTGCAAGAACACCACAACAAAATGGTGTTGCAGAGAGGAAGAATAGGACTTTGATTGAAGCAGGAAGAACAATGTTAGCAGATTCTCACCTACCTATTCAGCTTCAACTGTAAGTACTGCTTGCTATGTACTTAACAGAGTCTCAGTCACTAAACCACAGATGAAGACACCTTATGAATTGCTGATGGGCAATAAACCAAACATTCGTTTTATGAAGCCTTTTGGATGCCCTCTTACTATTTTAAACACTATTGATAATCTGGGTAAGTTTGATGGCAAGTCAGAAGAAGGCTATTTATTGGGATATTGCACTAACAGTAAAGGCTTTAGAGTATACAACAGAGTTACTAAGAAGGTTCAAGATTGTCTTCATGTAGAGTTTTTAGAAGATCAAGACAATGAGAAAGGTAAAGGTCCTGATTGGATGTTTGATCTTGAGGTTTTAACTCCATCCATGAACTATGTACCTGTTAGAGAAGAAAATCAACCTCTGCATAATGGAGAAGATTTACAATATGTTGTTCATGGAGTTCATATTAGACCGATGCTGTCCCTATGAAGATCCTGTTAGTCCAAAACAAAGTATCGATGTTCCAAAGCAAAGTACTGTTGCCCCACAAAGAAAGTCTTGTTGCTTGAGAATCCTCTTTATCTGCTGAGGATCAATCTATTCAAGAGGAACTTAATCAAATGCTTCTTCAAGATGTTTTAGCACATTCTTACACTGATGAACAAAGGAGAGCTTATGAAGAGGCAAAGAAAAAGAACAAGACTGCAGAGTACTCTCACAGTACTTTGGACTTCGACCAAAGTACTGCACTGCTGACAAGTACTTTAGATGATTTGGATGATCCTACCATGCCTGGATTAGAAGATACTGATGATGAACTTGAAGATGAAGGTATTTTTACAAATTCCAATGCAGGTGCTGATGTTACTAATTTGGAGGATACTTATGGAGTTCCACAGTCTCCAAGCTTAAGAATTCATAAGAATCATCCTACTGATCAAATCATTTGTCCCTCTACTTCTGGAGTAATGACTAGACACAAAGCTAAGACTTTCTCTACACCTCACAATGCTTTACTTAGCTTTGTGTATAAACAAAACAGGCTGAATCATAAGGACCATCAAACCTGCCTATTTACTTGTTTTATCTCTCAAGAGGAACCCAAGAATATTGCTCAATCCTTGACTAAAGAAAGCTGGGTTGAAGCTATGCAGGAAGAACTTCTTCATTTTAAACTTCAAGAAGTTTGGGTTTTATGTGATCTTCCAGATGGGAAGAGAGTTATTGGAACCAGATGGGTTTTTAGAGTCAAAAGAGATGAAAGAGGTAATGTTATCAAAAATAAGGCAAGGTTAGTAGCACAAGGCTACAGACAAGAAGAAGGAGTAGATTATGATGAAGTATTTGCTCCTGTAGCAAGAATTGAAGCTATTAGAATATTTCTTGCTTTTGCTTCTTATATGGGATTTCAAGTTTACCAGATGGATGTCAAGAGTGCCTTTTTATATGGCAAGATTACCGAAGAAGTTTATGTCAAACAACCTCCTGGTTTTGAAGATCCTAAACACCCAAACAAAGTCTACAAGGTGATTAAGGCTCTTTATGGCCTTCATCAGGCACCTAGAGCCTGGTATGAGAGACTCTCCACATTCTTATTACAACATAGATACAGAAGGGGAGCTATTGACAAGACTTTGTTTATCAAGAGAGACAAGAAAGATATCATGTTAGTTCAAGTTTATGTTGATGATATCATCTTTGGGGCTACCAAACAGTCCATGGTTAAAGAGTTTGAGCAGTTGATGCAGAAGGAATTTCAAATGAGTTCAATGGGAGAGTTGACTTTCTTTTAGGACTTCAGGTTAAGCAGTCAAAGGAAGGTATTTTTATCAGTCAAGACAAGTATGTTACAGACATACTTAAGAAATTCAATTTTGATGATATGAGGACTGTTACTACACCTATTAAATCTATCAATTCATTGGGCAAAGATGAAGATGGACAACCTGTTGAAGTCAAGCTTTATAGATCAATGATTGGCTCTCTTATGTATCTTACTGCATCAAGGCCTGATATCATGTTTGCAGTTTGCCTATGTGCAAGATATCAAGTCTCACCAAAAATCTCTCACATGAATGCAGTGAAGAGAATTTTCTGTTATTTGAAACAACAACCTAAGCTGGGGTTGTGGTATCCAAAAGAGTCACCTTTTCACTTGGAAGCTTTTTCAGATAGTGATTATGCAGGTGATAACTATGATAGAAGATCAACCACTGGAGGATGCCAGTATCTTGGAAGACGATTAGTCTCCTGGCAATGCAAGAAACAAACAATTGCAGCAACATCCTCTACTGAAGCTGAATATGTAGCTGCTGCAAGCTATTGTGGATGCAAAATCAGCTCTTGGACTATGGATTCAATTTCAAGAATACTCCTATCAACATTGATAATGAGAGTACCATATGTATTGTGAAGAATCCAGTTTATCATTCCAAGACCAAACACATACAGATTAGACATCACTTTATCAGAGATTGCTATGAGCACAGGCTTATTAATGTGGTTAAGGTTCACACAGATGATAATGTAGCTGACTTACTCACCAAAGGCTTTGATGTTTTAAGATTCACTCACTTGGTGGTGAGCATTGGCATGATTAACTACTGAGCTACATTTAAGGGGAGGACTATTTAGTCTTAGTATAGTCCTGTGTATTGCTTGAGGGGAGGATAGTTATGTATACTTTGTTGATCTTGAAGAAATTGGAAAAGTATTGTTTTTCGTGAAAGTACGCTTGGAAAGTCTTGTTTGGGAAAGTACGCTTACGTGGAAGTACTGTTTGTCTTATTAAAGTACTGTTCCAACGGTTATATTAAGGGGTAATTAATGCTAACGGTAACAATGTTATTTTGGGATGTGATTTTTCAAATCTCACCTATAAATACCTACTTTCCGATTTTCCCTCTCATATTGATACATTAGAATCTTTTCCATCTTTCTCTCATCATATCCATATTATTCGATTACAATTCTTTTGTGCTTACATAATCAACAATGGCAAATCGTCCTACTGTTTCAAAGCATAATATGGTCGCTAATTTGGATAAGACTGAAGCAAATATACTCTTTCATGATATAATTGATTATCTTACTGGTTCGCCTATCAGTTATGCTCTTTTAGTGGAGCCGGATATAATTGAGCCTTGGATTCAAGAATTTTGGGCTAATGCTAGGGATAACATGGAGAATGATGAATATTATGTTCGATCAACAGTTGCTGGAAGAACTGTTAAGATTACTGAAGCCTCCATTCGAGAAGATTTATTGTTCAATGATGCAGATGGGGCTATACGGTTTGATAAGCAGTTGATCTGGGATACTTTTCGACATATTGGTTATGAAGGATCTTTGAATGAACAAACGTTTAGAAAACAACTATTTTGTCCTCATTGGAAATTTTTGGTTCATGTGTTGCTCCATTGCATAAGTGCTAAGAGTACCTCTTGGGAGCAGTTCGGGTCTAATATAGCATCTGCTATGGTTGGGTTAGCTACAGATCGAGTTTTTAACTTCTCAAGGCTAATATTGGATGGAATGCTCTCGCATATCTCACATGGATCTACTTGGCTAATGTACCCAAGGTTTATACAGGTTTTCTTAAACAAGCAACTTTCTGATGTGTCAAAACCTACAGATTTATTGCCTGTGATTATTCAACAATCAAAGATTTTTACCTTTATGGCAAAAAGAAGTGCTTTATTCAGGGGTACAGATACTCCTTTAACTACTTCCATGATGGACGTTGTTCAGTTAGAGCCGAATCTGATGAAGCTACTTGAAGGTTGCATGCAAGTACCGCATCTGCAAGTACTGCTTCTTCACAAGCTGCATCAAAAGAAGGTACTGCATCTCCACAAGGTACTGCTTCCCCAAGTACTGAACTTCGAGAAGATGTTGCAGTTTCACCTTCTCCATCTCCACAAGAGTCTGTTCCTGTTTCTCAATCAGAGGAACATTCACCTATTCAAGGAGAAGATTCACATACCATACCTCTTGACGAAATTACATTGGATAATTATGTTTTGACAAGGGAGTTGGTTAAGTTGAAAAAGACTACTGAGGCTCAAGCCAAACAGATAAAGAAATTAAAATTGAAGTTTAGAAGGCTAAAGACTTTTGTGTGGCCATTAGTTCAAGAATTTCGTATTTGGGTTAAATCAAAGAAAAAGGCGCAAAGGTAGTCTAGAAAAAGCAAACGCCAACAGGTTCATCAACAATCTTCTGTCAATTTGGGGAGGAATTTAGAAGAAGAAAATTTGAAAGAAGATGTTGAGAAGGAGAAAGAACCAAGGTATGATGATCAAGGTACTACTGAACATGAAAAGATCATTCAAGATACTGAGGAACAAGAGGAACAAGTTCAAGTTCAAGGTACCGATGATCAAGGTACTGAACAACAAAGTACTGGTTTGCAAGGTACTTTCAGACAAGAGGTGATAATTCCAAGAGTATTGAATTTTGAAGAGGAAGTTGGTCCTTCTACAACTGTTATACAAGAAGAGGAGGAAGCTACACTCAAACCTATTCATTCTGCAAGTGATGATGAGTTCATTGCTACAATTTTAGAAGACTTATCACAACCTAGAGGTGGTGTTACTATTCGAGAAGTACAAGAAGATGAACAACAAAGAACTTCTCAACCTGCAATCGATCCTAAGGATAAAGGGAAAGGTGTTCTAGTAGAAGTAAAGAAGAAGAAACTTACTTTAGTAGAAATTAGAGAAATTGAAGTTGCTAGGAATGAAGCTGCTGCTAGAAAGCTTCAAGAAGAGTTAGATGCTAAAGATAGAGTACTCAAGAAGTCAAGAAGCTCAAAGTAGAGAAGCAGCTAAGAAGTTACATGATGAATTAAATGCTGAAATTGCTGAACCATTACAATCACCTACTCCTGTTAGATATATGCCAAGAAGACCTAATTTAGCAAAAGACAGAATGCTATGATGGCTTATTTGAAAGGTCGAGGGTATAAAGGATTGCAGAAGCTGAATTATTTTGACATGAAAAGACTCTATGATGCTGAAACAGAGGCTTATAAGAAGAGTGTTGCAGATATCAAACATTTTAGAGAAGAAGTTAATTGGACTGAAGCTGAAAGGAATAAGAGCTTAAAAAGAAAAAGGAAAACTGAAGTTACAGATAGACAGTTTTCAAAGAAAGAAAGAGTTGAATTAAGATCTGAGACTAGAGATGCATTAAGAAATTATCTCAGAGTGGTAGATTTTGATTATTCAAAAGAAGATGCTGACATGAAGATGAACAGATCTCAGATTAGTGCTTTTGAAGTTGTGAAATCAAAAGAAGGAGATTATATGATTTTTCATAAAGAAGATGAAAGCTTCAAAGTTTTCAATAGGCTATGGGATTTATTACACATTATAGATAGAGTGGATCTATTCTATCTATATCATGTGGTGAAAGCTTATTTTGGAGATAATCCATCAGAAGGAATTGGTCTAGTTTTGCTTGGAGATCTCATAACCATGTGGAAAACAGAAGAGGAAAGCCCTGATGATATATGGAAGAATCAAGAAAACTAGGAAATTGTTTGCTGGAGATTCTTTGAAGAATCTGGAGTTCATGTTTTAGAGCTGGAAAATGGTACAATGATACACATGTTTGTAAACAGAAGATATCCTCTCACAGTTGAGCTTATGAGAAGAATGCTAGAGCATGGATTGGAAGTAGAAGAGGATAATGAAACTGCTTGCATGCTCTTCAATTTGTTTATCAACTGGACTACCATTGCTGAAGATAATGAGTAAACTGGTATGAATTTCATTGAATAAATTATTTTTGATAAATTAGTACTTTATTCAAAGTACTGCTGATCAAACAGTACTTTCATCAAAGTACTGCTTGCAGTTTTAAAACCAGTTAAAGTAATTTTTGAACAAAACCTTTTGCTAAGTTGATACGCTTACACAGCGCGTTCGGGGTCAAAGGAACTTCCTTTTCGTCGAGCAAGTTTTTCAACACCCTAAGCAGTGAACCTAATCGTTGTAGTGTAGTATTAGGGTAAGCCACGGGAATTGATATCGTTCTCTAGGGGAATAGGAATGCTAGTGAGAAGTTACTACGCTAAGGTTGAGGTTGAGGAAGATTATTTTTATCTTTTATGTTTTTTATAAAAGGAAAAGTACGAATCTCGGGGTTTGGATTTGGGGGGTTGGTATTTCTACCGATTACTATACTATTATCTAATTATCTAAACTAAGGTGGTGGTAGTCTATGTCTAATTATTGTGTGCTCGTATGATAGTTTAAAGATGTGTTTACTTAGGTTTTACTACTCCTTAATTATCTCCTATTGGTGGTTGAATTGTCACGTCCTTATTCCTAGTTGCGTTGTGTGTCTAAAGTTGTAAGGTATGCGTTTCTCCCTACTCTTTGAAGTTACCAAAGGGTCTCGTCTACAAAACCCACTAGGGATGATAGACTCTAACTCTAAGGCATCTTTGTATAGTTTAGCTTACAACAACTCATAATGCTATAACCTAAGGTTCACAAAGATTAATCAAGCATTAAGTACACAACGAATGACCTATCGCATTACTAGATCATTAATCAACTAAGATAAGAAACAACCAATCAATATTCAATAATTAAGTTTCATATTCCCTAAGAAAACACACAAGTAAATTAGCCGGACATGGAGAACATGCAAGCATACACACAAATAATTGAAGACATAATTAAATTAATGAAGTAAACAACTTATCTTGGTGTAAGATAGGGTTTAAAACCCTAAAATACGACCTTGGTTCGGTTTAGGTTTTACTCCAAAAGTTTACCCAAAAGACTACTCTCCAAAACTAAAAAATTCGGATTCTATATATAAGATTACATGTGCGATGGCGTCACCTTATGATTTGTGACGCCGTCGTGTCGCCGTCATTAGGGTTTCGTCTTGGCCAAGTTAATCTTGCGACGGCGTCACCTTATGCTTGTGACGTCGTCCTCTTTAGCTTCTGACGTCGTCTGGATTGAATCTAGGCCGCCTGAGTTGCGACGGCCTACTCTTTTAAAGCCCGACGCCGTCCTCCAAAAACTAGCAATTTCTCTTCTGAGCCGTCACAACTTTCTCCGACGGCGTCGCAGATTAAGTAGTGACGCCGTCCCCTTGTAATTTATTAGCTTGAGTGTCTCGATTCTTGACTTTGGCCATTTTTTTCATATATCCGCGCCTTTTCGTCCAAATAAGTGCCATTACAGCAGTTTGCCTTCAGGAGACCTAAAAAGTGAAAAGGAACGATATTAAGCAATAACGGATACAAAAGTGATCAAATAAGGGCTTAAACGACCCCTCAAAAAGGTACATTTTAAATCCTTATCATAAGTATAAAATATTTTGAAACAAAGGTTAACTGAAATAAATGGATTTTAAGATGGAATAGGTCATCAATCCACCATGGTTACAAAATGATTGACTAATCCATGAGCAAACGGCTCTGGTAAAGATATATCAAATCCGTTTTTAGTTGACAACTTGCTAATAAGTTGTATGGTAATCAACTCACCATATAAATTAATGTGAAGAGTTGGCTAGCCTACAAGAAAATGGTTTATGGTAAAGGCTGTGGAAAATCCATTATTGGTAATTAGTTCACCATTAGAAGAACTAACTAGTCCAGAAGGGTACAACTTTTGGTAAAGACAAATCAAATCTGTTGATAGCTGATGATTTGCTAAAAATCATATGGTTATCAATGTACCATGGTCTTACACACCAAAACATCTCGCTACTCCAGAGATTAATGGCTTTGGTAAAGAGATCTAAATCCATTAAATTTTCAATGATTCACCTCTCACAGGAGTTAACACACCGGAAGTGATGAGAATAGTATGCAACTTAAACTGAATTAATGTACAAATTGCCATATGTTGATGAAAAGATGGAGCTTGCTGGATGCTGCTGAGAAAGAACAATTCTAAGAGATACTTTGACAAGCACAGACACTACAGAGATACAAACTAAAGACTAAGAAACAATCCGTCTTTAAAGATGAAGCTGTTAAAGATACATTCATAAAGGAACTTGAAGTCAAGCAAGTAGAATTCAAGTTAGGGGAGGATTGTTGGGACATGAAAGTGCTGAAGACATGAAAGTACTGAAGATATGAAAGTACTGTAAGCTGGAAAGTACTGGAAACAGTAAAAGAGTCAAAGTACTGCTAAAGATAAAGTCAAAGTACTGCACCTAAAAGTCAAAGTACTGCAAGAACAAAAGAACCGTTATATTCGTCTATGGAAAGTATTGCATTCTATGTTTAGATTACTTGTCGTACAAGGTTATCAATTGTAAACCGACTAGGATATCCTTGAGCCTATAAAAGGACTTCTAGATTGGTATTTGAGGTACGATTTCTTAAGAGTTTTAGAGTTTACGAATTCACAAGTTAATTAGTGTTTTAGAGAGAAGTTCGATAATCTTAGAGTTGTATTAGTATATCTGCATAATAAGCAGATTTAGAGTTTATAATAAAAGTTATTCTTCTTAGCTTTGTTAAGTAAATTCCGCGTACTTGATAAAGATTGCTCAGTGTTTCTTTGTTAACAACTTAGGATTTATCCGAGGTTATTAAACCTTAACAAGCTAGTTAAGTTAGTTTGATTAAAGTATATCGATCCAACACTTTTTATCACATAATTAGCTAATACTAAGTAGATTAAATCCTAACCTATGGACATGAGCAACATTTTCAATGGTTAGGGAGTTATGAGCGATCGTACATTTGCCAATGATTTTGCTTTTGAGATTGCTACCAAAAGTGACATTACCTCCGTCATACTCTTGGTATGTTGAGAAGAGGCTTTTGTTTTCCCTCATGTGTCGTGAGCATCCACTATCTTTTATCCACTCATCAGGTTCTAATCCATCTTTCAAGCATACCTAAGACACAAATAACTCAAGCGTTTGGTCCCCAATATCTCATGGGTCCGTTTGGGTTAAACATACCATTTACTTGGTTCATATATGGAAATGATGGGTAAGGGTTCCATGGCATGTAATTAGGAGTTTGATATGGTCTAGGGAAGTTTTGATTCCAACCATTATGTTGATAGTTGGGTTGTATGTTGTGGTTGCTCTTAGAAAAGGGGCGTTTGGTAATAGGTGTTTTATGTTGTTGTTGAGTAGTTTTAGATTTAAATTCATTTCTAGCAAGTCCTACTCCTGATGTAACAGCAGGTTTTAGTTTAACATTATCATTGGTTTTCTTTGTTACTTTGACAAATTCACTAGGTTCCGTATTACAAACATTTTGTCCTGCTGCAGTCCCCATGGCACCAATATTTACAAAGGACGGAACCCTATTTTTGGGTCCGTCTGGTCCGTGCTTAACTGCAGCAGTTTTGACATTTTGTTTATCTTTTTTGACCGTTTTGGTTTGCCTCTTTGGAATTAACACTTCATTAAATCCTAGTCCATTCTTGTTTCCTGGTGTTTTTTGAATTCTAACTATTTCATCGGCAGAAGCAATGTTTTTGTTAAACCTTTTAATTTAGAATTATGTTCGATTAGAACTTCTTGTGTGAGCTTTAGTTTTTCTATTTCAAGATTAAGCTCTTTACATGATTTGCAACCATCGTCATTTGCTTTTCCCTTTTCTAATCGTTTTGCCTTTTCTTTTAACTCATATACTTCATTTTCTAAAAATTCCTTTTTAGTCTTTAAAAACTTATTTTTAGTTATGATTTTTAGACTAAGCTCACACAATTGATTATATTGTTTTTGCAAAGTGTCATCATCAATAGAGGAATAAGATGAGTCAGAATGTACCTCGTTTGATTCATGTGCCATTAGAGCGATCTCATCCTTGCTTGATTTATTCATCATCCTCACAATCACTCCAAGCACCACTTACAAAAGCTCGATGAGTTTTGCTTTTAGGTGGCTTGGGAAAATCTACTATTAGATGACTTGCATCACCGCATCTAAAACACTTTCTTTCACCTTTACCCTTTTTGTCATCACGATCTTTTCGGAATGGCTTCTTTTCTTCTCGAGGTTGTCTTAAAAACTTTCCTCTTCTTCTAAAGAACTTTTTGAAATCTCTAACGGCCATGGCATACTCCTCATCTTCACTACCGGAGCAAGATTCGTCATCAACACTTGATTCCGTTCTTGCTTTTTGAGCAACAGATTTGATTTTCTCTCTTTTTCCTTTGATGATTTCCGAATCTTTCTCCATCACCATTTCGTGTACTTTGAGGTTTCCGATTAGCTCGTCTAGTGACATTTTTGAGAGATATTTTGATTCCTCAATAGCCGTCACTTTAGCTTTCCACTTCGGATGGAGTGCTCTAAGAAATTTCCTGACAAAGTTCTTACTATGAAAAGATTCATCAAGTGCTTTAAGAGATGTAATAATAGTATTAAAGCGAGCAAAGCCACAATCAATGATTTCATCTTTAGGGATAACAAATTGTTCATATTGTTGAACAAGAAGATCAATTTTGTTATCCTTGACTTGTGAATTTCCTTGATGTGTAATAATCAAATATTCCCAAATGTCTTTAGTGGTTTCACACATAAAAATTCTTTCATATTCTTTTCTAGGCAAAGCATTATAAAGCATCATTTTAGCTTCATTATTTTTAGCTATTAATTTCTTTTGATCATCAACAGAAATATCTTTTGTTGTAGAACTAAAGTCTCCTTCAACTATAACAAACCAAAGATCTATATCTTTTGATTTTACATATGTTTTAAAACGGTTTTTCAAATAGATAAATCCATTGGTTTCAAAGAGTGGTGGTCTTTGCATAGATTGCCCTTCTTTAAAGTTTTTGGAATCCATGGATCGATTCAAGTTTAAAAATACAATATATTTTAGAAATTCTTGAGCAACGAGGCTCTGGTACAAATTGTGGAAAACTAGAAGGGGGGTTGAATAGTTTACCGATTAAAAACTTTGTTTTGAAACTTATTGAAAGATCAATTGATATTAATCTTTGATGTGTTAGTGAATGATAATCAATATGCGAACAATATATAAAGAGTAGATAAGGAAAGAAACAATCAAACCCCGACAAGTTGTTTATAGTGGTTCGGTCTACAAGGACTCTTTTTCCTTGCCCTACTCCACTCCCCGAGTCTCACACTCGAGAGTTTAACTTCACTAGTCAACAAGCTCCTTTCACCGGCGGAGAAACCTTTACACTTCGCTTACACGCTATTTCCGACACTAAGCTAGATGTCGACTTCTTTTCAAGGGTACAACCACTCCCACACACAATGTATTTTAAGGACTAAAATACCAACCACTCACACTCACAAGATTATGATGGTTTGGTACAACAATGACATATGAATCAACACTAGATCATACATCAACAAACAAACAAGACTTCCAACAACTTGTTGAAGCTTGAATATGCCTTGATCTTCTTTGCTACAAAAGAGATCACTAATATGATATGAAACTGATTTAGAAATGTTAGAGAGAAGGAATGTATGTGAATATGATAGAAAGGGATGAAAAAAAAAACTTGGTTTGGCTTTGCTATTTATAGCCAAAATGCTCAGCAGGCACCACGGACCACGGATCCCTCAAAAGGGTTCCGTCCGTGTTAAGTTTTAGTGTCGTCGGGGTCTGACAGCAAGATCACCAAAATCTTACCAAAGTCAATCATATCTATCCAAGATTGTATAAGATATGTAGAGTCTAAATCTACACAAAGTATCTAGTGAAATCTTCTAAGGATTTCAATGATGCATTACATGATGTCATGTGTTTGTTTTCTATTTTTAGAAATATGTTAAAATGTAAATACATATGTATAGTTTTGTTTTAAGAAACCAAAACATTCTTGATCTAAAAATATTAACATACATTATGGTTTAGAGTCATATCAAAATATGATTAATCAAAATGTAAATGCTTGAGTGATGAAGATATTATTTGAAAAGCTTGTTTTAATATCTATTAAACTTGACAAGCTTTAAGCTTTATAAAAATTAATTTTACTTTTGTCGTTAACAAAACTTAGGTAAAGATCATAAAATATAAATAACATTTAATGACGATATTTTTATTAACAACTTGAACCAGTATCACATCTTGCTTTGTCCTGTAGATAAACAAAGTGTTGTCTATCTTTCCTCTGACAAACTTGTTTTGAATCAGGAAGGCTGAGAGAGTTTTATACCATGCTCTGGGAGCTTGTTTAAGTCCATAAAGGGCTTTGTCAAGCTTGCAGACATAGTCAGAGAATTCACTACTCTCAAAGCCAACGGGTTGCTAAACATACACATCTTCCTTGAGTTCACCATTCAGGAATGCACTTTTTACATCCATTTGGTAAACTTTGAAGTTCATGTAGGTTGCAAATGCAAGGAAGATCCTGATGGCTTCCATTCTTGCACAGGAGAAAATGTCTCATCATAGTCAATGCCTTCTTGTTGACTGTAACCTTTGGCTACTAGTCTGGCTTTGTTCTTAATGAAAGTGCCATTTTCATCATTTTTGTTTCTGAAAACCCACTTCATTCCTATGACAACGACATCTTGAGGACATTTGATCAAGGTCATGACCTTGTTTTTATCAAACTGTTGAAGTTCTTCTTGCATAGCCTGAACCCAACTTGGATGTTATAGAGCCTCAGTGACACTTTTGGGTTCTATTTCTGATAGAAAATCAGCATATAGACATTCATTGGCTGAAGCTGCAGTTACATTATCAGCCATGCTTCTAGTGAGCATGCCCTCAGTGGGTTCACCAATGATGTTTACAAGCTCAATGTCCTGAGATTTTGTCCACTTACTTTGTGGTCTAGGATATGAGCTTGAAGAGGTCACTAGAAACTCAGGAGTGAGTTCAGGTGTAGGAGCCACAAAATCATTGAGATCATCTGTTGAGATGCTTTGTTCAGGTTGGGGTACTTGAATCACAGGTTCCTGAACATTTGGTTAAGTATTACCTATCCCAGTAGGGACTGGTTGATTATCAATGAATTAACTAATGGTTGGTTGAGGAAGGTTGTGGGGTAAGACATAGTATGAGATGTCAGAGATCACCTTGATAGGAGGAATTGATTTCAGTGTTGAACTCATCAGGAGGATATCTTGTTGAGTCATCAATTCCTATTTCCTCCACTAAGGTATTGGTGAATCGATGCTTTCGAACTTTCATCAAAGGTGACATGAAAGGTTTCCTTAACTTGTTGTCTTCTGGTGTTAAACACCCTGAAGGCTTTAGAGATCAATGAGTAACCTAGGAAATATCCATCATCAGCTTTTGCATCAAACTTGCCTAGGTGATCCTTGTGGTTATGATTGAACACAGGACACCCAAACACATGAAAGTAGCTGATATCAGGAAGTCTACCTTTAAATATCTCATATGGGGTTTTGTTATGTCTTTTGACAATGATTGACTTGTTTTAAGTATAACAGTCGCTTTTGACCTGCTTCACCCGAAATGCTTTGAGAGTGCTGAGCCATTTAACATAGTTCGCGCTTTCAATGAGAGTTCTGTTTTTCCTTTCAGCTACCCCATTTTGTTCAGGGGTGTAAGGAGATGAAAAGTTTTGGGAGATTCCCTTTTCATCACAGAAATTATCAAGCTCTTGATTTGAACTCACCATTGTCAGCTTCGATTTGTTTAACAGTAATGTCATTCTGGTTTTCAATTTTCCTTATGAATGACATTATTGTATCAACTGCCTGACTCTTATTGGAAAGAAAGTATACCCAAGTGTATCTTGAGAATTCATCAACAATGACAAGTGTATACTTCTCATGCTGGATTGATCTAGGACTGACTGGTCCAAAGAGATCCATGTGCAGGAGGTGAAGGCAGCTTTTGATGGAGAAATTTTGTTTTGTTTTAAATGATGCTCTGTGGTGTTTGCCTTTTTCACAGGCTAAGCATGGTTTATCTTTTGCAAAAACCAGTGATGGTAAGCCAAGGACTTTATTTTGTTTTGCCAAGTTGTTGATGATTTTGAAGTTTAAGTGAGAACGTCTCTTGTGCCACAGCCAATTGACAGTTTTAGTGGCTTTGGCAAAGAGACAAGTTCCATCTTGAGAGAGTGTTGACATGTCTAAGACATAAACATCATCTCTTCTAGGAGCTATCAAAACAACTTCTTTGTTGGCATTGAAAATGGTGCTTTGTTTGTCATTGAATTGCACAATGTACTTAGCATCACATAATTGACTGACACTGATGAGATTGTATTTTAGACAATTGACATAAGCTATTCTAGAGAAAACTATTCCATTGCAAAGATATGAACCATAACCTTCAGTGGGACATGATGAGTTATCACCAAATACTACCTTGGGTCCTGGTTCCTTTACATACTTGTGCAGATACTCCTTAACGTCAGTCATGCTTCTTGAGCATCCACTATCTAGATGCCAAATAGGCTCCTGGCGTGTTCTCGCACAAATAGTAAACTGAATTAGTTTCCCTTGCTGACCCATATGCTAGTGGGCTTGGGTCTAAAGGTCGGCTTGAATTTGGCAATTGACTCATGGTCAGTGGTTGAGTGCATTGTGCTACCACACGTTTTGCATTTGATAACTGAGGATGACTCAGTGATTCGGGGTTGCTTTGAACTTCTCCTTGCTTGGATGACACTGTCATGCTGGGATGTCTCATGAGCTGGATTTCCACAAATATCACAGCAAGTGTTCATGAGACAATCATCAGGGTGATGATCATTGAAGCCACAGTGTGGGCAAGGAGGAAAAGGTTTTGCTCTATTTCTGTGAGCTGCTTTGGAGGTTGAAGCATATTGATGACCAACTTTGGTATGTTTTGCTTCATCAATGAACTTACATACCGTAAGTGATCGAAGTTCTGTGATCATCCTTTTGCGATCATACAAAAAAGGATTCTATAGCAATTGTCAGTGGTATGACTGGTATAATGACACAGATCACACTTCTGCCTGGGCTTGTTGGTGGATTTTTACCTTGATGAACTAGAGGAGGCTGACTTAGTTTCCTTGATTGAATCAAGAGCTTTTTTGATGGATTTCATCTTATCAGTCAGCTTCCTCACAAGTTCAGTCAGTTGCTGAATTTGGTCTACTTTAGTGGGGACTGAAGATGTGGAAGTCTTAGTGGGAGTAGACTCTTGTTGGATTGGTTTTGTTGGTCTTTTCAGGATGGTTCTACCAAGTCCAGACCTTTCTTTTGGTGAATGAGGATTGAATTGCAATGGAGTAAGCTCAGAGCTTGGTGCAGAGACCCTAAAGAGGTTACAGGGGTGGAAGCGGTGCTTGAGATTATGCTCCAGACACAGAGATATGTTCAGTACTACTAGGCACATCAGGGAGTCCAAGCATGCTCTTTAGAGCTTGGCTTTCATGCTCTAGTATTCTTCCAGAATCGAAATTTGGAAGCTTACTCTCAGGGTTAACCCGTTTAATCCAATCACTGGGCTTGGGAATTGACAACATATTGGTAATCATGCCACCAGCCACAAATGGCTTTGGACTATGGTCTTTGTTATGAGAGTCAGGGAGATGATCTTTACCTATGACTCTCTTTTTTCTACTGGGGGCTCCCACAGCATCAAAGACCCTTGGATTCTTAGTAGTCCAACTCTTAATGATATCTTTTTCCTTTTTAAGTTCATCTTGAAGAGCCTGATTTCTTTTAACTAGTTCAGTGTTTTAAATTTGCAATGTGACAGCCTCAAGCTTAGCTTGTTTTAAAAGAAGCAGTTCATCCCTACACTTGTTCAATTCAAAACTTAACTTGTTGTATTTTGAAAAGAGATTTAATCGTTGCTCTTCTACAAACTTAAGGTCAACATTGATATAGTTAATATAAGACTGCCAATCAGAGTCATCATCCATAGAAAGTAAAATATTTACCTTCTTCATTGTGATGTTGACCCATTCTCCATTCCTGGCATGATTTTCCCAACAGCTAGCTTGTCCTCTTCTGAGAGATCCATCAATGCACTGACTTGTACCATTTCATTGTCTGAGGAGACTGGCTCTTCATCCCAGTTGAAGACTTAAGCAACTAGGCCCTTGTTTTTACCCTGCACAGATTTAACAGTGTTTGTTGTTTCTGAGGGAGTGGCCTCAAGCAGTGCTAGCTTGGCTTTGACTTTCCTGTACTTAAATTCAAAATCTACAGTTTTGTTTTGATCATATTTGTTTTGAAAATTTTGATGAGACTGATAGATTTTTGGTTGAAATTTGCTAAAGCCTGAGGACTGATTTGACCCTGATGGTTTATAAGAGGGTTTAGAAATTGTTTTTGAAAAATAGTCTTTGGCAAAATGACCTCTTTTGTGACACTTAAAACACTCAGTGTCCTCATTAGCTTTAGCATTGGAAAAATCTTTGTTTCTTTTTATAACCCTCCGAGAGTTAGCAAGGAGTGCCCTTTCCTGAAATTTGAATGTTCAGGTTATTTAGGTACTCCTCACTTGATCTCTCATCAGGCTCATCATCTGAATTTTCCTGAAAATCTTGAACCACACTGTTAGAATAAAAAGCAGTAGAAATTGGTATTGAAGTGGTGGTCAGGGACTTCTTGACTTCCTGAGACTTCTTTAAGTCAGGGTATCGTTTGTTGATGAGGTTTTCCTCATAGACAAATTTCCCATATATTTTAGGAAGTTCAAGATTATGGATATGGTTAGCATTCCTGAGTCCCTGAGAGAAATTCAACCACTTCTCAGGGAGACTATTGATAAAACCAACATTGATTTCATGTTTGGACAACTTTAAACCATCATTAGACAGTTCATTTAACAGAGTTTTATACCGGGTGTAAGTTGGAGACAGAGTTTCTGAGTCCTTAGCCCTGAAGGTGTTATACTCAGTGTTTCGTGTCCATTATCCTGTTTTCCTTGGTATCAGATGGACCTTCATGACTATGGACCAGGTCATCCCAGGTTTGCTTAGCTGTACTACAGCTTATAACAGACTCCATAATATCATCAGGAAGACAAGATATGATGATACTTTTGAGCCTTTGGTCCTGGTTGACTACTCTTCTCTCATCCTGAGCCACTGAGTTTCAGGTTTAGGCAAACCTTCAGCAGTCTTTGGGATAAATGGACCTTCATTAATACACTTTATGTAGTAAGGTTCCATCCCAGTCAAATAACAAAGCATTCGCTTTTTCCATTTATTAAATTTACCAACTTCGAGTCGAGGGGCAACAGCTGAATAAGCTCCACCCTTTTTGTCGACAAGTTGGGGCACATCAATTTCAGTCATTAGGATCCTGATTTAAAAATGTTTTTTTAGCGGCTTTAAAAAAAAGGTTTTAAAATCAGCCTTCTTTGATACCACTTGTTGTTCCCGTTTCACAATCATATAAAATGATTAAAGATAATTAATTGTGAACAATGACTGAAAAGACGTAAGTAAAAACACACTGATTAATTCTCAACGTTTATATTCTTTATTAGAAGTGAATTGAAAAGAATACATTACCCAAGTACTTGCGGAATAGTACTTGGGATTGAAATGACAAGTATGGTATCTCCTCACTAAGCTCAGGCTAAGTCTGAGCACAACTACAAAGGAACCACTAAGCTATCTCAGGGACAGAGTTGTATTTGGAGGAGTGGAAGATGGCTTATGTGTGTGTTTTACAATTAGTCCACAAGCTTAAAATCTTCCACTCGAACTCTTATGCTATTTATACAAGTGTGGTTTTTAACTCTTTCCTAGAGGACAAACTGACAGGTTACAGAAGACAAAATACTGATGTATTTTATCTCTGTTTACATTGGCTATATTGGGTAAGTGAAAAGGCTGCTTTCTTTTAGTCAGTGATGACACTGAGCCTGATAGTTAGCCATTCAGGGAAAGTTTGACTTTGGTTTATAAGGACTTCGTCTTATCTGATTCAAACTTATCCCGCTTTTCCGCTCATACTTCAGTCTTCATTGCCTTCAGTCTTCAACTTTAGTTTGTCTTCAGTGTAAGTAGTTGGTGAGGAGTTTCAGGATTCATTGAGTTATTGTCATCACTCACTGAATCCACCATCTTCTTCTTGACTCATTCTTCACCCCTTAAGTTCCGCCTTACTGAGTGGAGAGACTTCTTCTTTGCCTCTTACTGAGTATCCCGAAGATAGCTCACTGAGAGACTATGCGCTCAGTGACTTGTTAGTGTTTATGGGACTAAACACTTAGGGTATTTTCTATTCAAATCCTCTACTTAAGGGGTTTGGGTATTTGCTGAACCCAACAGTTATCTATATTGAACTCATAATCAATAATGGTATTCTTCGTTGATCTCTATAGACAAAACTACAAACTAGTGATAATGATATCTTGGCTATTCGAGAGCCTTGATCATCATTCCTCACATAAGGATTATTGACATTTCATCTATGTCAATAAGCATCCACGTGAGATTTCTCATATTGTAATAAAATGGAATTTTATCATAATCTCTGAAAACTTCCCAAAGAATTATGATTTATTCATAAAAAGGGAACCTCGTCAAATTGGACTAGTATAACACGTCAAAACCCCAAACCATAAGTTATAGAGCATAAACATCAACCCTAGGCAAATTAGAACTCCCAAACCAAAATTATCAAGGATCACTTAAACTGTCAAATTGCTGATATGCCAGATCCCTGTGCTTGAACTAGCCGGATCCCTCATACAAGGGATCCGCGGGATCCGTGCAACAGAAGACAAAATAAGAAAGAAATGATCACTGTGGAAGTTCCACTCCTCACTTTACTCTATCAAGACTCACGAACATAAAACCTATTTACTGTTCAAAGGAGCAAATTGATCATCTTCTTCAAGGAAACAATCTCTTGTGTAACTATAATCTTCGCTACATTGTTATTTCCATTCCTTGATTCCTAGGATTACAATTTTCATCTTTAGAATTTAAGCTCAAATGGGTTTGTCACAATTTGTTACTACATTTTTTTCTAAGATAATCTAAATCAAAGAATCAACATTGTTAATATAAATTAAACTCATTTTTTGAATTCAATGAAGATGTTTTGAGCAAAATTATGATTAATCCCATTAGGTTACTATTCACACAATTAACACCACATTGTGGTTTTGATGTTTAGGACCAATCATGCCTAGCAACCGTCAACAAGATTACTATGACACCGCTCACTACATTCCCATGTATCAACGTAAGGAAGGCCTAAGCCCGGATGATCGAAAAGCCTTCAAGATGTTGGAAAAGAGACTCTTCCATGAAGGCCGAGTGGTTGAACCGTCATTCCTCAACAACACCAACAGTCGCCAAGTCTTTGGAGGAATTAACTTTGATTGCCTCTTGGACATTAATGAGCAAATTTTTCTGGTGTTTGTACTTGAGTTTTACAAGACAATGAGAGTCATTCGAAATGAAGACGGGACCATTTTGATAGCCTTCATCATCAATGAGCACGAGTTCACCCTCATTCTTGTCGAGCTTGCAAGGATACTCCGTATCCCATGTCAAGGAGTATGTATGTACTCTAACGAATGGTCGTTGGCGGAACTACATGACATGGTGGATCATCATGAAGTATACTTCACAGACCACAGTCATCCCGGAAGCAACTATGGTAAGGGATACCGTCTTCATGGAAAGAGCATCTCCATCAAGAGTCACGAGAAACTCCAAGGTGATCTATAGGGATCCATTTCAAATGGAGCTTTCAGAAGTGTTCCCATTGTACAAAAAATGGGAACTCGTGCTAAGGGAGAACGTGCTTTGCTTGGGAGGAAACAAAGATCATCCAAGTGCTTGCCTAAGCTTCATGATTTATTGCCTTATAACCGTCACTCACTTTAACCTCGCCTATTACATGGTAAAAAGAATGGCAAGTGTGAAAAGCATGACAAGATGGTACTCCCTTTATGCAATGCTCTTGACTCGTCTAGCAACCTTCGTCTTTGCTATAGATCCTTCTCCTTATTCCTATGACCACAATTTTTGCAACAAGGTCATGGTGCCTCTATTCGATGGAAATACTACAAGGATCATGGTGGATGGCAAGAGACCTCACCCACCAACGGACTCATCGGATGAAAGAGAAAGACAAAGAGAAGGAGAAGGAAGTAGCAACCCCCTTGGCAATACCGATCTCGACCTCTTAGCATACATCAACCAACTGCCGGATATCCCAAGCCCTTCACAAGAGTGGCAACAAACTAAGGGTATATTCAAATGTTTTGCTAACTTCTTGATGAAGAAGAAGAAGTAGAGATGGAGGGGTGAAGAGTGAAGGGGATAGAGATGGAGATGAAGATGGAGGTGAAGTGGGAGGATGAGTGGATGGAAGGTAAGGTCATAGACCTTAATTTATGAAATAATGGTCTGCAAACAATCTAAATAATATTTATGTAGATTAGGATGTAGCTTGTAAAAGTTGGCATGATTTGGACTAAGACACTCTAATTTAGGAACTAGAAAAATAAGAATTTTACGACAACTTGATCTCATTCAAGTAGTCGATGTCACTCATTTTTTATTACATTTTAGTCATCCCCACTTGTTATGCGTTATATTTGTTGTTTGCATACGTTTACTGAATGTAGAAATGATTAGGATGAGTATTTGCAAAGAGTGCAAAAACTGCACATTTTCTGAGAAGCTACTGGTCAGCAGTAGCCGGATCCCTAGGCTATACCTAGCCGGATCCCTCAGATGAGGGAACCGTGGGATCCGCAAAAGACATGCAACTGCACCTTTACACATCAAACCATTCCCTAGATCACATCATACTAGCTAAACATGATTCTTTAAGACCACTTAAGTCTTCCTCAAGCTCAGTAGGTCTCACACTCACCCATAGCTAACTTAGGATCAAATTCAAAGTGCTTTTGATTTATCAATTCACCAAAACTCACCATATTTCTGCTCCAATGCTCACATATTGTTCCTCACATCTCAAAACACTTAGCTTGATATTTATCTCAATTTTAGGAAATTGATTTTAGTCATCCTTACCTTAAATAGGCTTAAAACTAGTTTTTCATTTCTTTTTATTTTTTAGGAAATTTTCAAAAATTTCTCTTAAGCCACCATATGATCTCTAGGATCAATTACCATCATTTGTCATTCTCAAATCAATGAGTATCATCCTTAAACACTTAGTTGCACTCTCAAAAAGTTCACTTTCCTACCCAATACCATCATTAAGTATCCTCACTCCTTATGGTTGGACATTTAAGTCACCTATCACTTAAGACATCTAAGGAAAGTCAAATTCTCAAGATTTATAGGTACTAGACCTTAAAAGAGCATAATCACTTCGCTATTTTTCTGTCTGACAGACGGATCCCTGGTTTATAACCAGACGGATCCCTAGTGAGAGGGAACCGTGGGATCCGTGTCTACAGAAAGCTTGTGATAAGCTTTTCTTCCAAATTTAAACTCTCTTTGGTAATCTAAACACTTTTTTTTTACCATTTAATGATTCCCTAGAGTAGAACAACACCTTAGTTGACCTTGGTGCATGCCAAATCTTCTTAGTGGTCATGAATTTAATTCATTAACTCAAATTCATCTTTTATAAACCAAACACTCTTAAGAGCTTAAGTCACCATTCTTACCACAACCTTAAAAAACTAGTAGTTAAAGACCTCTACTACACCCTATCCTTCACTATGACTAAAGCATCTAACAAGAACTCTTCAACCAAAGGTTCAACCAAAAAGAATACTCATATGGTCCATGAGATATCATCCACCGAGTCATCACCCGTAAGAAGTCCAAATGCAAGAATCCCACCTCAACAATCTCAATCAACAATAGCTAAAAGAACCGCGAGAATTAGCATTAGACCTTTCGAGTTGGAAAAGGCTTCATCAAGCTCTAAACCAAACGCACCTAGTTCTAGTAAAGCACCCTGTTAGGTTCCCATATTAGTAACACAAGCATCAATATAAGAAATAGAAGACAAGATGATCGGATGAACAAGCCAAACACTTATGCGTATGAATATGTAGAAGAGTTATGCGTATGAAGTGAAATGAATTGAACAACCAACCTTCAATAGAAGGTTTACAAGATTATTTATAGGAGGGAACTAGGGCAACACTCCAAGTTCCCATCCTTTTACTTATTGGGCTTGGCCTAGGCTTATGGGCTTTCTACATAAGCCTAGCCTTGATTACTAACATAAAAGCCGTATTAAGCTAACTATTACATATGAATCACTAACACTTGAAATATGGTTTAGGAGTGATTCCAACAATCTCCCCCTAAGTGTTAGTGATGAATGAAAGAGTGATAAACGTTGTAGGTGCTGATGTAATAGTAGCTTTGACGTCTTCTGACATTCTTCTTTCTTGTGAGAAGAAGTGTCTTGATTCGAACAATCTCCCCAGTGTAGAGAAATTGTTTCCTTTGAAGTATTCTGCTTTGACGTCATCATTTACTTTGTTCTTTAATCTTTGTTCTTTGTGATGGTAGTGATAGTATGTTGTTGTTGTCTGCATCAGGTCTGCTTCGTTGCTCCAGTGTCTCTATGTCTTTCTTCAACATGCTCACACGCTCTTTAACGTTGGATTTCAGTACTGATGAAGTTTTCTTAGTCTTTAAACTTTGTAGATTCTTTGACTTGACGAAGAATCATTTTGACTTTGTGTTGCCTTTTGAGAGAACTTCCATTAGTGATGTTTGTTGGTATGAGCATGTGAAGAATCTGCACGATCAGTCCGCTCCAGAGCTTCCATAAGAAGAAAACATAAGAAAGGTTAGTAATAACGGATTCTAGTACTTACAAGTTTGAACTTCGAGTGTGTTAATAGCATAGTGTGAAAACACAATTCTAATTCTCACAAAGGCTGTTCCTGAACTGGAGTCCCACAAGTGAGATAACGCGATGTACTAAAGTACACCTACAGCTCGATGAGTCATTGAGGTACACCAAGCATCACCTTACGACGTAGACCATTTGAGACACACTAAGCGTAATCCACGGGAGTTACCGAAGTGACCTCGTGGTCGTTTGATGTTGACCCGGCAGAGTTTCCATTCAATCACTGAGGATCACATGTGTGAACCTCTCATAAATGTTCTCGACAGATTGCTAAGATCTGTGAAGGACACGATAAAGTATCACTTGCGTTCTTATTGTTGAACGTCAAGCGATAAAAATGTCAAGTGTACCTAAGAGATCTTTTGATGAATCTCGTGGCTCTAGACTCAATAGTGCGCTTTGGTTTTCCTGAGCGGAGACTAGGGAGAGGGTCTCCTTCTTCAATACCAGCAATCTCTAAGAGAAAGCCGATAGATTATGTAGGGTTAATTGTGAGAATGAAACAAGCTTCTGTTGAGAGAAACTTGAGTGGCTAAGAAGGTTTAGTGCATGCGTCACTGGGTCCATGACGACTTTTAATCTTCAATACCGGTGTCATCATGTGACAACCAATAGCTTATGAATTGAACCCGGTGTCTGCCCTAAGTTGAATAATCTGGAGGGCTATTTCTTTTCACCCTTTTCTTTGCTTTTCTTTTTAATTCTTCAACTCCTTCTTTCTTCGATTCTCAATTTCTCCTTTTTATAATCATACCTAAGGACTTCTAATTCTAACTATTAGAAGTGTCCTTGGGTAGATCCCTCCAGCTCTGGCGGATCATAGGACGGTTATTCCTAACCTTAATCACCTTGTAACTCCATTGCCATAAAAAAAATTTCATGAAAATCTCTAGAAGTGTTTGTAAATGAAAACCATGTTTGAACACTTCAAGAGTTTTGGATTTTCAGAAATACTCCCCCTCCACATGTGCTTAAGAATTTTGACAGAAATCTACACAGTGAGGAAAGAGCGCGCACTTTTTGAATTGATCAACTCAAGATAGACAATTCCTTGCGAGACACGATTACGTTGCATAGTTAAAGAGATACATTGTCAGCTTTTAGGTGACAACTAGCTCTAATAGCTACCTTGAATATGTGGACAACCCCGAAAGGTTGTCAAACCCGTCAAAGTTCATGTCTATGAAGAGCTTCTCGAATGGGTACAATTTGCTTGGATAAGTCTTGGAAGACAAATCTTTTCAATGTATGACTGTTCAGATCTCGTCAATTCATGGGTTGTAGTCTTTTCACACGAGGATTCAATAACAAAACACAACATATTTCTTATCACATAATTTTTCTCCCCCTAAAAAATGGCATATAAATATGTTATTTTTGAAGAAATGTTGAGAATAAATAAGACCATTTTGAGTTTTGTGGGAAGATTACACGAAGAACAATTTGTGAACAAAGTTTTTAATCAGATACTCCCCCTCAACAAGTGATATTAACGGTTGAGTTTTAGAAAAACATAAGGGGAAGAACCTGTTCTTTTGAGCAAAACCTTTTAAAATTGAAAGGTTTGATAAGTTTTACTCAAAAGTAAGAAGCTTTCGCTCCTTTTATAAGTATTGTGGCACTGAAGCCGCACCACAGGTCCTTTCATTACAAGTACGGTTGTACATCGTTATGTGTGCACAAACCATAGTCATTATAGAATCACACATCCAAATTAATATGAAATTGAAATAGTTTAAGGGGTACCAGTTAGTCCATCAATCTTTCCAGAATGAGAAGGCGTTGATAGCCGTGAGAGTAATCTGGGACGACCACCTACGAAGCTCTCCGAGTTCGAATCTGGTCCCTTCGTACAACCTTTCATCGATACGAGTGATGATCCTCTTAACATCCCGTCTGTCCTGAGAATTCCATCGCTTTGGAGACCCAATGCCTTCATGTATCGCCTTTAACCTATAAGCCAAGCCATCCCTGACCTTCTTCAGTGTGTGATCCCCAAACTTATGAAGATCTCTACACGCCATCAAGCAGTTGCGTTGTAGTTCACTACGGTAAAATACTCCGAATTGTTTGCTGATGAGAGTGTATTGTGGAAGATGGTTGATGTCGGAAGTTCTAGCCGAGGTCCGTGAGGTTGACATGTGTCCGATATGATTCAACAGCAAGTTGTAAATCTTCTACACGCCTCGATCACTATGCTTCGATGAAGATGAGCAAGGATTTGATGTATTCACGTTGAATTTCAGTCGAGAACTGTCTCATTCTTCCCTGTACTTTGGCAAGATACAGATCTTCAATGTCGTTGAGAGATAAGTTCTGAAAGTCCGCTTCACAGAATTCATAGTCCCTTTCGCCTTGTCTTTTGACCGCGATAGTCTTGAGGAAGGTGTAGTCCCATTTAGACGAATGAGTGACATGCTTAACGTACCACGATCCCTTTATCACTGTACACTTCATGTTGAGACTTTCGAACCTGGCAGCTTTTGTAGTAGATTCGTCGGCGTTCTGGCCAATGGTGAATCCCGTACATTGCATCAATATCATACCGTTCCACGCTGTTGGAAAACATGTGGGTAGCCTTTTCTTCGATGGCTATGCAGTTGGAGTATATGGCTGCCGGGAACGGAAGTGTAAGTGATGTAGCATATTTCTTTGAACTATCACTACCGTGTAGAAGAAATTCCAAGTCTTTGTTGAAGAAGTAGCAGAATGGAATCTTAGGTTGATCTGGTTGGCCAATCGTTGGTAGAGGTCTAGACCAGTCGATGTAGTATGGAGGGTTGTCTCTTCTGGTGAAGTCGATGTTTGCTTCAGGCTTGAGCCAATCAATGTTGTTAGACATGGCTCGTGCTAAGTTTTCAAGGTGATATTCAACTTCAATAGCACTTTCCGAGCTGTCTTTGAGTAGTTGAAATGCTTCATTCTTGATTCGTTTCAACTCTGATTTCGTCATCTTCTTCACACGGAAATTTTCTTGCAGTAACTTAGCATGCTCCAACGTACGACCTTCTACCATATCTGGATCATCAGTTAGAGCGGGAGTAGCACCAACAAGTGTGGAGAACCAATCATACTCGGTGTCGTCTTCTTCTAGCAATGAGACTACATCAGCCTTAGGTGTCTTCTTCTTTTTCTTTGGCCTTGATGAGGATGATGGTTTCTTTGTTGAAGCGGTAGAGGTGGGTTGTTGTTGGGGCTCAGGGACTTCCTCATCGTCACCACCAGCATACTCGAAGTGATCACCGGTTTTCTCTGTCTGGGGTGGTAACTCAGAGTCCTGAGGTTTGTCAACAGAAGAGCGTGGAGGAGATCGTTGTTGAGATGGAGTCCTTTGGGGTGGAGGTGGCATGGAGGAAGATTCACCAGACTTCTTTGGACGTTTAGGTGCAGAGTCCTTGTCCTTATCATCGTCATCTCTTGGTCGTTTAGGTTGATCTGCTGATTCCTTGCATGATGATCTGAGTTGATAATCTAGTAGACCGTCAAAAAATTTAGCTTCATCCGAAGTAAAAGTTGCTGATCGTTTTGACATTTGCATCACCAATTTAGCAATTAACTCCGTTTCAGAGAGATCAGATTCTTTGGCCATTATATGTTTAACCAATGCGACGATGTTTGGAGTGAGTTGTCTGGAAAATACTTCTCTTGTCAAACCAGGGACAATGTTGAGAACAAACTTGTGAGTATATTCTCTTGTCGTCTTCTCCAATTCCTTCTGGAAATCTCCTTTGATAAACTTCTGGATTTGTTCCATTTCTTTCAACAACTCGTTTATCCCTTTTTGAAGAAAGTTGATTCTCGGCAAGTTGATTCAGCTTTTGTTGGTTACATCCTTCTTCCGTACTTGCTTGACAGCTTTGACAATCTTTGTTTTTGGTCGGGATATCCAAGAGTCTGTTGGTTTCTTCACTGATTTAGATGTGGATCTGGTTTTTCCTTTGGATGATGGTGGAGATGAATGAGAGGATGAATCTGATGATGATGAGATATGAGGAGACTCAGTGGTCCTTTTTGGTTCGAAGTTTCTTCTTTTGAGCGTGCTGGACTATCAAAAAGAAAATCATCATATTCAACTTCGTCATCTTTTCCACACTTGGCCAATTGTTCTGCCTCAATCTTGGCTTCTTCATCAGCTTTTTCTTTCTCAGACTTCTCCTTTTCTGGTTCCTCAAATTCATAGGTGATGGTATCTTCCAATCGTTGTTGTTGTGGATTGTGGGTGGTGGTATCAGTTCCCTTATCGGGTTGATTAACCGCATCAGGAACTGGTATAGATAGTGCACCACCACTTGACCCTCTGGGGCCACGAGTTTGATCCTTTACAAATTGATCAGCAAGATGTTTGAGTATGAGGTTCTTCAATTTCTTTTGATATTCTCTTTCCTCATCAACTGGTTCTTCTTCAGAACTTTCCTTATCATGCTCAAGCACATGAGTCTTCCCTTTTCCTTTATCACTATTGGATGGGAGGCTTAGCTACTGTTAGAGTGTCATCGATTGTTTTAGAGTAGGTGACCTCTTCGCCCTGATTCAGATCCTCGAGCTTTCATCCCAGTAGCTTTCGTTGTGGTTCAGGCTTGGGAATAGGAATAGGAACAACTTCCTTAGAGGGAACTTTCCTTTTGAGTGGAGGTTTCCTCTTAGGGAGCTTTCTTTGACTCTCAGTGCTTGTAACACTTCCTGCACTGCCTCTCCTGGTTTTTCTAGTTGGTGTAATAGAGGAATTGTCATCAAGAAAACCTACTTTGCCTTCATCAACCGCCACCAGATACCTTTTGTATGAATGAAGTTGTTTGACTGTATCAATTAGAAGGTGATCTGGCAACACTGCACCTTGTTTCTTTGTTGTTGATTCCTTAAGTCTGACTGTGAGGGTAGGCTCATACAACATGGAGTGATTGTTGGGGTCATTGAGTCTCTTGGGGATATCAGGATTATACCCAAGAGCTCTTTGGATCAACAATTTTGTATATATGATGTATGGGATTTTGGAGCCAAGCTTTTTGAGAAATGACATCATGTCGTCCCATATCAGAGCTTCAACTTCAATGTGTTTCATGCTGACCAAAGCCCAAAAAATCTGTAGTTCAACGAGCTTGGGATGCTCATAACCACTATCACGTCCAGAAATGGATTTGGTGATGATAATGTAGAGGGTTCTCCATGGCTGAGGAATATTCTTAAGATCCACGTATGAATGCTTTGTGATTACTCCTGAAGCTTCGTCATAACCAATGTTGATCATGAATTGCAGAACAGCCTCTTCAGTTGGTGTGGCAGTGTATTCGGTTGGCTCGATGACAGGAATGAGGAGAACAACCCTTAAATCTGCCGGTGTGATGGTGACTTGTTTGTGGTTGAGCGTCACCGTCACAACATTTTGACCTTTGACCTTTTGCATTGTATGCCAGAACTGGTGAATGTAGGTCTCCTGATAGAGAATTGGTGAGCATGTTCGATAAGGATGATTCTTCGAATATCCACAAAGAATTAAACAAGAAGACTCGAAAGCGGTGAGAGTATCAAAATCAACACGAAGGTTGTTCTTTCCAATCTTCATTGGATAACCATGAGAGAAGATATCAGCAACGGTAAGAACATTTGGTGCTTCCACATTCTGCATTTGAGCGTCCATGTCGTGATCTGAAAGATATTTAGCCAAAAGAACCAACATATCGAAAGACATTATGTTAGTCAACAGATGGTTTTATTGTCCAATTATTAAATGTGTTATGTCGATGATTGTTACGAGTCCAATGTCACTTGTTAGTCCAATAGTCCAAAAACGTCGTGATGAGTTTCGTGAATTGATTAACTTTAAGTTTTAAAGTCCATGTTTTCACTTATTTTCACAACTTATTAAACGTTTAAGCTTATTAGAGACATTATTGGTTTCGTGGCGTTATGATTTATTTATTTACAAGTTTGCACGCGTAACAATTCATAATTAAGGTTAAAACTAGGCTTAGGCATAGAAATGGCAAGCTTATGCGTAAACAGGAGTGGTATACGCGTAAACGTAAGCTTATGCGTAGGTTCTTGACTTACGCGTAAGAAATATTACGCGTAGGAAAAGAGGGCCTTATGCGTAGAGCTTACGCGTAAGCGTATATGGAACCTTACGCGTAAGGCTTACTCGTAAGAGCCAACCTTATGCGTAGAGGTTATTGTTTACGCATATCCTTCACAGGATACGCGTAGTCCCCAATGTAGAACCTTACGCGTAAACTCTTACGCATAACATGCTACGCGTAAGGTGATCCTTATGCGTAGATTGCAAGTAACCTTGATTCTGAATTTTCAAGCATAGAAAACCTGAAATAAATTCATCTTAACATCAACATTAACACATACATTCATTCCTTTTCAAATCAAATCATGAATACTTATTTAAGCAGTTAAGCGTAGAAACAGGTTACGCGTAAACCTAAACCCTAAGTCTTAATTTCTACGTGTAAGCTTTCTACCCATAGGATTTGCACCAAAGTGATTCTGGGATATCTAGGAAGCCTATTGAGTTGTTCTATCCAAGTTTTAACATCAAACTCTATGCGAATAAAAAATACCCAATTCTTATGAACATAAACCCTAATTTCCAATTTATAAGCAATTAGTGTTTCTGGGTAAAATCCAAGCATAGATATGATCAATTAAACTCGTAAACAACATCTTGCAAGCAACCAATTAGCCAGAAATGTTCATATATGAAAATACCCAATTCCACGCATAAACCTTAGTTTTCAAAATCAATCAATTCGTGTATCTGGGTGATGTTTAATGATAAAAATGGTTTCAATGATGTTAGATAAACGTTTTGACTCTATCATTTTAACCAAAAACACACACCATTGATTATGTGTTCATACGCTTAAGCGTAGAACACAAAATCACTCATATATGAAAATCTAACCGTTGGTTTTTGAAACGATTTAAAACCCTTGTTTGTATTAACATAAAGATTAATAAACCACTTACGAAATGAAGATCAAAAACACGGATTTGAAGGATGATTTTTACGCGTAGGATGATGGTTGTTGGGATATTAAATGTTAGGAGTTAATGTGTTTTTGAAAGTTGGTGAGGTATTTTTGTATAAAAATACTTTGATCATTTAACACATTTAGTCCCTGCACCTTTACCATTTACATCCAATGTCCATAACTTCCATTTTGGTTACCAAACGAAGGATATTTGGAAAGAATTTTGACGACACTCCCCCTCGACTTAAGAAATAATGAAGTTTTATGAATTTTAGTCCGAGGAGTGTTAGTAAACCAGAAAAGTGACCACCATTATTAAAAAAACAACCGGAATAAGATAACATGCAAGTACAAGGTTTTATGAAACCGAAAAATTATTTGTTTTCTCCCCCTCAACACTTGATCTAGAAAATACTGAATTTTGAAAGAATAAAGTGTTGACGAAAGGTTTGTACTTGCCATGTTAAAAGAAATATAGATAGAAGAATATTTTTGTTGTTTTATCTGATTTTATATTTTTGTATTTTGTTTTTGAAAAATATTTATAAAAGAGGTTTTGGTGTTTGACTGGTTTTAAGAGTTCATCCAGCTCCTCTTGAGTCAAACACCGCATACCAATTCGGTGGACCAACTCATTAAACCTAGCAGGAGCTAAGGCTTTGGTGAGGAGATCGGCCAATTGGTATTCTGTACCCACAAAGTATAATTCAACAGTACCCTATTCCACGTGGTCCTTGATGAAATGATATCGAAGATCGATGTGCTTTGATTTCGAATGTTGAACTGAGTTGCACGAGATCGCAATAGCACTCCTATTGTCGCAGTACATCGGGATTTTGTCAAATACGTAACCATAGTCTTTGAGTTGTGTTCTCATCCAAATGACTTGAGCACAACATGCCGACGTGGCTACATATTCGGCTTCTGTTGAGGACAACGATGTACAATCTTGCTTCTTTGATTGCCACGACACCAGTTTATCACCAAGAAATTGTAATGCTCCTGAAGTACTTTTCCTTGAATCTAAGCATCCTGCGTGATCAGCATCTGAAAAAGCTATTAGTTCAAAACTAGAATCCTTCGGATACCAGATCCCCAAGTTAATGGTTCCCTTGATGTATCGGAGGATTCTTTTAGTCTCTAAGAGGTGGGTTTCAGTTGGTCTCGACTGATAACGGGAGCAGAGATATACGGCAAAAACAATATCAGGTCTGCTAGCTGTTAGATACATGAGAGACCCAATGATACAACGGTATTTGGTAGGGTCCACCAATTTCCCATGTAAATCAGCGTCAAGCTTCTTGGTGTGAGCCATTGGTGTGGCATAGGTGTCACAGGTTTGCATTCCAAACTTGTTTAAAAGTTCAAGGGCATATTTGGACTGACTTAAGAAAATACCACGGGATGATTGATGAACTTGCATTCCGAGAAAAAACGTAAGTTCACCCATCATGGACATTTCAAAATGTTTCTTCATTAGTTTTGCAAAAGCGATTGAGTACTTTTTATGTGTTGACCCAAAAATGATGTCATCCACGTAAATTTGAACAATTAAGATATGTGCCCCGTGATATTGAATGAAAAGAGTTGAGTCGACCGAACCTTTGGTGAAATTATTGGCAATGAGGAAGGATGATAACTTATCGCATCCGCCGAGGAGCTTGTTTGAGACCATACAGAGCTTTGTTCAGTTTGTAGACATGGTTCGGGAACGCGTGATCAACGAATCCTTCTGGCCGGCTGACATAAACCGTTTCTTTCAGTTGACCATTCGTAAGCAGTTTTGATGTCCATCTAAAAGACCGTTATATTCATATGAGCCACGAACGCGAGAAAGATCCGAATGACCTCAAGACGAGCAACCGGAGCGAATGATTCTTCAAAGTCAATACCCTCTTCCTGTCTATAACCCTTAGCCACCAGACGTGACTTGTTTTCGATTACGTTCCTTCAAAGCATCCAATTTGTTCTTCCAAATCCATTTGAGACCAATGACGTAGACCCCTGTTGGTCTTTCAACCAGTTCCCATACTTCAAGACATTTGAATTGGTTGAGTTCTTCTTGCATGGATTCAATCCAGTTGTCTTTTGTCATTGCATCTTTAATGTTTTTAGGTTCAGATTGGCAGACAGTGAGTGCATATATGCAATGTTCACCGTCTGTGTGAGGACGTTGTCTTGTTACGACTGGTTGATTCGGGTTGCCAATTATGTTTTCAAGAGGATGGTCTTTTGTCCAACGATGTGTAGAGTGTTGATGTTGGTATACATTGTGCAGATTTTGAGGATTCAAATGGCTTGTAGATGATTCTGCAACATCAGGTGCAACAGTTTCATTAGCAAACGGGTTAAAGAATGCATTTGGATCAAAATTTGCAGGTGGGGGTACTTCATTAAGAGCATCATCAGCTGGTTCAGCGTCGTTGGATGCGGTTTGTTCAACTATTGTTGTAGAGTCAACTGGTGGTGCTTCTTCAACCGTAGTTGTCCTAGCAGGTGTATCAGGTATTGGAATATGATCAGGTTGTGCAGCGGAAACATCGGATACACCTGGAGCACGTTCACCAATATCGTCACTGAACAACGGAGCAAATAGCTTTTCCATTTGTTGACGAGTAAGCTGTGGTCTTGGTTCAGCTGATGATGGGGTTTGAGGGAAGTTTAGACGGTTGTGACCGGGTTTCAAGCTGTTATGCTCAAAAGCCATTTTAGTAAGCTCATCAAAATTAGCATAAATCGTTTCCATAACCTGCTTTGTACGACGATTCCAGATCCGGTAACCTTTAGAGTTCTCACAGTATCTAATAAAGACTCCAATGTCAGCTTTGGCTTTGAGCTTTCCAAAGTCATCACGATCATTATTTGGGTAACAAAGGGATCCAGATACATGAAAGTGTTTGAGGTTCGGTTTTCTGTTGTGGAGAAGCTCAAAAGGTGTTTTGTTAAGGCGTTTTGTAATCATTGAACGGTTCTGAGTGTAGCATGCAGTTGAGACAGCTTCAGCCCACAAGTAATCTGGAAGTTTAGCTTTGATTAACATCGTTCTGGCAGCTTCCACTAACGCACGGTTTCGTCTTTCAACAACTACGTTTTGTTCTGGGGTACGTGCAATGGATGTTTGATGCTCAATTCCCACTTTCTCATAATATTCCCGAAGAGTTTGATTCACAAATTCAGTCCCTTTGTCTGTTCGAATTTGTCTGACGGTGTTTCGGAGCTGAATTTGAATTTTCGTGAGAAAGGTGATGATCATTTGTGGAGCTTGATCTTTACTTCGAAAAAAAATAAACCCAAGTCCATCTTGAGTAGTCATCAACCAATATGTAGCGTTTGCCATTAATCGTCTACACGCGCATCAGGCCACACAAATCCATGTGAAGAAGATGAAGCACATGCTGAGAGCTGTGTTCCACCTTTGAAGGAAAATGAGCACGAGTGCTTTTTCCTTGTTCACAGGCTGAGCAGAGGTGATCTTTAGAATACCGGGATCTCGGGAGACCTTCAACAAGTTTATGTCGAGCAAGATTGGTAATGGTTTGAAAGTTTAAATGTGAGAGACGACGGTGCCATAGCCAAGATTTTGTTGATGTTGCCTTTGAAAGTAGACAGATGGGTGATGAAGCAACCATGTCTTGCATTGAGATTGTGTACAGACTAGAATTGCGAGAGCCAGACATAAGATCGTTTCCTTGTAGATCACGGATGAAACAAGTTTTCTCCCTAAAAGCAACTTCCAAATCTCCATCACAGAATTGACCGACTGAAAAGAGATTGTGACCGAGGCCTTCCACATAATAAACCCCGCTAATTTCGATATTGCCATTGATATAATCTCCGTAGCCCATGATAGCTGCGAAGTGATCATTCCGAATCTGACAGTGCCAATGAACTTTGCAATAAAGTTTGATAACAAGATGAGATTGCCTGTCATGTGTCGGGAACATCCGCTATCAACAATCCAAAGGATGATCTGTATCACCTGCATTATACACATACGACACAGATGGAATAGAAGTAGATGTGGAACCCGAAGAGTTAGAGGGTTCCAAGCTTATGTTAGAAATACACACATCAATGATTTTAGGTATCCAATTAAATCCTAGTGTATTATGTATCCATTTCTGCCATGTCCAACTAGTCTTAGCTTTAGTCTTAGTGAATGCACTAGGTGGTACTACATTCCTTGGAGGTGAGATTGGAGCTACAGGGACATCAATGCGTTTCTTAGAATCTAAAGCGGGCGGTTTACCAAGCACAGACTTAGAAGAATTTATGGGCCTAGAGGTATTCCGTGTCTTAGGATTCCGTAAACGAAACAAGATAGCTCTGGCAACACATTTATCATGACAATCAGAATGCATACTTTTACGACAAATAACACAAGAAGCATCAGACTGAATATCAAAAGTACTTAAAGGTTTAGCATTCGTTACAACACTTTTTCCATTATATTTGTCAGACGCAATATTTAAAGTGGGTGCAACTTAAGTCTTATTCAAAGTCCTAGGGTGTTCTTCTACTTCAGCATTCTTTATTGTTCTTTTCTTAGGTCGCAACTTCCTATTCTTCCTTGTATTGCTCCTAGGCTGTGAAGTGCGGACGTTTGGAAAAGAGGCAACTATTCCTGCTTCAGTAGAGGGAAGCACATTAGTATCTTGTGGTTTATCAAGAGGCACTCGGGTTGACGTTTGCTAAGTGTTACAGGTGCAATTTTCTTAATGATGCTAGGCTGAACTTGTTCATACTTTTCTAACATTTCTCTTAACTTAATGATAGTGTGCACCAAATCTTGATTTTCGTAACGAAGATTTTAGAAAAGTTCATGACTTCTTTAGTGTGTGTAAGATAATGATCAAGTTCGTTTGATGCTTCATCACCAATCTATTTGAGTAAATCAAATATGACACCATATTCCTTTTTAAAATTTGCAAGATCTTGTTCATATTTTGAGATTTGACATTTCAAAGACGCGTTTTGATCATCCAGTTGCTCAATTTTTGGATTAAACGTTTTGGAATGCAACTGGTTGATTTTGTTTTGCAAAGCAAGTTCACGATTGTGACAATCTTTTTGACACCATTGAAGACGACGTTTTGCATTTGAAAGCTCGTTTAACAATCGTTCATTTTCAACTTTTAAAGACTCGATCTGATGCATATTATCAGTATTCTCAATAATTTCAACAGAATCAACAGTATCAACAGAGATATAATCAGATGCATTAGCAATAGAATGAAACAACACAACATTATGGATATCAGCACAGATAACATCTTTCATGAGTAGATCAACATCTTTTCTCAATAATTTCTTTTTACGTTTAGTATTTGAAATCGATGTTTCTGTTTTCTCGAAAACTGTTTTCATTAGACCAAGTTCCTTGTGAAAATCCCTTTCCCAATATTGTGCACAGCTTTTCAAATTTTTTACATGGGGTAAAATTCTTTTCTGAAGAATATCTCTTTGTTCTCGCGCCAAAGGCGATTGAAAATGTTCAACTTTTATTTCAGAATGAAATTCAATCTCACGTTCCAAAATTTTGAGGTCAGATAAGAAAGTGTCAAAGTATTTTATAACGTGACAATTTTCGGCTTTTGTTTTAACTTCACTAAGTGAAGGTAAAGGACCACTAATTTGTGCACCATTGTGTTGGGGACGAACTTCAGAAACTGGTGTGATAACCAAAGGTTTGTTAGAAGTATCTTGTTGTGTGACAAAAGTTACGGCTTTTGAATTGTTAAATGGTTTGTTGTAAACGACATTTTCCATTTTTGACCGACTCTCGTCATCTGCATCTAATTCCTCCATGCGATTATATTCAACAACAGTCATAATGGAGTCATCAATTCTATGTTATGCCATCAGTAAACTTCGTGATTTGGTTTGAATGCTCTGTTTGAAAACTTATGTTTGTAATCAGCAAGAATCGGTCCATATCCATTTGGATTTGGTTTAAAAGTAAACTTTTGAATAGTTGTGATTGACTCACCATGTTTATAAACAACATTTCGAAACTCTTTGATTTTGTGTTGTAAGTCGACAATTTCTTCAAGATAGTTATCTATTCGTTTCTTGGAATGCTTTTTGTACTCAGAGAACTGTTTTTGACAAGTTAACAACTCAGCCTTAGCTTTTTGAGTTTCCAAAGTAAGAGCGTTAAGTTGTTTTTTGTGTTCATGTTTCAGTTGTTCTATTTGAGACAACAAAGCAATCTTGGATGCGGCTAGATCACGTATCTGTTGTTCTAATGATTTTTCATTTTGATGAGATTTAGCAAAAGCGACTTCAAAACCTTTTTCACGTTTTTCTTGAGTTTTAAAAACGTTGATCTATCTAATTAAGCATTCATTATCCCTAATTAACAGTGCATTTTTATCTTTTAATTGCTTGCAAATTTCCAAACGAGATTCTTGGTCTTTAATTAAGGTCAGGAGCTCAATTTCTCTATTCAACGTGAGTCTCAACATGATCATTATTTAGATCCTCAAATATAACCACAGAGTCAATTTGATTATCAATATTAACCATAAGATTATCTTGATCGTCAAATATAACTACGGGATCTATTTGATAATCATCAGAATGAGATGTAGATGGCTCATGTTGAACACTTTGATCCTTGTCGGATGGAGAAATTGGCGGAGATATCAGATCATGAATGAGTGTATTTTGTTCCGTACTGAGACAAGCCGTCGTGTCATACACGGGCCTGTGTCACTCATGTGTAGAGCTTGCATTTGTGCCATCAACATCACTGCTGCATTAGCCTGCAAGTCCTCCATATCATCATCGGAATCTGCATCTGCCATAAAGCTCTGTTCTTTGTTGGTAAGAGTGCCACCAGCTTCATCCTTGGAGCCAAGAGCAAAGCCTCTTTGTGATAAGCACTGCCTCTTGTCCTCGGCTTAGGGCATGCATTAGCCATATGACCCTTCTCATTACAGTTATAACAACGAAGACCATTAACCCCATTCTGAGCATTCCCCTGTTCAACCACTTGAGCCCTTTGTTGTTGCAGAGCACCCATGTTATTCCTTCCTATAGCATTAAACCTTTGACCACCTCCCATCTGACGACCATAACCATGATTCTGAACTTCAACGCGTCCATTGTTCATAACAGCCTGATTCCTTATGTTTGATGAGGAACGAATGCGATTGTTGGATTTGTTTGTATACCGGCAGAAGGCTTTAGCAATCATAACAAATCCTTGTTGCAATTCATCAAAAGCATCAGAGTCCTCATCACTTCACTATAAAGTGCTTGAGCATTGTTGTTGTTGTATGGAACCAATTGAGTTTGTTGATGTGACGGATCATATGGTGTTATGGTTGTAGTTGGTTGAGGAGCGGGTTGAGGAGGAACATTAGTTTGAGCCCACAAAGAAAGTTGTTGATTGTCCGTATTTGTGGAGCCGGAGTCCACGGATAGCCCTTTCTTTGTCAACTTCTTTTGGTGAGGCTTCAAATAGTCGTACAACAATCCGTATATAGCATGATGAAGATTCTTAGCTTGACGGATAAAAATGACATACTTCTCCCATTTCGGACCAAGACTACTTAGGAACTTAGTGTTTAGAGCAATTCGTGGCATGATGATATTGTGTTTGTCCAAATCATTGATGATGTCCAAAGCGGTGATGATATGACTCTAATGTCTCTCCTGGTTCAATCATGAAGTGTTCATAAGCCAAGTAGATTTTGGATTCCATGTCTTCCTGATTGAGTGCCGTGCCTTCCATTAGAAGATGAATATGTTCCCACATTGCTTTAGCTGTCTTTTGAGCATCAACACTTCGAAGGATCAGATTGGGTAATCCCAAAAGGATGTATTGCATAGCTAGTTCATCGGCTTCAAAATGTAGAAGTTCATCACCGTGAGGTCGAGATAGTTGTAATGTTGGTGACAGCATCTCTTGGTGGATTGGCATTAGGATCTGCGGGTGTGACAACAGTAGGCATCTGAAATGGACTTTCCATAATGACCTTCTTTAAGAACTTTCCATGTGGCTTCTTTAGATCACAAAACCTAAAGAACCTTATCACCCATTGATCATAATTTCCGGGAGTGAGCATTGGAGGTCTTTCAAGTGAGCCAGCTTCATGAATTGATTGTTGGCTACTTAAGGCTTCACACATTTTGCCAAACCATGTCGGTTCCTTCATAGTACTCCTGGATGGATGTTGATTGTAGAAGTTTGTGTAAGGTTGTACTTGAAGACTAGGTGGTAGTTGAACCATTTGTGGAGTATGTTGTTGATTGAATTGTTGTTGATAAATTTATTGTTGTTGATTGAATTGTTGATGTTACGGACTTAGTTGTTGTTGTTGTTGTTGTTGTAGTTGATTATACATGTAAGGAAAGTAGTTAGAGTATGGAGGTTGAGACATGTTGAAAACTTGTGTTGTAAAATGGATCTTTGTAGTCGAATGAAACGTTGTTGATGAAGTATCCTTAGGCGTAGAAAAAACCAAGTTTAGGAAAAGTAACACTTAGGCGTAAAAACACCAAACTTACGCGTAAAAGCAATATTTACGCATAGGATTAGCTTACGCGTAAGAATTGAGAAACACTAAGATTAGGCGTAAACAGAAAGTTAGGCGTAGAAAACTTATGCGTAAGATTAGCTTATGCGTAAGACAAGGCTTAGGCGTAAGAGTAAGCTTAGGCGTAAAAGAGTTCTACGCGTAAGATTGAGCTTACGCGTAAAATTAGGGTTTTGCCCAAAAAATCTTTTACACTATCACAGTGTAAAGGATATCCAAAGTCGAAGTGTTTTCAGGCTTATCCAAGCAAGAAAACACTGAGTAAACCACGAAATCTGAAGATCAAACCACCGATGAATTACGCGTAAGAATAGAGTTTTCTTACGCGTAGAAAGCAACCAAAATTGATTTTCTGCCCAAAGTTGTTTCTAAGCAAGATTTTTGTGATGAAACAGCTTCAATATCACCAAAATAACACAAAAATGTGAAACTTGATGATCCAAAACTTCAAAACACCTTACGCGTAAAGATGAACACGCGTATAAAATAAAGCTTAAAAGTAAGGAAAAACACGTAAAGTTCGAAAATTTTTGCTTAAAACTGAAATTTTAACACTTAAAAACGATGAAAGTACAAGAATCTTGGATTGAAAAGTGTAAAAAATGAGTTTTTAAACATGACCAAGTTTTGAACCGTGAGTTACGCGTAGAACCAAACAACTTCAAAAACAAATTAACTTTTCACCCAACTATTTGGCGAATGATACCACTGTTAGGTTCCCATATTAGTAACACAAGCATCAATATAAGAAATAGAAGACAAGATGATCGGATGAACAAGACAAACACTTATGCGTATGAATATGTAGAAGAGTTATGCGTATGAAGTGAAATGAATTGAACAACCAACCTTCAATAGAAGGTTTACAAGAGTATTTATAGGAGGGAACTAGGGCAACACTCCAAGTTCCCATCCTTTAACTTATTGGGCTTGGCCTAGGCTTATGGGCTTTCTACATAAGCCTAGCCTTGATTACTAACATAAAAGCCATATTAAGCTAACTATTACATATGAATCACTAACACTTGAAATATGGTTTAGGAGTGATTCCAACACACCCAAGTCTTCATTTCTAGAACCTAGACTACATTCCTTTACCGAACCTCTTTCCCATCCAAATCTCTACTCATTAGAGCACTCACCACCAAGGACTTCCCACTCACCAACCTTCTCGTTAAATAGGGAACCACCTACATCACCAAATAGTCCACCTTTGGAGACAAGGAATCACCATATAGAGGACTTTCCACTACCACCACCAACTCATACATCATCACCTTCATTCTTAGTGGAACCACATCCTACATCACTCAACGCACCTCCACCATCCATTGTGGAGCCTCCTCAAAACATCCAACCTCCTTCGGTTCCTAGTCTTGACAATAATTGCTCTAATTGTCAAATCATCCAAGGACTTGTTCAAGAAGTACGAAATGAGTTGCATTTCATGTTTAATCATCTCCTTGAACGATTGCACCAAATCAACAAGTCTACTCATCCTTAGATTCAAGTACTTTGATGCTTTTTAGGTTTCCGTTACTCATTAGTATTAGTAGAAAAGGTATTACAAATCATTCTCTTAGTTTTAGAGATATGTAGATCATCTCTCGTATTTTTTATTGAATGAAATTACATGTTTTATGCCATATTGTCTTGAGAATATGTTTGGTGCCTTAATACATATCTCATTTTTATGTTAACATCACTTTTCACATCACCATTGCTGTCTTAAGCTTTCAGACAGACGGATCCCTTAGTTTTGCTTAGACGGATCCCTCCAAAGAGGGAACCGTGGGATCCGTTCAACAGAAGACTTGTTTATTACTAACTTAAGTCTTATTTGCAGGAACTTATGCATTATATACTTGTTTTCTAACCTTTGTTTTGTAGATTTTCAATACACACATGAAGACTTTGACACCCTTAGCTAGGGGGAGTTTCGTGTCAAAGCAATACATTGCAAAATCATTTGCAATATCATTCACATAGGATTACATTACATGACATCCTCCTTGAAAAGTTGCAATCATCAAGGGGGAGCATATTCATCACAAAAGACGAAACCATTTGTAAACACAGTTGCAATGCACTAGTTTAGTATTTATTCTTTCTTGACGCCCTCACAAAGAGATGGACTCGTCAAGGGGGAGCTAAGTCGAGAATACCTCTCCTCACTTACTCTCTATTTTTCACTCTTTTTCTTTCTTTTCACATGTTTTTTTTTCTTAAAACAATGTGTTAGTTTCTTTTCGACGCTCTTTTTGTTTCGACAAAAAGGGGGAGAAGAGAGTAAAAACTCCAATTCAAACTTTTATGAATTTAAGTTTTTCCTTAAAATAATCTTATGTTTTGTCATCAACAAAAATGGGGAGATTGCTAATACAAATAAGCCGTAAAAACGTTTATTTATATTTTACGATCTTCTAATGTTTTGTCGATAACTAACATAAAATCATTTTAACGAAACAAATAAAATACGTAAATAGTTTGAGCCAATAGTTTACTAACTCACTTACGTTTTCACATAAAACACTAAACAAGTAATAGTGCTTTCATGATTTAGTAATGCATATGTACAACAACTAGTGTTTACAAATTGGGTAGATATATACATACTTAGTATGTATTATAATGGGTAGAAGATTAAGTATTTAACCCATTGACTTAATACATTGAATGTAGTTGGGTAAAACCCAAAGTCCATGACCCATACCCATGGAGCATAACCCATGACCCATTGCATGACATCATGCATAAGTCATAATGGGTATTATCCATGACCCATAGAGCTAACCCATAACCCATGGACTAGATGCATTGCATCTTCTAGATACATTGTATCTACTTGGATACCCATGGTCCAAAGTCTAGGACCCATGACCCATGACCTATGACCCATAACCCATGGGTAAAGAGGAGCGTCCCACAGTTCCCCCAGTTTACACTGGACGGATCCCTCAAGTAAGGGATCCGTGGAACAGTAGCATGTTTTCTTCTATAAATAGTGAGCCATTTCTTCATTATAGGTTGCCACTCCTACACATACTTTCACCTAGTATTGTAAACTCTCTAACCTCAGATCCAAAGGATCTTTCTATGTAGTTTGTGTTTGTTTTTGTGTGATTCTCTAGGTTCCTCTTAAAGACGAGATCACTACCTCTTGAAGTCAAGCAAGCTCAAGTCCATGAGTTGCCATGCTTCGTCATCATCAAGACTACTGAGGTTATCTTGTTGATAGTTCTTTCTTCCTCATTAGAAGTGTTGTGTCAAGGGCATTAGTGAAGGATGCCAAAAGGGTAAAGACGAAGGCATTAGTGAAAGGTGCCTAACATTCGTGTCAAAGGCATTAGTGAAGGATACCAAAAGGGTTAAGACGAAGGCATTAGTGAAAGGTGCCTAATGTCCGTGTCAAAGGCATTAGTGAAGGATGCCAAAAGGGTCAAGACGAAGGCATTAGTGAAAGGTGCCAAACCTCCATGTCAAAGGCATTAGTGAAAGATGCCAAGGGTGTACAATCGATATGGTGCATCGATGTACAAATAAAGATAGGTTGTGTCCAAGGATATTGATATCCTTGATCATGTTGTAACAAGGTGTGGGTCTCCTTTGGGATAAGTGTTGTGTAGTGTTGGGTAGTAGTTCCATCTTTGTAATGGAACTTGGTATCTAGCCTTGTACCAGATAAAGTGTAGGCGACGTTGTGATAGTTTTGGTTCTACCTCGTGGAAGAACCTGGTGTCTAGCCTTGTACCGGAAAAAGAGTAGGCGACGTTGTGAAGGCTTCTCCGCCATAAGGAGTTTTGTGTCGTGTAGTGATTACGAACTCTCGAGTAGATGACTCGGGGAGTGGAGTAGAGCAAGGAAAGTGTCCTTATAGATGAACCATTATAAACACTCTTGTCGTGGTTTTTTGTTTCTTACTCTTTACCTTTTCATTACATATTTACATATCTATCTATCAACGTCCAACATACACATGTAAATGGATTGACATAAGTCGATCTAAATATTTTAAAACGAAGTTTCAATTGGTAAAACTATTCAACCCCCTTCTAGTTTTCTACATAAGAGTCTATCTCCTTATCTTCTAAGTCATATAGACACTTAAAAATAAGCATATTGGTATAAGCAACACGAAACACTATATATTACATCCTCATAATTGTAATTACAAACTATATGATATACTTATTAACACATTTCATAAAGCAACATATCCTGTGACTAGGGCTGAGCATCAAAGGTCCAAAACCGAACCGGACCGACAAAACCGACAAAAACCGAGCCGAACCGACGGCCCGTCGGTTCGGTTTCGGTTTCATGTTTTATATGTTTTCGGTTTCGGTTTCGGTTCGGTTCGGTTCGACCCAAAACCGACAAAAACATACGTAAACACACCTAAACCGAACCGAACTGACGGCCCGACATAAAACCGAACCGACCCGACGACCCGTCGGTTCGGTTTCGGTTTAGGTTTTTTATGAATTTTGGTTTTCGGTTTTGTCTGTTCGGGTCGGTTTTGGACCGACGCTCAGCCCTAGTCACAGGTACTTATTTGTTATGTACTTATAATGGTTGAATGTGGGTTTTGGACCGACGCTCAGCCCTGGTCACAGTACTTATAAACACTCTAAAAGTAAAACATATAACTTGAGTTTTAGGTTGAATGTGGATTTAATGTCTTTTGTTATGTACTTATTATAAATGAATTACGATTATAACTCAAATGTCATTGAAATTGACGTTTATAACTTATATATCGTTGAAATTGTCGTATAGTTATCTCTATGTTATTTTTATCATATTTTAGATCCTTATATAATTTTTTTTATCTAAACTACTTAAATCGACAAATCACCAACCTTATTTGCTGCTTGTCTTATTTACTTAAACAAGTTAAACGGGTCACAAGCGAATTACACGTGTTATGTAGGTCTGAGTTAATGTTTAGTTTCTTGACACGATTAATAAATGAGTCGTGTTTGAGTAGAGGTTGTTATACAAACCCGTCAACCCACGAACCCGAATAGGTTAGCCCAAACACGACTTGATTACATCTCTAGTCGTGGCCCCTTCAATTTTTTTTTGCCACAAGTACATTTTTAACCCTTACACTTTGTGGTAATAGCCATTATTAGAAGAAATGTGTAATAAAAATGTAAACGGACCTTCTAAAATAAATACATTACAGTTTGGCTCATCAAATTAAACTTATCAAGTTTCGTCTATGTATATAATGGTTATGGGGTAAATAAAAACAACTAACTTATGGAATCACATAAAAAATGCTCTGCTAACAGGAACGAACCCAAGATTGTTAAGAAGGTGTTGCATAAAAAAATGTTGGGCTAACTAAAGTTACACCGTAAGAAATGATCAAAGTAGCAATTTTTTTTTAGGGTTACACGTACAAAAAAAACGTCAATTTTGAAATCTTTTTGAACTTCGTGACCTAAGATCGGGTGTAACTCGTGCCACACCTGGCATACATGTGGGTCTGTCCATGTATGCTAATTCTAAGTTTGGGTTAAATGTCAATAAAAGAAAACTACTTTGTAATCATTTCTTAGTCTTAGATTGTTTTGTAACACTTCAAAGGGTAGTTCACCAATAATGTACTGTTAATTTGAATCTAAGCTTTTCTTTCGAAATCTATTCTTATTTCTTGGAATTCTTGCGGTTCATCAAACATGCAGGTCTTAAAAGCTTTAAGCTATTTGAGTTAGTAAATCAAGGTCGAATTAATAGCATAATTATATATAATGGATTATTGTCGTTAATAGAATGCCAGCATATGAGATGTTCATCAACAGAAAGATCAAGGATTCTCTTAGCTGAGACATACATATATATATAAGATATAAATTAGTTGTGTACGTGCTTTTTCATTTTAAAATAAAAAAACTACTAGCGAGTTAATGAAATATGAAATAAAAGATTGAAAAGGGCATATCTTATCCCATACACATTCTCATTGCTTAATTACAATTACAAGTAGCAACAATGTGTGTGAGACAGTATGGTCTATTAATTAACAATCACTGTTCATAAGAACAAAAATGAAATGAGCAAAAATACAACAATATTAAACAAAGATCATCAGAGGGCACTTAGCCTAGAGGTATGTAAGTAGTAGATCAACCAAAACCAAAATGTTATGGGTTCAAGTATCGACCAAGACATGTGTGATGTAGTACATGTAAGATAATAAGTGGTTTAGGTGTGTAAGTAATTTGCCTTTAAAAAAAAAAACTACGATTAACCTTTTTTTGGCTACCTTCCATCCAATTTAGTGAGAGTGACTTCGTTCACAGACGCAAATTCATCGTGGTTGATAGGTAACTCTACTTCAGACGATCTTGGTCCAATATTAAATCCTGGATTTCTCGGTTGTGGAAGCTGTCCAACGTCGCTGCTTAACATTAACAATACTTTTGACATATCTGGTCTTTGTTCGGCTTGTTCTTGAACACATAATAATCCGATCTGTATGCATCTTAATACTTCATCTTTTGAAAATTCGGCTCCTACGGTTTTATCTAATAGTTCTAAGCCATTTCCTTCATCCCATAACTTCCATGTCTGAATATTGGTGTTAATTATTTGGTTAGGAACACGGCATTTTGAAGAAGAAAAAAAAGTGATTAATTAGCACTTACGTGTCCAAGGAGGTTATGTTGGTTATCTGGTAAGTAGAATCCTCGGTTCCTTTTGCCACTCACTATCTCCAGCAGTAAAACCCCGAAACTAAAAACATCTGATTTTATTGAAAATTGACCGTCCATTGCGTATTCAGGTGCCATATAACCACTGCAAAATATTTATATTAATAATAAGTAAAAAACGAAACCTATCTAAAAAGTCCGTGCAAAAGCTACAAAGGTACGAATCTTACCGAGTTCCGACCACTTTCTTTGTTTCTGCTTCGGTTTGATTCTTTCCAAATTTTCGTGCCAAACCAAAATCCGATATTTTTGGTTTCATTTCTTTATCTAGCAAAACATTGCTAGTTTTAATGTCCCGGTGAATGATTCTCAATCTTGAATCTTGATGAAGATAAAGGAGTCCCCGGGCGATCCCAGATATAATATCAAACCTTTTTTTCCAATTAAGTTGTGCACTTTTTTCTTTATCTATAATATAAATTCAAGAACACGTTAATGTAACAAAAAATGTTGAAACTTATGAGTGAAATGTATAAAACCATGAATCCATCAAGAAACTCACCAAAAAGAAACTTATTAAGACTTTTGTGTTCCATGTACTCATATACCAACAACTTTTCTTTTTCAATGCAGCAACCTAGTAATCGTACTAGGTTTCTATGTTGAAGTTTTGCGATTAACCGGACTTCATTTTTAAGCTCCTCAATCCCTTGATCTGAAGTTTCTGAAAGTTTTTTTACAGCCACAACTTCACCTTTTGCTAAAACACCCTGATATCATTAGCAACAAAAAGATTAGATTTTTACCTAAAACGTATGATAAGATATTTTAAATGGTTGTACAGTGCAATAATTTACCTTGTAAACAGATCCAAAACCACCATGGCCGAGCTTATTTTCATTGGAAAAGTTGTTTGTGGCCATATCCAAAGTTTTAAAATCGAACAAGGGCAAATCTAGTTCGTCACCTGTCCTTTCATCAAAACGGTCATTTTTACTTGGCACATTATTCCCTTCTTTCATCAAGAAATCAATTCTCTTAAATAGACCTAATATAGACCACACATTTACTTCACAAGTTCAACCTTTTACTATATAAATCAACAACTAACATTAATACTTCTGAACTTTTTGGCTGCAACAACTCTAAGTGTAGAATTGAAGTTATCTTTGAATAATATAATTATGAATTGTTTTATATGTTTACTTAACTGATTCTTACTGATTTTAATATATATATATGGACCAATATGTTGACTCTAAGAACTCAAAACTTACCTTTTCCATGCATCCTTGAGTTCTTCAACCGCTGCCTTCTTTTCCACCTTACTAAAAGTAGTATCACCAGAATTATTGCAAATACACCAACAATAATGGCGACGACGACGATCATGACAAGATGGTTTCTGGAGCCCTTTCCAGAAGCCTTGGTTGTCGTCGATGATGGGACTGCAATGAAATAACAATTGATAAATAGTGTCTAGTCAAAACAGTATGAAACATTAAGTTAAGATCTTCCAGGGAAATCTTTTTCCATCGAGTCTAAGATAACTGTTCTCTATGTAATTATAGTAAACGAGATGCAAATTACAACATTTATGAGTAAACGGGTGAGGTTTTCATTATCCGGGGAGGGAAAGTCTTGACTCAACTGGGGCATCCCCATAACTGTTTCTAATCATTGTCCTGGCCGCTCTCAAGATGTTACCTAATGACCTGGTAGACCTCTAACGAGGAAATCAGGACACCTAACCACTAGATCACCTTGATAGTGATTAAAGGTTGAAGTTATATATAGCGTAATATTGACTACCTAATGTTAATAGGAATTTAAGTAATACTCCTTTCGTCCCAAATAGTTGTTCACTAACATATTTCAACAAATCAAAAAAGACTTTAGTACGAATTTCTTAAACTTTACGCAAATTGAAAGTGGACTCATAATTTGGGACAAAGGAATAATAAATAAAAAAGATACCAAGATATAAATGAAAAAGGTTCATGTTATTAATTAATCATTAAATTTGAAACATTTTTCACATATTTTCGTGGACTTTATAAGCAAAAATAGTATCCAGTCACATTTGACCAACTTCTGTGCTGAATTTGTTGGTTTGGATTTCTGATGGCTTTACTAGTATACAACTAAAAGCCAACAAACAATGTTTTTATATTAGTTTCGGGTTGAAATTAAACAAAATTGCACACAGGTACAATACTAGTTCATTTTTCATAATTTTTTAGCTAGGTCAACAGAGTTGATTTGATTATAAAGACATTTCTTAATTATTTCTATCACATCAATTGCTCTTATTTTATTTTCATATAGACGAAAATAACGTACACACTCATATATGCAAAGGAATGATACAATCGAGCCAATGTATTTCAATAGTGCAACAAATACTTATTTGCGTTAGAAGACAGTGAAGGAATGATAACGAAGTTGCCATCATTCTAGAAGAGATGCGTGAAATATGGTTGTCCATATGTCAACAGGAGTTACAATCATCAGAAAATTATACATTTCAAATCCACTTGTCGTTGTTGCTAAGAGTTCTTCTTTTAGGCTTGTCTACGCACTAAACCTCTATAGGAATTCTGAAGACATCCTTTTATTGCTTATGATTAGACACATATCTAGCTTAGTTTCGTGTCTTTGCTGCGTCCCTAATTGTATGCATAGTACCGTTAAATCCCTTTTACTTTGTTGCATTTCAAACAGCCACATGCATAATATTGAGATCAATAACAAAACACAAACTGAGCCTAACATAGCCTATTCAAATTCCACTTTAAGTTTGTTTATAGACTGTCAAAAACACTAGATGACCTCAAGCTTAAATAATCACTCACACCATATTTTCCTTGGCATCACTATTTATAAACAAAAATAACCACAATTATTCCCTTGGTGCAACATACCTAACTTGAATGTTATACATATCAAGTTTTCCTTTTTCTTTAAGTAAATCTACAAAGCAAGTTTCTACCATGATTGCCCTACTATTAACCTATAAAGCTCTTAAGTTTCATGATTAACTCAATTATTACCAAAACAATTTGTGATAGGTAGGTTTTTGACTTTTTGAAGCATGGAGCCCAAATATACATAGATTGTTTGAAGTGCCAAAACTACTTTTACCACTTTCATGATTTCATTAATTTTAGATAACTTACCGAATATTACAGTAATTAATGACTATACACTTTCACTACTAAGCTGCAAAATTAAGAAAAAAGGTATAGTTTATTAATCTTTCGGTGTAAAATGTAAAGGGTGGCTAAAGAAATTCACGAGTAACATGTAACATTGGTGGTCCACGTTTACGGGTGTTTTGGAAGTTAACAAATGGTTATGTATAATAATAGTATAGGCAAAACTGTGTTTCTAAAAGCAAAGTTTCTACCATAAACTAGGTTATGTTTAATACATAAATAAAAAAACCTAAATGTATATTTGTTTTCAAAGTAGCGCTATAATTAGATATAATTTACTACAAAACGCACTTATCACTATGTTTGGTCTGCTCTTTGATTTTTAACATGCGTGAAGGTTGAAAGGGGTGGTGTTCCTTCACCCACCATATAACACTGTACATCATGAATTTTGGTATCATCTACACCAAGTTAGTGGTCAAGTTACATCAATGTTCATATATAGCATTACAATTTTAGGTTTTTCTCTTTTTCGGTTTTTAGATAGTTATTTCCGTATTTGATTTTTGGTGACAATCGTCAATTTAGTTTCATGTTATCTGTCTTTGTAATTTTATATTTGACAACAAATTTTATTTTTTGAACGAAGACAACAAATTATTCTAAAAGCATCTCTGAAATTCAATTTGGTTTGAAGAATATTATGTCTCAGAAACGACGGGCTGTATCATATCATGTAAAACTAGACTAATGCATGTCACTTATTTTAAACCAGACCTTAGACTTATGTGTATAGTTGACGACCCTATGATTAATCACTACATTGGTGACTTGCTTTTGTTATTTATTTTGATGTATGTTGACATCTATCGATCCACATTAGATTTATGTGTATAGTTGACGACCCTATGATTAAAGACATCTATCACGTGAGGTACTAATTGGACCACATTGATTCAACACATATATCATACCGACATACCATTTCTTTTAAAAAACTAAAGAATTTACCAAGATTATAAGTTGTCATGCTACTAAGCATGTAAAACTAAGATTAAGATAAGATTAACTTTCAAGGCATGACGACACTACTAAGTATAACAACATGTATTAAGATACGATACAAGTTGTTAGCACATGGATCGATCCATGGGTAAGATACCAATATCAACAACTTGTATCGCTACCTTGCGGCCAATAAAAGTACTTTTCATAATTTAATTGAGGAAACGTACCTAAATCACAAGCCGCAACTCTAATGTAAAGTTCTTGTCCACCACCTTCAGAATCAGCATATTGTCTCATATCGATAAGACGATCCACTTCCCACATCACACAACCTGACCCTACTCGAGTAATATCCATATTAGCATACGCAGCACACGAACAATTCTTTTTACAAATTGCACCACACGTCGTCAAATTCATCGTTTGATCAACAAACACTTTTGAACTCTCGGGCAATTTCATATTCTTTAATTGCAAAAATCCATCCGACCCACAATCCAACTTGGAACTCCTAACACACCCGTCCGACCCATCTCGTAAATCCCAAGCTTGTTGGTTTTTTGGTACAAACCCCTTCATACATTTACAAACGGGAGAAGAATTTGTGTCACAAATTCCATAAGGGCCACATTGTTTGTAATAATCACATTGATCACGTGGAGCAAACCAGGACTCGCTCCATGTTTGTGACGAGTTAATCCATGTAAAACGTTTAAGAGAACCCGATGAGCTCATGATTAACCTCGAATAAACTGAATTATTTAACATTTTAAATGAATACGAAATTTCATCCGAATTATCTATGAATTCAAACTCCATTACACTATTATTAGTACTTTTCATTTCGGGTACACCACCAAGTTTTCTCCCGTTCCATGCTCCACTCCGGTACCATTCTGTTTTGTTCTTCCATAAAAGAACCTCTGGGAAGCCAACCGTGTTCATTTTGAAAGAACAATCACCAGATCCTACATGGTCATTGATACACGAGTGAAATTAATTACGAAACTAATGTGTGTGGAACCAACCCAAGTATTCAATGTATGGTTAATAACCTTTTAAAGCACTATATTTGTCAATAATGGTAGTTCTGCGTAGCGAACTAAAAAAATAACTCTTTTAGATATTAATGTTGACATTTTTGTCTTTCTTTAAGTATTATGACCATATTATGATCATTTTACCCTTTCTAAATTTTTTTCGAAATGTTTTTTTTTTCGAATTTTTTTTTCCAAAATTTTTTATTTCGAAATACTTTTTTTTCGAAATTTCTTTAAAAAAATTTCGAATTTCTTTTTTTTTTTTGAAATATTTTTCGAATGGTAAAATGATCATAATACTTAAAGAAAGGCAAAAATGTCAACATTAATATCTAAAAAAGTTATTTTTTTAGTTCGCTATGCAGAACTGCCATTCTTAACAAGTATAGTGTTTTAATAGGTTATTAGCATTTTAGAAAACTATACAAAATATCTAGAAATTTATTTGTTTTCATTTATACCAACTACGGCCTAAATGCCAAATATTTGGATAAACATTAATAGATGGGAAAAATTGCAACACAATCGGCGTTTGAGAATTCTCTTCTCTTTTAGGCTATGTTTGGCACATGAGATTATGGAGAGATTATGCTTATTTTTTCAAAAAATAAGTTAACTAAAAATTAATCTTCGTTTGGCAGACATAACTTATAAGAGATTATTAAAAAAATAATCTTTCATAGTTTCTGAAAATAAAAAGTTACTTCATGTAGCTTATAAAAATAATCTCTTTTTATAATCTTTTTCAGCACCATCAACAAAGACCAACACCAGTATCAGCACAATCTATTTTTGTCAAACATAATGCGGACGAGTAGTTTGAAATATTTGGATGAACCAAATGAAATAAACTGATTTCAATGCCTGTGCTCGCTGCAGGTGTGTATAGATATGGAAAATTCTACTTCATTTCATACTACGTATCTTGATTTTTCTAGTTAATTGGGAAGGCGTTGTATAGCTCTGAAAATGTGTTTAAATTCAAATTTACTCTATAATTCTAAATATTAGTTATAAATTAGAAAAGTCACTTTCCTGTTTTCTAAATTCCTTTCCGAAAATATATGATTTTTACACATTCTTTTAGGTTTTCAGTTTTCTTAGAAAACTTTTCAAGAAATAAATTTTACTCCGTATTAGTTTGAAACTAAATGCAACCTGCTTAAATCTATTCATGAACTTTTAGCATAAATCAACCAGTATTTTGTGAACTACGGACGTAAAAAAAAATTAGAAAAAAAAAAAAAAAAAAAAACTTCATTAACCTAGCTATGAAATAGCATAATTTTCAAGAAAAGAACACTAAAAATATTGTATCATGTAATAAACTATGGAATACCTGGATCGTCATTGCTCTTCCATGACTGCAAAAAGCGATTCGTTCCAGTTTTGCGGTTCCACCCAAGTTTCATACCAGGTAATAAAGTATCCGTAGGATTTTCAAAGCTTTGCCATAAATAATTACTCGGGTTCTCATCATTCTCACGCCGGATCACAAAGTTACCAGAATCCAAAAGTTGTGCCACAGTCCTATTAACTCCTACAAAAGATTGATTAGAAGACCACACCGTGTTTTCAACTTCATCCGAAAGTATAACATTGCCGTCTTCACCTATAGCGAGACTCCCGGATACTGAAGTTAATGGCGTGTCTCTATTAGCTACCCAAACATATGTTTTTGGTTCAATATGTTTGTACCATATTCCTACATATGAATTATCATGAAAGAACCCCAACTCGAAAGATTGATCGTTAGAGACTAAAGTTTGGTTAATTGTAAGTGGTGTTATGGGTGTGATTGTATCAATGGCTTGAGCAATATAGGGGAATAAAAGAGTGGATATGAATATGATCATGATTTTATGAGCATGGTGTTTCTTCATATTTTCTTGTGATACAGATTTAATGAATGTAGCGCTTGTTGATTGTGTTTATTGGATTATGGCTCTCGGATTTTGGTTATAAATTGGTATAAATGAATTTTCTTGGTGAAAAAGATAGTATAAGGATGTGTTTATTTAGTTGATCTCATTTTTTTTTTAAATTTGGAAAGTTTTGATTTTGTTTCTGTTATTGAAAGATTATTATGATACGTATTAAGTTTGAATCTTTGTAAAGATTTTCAAAGGTGTTGTGTTAGAAAAAGAAAGGATATCGTGTAATAATGTACTAGTTATTATGTTTGTCCCTTGCCACAAATACACAAGTGGGGCAGTTTTAAGAAATATTGCAAAATAATTTATTATTAATATAACAAAAAGTTAATATGGTTGGAGGTTCTTGAAAATTATTTTGACATACAGTAGTAAGACTCGGTATTTGACAATAGTTTTAAAACACCATCAATGTGAATCTTTGTTGGGTCAACACTAAATAGTTTCACGTTTAATCATAGAGTCGTCTTTGGATAAACAAATTAAAAGTAAAAGAAAAAAAACTAATGAAAGATAATATATTGATTAATTTCTGAACAAAGATATAATACCAAACTCACCTTTTTTTCATTTATATTCTAAATCATGAATTTAGTTATTCGTTATCATTAGCCAAAATAGACCAAGATTTATAAACTAAAAATCTTGTGTAAATATTTTAGACGCAAAATCATAAGCTCCAAAAACAAAACTTTGATAGATATAGTAAAGATTTGAGGCATTAAATAGAAATAAAAGTAAAATGAGAAGTATGAGAAATAACCACACCAATGAAATTTCAGATGCACCTATAAAGAAAGATGCACCTCCCATGAAATTCTTCTTCTTCATTTTTAAATGTGTGGCTAGAAACATTTCTCATTCTTCTTATACTTAACCATAAATCTTGAATTATATATCTATATTTTTGTATGTATATTTATATAAAAATTGAGTTTCATGCAATCAGTGCATGTATTTGTGATTATAAAATAAGAAATATAATATATTTTATAAATTGATTTTAGATTAGAGTTATTTTACATACTAAATTTTTTTTCACATATTAACGGACTCATCCACACCCTTTATCTAAAAATAAATCAATGGCCGAGATTAAAAATATTTTAATATTTTACATATTTTTTATAATTTAAATATCTCTTAAATCGTTAATCGTTAAGCGAAAGTAAATACGCTATCGCAATGAGAATTTTATTATCTTTTTATAAACGGGCACTTTGATATACATTCAACAATAAAAGAAAAAATTGTTTTCTTTTCACTTTTTCGTCTTTTTTTAACTCGCTGTTAAAACTTGCATGAGAAATCACATGTGATTAAACACTAACTTGAATATTCTAATAATATCACATGTGATGTTAATTTTAATTCACATATGATATTAGTGTTAAATCACATATGATATTACACATCATATGAGATTTAACACTAATATCATATGTGATATTATTATAATATTCAGATTAGTGTTTAGTCACATGTGATTTTTTCATACAAAATTCAGTAAGAAAGAAAAAACGGTAAAAAAAATGAAAAACACGAAAACATTTTTTGTCGAAAGCATATCAATGTGCCTATCTATAAAAAGATAATTAAATGCTTGTCGTAATTATATATATATATTTTTTCGTTTAACGATTACCGGTTTGAAAGATATTAATATTTGAAAAAAAATATATGATGAAAGTGAGTTTTTTTAAATTGTTGTGATTAATCCCATTCATTAAATCAAATAAAGATGAATGACGAAGATTGATCATTTGACATGTAAAAAAGTTTGATATGTAAATGATCTATAATCATTGGTTTTATAAAAATTAAGTTTGATGCTATAAATCGTTTTTTAACAAAGATAACATTATATAAACCAAACCAACAAAATAGCAAAAGAAGACATCTCAACCCTTAAGACAATTAAGGGGAAAAGGACTTAGCTATTGTACAACGGGAAGAGATTGTCTCAAATTGATAAAACAACTTGAGTCAAGTTAGACGTTTGTGAGCTATTGGATTTGATCCAATGACTCAAATCAAAAGAACTTATTTTGATTTGAGCCATTGGATTAAATCTACTTCCCCAACTTGACTTAAGTTGTTTTTACAACTCGAGACAATCTCCTACCATAGTACAACACCCTTTGCGCATAGAGCAAATTTCCTTAAAAAGAACGTCCCATAAATGCTAAAAAAACCACTTTCTAAAATAGACTTAGGCAACTTGGGCGACTCCATTAAATTTGACACGTGACACATTTTCTTATTAACAAAGTACATGGGCGATGAGCGACTTGTAATTTATCAATAAAATATATGACATGTGCCAAAATTCTAGTGGAGTCGCCCAAATTTATTTTGGGAAGCCACTTTTTTAGATATTTACGGGACATTCTTTTCATTTTTTTTTTGCCATTTTTAGAATTTTCTCTTGTGCTTAATCAAAGGCTTAAAAAATAAATGGAGTAAATTGCAAAAATCGTCCTTGTGGTTTGGCCAAATAATATGCTTACCGTATGCAAGTTTTAAAAATTTATAAACACGATTTATCCGGCTATTACTATAAACACATACGAGCAAGTATACTCGTTCACGATAGCAAAGGTGGGTAAGTCGAGATCGTCCCAAGCGATTTTGCTTTTTGAAATTGTTTTTAAAAGATTGGTAACAAGAAAGCTTTGTCAAGGCTCTCTCCAAAAAATGATGGTTTTAGTAAAATTCAATATAAAGAAACATATACTTGTGTGTAGTCTATAGTAAATCATAGTAAGTGTTCATGAAGGCTTGGTGTAAACTCTTGATATGATGCACAAATCATAAGCAAATGATTTCCAAACCATGGTTTATGTTTTGTAAAATCATTTTAAGAAAAATAACATATAGGTAATCCTTTCGGTCCTTATCCTAATGATTATCCTTTAGAAAATCCATTTGTTTGTAAAAAGTTCTTATTAAACTCCTCCTCTCAATAATCTTTCGACCTTCGTGATGAAAATGTTTCTAGTCTTGTTTTAATAAGTAAACATGGTGGTTGTCAATCACCATATCCCCATACTAGTTTGTCACTCAACTTTTGGAATAAAACACAAGAGAAATCCTTTCGGTCCTTTTTCTTAAAACATGTTTTACCGACAAATCAAACAAGACTAGTAGTTTTCCAACAAACTTATTTAAACAAGATCATATATACATGCATCACATATGAGAACACTAGTATGATTTCCTACATCCTTACACACAAGTATATTCAAGAACTACTCCATGATAATTATAACAAAACACATGTAATAACAAAGTAATTCCAATAACTCAAAAGAATAGAAATCCATAACAAGTTTCATAGAATACCTAAACTTTTGGATTACAAGAACTAGAATTCGTGGATTATAGCAACCACACGCCTTCAATCACCTAGCTTAACCGTATAACTCCGAATGATCAAAACAATGGATGAGAATAAATCTCTCCAACCTCCTGACGCTTTACAGTGATAAATAAACTTTGGGATGAATAAAATGGTTGGTAATAGTTTTGGTGTAAACTATTACACTTTGGTTGTGTCACACCTAGACTACTAAGTCTAGGTTCATTATATAGCCATAGAACTATAACTAATCGCCAAAACGTTCTCTACAAGTAAATAACAGGAAATGATCGGACTCTAATGATTATGGGGAGTTAATGCAACATTAAATGAAAATTGTGTAACTCCAGTTCATGCAACCGGATCGTTGTTGCACGAACCGGTCGGTCATGCTCCAACCGAACGGGCATCTGTCCTACCGCCGCTTTGACTTTCGTTGACTTTTCTTGATTTGCGCCTTTTCTTTGTTTCGTTGATGATTTCAAAGATCTAAACTTGATCTTAACTTGTTGTAGATACTTAGAAATCATTGCACCTCCTAGTCATTGAGTCCAAGAGCTTTCCTTACTTCCTTTCTGAATTCTCCAAACGTATGAAAACTTCATTTCTTCATCATTTGTGATACCTAGCTACATACACATACATAATACGCATCTTTTGCACTTTTGCAATAGTTATCAAGAAATATAACCGATTATCATACAAAACCAACAATAACGCATACAAAAACATGTTCATTTTGAGCATTATCAAATTCCCCCATACTTAAGTTCTACTCGCCCTCGAGTAGGTCTAAGATTTGCAAAAATCGATTTCAATGGTCTTGATACCGTGATTCCGAAAATTTAACAATCATCTCAAAAGAAATAATCATTAATTTGCTTTGTAATATGTGAAAACTTTAAAATGAACCAAACACTTTAGATAATACAACTAGAACACCTCACGAATGATTTTAAGAATTCACTCAACACTCATATATTGGTGGGTATATGTAAATCACTCAATGCCTAGTCATGATCAATGCTTTTACCATAAGCTTGTACAAGTATCAAAACAAAGAAAATAAATTCATCAAAGAGGGCTTTATTCGGTTATAACGCTAAGGCTTCGGGTTTATAAAAGGTATGGATAAGGCATGGGATAGTTTATGAAATTGGTGTTAAAGAAAAATAAAGTCAAGTCGAAACCTCCATGTTGGTAGTCATATCATACGCATCGCACCAAAATGATTATATCTTCTCTTCACATATCGATCTCCAAACATATATAACTCAATTTAGCTCATTGGCCAATCAATATTCTTCATATACCACGGGATAGAATATGGAATACGATATTGGGTCATAAGCAAGCATGTGAGTTATCCAACTCCAAATATTTGACCAACAATAATCTTCCTCACATCCATCCCGCAAAACAAAACTGCAAAATACGCACAATTCACAAAACAAAACAAACAAACAATCCAAACGCTACTTAAAAATGAAAATAAACAAAGTATGATAATCATCGTAAAGAAATAGTTAGAAATAGAGATAGAGATAATATTTTTCAACACAATAACCATTGTTCTCGAAACCATAAATCAAGAATGATCCCCGATCATTCATCATCCTCACTCATATCATCACCTTCTTCATCATCGCTTTCGGTTTCATAGTTCTCATCAAAGATGTGTAAACCTTTTCTTCTTCTTCTCCTTGCAACGCCCATGAAGATCCTCCAACATCATAGCTTGATCCTCCAACCTCGTGTAATCTACCATATGCACGTGGTCAGAAATGGTGCATATCCGTGATATGGATACGATAGGGTCCAGATATGAAGTGGGGAAAGGATATGGTGGAACATGGGTGGATGTAGAGGTGGCAACTCGTAATTGGTTTCGAGCCATGTGTTGAAAAATCGGAATTGAATAATCATTGATGTAATTGTTTCTCAACATCATCGAATCTCCAAACTTCCTACATCAATTTCATTCAAATGTTGGTTCCACTCTCCCCAACCTGAGTTAAAACTACTAGACGCATTCGCTTGCACGCTTTCCCATCGGATATTGCCCATTGGCACATTTCCTTGCCGATGTGGTGGTTGTTGTTGTTGTTGTTGTTGTTGCGTTCAATCCATGCTCCTAACGTTTGCCTTTTTTATTCAATGCATTTCCAAAACCATTTGCATTCCAAATCTCACAAAACTTTGGCTCTCCACACTTAGCCAATTCACTACTATTGTAATACCCAAGATTCCTTGCCAACCTTGTCACAAAATGGCCTCCACAAATGTTGCTATTACCTTTGATTCTCGGGGCTCTCCTAGACAAATACTCGGCTATAAGCCAAGCCGCATTTCCGTCCTTAGTTTCCTCCAATAACATCATAACCCACAAGTCCGACTTATGACATTTGTCCCTACTTCCAACTCTATGAAACGCCCGCTACTAGCAACTTGTGTAGCACTCTCATCAATGGATTCCTAATGGTTGCAGCATTCCTCCTAGTACACGAAGGATCTCCCACTCGATTCTAAAAGGGGATGCTAGGGTATTCTTTTTCAAACCTCCTAAGCCTCGAAAAATGAGCTTCAAACAATTTATGCTTTACCTCATTCGGTTCATACAAGCCAAGAGCAACAATAAATTAAGCAATGTGTAGGCGTGATCCCCTGCCACATAGCCTAAACCAAACACAAACTTCTTCCATGATGTTTCAAACACTGACCTTTCTTTCAAAGTACATGGTCGAAAAGAACTCCATACACCATTCACGATAAACCTCTTCATTAATGCTAAACGCTCTTTCCCATGACAAACCATCAAACGAATCCCCATCAATCGGATAGACATAAGACATCCGCATCATTTTACGCAACTCATTTTCACACTCATACTGTCAAACAAATCCCAATCAATCACCCTTGGAACCAAACATGTCCTATTTTGCAACTTTGATAATCGCTCTCAAAGCATGTTTCTCCTCGTTGGTGAGATCTTTGAACTTCAAGTTTACATTCGCCTCCATCTTCAAGCTATACGGACTTTCTTTTCTTATGCTCCTTTGGCAATACTTGGCAATAAGCGGGTTTAGTGGAACCTCTGTCGAGCTCGAACAACCTACAACATTTCTCTATAGAAATCATAAATATAAGTCAATATAAGAGTGTTAGAACAAACGGGAAGGTCTATGGAAGCCTCTAAGGTCTACTTCAAAAATTCAAAAATTCAAAAATTTTCAAAATGTAACGTGGAACCGATCGGTTGAGGAGCAACCGGATCGGTTCCACTCGCTTCCTCTATCCAACCGTTCGGGGCTCACAACCGATCGGTTCCTCAACCTTCGCAAAAAAAAATTCTTCCAATCCATTTCCTAATCGATTCTTCCAATTCCAATTCACTCCTAGACTGCATTCTAACATTATCAATGATTCCCACATCCTCAAATTGTTCTTAATTCGTTTCCAAAGCTTCCAATCATCAAATATTCATCTTGCTTAGAACTTAACAATCTCAACCTCAATTCTCAATTACTTGTTCTAATCAACAACGTGGCATCTAAAATTCATTAAAACGATCATCTACCAACTAGGAATCATCAATTGCAACTTAATTTGATTCAATGGCATAACCTAATTAAATCCGAAAATTCAATCATCAAATACTCATTCCATATTGAATCAATCACTACAATTCTTTTTGCAATGCAATCCTATATCAATTACCAACTTAATCCTAAAAGATTACAACTTAATTCAATTCTATCAAAACCCCAAATTAGTGAGCTAATTTGTAATTCGAATCAAATGCTCTAATTAAACCTTAATTAAGTTAATTGATTGTAGATGCTTACTTGCTTAGGTGCCATGATGATCTTCTACAACTTTTACAATCTTTAAATAACTTCTAATGGTTGAATTCTTGCAAACCTAGCTGGAGGATTGTGTGTGTGTGTGTGTGTTTTTCTGGAAAAATTGAATTTTTGGTATATATACTTGTATGCAACCGATCAGCCATGGACACAACCGCTTTTGGTTTGCATTTTTGCAGAATTTTGCCTTTCACGCTATTTCGGCATTTTACCTTCCAAGCAACAATCGCTACTCAAAAAATTAAAGATGCACACAACATTCATCCAACCATTTGGAAATTCAACAACATCTAATCTCAAAAACTAAATCATCATACTCATAACTTAAACTAAAACTCAAAATGCATTAATTAAATAACTTCAAAATAAATAGAGAAAATAAAAATGAAATGAAAAATAAGAAATCCTAAATGCATAAAATTAAAAGTTCATGAAAATCAAGCAAATAATTGCTTGTTATTATGGTGCTTTGCTTCTCCTTATTACTCCTCGAAATACTCATCCTTAAGATGTCCTCACTTAAAAATTTCCGGTCAATTCACTATATGTTTCAAGTTTTGAACTTCCTTATAAATCTTCTTCCATCTGGACATAGTATATCAAATTTGACGTGCCATTCTCGGCCTCCATCCTCTTTTTGTAAACACTTGACCCTCGAGTCCCCATTCCAAATTTTTGAGTTGAACCGGTAGAAAACCTAAGAAATTGGTTAGCTTCTTGTTAACAAGGATGTTTTTGAATGGATTGTAAAATGCTTCCACCGCTAGTGCGCGCTCCATCTCATCCTCAATATCAAAGTATGGTGGAGCTAGTGGTCCATACATCGCGTTTCCATGGACATCGCCCACTTTCAAAACAAGTCAAGTCATCGTCCGCCCATCAATTCTAAATCTTCCATGAATTCCAAACCGGTCCCTCGGTTTGGGATAATAGGTTTGTTTTGAGATTCCCATCGATTGTCATCGTACCCTACCCATATCTATGATTGCACCACATGTGCGTAGGAACGGTCTTCCTAGTAGAAGAGGAAGACTCTTATCAACCTAATGTCTAGAACTAGAAAATCACCAAGTAGGATTGATAGCCAATTTGAACTCTTACGCTTTTCACCTCCTCATCGCTTTTGCTTGGGAGTTATCCGCCATGGTAAGTTTTGAGGGGTTTGGTTGTGGTTTACTAAGACCCAACGTCTTAAATAATGGATAGGGCATAACATTAACGCCAACCCCGCGGTCCGCCAAAGCATACATTGGTGTGGTCCCGTTAACCTTAAAAACAAAATTTCCGGTCTTTTCCTTACGTGGCATACCCCTAAACAAGATCCTATCTCTATCCTCCTCCAATAGATCTTTATCCTCCAATATCTGCTAACATCACCGCATCTAGTTTCTTGAGGTATAAAACATAATCTTGTAGTACCTCAATTACCGGCTTTTTCTCATTTAGCTCGAGAAATTTTTGTTCAAGGTTTTCCAAGATGGCTTCTTTTTGGTCTTGGGTTAAAGGTTTGAAGGTGTTTGGTATATTGGGTGGCGAAGGTGTAATCGTTGTTTTGTTGGTGGATGTGGTAGGAGTTAATTTGTTGGATGAGGTTTTCTTTCTATTAGCCTTCCCCATCTTAACAACTTCCAAATTCTCCTTTTCCATATTAGCACATAAATCCACAAGCATTTCATTCACCCCCTTCTCCTCTTCCAAGTCCTGATGTTGATCCTCATCTCCCCAAAGCAAAGTCCACTTGACATTTGGTAGTCACAATAAAATCCCGGCCAAAACAAACATTGGGCTCATCACGCTTCTTCCTCCAAGACAACAAAATTGCTCGAAAATGTGACCATGAATGTTAACCTTAAGATTCTTAACCATTCTTCTCTCGTAAGCTTCATAATCCAAACGCACGTACGCAAATTTGATCAAGAACTTTCTCCACAATATAATTTTCACCATAGGCCATGTTTAGTCGAAGAGCCCCACGACTCACCCCCTTCGACACTACAAGGTGCCCGAACCTCATAAGTGGTGAATCATACTCCGTTAGTGGTGCTTTCGTGAATACCACAACTCTACCCTTCTTAGGAAGTTGAACCTTGTTCTCTCCCACTTCTTCCACACAATCCGCATCAATACCCAAGTCCTTCTTACTTTCTTCTAAAATATTCCCAATCTTCTCCAACGAATTCCCGGTGTCTTTGAACATCTCATCCAAGTTACGTAGGTACTCAGAAATTCCGCTTAAACTATCCATAATAACTATCTAACAAGACAAAACAAAACCAAAGACAAAAATCCAAATCATTAGCGCTAGAGTTAGTAAAAACCAAAGCAAACTACAGAAACATATACTAACAAGTAAAGACACTTAACAAAACTAAAAACACAAGCTAAAACTCAAAATCGAAAAACTAGAAAGATATTTACCGAGAGCTCCAACCGGATCGGTTGGCCCTCCAACCGATTCGGTTGGTGGTAAACTTCTTAACCAAAACTTCCAACCGATCCGGTTGCGGGTTGCAACCGAACGGTTGGATCAATTTTCTAAAAAAAAATATATATACATATATATTATAATTAATTACACCTATTAATTTAATTTAATTAAAGACCATTAATTGTGCTTAAACTCTTAATTAATTGTGTCTACTCATTATCCTTATTAATTAAAAATATTAATTAAGTTAATTAATCAAAACTATATTAACTAATGTACTTAACTACTCATTAAAACTACTAACCCATAAAAAAACTGAAAATTAACTAAGCTAATTATTGCAATTAAGACAAAATTAACTAAAAAGTAAATAAAACTAAAAATGATTAAATATCAAAAATCTAAAAATTACGAAGAAAAGCATAAACAATCTATAAGACAGTCTATAAAAATTAGAAATGACAAGAATTAAACTATAAACTATAACACAAAACAATAGATAAACTAAAACTACAAAAATCAAAGACAAGAATTTTTCCGAGAGCACTAACGGTCTGAAGCTTCCAAAACAGAAACCTTTTTGTCATTTAACCCTAACCCATCACTAACCGCTATTACGTTCCCTTTTCACTTTTTAGGTCTCTTGAAGGCAAATTGCTAGAATGACACTTATTCAAAACAAGTTTTTTGACGACTCAGTAGCCAAATTTATTATTTACAAGTGACGGCATCAGGTTTTAAGGGAGCTGCAGCGGGCATTGAATCAACTAGATTTGATCCGTGACGGGCCGAGACGAAGGCGTATCGCCGCATGCATAAGGTGACGCCACAATGATAACGGCCAGGCGAAACCTAATAACGCTGGCTACCCACGGAGTCACAAATAAAGGTGATGTCATGTACACTACATATATAGAATCCCAATTTTTCAGTTTTGAGTGTGTAGTTTTGGAGTAAAAACTAAACCGAACCAAGGTTCGTACAGTATTTTTAGGTTCTATACCCTCTTTACATCAAGATAAGTGTTTTACTTCATTAATTCAATTATGTCTTCAATTGATTGTGTGTATGCTTGCATGTTCTCCATGTCCGACTAATTTACTTGTGTGTTTGCTTAGGTAATATGAAACTTAGTTATTGAATATTGATTGGTTGTCTCTTATCTTAATTGTGATTGATCTAGTATTGCGATAGGTCATTCGTTGTGTTATTAATGCTTGATTAATCTTTGTTGAACCTTAGTTTATAATCACCTAGAGTAATTGTAGGCTATACATCCAAAGAATACCTTAGTGTTAAGTTTATAAATCCCATAGATTTTGTAGTCATTAACCTTTGGTAGCTTCAAAGAGTTAGGGATAAACGCATACCCTACGACCTTAGAAACACAACACATTAAGAATAAGAACGTGACAATTCAACCATCAATAGGAGATAACTAGGGAGTAATAAAGCCTAAGAAAATACATTTTTAATCATCATACGAGCACACAACAATAGACATAAACTACATTCACCTTAGCTTAGTTAATTAGATAATAGAAGTAATCGGTAGAAATACCAACCCTCAAATCCAAACCCCAAGATTCGTACCTTTCTATTTTCTAAAAAATATAAAAAAGATAAAAAAAATAATCTTCCTAAACCCTAACCTTAGCGTAGTAACTTCTCACTAGCATTCCTATTCTCCTAGAGAACGATATATCACCCATGGCTTACCCTAACACTACAACTATTAAGTTCACTTAGGGTGTTGAAAAACTTGTTCAATCTAAAAGGAAGTTCCTTTGACCCCCTTGGCACCGTGTATAGACAAGAAACCGATTCGGTTAGCCTCTAAACCAAATTTTTTTTTTACTTTATGAAATCTAATTTTAATATTACCAATTTTACATAATCTAAACAAGATCAAAACACTTAAAAATCCAAAATCCCCGGCAACGGCGCCAAAAACTTGATGTGCTTACCGTGTGCAAGTTTTAAAAATTTATAAACATGATTTATCCAGCTATTACTATAAAACACATAAAGCAAGTATACTTCCGTTTATAGCAGTAAGTCGAGATCGTCCCAATAGATTTTATGCTTGAAATTGTTTTAAAAGATTGGTAAAAGCTTTGTCAAGGCTCTCTCCAAAAATTATGGTTTTAGTGAAAATCAATATAAAGAAACATATACATGTGTGTAGTCTATATGCAATCATAGTAAGAGTTCATGGGGTTGGCTTGTAAACACTTGATGTGATGCAAAATCATAAGCAAATGATTTCCAACCCATGGTTTATGTTTGTAAAATCATTTTAAGAACAATAACATATAGGTAATCCTTTCGGTCCTTATCCTAATGATTATCCTTTAGAAAATCCATTTGTTTGTAAAATGTTCTTATTAAACTCGTTTGTCACTCAACTTTTTGGAATAAAACAGAAGAGAAATCCTTTCGGTCCTTTTTCTTAAAACATGTTTTACTGACAAATCAAACAAGAATAGTAGTTTTCCAACAAACTCATTTAAACAAGATCATATATACATGCATCACATATGAGAACACTAGTATGATTTCCTACATCCTTACACACAAGTATATTCAAGAACTACTCCATGATAATTATAACAAAACACAAGTAATAACAAAGTAATTCTAATAACTCAAGAGAATAGAAATCCATAACAAGTTTCATAGAATACCTAAACTTTTGGGATTACAAGAACTAGAATTGTGGATTATAGCAACCACACGCCTCCAATCGCTTGCTTAACCATATAACTCCGAATGATTAAAACAATGGATGAGAATGAGTCTCTCCAACCTCCTGGACGTTTTACAGCAGTAACCAAACTTTTAAGATGAATAAAATGGTTGGTAATAGCTTTGGTGTAAACTGTTACACTTTGGGTTGTGTCACACCTAGACTACTAAGTCTAGGTTCATTATATAGCTAGAGAACCATAACTATCTGTCTAAAAACGTTCTCTACAAGTAAATAAAAGGAAATGATCGGCCTCCAACGATTATGGGGAGTTAAGGCAACATTAAATGAAAATTTGTCTAACTCCAGTTCATGCAATCGGATCGGTTGCAACGCAACCGGATCGCTTATGCCTTCTTCACTTCCAACCGGATCGGTTATGGCTCCAACCGAGCGGTTGAGCCGCCTCTGTACCCCCAGTTTTGACTTTCGCTGACTTTTCTTGATTTGAGCCTTTTTCTTTGTTTTCGCTGATGATTTCCAAGACGAAACTTGATCTTTACTTGTTGTAGATACTTAGAAATCATTGCGCTTCCTAATCATTGAGTCGAAGAGCTTCCTTACTCGACTTCCTTCCTCGGGAATTCTCCAAACGTGCATGAAAACTTCATTTCTTCATCTTTTGTGATACGTGGCTACATACACATACATGATACGCATCTTTTGCACTTTTGCAACAGTTATGAGTAAATATATCCGATTATCATACACAAAACCAACAATAACGCTACTAAAAACATGTTCATTTTGAGAGTTATCACCACTGTCTATTAAACATGAAATCTTAGATCAACTGCTTTACTATAAAATTATGAATTCACTCAACTATTGTGTTGACTTTTTAGTATGTTTTATCTCAAGCCCTTAAGGTTTACGCTGTCATGTAAAGGCGCATGGAAATATTTTTAAGGCAATGCGTCATTATCATTCGATAATACTTTTCCAACTTTTATGTTGTACTTTTATGTACGTTAAACTTGTTGAGACCTCTTTGTAAACTGTGATATTTTATATCGAAGGATAATTTATTTTAAAATGTCTTATTTAGAGTTGTTTTCTGTAATTTGTGATGTGAACTATGA
>OU343223.1:234997464-235351286 GCA_910596185.1 Chrysanthemum makinoi | reverse complement strand
CTACCCATAGGATTTGCACAAAGTGATTACGGGATATCTAGGAAGCCTAGTTGTTTTATCCAAGTTTTAACATCAAACTCTATGCTAATAAAAATACCCAATTCTTATGAACATAAACCCTAATTTCAATTTATAAGCAATTAGTGTTTTAAAAGTAAAGCATAGATATGATCAATTAAACTCGTAAACAACATCTTGCAAGCAACAATTAGCCGTAAATGTTCATATATGAAAATACCCAATTCCACGCATAAACCTTAGTTTTCAAAATCAATCAATTCGTGTATCTGGGTGATGTTTAATGATAAAAATGGTTTCAATGATGTTAGATAAACGTTTTGACTCTATCATTTTAACCAAAAACACACACCATTGATTATGTGTTCATACGCTTAAGCGTAGAACACAAAATCACACATATATGAAAATCTAACCGCTGGTTTTGAACGATTTAAAACCCTTGTTTGTATTAACATAAAGATTAATAAACCACTTACGAAATGAAGATCAAAAACACGGATTTGAAGGATGATTTTTCGCTTAGGATGATGGTTGTTGGGATATTAAATGTTAGGAGTTAATGTGTTTTTGAAAGTTGGTGAGGTATTTTTGTATAAAAATACTTTGATCATTTGACACATTTAGTCCCTCACACCTTTACCATTTACATCCAATGTCCATAACTTCCATTTTGGTTACCAAACGAAGGATATTTGGAAAGAATTTGGCGACACTCCCCTCGACTTAAGAAATAATGAAGTTTTATAAATTTTTGTCCGAGGAGTGTTAGTAAACCAGAAAAGTGACCACCATTATTAAAAAACAACAGGAATAAGATAACATGCAAGTACAAGGTTTTATGAAACCGAAAAATTATTTGTTTTCTCCCCCTCAACACTTGATCTAGAAAATACTGAATTTTGAAAGAATAAAGTGTTGACGAAAGGTTTGTACTTGCCATGTTAAAAGAAATATAGATAGAAGAATATTTTTGTTGTTTTATCTGATTTTATATTTTTGTATTTTGTTTTGAAAAATATTTACAAAAGAGGTTTTGGTGTTTGACTGGTTTTAAGAGTTCATCTAGTTCCTCTTGAGTCAAACAGCATACCAATTCGGTGGACCAACTCATTAAACCTAGCAGGAGCTAAGGCTTTGGTGAGGAGATCGCCAATTGGTATTACGTACCCACAAAAGTATAATTCAACAAGTACCCTATTCCGTGGTCCTTGATGAAATGATATCGAAGATCGATGTGCTTTGATTTCGAATGTTGAACTGAGTTATACGAGATCGCAATAGCTCTATTGTCGCAGATACATCGATTTTGTCAAATACGTAACCATAGTCTTTGAGTTGTGTTCTCATCCAAATGACTTGAGCACAACACGCCGACGTGGCTACATATTCGCTACGTTGAGGACAACGATGTACAATCTTGCTTCTTTGATTGCCACGACACGGTTTATCACCAAGAAATTGTAATGCTCACGAGTACTTTTCCTTGAATCTAAGCATCTGCGTGATCGACATCCGAAAAGCTATTAGTTCAAAACTAGAATCCTTCGGATACCAGATCCCCAAGTTAATGGTTCCCTTGATGTATCGGAGGATTCTTTTAGCCTCTAAGAGGTGGGTTTCATTGGTCTCGTACGATAACGGGAGAGAGATATCTGGCAAAACAATATCGTCTGCGCTGTTGTTAGATACATAGAGACCCAATGATACAACGGTATTTGGTAGGGTCCACCAATTTCCCATGTAAATCAGCGTCAAGCTTCTTGGTGTGAGCCATTGGTGTGGCATAGGTGTCAGCGGTTTGCATTCCAAACTTGTTTAAAAGTTCAAGGGCATATTTGGGTGACTTAAGAAAATACCGCGGGATGATTGATGAACTTGCATTCGAGAAAAAGTTTCACCCATCATGGACATTTCAAAATGTTTCTTCATTAGTTTTGCAAAAGCGATTGAGTACTTTTTATGTGTAGACCTAAAAATGATGTCATCGCGTAAATTTGAACAATTAAGATATGTGCCCCGTGATATTGAATGAAAAGAGTTGAGTCGGCGAACCTTTGGTGAAATTATTGGCAATGAGGAAGGATGATAACTTATCGTACTACCCCAGGAGCTTGTTTGAGTCCATACAGAGCTTTGTTAGGTTTGAACATGGTTCGGAACGCGGGATCGCGAATCCTTCGGTGGTGACATAAACCGTTTCTTTCGGTTGTCCATTGAGCGGTTTTGATGTCCATCGCGAAAGACCGTTATATTATATGAGCCGACGTGCGAAAAGATCGAACAGCCTCAAGGCAACCGGGCGAATGATTCTTCAAAGTCAATACCTCTTCTGTCTATAACCCCGCCACGGGCGACTTGTTTCTCGATTACGTTCCCTGACATCCAATTTGTTCTTCCAAATCCATTTGAGACCAATGACGTAGACCCCTGTTGGTCTTTCAACCGATTCCCATACTTCAAGACGTTTGAATTGGTTGAGTTCTTCTTGCATGGATTCAATCCGGTTGTCTTTTGTCATTGCGTCTTTAATGTTTTTAGGTTCGATTGGCGGACGGTGAGTGCATATATGCAATGTTCACCGTCTGTGTGAGGACGTTGTTGTCTTATTCTGGGTTGATTGGGTTGCCAATTATGTTTTCAAGAGGATGGTCTTTTGTCCAACGATGTGTAGAGTGTTGATGTTGGTATACATTGTGCAGATTTTGAGGATTCAAATGGCTTGTAGATGATGCAACATCGAGGTGCAACATTTCATTAGCAAACGGGTTAAAGAATGCATTTGGATCAAAATTTGCAGGTGGGGGTACTTCATTAAGAGCATCATCGGACGGTTCGGCGTCGTTGGATGCGGTTTGTTCAACTATTGTTGTAGAGTCAACGGTGGTGCTTCTTCAGAAGTAGTTGTCCTAGCAGTGTGTCGGTATTGGAATATGATCAGGTTGTGCGGCGGAAACATCGGATACACACGAGCGCGTTCACCAATATCGTCACCGAACAACGAGCAAATAGCTTTTCCATTTGTTGTGAGTAAGCTGGGTCTTGGTTGGTGATGATGGGGTTTGAGGGAAGTTTAGCGGTTGTGACCGGGTTTCCAAGCTGTTATGCTAAAGCCATTTTAGTAAGCTCATCGAAATTTGCATGAATCGTTTCCATAACCTGCTTTGTACGACGATTCGGATCCATAACCTTTAGAGTTCTCCAGATATCTAATAAAGACTCCAATGTCAGCTTTGGCTTTGAGCTTTCCAAAGTCATCACGATCATTATTTGGGTAACAAAGGGATCCAGATACATGAAAGTGTTTGAGGTTCGGTTTTCTGTTGTGGAGAAGCTCAAAAGGTGTTTTGTTATGGCGTTTTGTAATCATTGAAGCGGTTCTGAGTGTATGCGGTTGAGACGGCTTCACCCACAAGTAATCACGGAAGTTTAGCTTTGATTAACATCGTTCGGCGGCTTCCACTAACGCATCGGTTTCGTCTTTCAACAACTCCGTTTTGTTCTGGGGTGCGTGCAATGGATGTTTGATGCTCAATTCCCACTTTCTCATAATATTCCCGAAGAGTTTGATTCAAAAATTCAGTCCCTTTGTGCGTTCGAATTTGTCGGCGGTGTTTGGAGCTGAATTTGAATTTTCGTGAGAAAGGTGATGATCATTTGTGGAGCTTGATCTTTACTTCGAAAAAAATAAACCCAAGTCCATCTTGAGTAGTCATCAACAATTACCAATATGTAGCTTTTGCCATTAATCGTGCTACACGCATCGGGCCACACAAATCCATGTGAAGAAGATGAAGCACATGCTGAGTACGTGTTCCACCTTTGAAGGAAAATGAGCACGAGTGCTTTTTCCTTGTTCACAGGCTGAGCAGAGGTAATCTTTAGAATACCGGATCTCGGAGACCTTCAACAAGTTTATGTCGAGCAAGATTGGTAATGGTTTGAAAGTTTAAATGTGAGAGACGACGGTGCCATAGCCAAGATTTTGTTGATGTTGCCTTTGAAAGTAGACAGATGGGTGATGAAGCAACCATGTCTTGCATTGATATTGTGTACAGACTAAATTGCGAGAGCCAGACATAAGATCGTTTCCTTGTAGATCACGGATGAAACAAGTTTTCTCCCTAAAAGTAACTTCCAAATCTCCATCACGAATTGACCGACAAAAGAGATTGTGACCGAGGCCTTCCACATAATAAACCCTGCTAATTTCGATATTGCCATTGATATAATCTCCGTAGCCCATGATAGCTGCGAAGTGATCATTCCCGAATCCGACAGTGCCAATGAACTTTGCAACAAAGTTTGATAACAGTTTGAGATTGCCTGTCATGTGTCGGGAACATCCACTATCAACAATACAAAGGATGATCTGTATCACCGCATTACATACGACGCACGGATGGAATAGAAGTAGATGTGGAACCCGAAGAGTTAGAGGTTCGAAAGGGCAGTTATGTTAGAAATACACACATCAATGATTTTAGGTATCCAATTAAATCCTAGTGTATTATGTATCCATTTCTGCCATGTCCAACTAGTCTTAGCTTTAGTCTTAGTGAATGCACTAGGTGGTACTACATTCCTTGGAGGTGAGATTGGAGCTACATGGACATCAATGCGCTTTCTTAGAATCTAAGCGGGCGGTTTACCAAGCACAGACTTAGAAGAATTTATGGGCCTAGAGGTATTCCGTGTCTTAGGATTCCGTAAACGAAACAAGATAGCTCTGGCAACACATTTATCATGACAATCAGAATGCATACTTTTACGACAAATAACACAAGAAGCATCGGTGAATATCAAAAGTACTTAAAGGTTTAGCATTCGTTACAACACTTTTTCCATTATATTTGTCAGACGCAATATCTAAAGTGGGTGCAACTGAAGTCTTATTCAAAGTCCTAGGGTGTTCTTCTACTTCAACATTCTTTATTGTTCTTTTCTTAGGTCGCAACTTCCTATTCTTCCTTGTATTGCTCCTAGTCTGTGAAGTGCGGACGTTTGGAAAAGAGGCAACTATTCCTGTTTCAGTAGAGGAAGCACATTAGTATCTTGTGGTTTATCAAGTAGGCACTCGGGTTGACGTTTGCTAAGTGTTACAGGTGCAATTTTCTTAATGATGCTAGGCTGAACTTGTTCATACTTTTCTAACATTTCTCTTAACTTAATGATAGTGTGCACCAAATCTTGATTTTCAGAACGAAGATTTCCAGAAAAGTTCATGACTTCTTTAGTGTGTGTAAGATAATGATCAAGTTCGTTTGATGCTTCATCACCAATCTATTTGAGTAAATCAAATATGACACCATATTCCTTTTTAAAATTTGCAAGATCTTGTTCATATTTTGAGATTTGACATTTCAAAGACGCGTTTTGATCATCCAGTTGCTCAATTTTTGGATTAAACGTTTTGGAATGCAACTGGTTGATTTTGTTTTGCAAAGCAAGTTCACGATTGTGACAATCTTTTTGACACCATTGAAGACGACGTTTTGCATTTGAAAGCTCGTTTAACAATCGTTCATTTTCAACTTTTAAAGACTCGATCTGATGCATATTATCAGTATTCTCAATAATTTCAACGAGAATCAACAAGTATCAACAGAGATATAATCAGATGCATTAGCAATAGAATGAAACAACACAACATTATGGATATCAGCACAGATAACATCTTTCATGAGTAGATCAACATCTTTTCTCAATAATTTCTTTTTACGTTTAGTATTTGAAATCGATGTTTCGTTCTTCTCAAAACTGTTTTCATTAGACCAAGTTCCTTGTGAAAATCCCTTTCCCAATATTGTGCACAGCTTTTCAAATTTTTTACATGGGGTAAAATTCTTTTCTGAAGAATATCTCTTTGTTCTCGCGCCAAAGGCGATTGAAAATGTTCAACTTTTATTTCAGAATGAAATTCAATCTCACGTTCCAAAATTTTGAGGTCAGATAAGAAAGTGTCAAAGTATTTTATAACGTGACAATTTTCGGCTTTTGTTTTAACTTCACTAAGTGAAGGTAAAGGACCACTAATTTGTGCACCATTGTGTTGGGGACGAACTTCAGAAACTGGTGTGATAACCAAAGGTTTGTTAGAAGTATCTTGTTGTGTGACAAAAGTTACGGCTTTTGAATTGTTAAATGGTTTGTTGTAAACGACATTTTCCATTTTTGACCGACTCTCGTCATCTGCATCTAATTCCTCCATGCGATTATATTCAACAACAGTCATAATTGAATCATCAATTCTATGTTATGCACTGTAAACTTCAGGATTTGGTTTGAATGCTCTGTTTGAAAACTTATGTTTGTAATCAGCAAGAATCGGTCCATATCCATTTGGATTTGGTTTAAAAGTAAACTTTTGAATAGTTGTGATTGACTCACCATGTTTATAAACAACATTTTGAAACTCTTTGATTTTGTGTTGTAAGTCGACAATTTCTTCAAGATAGTTATCTATTCGTTTCTTGGAATGCTTTTTGTACTCAGAGAACTGTTTTTGACAAGTTAACAACTCAGCCTTAGCTTTTTGAGTTTCCAAAGTAAGAGCATTAAGTTGTTTTTTGTGTTCATGTTTCAGTTGTTCTATTTGAGACAACAAAGCAATCTTGGATGCGGCTAGATCACGTATCTGTTGTTCTAATGATTTTTCATTTTGATGAGATTTAGCAAAAGCGACTTCAAAACCTTTTTCACGTTTTTCTTGAGTTTTAAAAACGTTGATTTGTCTGATTAAGCATTCATTATCCCTAATTAACAGTGCATTTTTATCTTTTAATTGCTTGCAAATTTCCAAACGAGATTCTTGGTCTTTAATTAAGGTCAGGAGCTCAATTTCTCTATTCAACGTGAGTCTCAACATGATCATTATTTAGATCCTCAAATATAACCACGGAGTCAATTTGATTATCAATATTAACCATAAGATTATCTTGATCGTCAAATATAACTACGGGATCTATTTGATAATCATCAGAATGAGATGTAGATGGCTCATGTTGAACACTCTGATCCTTGTCGGATGGAGAAATTGGCGGAGATATCAGATCATGAATGAGTGTATTTTGTTCCGGTACCCGAGACAAGCCGTCCGTGTCATACACGGGCCTGTGTCACTCATGTGTAGAGCTTGCATTTGTGCCATCAACATCACTGCTTGCATTAGCCGCAAGTCCTCCATATCATCATCAGAATCTGCATCTGCCATAAAGCTCTGTTCTTTGTTGGTAAGAGTGCCACCAGCTTCATCCTTGGAGCCAAGAGCAAAGCCTCTTTGTGATAAGCACTGCCTCTTGTCCTCGGCTTAGGGCATGCATTAGCCATATGACCCTTCTCATTACAGTTATAACAACGAAGACCATTAACCCCATTCTGAGCATTCCCCTGTTCAACCACTTGAGCCCTTTGTTGTTGCAGAGCACCCATGTTATTCCTTCCTATAGCATTAAACCTTTGACCACCTCCCATCTGACGACCATAACCATGATTCTGAACTTCAACGCGTCCATTGTTCACAACAGCCTGATTCCTTATGTTTGATGAGGAACGAATGCGATTGTTGGATTTGTTTGTATACCGGCAGAAGGCTTTAGCAATCATAACAAATCCTTGTTGCAATTCATCAAAAGCATCAGAGTCCTCATCAGCTTCACTATAAAGTGCTTGAGCATTGTTGTTGTTGTATGGAACCAATTGAGTTTGTTGATGTGACGGATCATATGGTGTTATGGTTGTAGTTGGTTGAGGAGCGGGTTGAGGAGGAACATTAGTTTGAGCCCACAAAGCAAGTTGTTGATTGTCCAGAAGTGACTGTGGAGCCGGGAGTCCACGGATAGCCCTTTCTTTGTCAACTTCTTTTTGGTGAGGCTTCAAATAGTCGTACAACAATCCGTATATAGCATGATGAAGATTCTTAGCTTGACGGATAAAAATGACATACTTCTCCCATTTCGGACCAAGACTACTTAGGAACTTAGTGTTGACAGCAATTCGTGGCATGATGATATTGTGTTTGTCCAAATCATTGATGATGTCTGAAAAGCGGTGATGATATGACTCTAATGTCTCTCCTGGTTCAATCATGAAGTGTTCATAAGCCAAGTAGATTTTGGATTCCATGTCTTCCTGATTGAGTGCCGTGCCTTCCATTAGAAGATGAATATGTTCCCACATTGCTTTAGCTGTCTTTTGAGCATCAACACTTCGAAGGATCAGATTGGGTAATCCCAAAAGGATGTATTGCATAGCTAGTTCATCGGCTTCAAAATGTAGAAGTTCATCACCTGTGAGGTCTGAGATAGTTGTAATGTTGGTGACAGCATCTCTTGGTGGATTGGCATTAGGATCTGCGGGTGTGACAACAGTAGGCATCTGAAATGGACTTTCCATAATGACCTTCTTTAAGAACTTTCCATGTGGCTTCTTTAGATCACAAAACCTAAAGAACCTTATCACCCATTGATCATAATTTCTGGGAGTGAGCATTGGAGGTCTTTCAAGTGAGCCAGCTTCATGAATTGATTGTTGGCTACTTAAGGCTTCACACATTTTGCCAAACCATGTCGGTTCCTTCATAGTACTCCTGGATGGATGTTGATTGTAGAAGTTTGTGTAAGGTTGTACTTGAAGACTAGGTGGTAGTTGAACCATTTGTGGAGTATGTTGTTGATAAATTTATTGTTGTTGATTGAATTGTTGATGTTACGGACTTAGTTGTTGTTGTTGTTGTTGTTGTAGTTGATTATACATGTAAGGAAAGTAGTTAGAGTATGGAGGTTGAGACATGTTGAAAACTTGTGTTGTAAAATGGATCTTTGTAGTCGAATGAAACGTTGTTGATGAAGTATCCTTAGGCGTAGAAAAAACCAAGTTTAGGAAAAGTAACACTTAGGCGTAAAAACACCAAACTTACGCGTAAAAGCAATATTTACGCATAGGATTAGCTTACGCGTAAGAATTGAGAAACACTAAGATTAGGTGTAAACAGAAAGTTAGGCGAGAAAACTTATGCGTAAGATTAGCTTATGCGTAAGACAATGCTTAGGCGTAAGATTAAGCTTAGGCGTAAAGAGTTCTACGCGTAAGATTGAGCTTACGCGTAAAATTAGGGTTTTGCCCAAAAATCTTTTACACTATCACAGTGTAAAGGATATCCAAAGTCGAAGTGTTTTCAGGCTATCCAAGCAAGAAAACACCGAGTAAACCACAATAAATGAAGATCAAACCACCGATGAATTACGCGTAAGAATAGAGTTTTCTTACGCGTAGAAAGCAACCAAAATTGATTTTCTGCCCAAAGTTGTTTCTAAGCAAGATTTTTGTGATGAAACAGCTTCAATATCACCAAAATAACACAAAAATGTGAAACTTGATGATCCAAAACTTCAAAACACCTTACGCGTAAAGATGAACACGCGTATAAAATAAAGCTTAAAAGTAAGGAAAAACACGTAAAGTTCGAAAATTTTTGCTTAAAACTGAAATTTTAACACTTAAAAACGATGAAAGTACAAGAATCTTGGATTGAAAAGTGTAAAAAATGAGTTTTTAAACATGACCAAGTTTTGAACCGTGAGTTACGCGTAGAACCAAACAACTTCAAAAACAAATTAACTTTTCACCCAACTATTTGGCGAATGATACCACTGTTAGGTTCCCATATTAGTAACACAAGCATCAATATAAGAAATAGAAGACAAGATGATCGGATGAACAAGACAAACACTTATGCGTATGAATATGTAGAAGAGTTATGCGTATGAAGTGAAATGAATTGAACAACCAACCTTCAATAGAAGGTTTACAAGAGTATTTATAGGAGGGAACTAGGGCAACACTCCAAGTTCCCATCCTTTAACTTATTGGGCTTGGCCTAGGCTTATGGGCTTTCTACATAAGCCTAGCCTTGATTACTAACATAAAAGCCATATTAAGCTAACTATTACATATGAATCACTAACACTTGAAATATGGTTTAGGAGTGATTCCAACACACCCAAGTCTTCATTTCTAGAACCTAGACTACATTCCTTTACCGAACCTCTTTCCCATCCAAATCTCTACTCATTAGAGCACTCACCACCAAGGACTTCCCACTCACCAACCTTCTCGTTAAATAGGGAACCACCTACATCACCAAATAGTCCACCTTTGGAGACAAGGAATCACCATATAGAGGACTTTCCACTACCACCACCAACTCATACATCATCACCTTCATTCTTAGTGGAACCACATCCTACATCACTCAACGCACCTCCACCATCCATTGTGGAGCCTCCTCAAAACATCCAACCTCCTTCGGTTCCTAGTCTTGACAATAATTGCTCTAATTGTCAAATCATCCAAGGACTTGTTCAAGAAGTACGAAATGAGTTGCATTTCATGTTTAATCATCTCCTTGAACGATTGCACCAAATCAACAAGTCTACTCATCCTTAGATTCAAGTACTTTGATGCTTTTTAGGTTTCCGTTACTCATTAGTATTAGTAGAAAAGGTATTACAAATCATTCTCTTAGTTTTAGAGATATGTAGATCATCTCTCGTATTTTTTATTGAATGAAATTACATGTTTTATGCCATATTGTCTTGAGAATATGTTTGGTGCCTTAATACATATCTCATTTTTATGTTAACATCACTTTTCACATCACCATTGCTGTCTTAAGCTTTCAGACAGACGGATCCCTTAGTTTTGCTTAGACGGATCCCTCCAAAGAGGGAACCGTGGGATCCGTTCAACAGAAGACTTGTTTATTACTAACTTAAGTCTTATTTGCAGGAACTTATGCATTATATACTTGTTTTCTAACCTTTGTTTTGTAGATTTTCAATACACACATGAAGACTTTGACACCCTTAGCTAGGGGGAGTTTCGTGTCAAAGCAATACATTGCAAAATCATTTGCAATATCATTCACATAGGATTACATTACATGACATCCTCCTTGAAAAGTTGCAATCATCAAGGGGGAGCATATTCATCACAAAAGACGAAACCATTTGTAAACACAGTTGCAATGCACTAGTTTAGTATTTATTCTTTCTTGACGCCCTCACAAAGAGATGGACTCGTCAAGGGGGAGCTAAGTCGAGAATACTTCTCCTCACTTACTCTCTATTTTTCATCTTTCCTTTCTTTTCACATGTTTTTTCTTAAAACAATGTGTTAGTTTCTTTTCGACGCTCTTTTTGTTTCGACAAAAAGGGGGAGAAGAGAGTAAAAACTCCAATTCAAACTTTTATGAATTTAAGTTTTTCCTTAAAATAATCTTATGTTTTGTCATCAACAAAAAATGGGAGATTGCTAATACAAATAAGCCGTAAAAACGTTTATTTATATTTTACGATCTTCTAATGTTTTGTCGATAACTAACATAAAATCATTTTAACGAAACAAATAAAATACGTAAATAGTTTGAGCCAATAGTTTACTAACTCACTTACGTTTTCACATAAAACACTAAACAAGTAATAGTGCTTTCATGATTTAGTAATGCATATGTACAACAACTAGTGTTTACAAATTGGGTAGATATATACATACTTAGTATGTATTATAATGGGTAGAAGATTAAGTATTTAACCCATTGACTTAATACATTGAATGTAGTTGGGTAAAACCCAAAGTCCATGACCCATACCCATGGAGCATAACCCATGACCCATTGCATGACATCATGCATAAGTCATAATGGGTATTATCCATGACCCATGGAGCTAACCCATAACCCATGGACTAGATGCATTGCATCTTCTAGATACATTGTATCTACTTGGATACCCATGGTCCAAAGTCTAGGACCCATGACCCATGACCTATGACCCATAACCCATGGGTAAAGAGGAGCGCCCCACGCCCCAGTTTACACTGGACGGATCCCTCAAGTAAGGGATCCGTGGAACAGTAGCATGTTTTCTTCTATAAATAGTGAGCCATTTCTTCATTGTAGGTTGCCACTCCTACACATACTTTCACCTAGTATTGTAAACTCTCTAACCTCAGATCCAAAGGATCTTTCTATGTAGGTTGTGTTTGTTTTTGTGTGATTCTCTAGGTTCCTCTTAAAGACGAGATCACTACCTCTTGAAGTCAAGCAAGCTCAAGTCCATGAGTTGCCATGCTTCGTCATCATCAAGACTACTGAGGTTATCTTGTTGATAGTTCTTTCTTCCTCATTAGAAGTGTTGTGTCAAGGGCATTAGTGAAGGATGCCAAAAGGGTAAAGACGAAGGCATTAGTGAAAGGTGCCTAACATTCGTGTCAAAGGCATTAGTGAAGGATACCAAAAGGGTTAAGACGAAGGCATTAGTGAAAGGTGCCTAATGTCCGTGTCAAAGGCATTAGTGAAGGATGCCAAAAGGGTCAAGACGAAGGCATTAGTGAAAGGTGCCAAAAGATCATATCAAAGGCATTAGTGAAAGATGCCAATGGTGTACAATCGATATGGTGCATCGATGTACAAATAAAGATAGGTTGTGTCCAAGGATATTGATATCCTTGATCATGTTGTAACAAGGTGTGGGTCTCCTTTGGGATAAGTGTTGTGTAGTGTTGGGTAGTAGTTCCATCTTTGTAATGGAACTTGGTATCTAGCCTTGTACCAGATAAAGTGTAGGCGACGTTGTGATAGTTTTGGTTCTACCTCGTGGAAGAACCCGGTGTCTAGCCTTGTATCGGAAAAAGAGTAGGCGACGTTGTGAAGGCTTCTCCGCCATAAGGAGTTTTGTGTCGTGTAGTGATTACGAACTCTCGAGTAGATGACTCGGGGAGTGGAGTAGAGCAAGGAAAGTGTCCTTATAGATGAACCATTATAAACACTCTTGTCGTGGTTTTTTGTTTCTTACTCTTTACCTTTTCATTACATATTTACATATCTATCTATCAACGTCCAACATACACATGTAAATGGATTGACATAAGTCGATCTAAATATTTTAAAACGAAGTTTCAATTGGTAAAACTATTCAACCCCCTTCTAGTTTTCTACATAAGAGTCTATCTCCTTATCTTCTAAGTCATATAGACACTTAAAAATAAGCATATTGGTATAAGCAACACGAAACACTATATATTACATCCTCATAATTGTAATTACAAACTATATGATATACTTATTAACACATTTCATAAAGCAACATATCCTGTGACTAGGGCTGAGCATCAAAGGTCCAAAACCGAACCGGACCGACAAAACCGACAAAAACCGAGCCGAACCGACGGCCCGTCGGTTCGGTTTCGGTTTCATGTTTTATATGTTTTCGGTTTCGGTTTCGGTTCGGTTCGGTTCGACCCAAAACCGACAAAAACATACGTAAACACACCTAAACCGAACCGAACCGACGGCCCGACATAAAACCGAACCGACCCGACGACCCGTCGGTTCGGTTTCGGTTTAGGTTTTTTATGAATTTTGGTTTTCGGTTTTGTCTGTTCGGGTCGGTTTTGGACCGACGCTCAGCCCTAGTCACAGGTACTTATTTGTTATGTACTTATAATGGTTGAATGTGGGTTTTGGACCGGCTACAGTCACAGATACTTATAAACACTCTAAAAGTAAAACATATAACTTGAGTTTTAGGTTGAATGTGGATTTAATGTCTTTTGTTATGTACTTATTATAAATGAATTACGATTATAACTCAAATGTCATTGAAATTGACGTTTATAACTTATATATCGTTGAAATTGTCGTATAGTTATCTCTATGTTATTTTTATCATATTTTAGATCCTTATATAATTTTTTTTATCTAAACTACTTAAATCGACAAATCACCAACCTTATTTGCTGCTTGTCTTATTTACTTAAACAAGTTAAACGGGTCACAAGCGAATTACACGTGTTATGTAGGTCTGAGTTAATGTTTAGTTTCTTGACACGATTAATAAATGAGTCGTGTTTGAGTAGAGGTTGTTATACAAACCCGTCAACCCACGAACCCGAATAGGTTAGCCCAAACACGACTTGATTACATCTCTAGTCGTGGCCCCTTCAATTTTTTTTTGCCACAAGTACATTTTTAACCCTTACACTTTGTGGTAATAGCCATTATTAGAAGAAATGTGTAATAAAAATGTAAACGGACCTTCTAAAATAAATACATTACAGTTTGGCTCATCAAATTAAACTTATCAAGTTTCGTCTATGTATATAATGGTTATGGGGTAAATAAAAACAACTAACTTATGGAATCACATAAAAAATGCTCTGCTAACAGGAACGAACCCAAGATTGTTAAGAAGGTGTTGCATAAAAAAATGTTGGGCTAACTAAAGTTACACCGTAAGAAATGATCAAAGTAGCAATTTTTTTTTAGGGTTACACGTACAAAAAAAACGTCAATTTTGAAATCTTTTTGAACTTCGTGACCTAAGATCGGGTGTAACTCGTGCACACCCTGCATACATGTGGTCTGTCCATGTATGCTAATTCTAAGTTTGGGTTAAATGTCAATAAAAGAAAACTACTTTGTAATCATTTCTTAGTCTTAGATTGTTTTGTAACACTTCAAAGGGTAGTTCACCAATAATGTACTGTTAATTTGAATCTAAGCTTTTCTTTCGAAATCTATTCTTATTTCTTGGAATTCTTGCGGTTCATCAAACATGCAGGTCTTAAAAGCTTTAAGCTATTTGAGTTAGTAAATCAAGGTCGAATTAATAGCATAATTATATATAATGGATTATTGTCGTTAATAGAATGCCAGCATATGAGATGTTCATCAACAGAAAGATCAAGGATTCTCTTAGCTGAGACATACATATATATATAAGATATAAATTAGTTGTGTACGTGCTTTTTCATTTTAAAATAAAAAAACTACTAGCGAGTTAATGAAATATGAAATAAAAGATTGAAAAGGGCATATCTTATCCCATACACATTCTCATTGCTTAATTACAATTACAAGTAGCAACAATGTGTGTGAGACAGTATGGTCTATTAATTAACAATCACTGTTCATAAGAACAAAAATGAAATGAGCAAAAATACAACAATATTAAACAAAGATCATCAGAGGGCACTTAGCCTAGAGGTATGTAAGTAGTAGATCAACCAAAACCAAAATGTTATGGGTTCAAGTATCGACCAAGACATGTGTGATGTAGTACATGTAAGATAATAAGTGGTTTAGGTGTGTAAGTAATTTGCCTTTAAAAAAAAAAACTACGATTAACCTTTTTTTGGCTACCTTCCATCCAATTTAGTGAGAGTGACTTCGTTCACAGACGCAAATTCATCGTGGTTGATAGGTAACTCTACTTCAGACGATCTTGGTCCAATATTAAATCCTGGATTTCTCGGTTGTGGAAGCTGTCCAACGTCGCTGCTTAACATTAACAATACTTTTGACATATCTGGTCTTTGTTCGGCTTGTTCTTGAACACATAATAATCCGATCTGTATGCATCTTAATACTTCATCTTTTGAAAATTCGGCTCCTACGGTTTTATCTAATAGTTCTAAGCCATTTCCTTCATCCCATAACTTCCATGTCTGAATATTGGTGTTAATTATTTGGTTAGGAACACGGCATTTTGAAGAAGAAAAAAAAGTGATTAATTAGCACTTACGTGTCCAAGGAGGTTATGTTGGTTATCTGGTAAGTAGAATCCTCGGTTCCTTTTGCCACTCACTATCTCCAGCAGTAAAACCCCGAAACTAAAAACATCTGATTTTATTGAAAATTGACCGTCCATTGCGTATTCAGGTGCCATATAACCACTGCAAAATATTTATATTAATAATAAGTAAAAAACGAAACCTATCTAAAAAGTCCGTGCAAAAGCTACAAAGGTACGAATCTTACCGAGTTCCGACCACTTTCTTTGTTTCTGCTTCGGTTTGATTCTTTCCAAATTTTCGTGCCAAACCAAAATCCGATATTTTTGGTTTCATTTCTTTATCTAGCAAAACATTGCTAGTTTTAATGTCCCGGTGAATGATTCTCAATCTTGAATCTTGATGAAGATAAAGGAGTCCCCGGGCGATCCCAGATATAATATCAAACCTTTTTTTCCAATTAAGTTGTGCACTTTTTTCTTTATCTATAATATAAATTCAAGAACACGTTAATGTAACAAAAAATGTTGAAACTTATGAGTGAAATGTATAAAACCATGAATCCATCAAGAAACTCACCAAAAAGAAACTTATTAAGACTTTTGTGTTCCATGTACTCATATACCAACAACTTTTCTTTTTCAATGCAGCAACCTAGTAATCGTACTAGGTTTCTATGTTGAAGTTTTGCGATTAACCGGACTTCATTTTTAAGCTCCTCAATCCCTTGATCTGAAGTTTCTGAAAGTTTTTTTACAGCCACAACTTCACCTTTTGCTAAAACACCCTGATATCATTAGCAACAAAAAGATTAGATTTTTACCTAAAACGTATGATAAGATATTTTAAATGGTTGTACAGTGCAATAATTTACCTTGTAAACAGATCCAAAACCACCATGGCCGAGCTTATTTTCATTGGAAAAGTTGTTTGTGGCCATATCCAAAGTTTTAAAATCGAACAAGGGCAAATCTAGTTCGTCACCTGTCCTTTCATCAAAACGGTCATTTTTACTTGGCACATTATTCCCTTCTTTCATCAAGAAATCAATTCTCTTAAATAGACCTAATATAGACCACACATTTACTTCACAAGTTCAACCTTTTACTATATAAATCAACAACTAACATTAATACTTCTGAACTTTTTGGCTGCAACAACTCTAAGTGTAGAATTGAAGTTATCTTTGAATAATATAATTATGAATTGTTTTATATGTTTACTTAACTGATTCTTACTGATTTTAATATATATATATGGACCAATATGTTGACTCTAAGAACTCAAAACTTACCTTTTCCATGCATCCTTGAGTTCTTCAACCGCTGCCTTCTTTTCCACCTTACTAAAAGTAGTATCACCAGAATTATTGCAAATACACCAACAATAATGGCGACGACGACGATCATGACAAGATGGTTTCTGGAGCCCTTTCCAGAAGCCTTGGTTGTCGTCGATGATGGGACTGCAATGAAATAACAATTGATAAATAGTGTCTAGTCAAAACAGTATGAAACATTAAGTTAAGATCTTCCAGGGAAATCTTTTTCCATCGAGTCTAAGATAACTGTTCTCTATGTAATTATAGTAAACGAGATGCAAATTACAACATTTATGAGTAAACGGGTGAGGTTTTCATTATCCGGGGAGGGAAAGTCTTGACTCAACTGGGGCATCCCCATAACTGTTTCTAATCATTGTCCTGGCCGCTCTCAAGATGTTACCTAATGACCTGGTAGACCTCTAACGAGGAAATCAGGACACCTAACCACTAGATCACCTTGATAGTGATTAAAGGTTGAAGTTATATATAGCGTAATATTGACTACCTAATGTTAATAGGAATTTAAGTAATACTCCTTTCGTCCCAAATAGTTGTTCACTAACATATTTCAACAAATCAAAAAAGACTTTAGTACGAATTTCTTAAACTTTACGCAAATTGAAAGTGGACTCATAATTTGGGACAAAGGAATAATAAATAAAAAAGATACCAAGATATAAATGAAAAAGGTTCATGTTATTAATTAATCATTAAATTTGAAACATTTTTCACATATTTTCGTGGACTTTATAAGCAAAAATAGTATCCAGTCACATTTGACCAACTTCTGTGCTGAATTTGTTGGTTTGGATTTCTGATGGCTTTACTAGTATACAACTAAAAGCCAACAAACAATGTTTTTATATTAGTTTCGGGTTGAAATTAAACAAAATTGCACACAGGTACAATACTAGTTCATTTTTCATAATTTTTTAGCTAGGTCAACAGAGTTGATTTGATTATAAAGACATTTCTTAATTATTTCTATCACATCAATTGCTCTTATTTTATTTTCATATAGACGAAAATAACGTACACACTCATATATGCAAAGGAATGATACAATCGAGCCAATGTATTTCAATAGTGCAACAAATACTTATTTGCGTTAGAAGACAGTGAAGGAATGATAACGAAGTTGCCATCATTCTAGAAGAGATGCGTGAAATATGGTTGTCCATATGTCAACAGGAGTTACAATCATCAGAAAATTATACATTTCAAATCCACTTGTCGTTGTTGCTAAGAGTTCTTCTTTTAGGCTTGTCTACGCACTAAACCTCTATAGGAATTCTGAAGACATCCTTTTATTGCTTATGATTAGACACATATCTAGCTTAGTTTCGTGTCTTTGCTGCGTCCCTAATTGTATGCATTGTACCGTTAAATCCCTTTTACTTTGTTGCATTTCAAACAGCCACATGCATAATATTGAGATCAATAACAAAACACAAACTGAGCCTAACATAGCCTATTCAAATTCCACTTTAAGTTTGTTTATAGACTGTCAAAAACACTAGATGACCTCAAGCTTAAATAATCACTCACACCATATTTTCCTTGGCATCACTATTTATAAACAAAAATAACCACAATTATTCCCTTGGTGCAACATACCTAACTTGAATGTTATACATATCAAGTTTTCCTTTTTCTTTAAGTAAATCTACAAAGCAAGTTTCTACCATGATTGCCCTACTATTAACCTATAAAGCTCTTAAGTTTCATGATTAACTCAATTATTACCAAAACAATTTGTGATAGGTAGGTTTTTGACTTTTTGAAGCATGGAGCCCAAATATACATAGATTGTTTGAAGTGCCAAAACTACTTTTACCACTTTCATGATTTCATTAATTTTAGATAACTTACCGAATATTACAGTAATTAATGACTATACACTTTCACTACTAAGCTGCAAAATTAAGAAAAAAGGTATAGTTTATTAATCTTTCGGTGTAAAATGTAAAGGGTGGCTAAAGAAATTCACGAGTAACATGTAACATTGGTGGTCCACGTTTACGGGTGTTTTGGAAGTTAACAAATGGTTATGTATAATAATAGTATAGGCAAAACTGTGTTTCTAAAAGCAAAGTTTCTACCATAAACTAGGTTATGTTTAATACATAAATAAAAAAACCTAAATGTATATTTGTTTTCAAAGTAGCGCTATAATTAGATATAATTTACTACAAAACGCACTTATCACTATGTTTGGTCTGCTCTTTGATTTTTAACATGCGTGAAGGTTGAAAGGGGTGGTGTTCCTTCACCCACCATATAACACTGTACATCATGAATTTTGGTATCATCTACACCAAGTTAGTGGTCAAGTTACATCAATGTTCATATATAGCATTACAATTTTAGGTTTTTCTTTTTCGGTTTTAGATAGTTATTTCCGTATTTGATTTTTGGTGACAATCGTCAATTTAGTTTCATGTTATCTGTCTTTGTAATTTTATATTTGACAACAAATTTTATTTTTTGAACGAAGACAACAAATTATTCTAAAAGCATCTCTGAAATTCAATTTGGTTTGAAGAATATTATGTCTCAGAAACGACGGGCTGTATCATATCATGTAAAACTAGACTAATGCATGTCACTTATTTTAAACCAGACCTTAGACTTATGTGTATAGTTGACGACCCTATGATTAATCACTACATTGGTGACTTGCTTTTGTTATTTATTTTGATGTATGTTGACATCTATCGATCCACATTAGATTTATGTGTATAGTTGACGACCCTATGATTAAAGACATCTATCACGTGAGGTACTAATTGGACCACATTGATTCAACACATATATCATACCGACATACCATTTCTTTTAAAAAACTAAAGAATTTACCAAGATTATAAGTTGTCATGCTACTAAGCATGTAAAACTAAGATTAAGATAAGATTAACTTTCAAGGCATGACGACACTACTAAGTATAACAACATGTATTAAGATACGATACAAGTTGTTAGCACATGGATCGATCCATGGGTAAGATACCAATATCAACAACTTGTATCGCTACCTTGCGGCCAATAAAAGTACTTTTCATAATTTAATTGAGGAAACGTACCTAAATCACAAGCCGCAACTCTAATGTAAAGTTCTTGTCCACCACCTTCAGAATCAGCATATTGTCTCATATCGATAAGACGATCCACTTCCCACATCACACAACCTGACCCGCCTCGAGTAATATCCATATTAGCATACGCAGCACACGAACAATTCTTTTTACAAATTGCACCACACGTCGTCAAATTCATCGTTTGATCAACAAACACTTTTGAACTCTCGGGCAATTTCATATTCTTTAATTGCAAAAATCCATCCGACCCACAATCCAACTTGGAACTCCTAACACACCCGTCCGACCCATCTCGTAAATCCCAAGCTTGTTGGTTTTTTGGTACAAACCCCTTCATACATTTACAAACGGGAGAAGAATTTGTGTCACAAATTCCATAAGGGCCACATTGTTTGTAATAATCACATTGATCACGTGGAGCAAACCAGGACTCGCTCCATGTTTGTGACGAGTTAATCCATGTAAAACGTTTAAGAGAACCCGATGAGCTCATGATTAACCTCGAATAAACTGAATTATTTAACATTTTAAATGAATACGAAATTTCATCCGAATTATCTATGAATTCAAACTCCATTACACTATTATTAGTACTTTTCATTTCGGGTACACCACCAAGTTTTCTCCCGTTCCATGCTCCACTCCGGTACCATTCTGTTTTGTTCTTCCATAAAAGAACCTCTGGGAAGCCAACCGTGTTCATTTTGAAAGAACAATCACCAGATCCTACATGGTCATTGATACACGAGTGAAATTAATTACGAAACTAATGTGTGTGGAACCAACCCAAGTATTCAATGTATGGTTAATAACCTTTTAAAGCACTATATTTGTCAATAATGGTAGTTCTGCGTAGCGAACTAAAAAAATAACTCTTTTAGATATTAATGTTGACATTTTTGTCTTTCTTTAAGTATTATGACCATATTATGATCATTTTACCCTTTCTAAATTTTTTTCGAAATGTTTTTTTTTTCGAATTTTTTTTTCCAAAATTTTTTATTTCGAAATACTTTTTTTTCGAAATTTCTTTAAAAAAATTTCGAATTTCTTTTTTTTTTTTGAAATATTTTTCGAATGGTAAAATGATCATAATACTTAAAGAAAGGCAAAAATGTCAACATTAATATCTAAAAAAGTTATTTTTTTAGTTCGCTATGCAGAACTGCCATTCTTAACAAGTATAGTGTTTTAATAGGTTATTAGCATTTTAGAAAACTATACAAAATATCTAGAAATTTATTTGTTTTCATTTATACCAACTACGGCCTAAATGCCAAATATTTGGATAAACATTAATAGATGGGAAAAATTGCAACACAATCGGCGTTTGAGAATTCTCTTCTCTTTTAGGCTATGTTTGGCACATGAGATTATGGAGAGATTATGCTTATTTTTTCAAAAAATAAGTTAACTAAAAATTAATCTTCGTTTGGCAGACATAACTTATAAGAGATTATTAAAAAAATAATCTTTCATAGTTTCTGAAAATAAAAAGTTACTTCATGTAGCTTATAAAAATAATCTCTTTTTTATAATCTTTTTCAAAGACCATCAACAGCACCAACACCAGTATCAGCACAATCTATTTTTGTCAAACATAATGCGGACGAGTAGTTTGAAATATTTGGATGAACCAAATGAAATAAACTGATTTCAATGCCTGTGCTCGCTGCAGGTGTGTATAGATATGGAAAATTCTACTTCATTTCATACTACGTATCTTGATTTTTCTAGTTAATTGGGAAGGCGTTGTATAGCTCTGAAAATGTGTTTAAATTCAAATTTACTCTATAATTCTAAATATTAGTTATAAATTAGAAAAGTCACTTTCCTGTTTTCTAAATTCCTTTCCGAAAATATATGATTTTTACACATTCTTTTAGGTTTTCAGTTTTCTTAGAAAACTTTTCAAGAAATAAATTTTACTCCGTATTAGTTTGAAACTAAATGCAACCTGCTTAAATCTATTCATGAACTTTTAGCATAAATCAACCAGTATTTTGTGAACTACGGACGTAAAAAAAAATTAGAAAAAAAAAAAAAAAAAAAAAAACTTCATTAACCTAGCTATGAAATAGCATAATTTTCAAGAAAAGAACACTAAAAATATTGTATCATGTAATAAACTATGGAATACCTGGATCGTCATTGCTCTTCCATGACTGCAAAAAGCGATTCGTTCCAGTTTTGCGGTTCCACCCAAGTTTCATACCAGGTAATAAAGTATCCGTAGGATTTTCAAAGCTTTGCCATAAATAATTACTCGGGTTCTCATCATTCTCACGCCGGATCACAAAGTTACCAGAATCCAAAAGTTGTGCCACAGTCCTATTAACTCCTACAAAAGATTGATTAGAAGACCACACCGTGTTTTCAACTTCATCCGAAAGTATAACATTGCCGTCTTCACCTATAGCGAGACTCCCGGATACTGAAGTTAATGGCGTGTCTCTATTAGCTACCCAAACATATGTTTTTGGTTCAATATGTTTGTACCATATTCCTACATATGAATTATCATGAAAGAACCCCAACTCGAAAGATTGATCGTTAGAGACTAAAGTTTGGTTAATTGTAAGTGGTGTTATGGGTGTGATTGTATCAATGGCTTGAGCAATATAGGGGAATAAAAGAGTGGATATGAATATGATCATGATTTTATGAGCATGGTGTTTCTTCATATTTTCTTGTGATACAGATTTAATGAATGTAGCGCTTGTTGATTGTGTTTATTGGATTATGGCTCTCGGATTTTGGTTATAAATTGGTATAAATGAATTTTCTTGGTGAAAAAGATAGTATAAGGATGTGTTTATTTAGTTGATCTCATTTTTTTTTTAAATTTGGAAAGTTTTGATTTTGTTTCTGTTATTGAAAGATTATTATGATACGTATTAAGTTTGAATCTTTGTAAAGATTTTCAAAGGTGTTGTGTTAGAAAAAGAAAGGATATCGTGTAATAATGTACTAGTTATTATGTTTGTCCCTTGCCACAAATACACAAGTGGGGCAGTTTTAAGAAATATTGCAAAATAATTTATTATTAATATAACAAAAAGTTAATATGGTTGGAGGTTCTTGAAAATTATTTTGACATACAGTAGTAAGACTCGGTATTTGACAATAGTTTTAAAACACCATCAATGTGAATCTTTGTTGGGTCAACACTAAATAGTTTCACGTTTAATCATAGAGTCGTCTTTGGATAAACAAATTAAAAGTAAAAGAAAAAAAACTAATGAAAGATAATATATTGATTAATTTCTGAACAAAGATATAATACCAAACTCACCTTTTTTTCATTTATATTCTAAATCATGAATTTAGTTATTCGTTATCATTAGCCAAAATAGACCAAGATTTATAAACTAAAAATCTTGTGTAAATATTTTAGACGCAAAATCATAAGCTCCAAAAACAAAACTTTGATAGATATAGTAAAGATTTGAGGCATTAAATAGAAATAAAAGTAAAATGAGAAGTATGAGAAATAACCACAAGAAATTTCAGATGCACCTATAAAGAAAGATGCACCTCCCATGAAATTCTTCTTCTTCATTTTTAAATGTGTGGCTAGAAACATTTCTCATTCTTCTTATACTTAACCATAAATCTTGAATTATATATCTATATTTTTGTATGTATATTTATATAAAAATTGAGTTTCATGCAATCAGTGCATGTATTTGTGATTATAAAATAAGAAATATAATATATTTTATAAATTGATTTTAGATTAGAGTTATTTTACATACTAAATTTTTTTTCACATATTAACGGACTCATCCACACCCTTTATCTAAAAAGAAATCAATGGTTTAGATTAAAAATATTTTAATATTTTACATATTTTTTATAATTTAAATATCTCTTAAATCGTTAATCGTTAAGCGAAAGTAAATACGCTATCGCAATGAGAATTTTATTATCTTTTTATAAGCGGGACTTTGATATACATTCAACAATAAAAGAAAAAATTGTTTTCTTTTCACTTTTTCGATCTTTTTAACTCATTTGTTAAAACTTGCATGAGAAATCACATGTGATTAAACACTAACTTGAATATTCTAATAATATCACATGTGATGTTAATTTTAATTCACATATGATATTAGTGTTAAATCACATATGATATTACACATCATATGAGATTTAACACTAATATCATATGTGATATTATTATAATATTCAGATTAGTGTTTAGTCACATGTGATTTTTTCATACAAAATTCAGTAAGAAAGAAAAAACGGTAAAAAAAATGAAAAACACGAAAACATTTTTTGTCGAAAGCATATCAATGTGCCTATCTATAAAAAGATAATTAAATGCTTGTCGTAATTATATATATATATTTTTTCGTTTAACGATTACCGGTTTGAAAGATATTAATATTTGAAAAAAAATATATGATGAAAGTGAGTTTTTTTAAATTGTTGTGATTAATCCCATTCATTAAATCAAATAAAGATGAATGACGAAGATTGATCATTTGACATGTAAAAAAGTTTGATATGTAAATGATCTATAATCATTGGTTTTATAAAAATTAAGTTTGATGCTATAAATCGTTTTTTAACAAAGATAACATTATATAAACCAAACCAACAAAATAGCAAAAGAAGACATCTCAACCCTTAAGACAATTAAGGGGAAAAGGACTTAGCTATTGTACAACGGGAAGAGATTGTCTCAAATTGATAAAACAACTTGAGTCAAGTTAGACGTTTGTGAGCTATTGGATTTGATCCAATGACTCAAATCAAAAGAACTTATTTTGATTTGAGCCATTGGATTAAATCTACTTCCCCAACTTGACTTAAGTTGTTTTTACAACTCGAGACAATCTCCTACCATAGTACAACACCCTTTGCGCATAGAGCAAATTTCCTTAAAAAGAACGTCCCATAAATGCTAAAAAAACCACTTTCTAAAATAGACTTAGGCAACTTGGGCGACTCCATTAAATTTGACACGTGACACATTTTCTTATTAACAAAGTACATGGGCGATGAGCGACTTGTAATTTATCAATAAAATATATGACATGTGCCAAAATTCTAGTGGAGTCGCCCAAATTTATTTTGGGAAGCCACTTTTTTAGATATTTACGGGACATTCTTTTCATTTTTTTTTTGCCATTTTTAGAATTTTCTCTTGTGCTTAATCAAAGGCTTAAAAAATAAATGGAGTAAATTGCAAAAATCGTCCTTGTGGTTTGGCCAAATAATATGCTTACCGTGTGCAAGTTTTAAAAATTTATAAACACGATTTATCCGGCTATTACTATAAACACATACGAGCAAGTATATTCGTTCGCGATAGCAAAGGTGGGTAAGTCGAGATCGTCCCAAGGGATTTTGCTTTTTGAAATTGTTTTAAAGGATTGGTAACAAGAAAGCTTTGTCAAGGCTTTCTCCAAAAATGATGGTTTTAGTAAAATTCAATATAAAGAAACATATACTTGTGTGTAGTCTATAGGAAATCATAGTAAGTGTTCATGAAGGCTTGGTGTAAACTCTTGATATGATGCACAAATCATAAGCAAATGATTTCCAAACCATGGTTTATGTTTTGTAAAAATCATTTTAAGAACAATAACATATAGGTAATCCTTTCGGTCCTTATCCTAATGATTATCCTTTAGAAAATCCATTTGTTTGTAAAATGTTCTTATTAAACTCGTTCCTACGAATCTTTCGACCTTTCGTGATGAAAATGTTTCTAGTCTTGTTTTAATAAGTAAACATGGTGGTTGTCAATCACCATATCCCCATACTAGTTTGTCACTCAACTTTTTGGAATAAAACACAAGAGAAATCCTTTCGGTCCTTTTTCTTAAAACATGTTTTACCGACAAATCAAACAAGACTAGTAGTTTTCCAACAAACTTATTTAAACAAGATCATATATACATGCATCACATATGAGAACACTAGTATGATTTCCTACATCCTTACACACAAGTATATTCAAGAACTACTCCATGATAATTATAACAAAACACATGTAATAACAAAGTAATTCCAATAACTCAAAAGAATAGAAATCCATAACAAGTTTCATAGAATACCTAAACTTTTGGGATTACAAGAACTAGAATTCGTGGATTATAGCAACCACACGCCTCCAATCACCTAGCTTAACCGTATAACTCCGAATGATCAAAACAATGGATGAGAATGAGTCTCTCCAACCTCCTGGACGTTTTACAGTGATAAATAAACTTTTGGGATGAATAAAATGGTTGGTAATAGTTTTGGTGTAAACTATTACACTTTGGGTTGTGTCACACCTAGACTACTAAGTCTAGATTCATTATATAGCCATAGAACTATAACTAACTGGCCAAAAACGTTCTCTACAAGTAAATAACAGGAAATGATCGGACTCTAATGATTATGGGGAGTTAATGCAACATTAAATGAAAATTGTGTAACTCCAGTTCATGCAACCGGATCGGTTGCTACGCAACCGGGTCGGTTGCGGGCTCCAACCGAACGGTTGGGCGCTGTCCGTACCGCCAGTTTTGACTTTCGTTGACTTTTCTTGATTTGCGCCTTTTTCTTTGTTTTCGTTGATGATTTCAAAGACGAAACTTGATCTTAACTTGTTGTAGATACTTAGAAATCATTGCGCCTCCTAGTCATTGAGTCCAAGAGCTTCCTTACTCGACTTCCTTTCTCGGGAATTCTCCAAACGTGTATGAAAACTTCATTTCTTCATCATTTGTGATACCTAGCTACATACACATACATAATACGCATCTTTTGCACTTTTGCAATAGTTATCAGTAAATATAACCGATTATCATATACAAAACCAACAATAACGCTACTAAAAACATGTTCATTTTGAGCATTATCAAATTCCCCCATACTTAAGTTCTACTCGCCCTCGAGTAGGTCTAAGATTTGCAAAAATCGATTTCAATGGTCTTGATACCGTGATTCCGAAAATTTAACAATCATCTCAAAAGAAATAATCATTAATTTGCTTTGTAATATGTGAAAACTTTAAAATGAACCAAACACTTTAGATAATACAACTAGAACACCTCACGAATGATTTTAAGAATTCACTCAACACTCATATATTGGTGGTATATGTAAATCACTCAATGCCTAGTCATGATCAATGCTTTTTACCATAAGCTTGTACAAGTATCAAAACAAAGAAAATAAATTCATCAAAGAGGGCTTTTATTCGGGTTATAACGTTAAGGCTTCGGGTTTATAAAAGGTATGGATAAGGCATGGGATAGTTTATGAAATTGGTGTTAAAGAAAAATAAAGTCAAGTCGAAACCTCCATGTTGGTAGTCATCATACAGACCGCAGTCCCGAAAATGATTATATCTTCTCCTCTTCACATATCGATCTCCAAACATATATAACTCAATTTAGCTCATTGGCCAATCAATATTCTTCATATACCACGGGATAGAATATGGAATACGCATATTGGGTCATAAGCAAGCATGTGAGTTATCCAACTCCAAATATTTGACCAACAATAATCTTCCGTCACATCCATCCTGCAAAACAAAACTGCAAAATACGCAATACACAAAACAAAACAAACAAACAATCCAAATGCTACTAAAAATATGAAAAATAAACAAAGTATGATAATCATCCTAAAGAAATAGTTAAGAGATAGACATAATATTTTTCAACACAATAACCATTGTTCTCGAAACCATAAATCAAGAATGATCCCCGATCATTCATCATCCTCACTCATATCATCACCTTCTTCATCATCGCTTTTGGTTTCATAGTTCTCCTCATCAAAGATTGTGTAAACCTTTCTCTTCTTCTTCTCCTTTGCAACGCCCGATGAAGATCCTCCAACATCATAGCTTGATCCTCCAACCTCAGGTAATCTACCATATGCAGGCACAGGGTCAGGAAATGGTGCATATCCAGGATATGGATACGGATAGGGTCCAGGATAAGAAGTGTAGGGGAAAGGATATGGTGGAACATTGGGTGGATTGTAGGGTGGCAACTCGTAATTGGCTTCTTGAGCCATGTGTTGAAAAATCGGCATTGAATAATCATTGATGTAATTGTTTCTCAACATCATCGAATCTCTCCAAACTTCCCTACACTGAATTTCATTCAAATGTTGGTTCCACTCTCCCCAACCTGAGTCAAAACTACTAGACGTACCCGTTTGCATGTTTCCCATCGGTATATTGCCTATTGGCACATTTCCTTGCTGATGTGGTGGTTGTTGTTGTTGTGGTTGTTGTTGTTGCGGTTCAATCCATGCTCCTAACGTTTTCGTCTTTTTATTCAAAGCATTTCCAAAACCATTTGCATTCCAAATCTCACAAAACTTTGGCTCTCCACACTTAGCCAATTCACTACTATTGTAATACCCAAGATTCCTTGCCAACCTTGTCACAAAATGGCCTCCACAAATGTTGCTATTACCTTTGATTCCCGGGGCTCTCCTAGACAAATACTCGGCTATAAGCCAAGCCGCATTTCCGTCCTTAGTTTCCTCCAATAACATCATAACCCACAAGTCCGGCTTATGACATTTGTCCCTGCTTCCAACTCTATGAAACGGCCCAGTTACTAGCAACTTGTGTAGCACTCTCATCAATGGATTCCTAATGGTTGCAGCATTCCTCCTAGTACACGAAGGATCTCCCACTCGATTCTAGTAAGCGGGGATGCTAGGGTATTCTTTTTCAAACCTCCTAAGCCTCGAAAAATGAGCTTCAAACAATTTATGCTTTACCTCATTCGGTTCATACAAGCCAAGAGCAACAGCAAAATTCGGCAATGTGTAGGCGTGATCCTGCCCACATAGCCTAAACCAAACACAAACTTCTTCCATGATGTTTCGAACACTGACCTTTCTTTCAAAGTACATGGTCGAAAAGAACTCCATACACCATTCACGATAAACCTCTTCATTAATGCTAAACGCTCTTTCCCATGACAAACCATCAAACGAATCCCCATCAATCGGATAGACATAAGACATCCGCATCATTTTACGCAACTCATTTTCACACTCATACTCGGTAAACAAATCCCAATCAATCACCCTTGGAAACAAACATGTCCTATTTTGCAACTTTGATAATCGTTCTCGGAAAGCATGTTTCTCCTCGTTGGTGAGATCTTTGAACTTCAAGTTTACATTCGCCTCCATCTTCAAGCTATACGTGACTTTCTTCCTTGCGTTCCTTTGGCAATACTTGGCAATAAGCGGGTTTAGTGGAACCTCTGTCGAGCTCGAACAACCTACAACATTTCTCTGTAGAAATCATAAATATAAGTCAATATAAGAGTGTTAGAACAAACGGGAAGGTCTATGGAAGCCTCTAAGGTCTACTTCAAAAATTCAAAAATTCAAAAATTTTCAAAACAGAACGTGGAACCGGATCGGTTGAGGAGCAACCGGATCGGTTCCACCTGCTTCCTCTATCCAACCGTTCGGTTGCGCTTCACAACCGGATCGGTTCCTCAACCTTCAGAAAAAAAAAATTCTTCCAATCCATTTCCTAATCGATTCTTCCAATTCCAATTCACTCCTAGACTGCATTCTAACATTATCAATGATTCCCACATCCTCAAATTGTTCTTAATTCGTTTCCAAAGCTTCCAATCATCAAATATTCATCTTGCTTAGAACTTAACAATCTCAACCTCAATTCTCAATTACTTGTTCTAATCAACAACGTGGCATCTAAAATTCATTAAAAACGCATCATCTACCAACTAGGAATCATCAATTGCAACTTAATTTGATTCAATGGCATAACCTAATTAAATCCGAAAATTCAATCATCAAATACTCATTCCATATTGAATCAATCACTACAATTCTTTTTGCAATGCAATCCTATATCAATTACCAACTTAATCCTAAAAGATTACAACTTAATTCGAATTCTATCAAAAACCCCCAAATTAGTGAGCTAATTTGTAATTCGAATCAAATGCTCTAATTAAACCTTAATTAAGTTAATTGATTGCAGATGCTTACTTGCTTAGGTGCCATGATGATCTTCTACAACTTTTACAATCTTTAAATAACTTCTAATGGTTGAATTTTGCGAAACCTAGCTGGAGGATTAGTGTGTGTGTGTGTGTTTTTCTGGAAAAATTGAATTTTTGGTATATATACTTGTATGCAACCGGATCAGTCATGGACACAACCGTTTTGGTTTGCATTTTTGCAGAATTTTGCCTTTCTCACGTTACTCTAGCATTTTACCTTCCAAGCAACAATCGTTTACTCAAAAATCTGATTAAAGATGCACACAACATTCATCCAACCATTTGGAAATTCAACAACATCTAATCTCAAAAACTAAATCATCATACTCATAACTTAAACTAAAACTCAAAATGCATTAATTAAATAACTTCAAAATAAATAGAGAAAATAAAAATGAAATGAAAAATAAGAAATCCTAAATGCATAAAATTAAAAGTTCATGAAAATCAAGCAAACAATTGCTTGTTATTATGGTGCTTTGCTTCTCCTTATTACTCCTCGAAATACTCATCCTTAAGATGTCCTCACTTAAAAATTTCCCGGTCAATTCACGATATGTTTCGTAAGTTTTGAACTTCCTTATAAATCTTCTCCCATCCGAGCATAGTATATCAAATTTGACGTGCCATTCTCAGTCTCCATCCTCTCTTTTGTAAACACTTGACCCCTCGGGTCCCCATTCCAAATTTTTGAGTTGAACCGGTAGAAAACCTAAGAAATTGGTTAGCTTCTTGTTAACAAGGATGTTTTTGAATGGATTGTAAAATGCTTCCACCGCTAGTGCGCGTTCCATCTCATCCTCAATATCAAAGTATGGTGGAGCTAGTGGTCCATACATCGGGTTTCCATGGACATCACGTCCAATTTCAAAACAAGTCAAGTCATCGTCCGCTTCCATCAATTCTAAATCTTCCATGAATTCCACAACTGGTCCCCTCGGTTTGGGATAATAGGTTTGTTTTGAGATTCCGTCATCGATTGTCATCGTACCCCTACCCATATCTATGATTGCACCACATGTGCGTAGGAACGGTCTTCCTAGTAGAAGAGGTAGACTCTTATCAACCGGAATGTCTAGAACTAGAAAATCAGCCAAGTAGGATTGATAGCCAATTTGAACTCTTACGTTTTTCACCTCCCTCATCGCTTTTGCTTGGGAGTTATCCGCCATGGTAAGTTTTGAGGGGTTTGGTTGTGGTTTACTAAGACCCAACGTCTTAAATAATGGATAGGGCATAACATTAACGCTCGAACCCGTGTCCGCCAAAGCATACATTGGTGTGGTCCCGTTAACCTTAATCAGAAAAACAAAATTTCCCGGGTCTTTCTCCTTACGTGGCATACCCCTAAACAAAATCCTATCTCTATCCTCCTCCGATAGATCTTTATCCTCCAATATTTCTCTTGCTAACATCACCGCATCTAGTTTCTTGCGGTATAAAACATAATCTTGTAGTACCTCAATCACGGGCTTTTTCTCATTTAGCTCGAGAAATTTTTGTTCAAGGTTTTCCAAGATTGCTTCTTTTTGGTCTTGGGTTAAAGGTTTGAAGTTGTTTGGTATATTGGGTGGTGAAGGTGTGTAATCGTTGTTTTTGTTGGTGGATGTGGTAGGAGTTAATTCGTTGGATGAGGTTTTCTTTCTATTAGCCTTCCCCATCTTAACAACTTCCACATTCTCCTTTTCCATATTAGCACATAATTCCACAAGCATTTCATTCACCCCTTTCTCCTCTTCCAAGTCGGTGATGTTGATCCTCATCTCCCCCAAAGCAAAGTCCACTTGACATTTGGTAGTCACAAGAAAATCCCGCCCAAAACAAACATTGGGCTCATCAGCGTTTCCTTCCTCCAAGACAACAAAATCTGCTTCGAAAATGTGACCATGAATGTTAACCTTAAGATTCTTAACCATTCTTCTCCCGTAAGCTTCGTAATCCAAACGTACGTGGCAAATTTGATCAAGAACTTTCTCCACAATGTAATTTTCACCATAGGCCATGTTTAGTTGAGCGTCTCACGCACTCACCCCTTCGACACTACAAGGCGTTCCGAACCTCATAAGTGGTGAATCATACTCCGTTAGTGATGCTTGCGTGAATACCACAACTCTACCCTTCTTAGGAAAGCGAACCTTGTTCTCTCCCACTTCTTCCATACTATCCATATCAATACCCAAGTCCTTCTTACTCTCTTCTAAAATATTCCCAATCTTCTCCAACGAATTCCCGGTGTCTTTAAACATCTCATCCAAGTTACGTAGGTACTCATAAATTCCGCTTAAACTATCCATAATAACTATCTAACAAGACAAAACAAAACCAAAGACAAAAATCCAAATCATTAGCGTTAGAGTTAGTAAAAACAAAAGCAAACTACAGAAACATATACTAAACAAGTAAAGACACTTAACAAAACTAAAAACACAAGCTAAAACTCAAAATCGAAAAACTAGAAAAAATTTACCGAGAGCTCCAACCGGATCGGTTGGCCCTCCAACCGATTCGGTTGGTGGTAAAACTTCTTAACCAAAACTTCCAACCGATCCGGTTGCGGGCTGCAACCGAACAGTTGGGTCAATTTTCCATTTTTTTTAAACCTGTTAATTTAATTTAATTAAAGACCATTACTTGTACTTAAACTCTTAATTAATTATGGCTACTCATTATCCTTATTTATTATTAATATTAATTAAGTTAATTAATCAAAACTATATTAACTAATCTACTTAACTACTCATTAAAACTATTAACCCATAAAAACTGAAAATTAACTAAGTTAATAACTGCAATTAAGACAAAATTAACTAAAAAGTAAATAAAACTAAAAATGATTAAATATAAAATCTAAATAATTACTAAGAAAAGCATAAACAATCTATAAGACAAGCTATAAAAATCAGAAATGATAAGAATTAAACTAAAAACTATAACACAAAACACTAGATAAAGCAAAACTATGAAAATCAAAAACAAAATTTTTACCGAGAGCACTAACCGGTTCGGTTGCTCGCGCAACCGATTCGGTTAGCCTCTAAACCAATTTTTATTTTTTTACTTTATTTTATGAAATCTAATTTTAATATTACCAATTTTTACAGAATCTTAACAAGATCAAAATACTTAAAAATTCAAAATCCCCGGCAGCGGCGCCAAAAACTTGATGTGCTTACCATGTGCAAGTTTTAAAAATTTATAAACACGATTTATCCGGCTATTACTATAAACACATACGAGCAAGTATACTCGTTCGCGATAGCAAAGATGGGTAAGTCGAGATCGTCCCAAGGGATTTTGCTTTTTGAATTTGTTTTAAAGGATTGGTAACAAGAAAGCTTTGTCAAGGCTTTCTCCAAAAATGATGGTTTTAGTAAAATTCAATATAAAGAAACATATACTTGTGTGTAGTCTATAGGAAATCATAGAAAGTGTTCATGAAGGCTTGGTGTAAACTCTTGATGTGATGCACAAATCATAAGCAAATGATTTCCAAACCATGGTTTATGTTTTGTAAAAATCATTTTAAGAACAATAACATATAGGTAATCCTTTCGGTCCTTATCCTAATGATTATCCTTTAGAAAATCCATTTGTTTGTAAAATGTTCTTATTAAACTCGTTCCTACGAATCTTTCGACCTTTCGTGATGAAAATGTTTCTAGTCTTGTTTTAATAAGTAAACATGGTGGTTGTCAATCACCATATCCCCATACTAGTTTGTCACTCAACTTTTTGGAATAAAACACAAGAGAAATCCTTTCGATCCTTTTTCTTAAAACATGTTTTACCAACAAATCAAACAAGACTAGTAGTATTCCAACAAACTTATTTAAACAAGATCATATATACATGCATCACATTTGAGAACACTAGTATGATTTCCTACATCCTTACACATAAGTATATTCAAGAACTACTCCATGATAATTATAACAAAACACAAGTAATAACAAAGTAATTCCAATAACTCAAAAGAATAGAAATCCATAACAAGTTTCATAGAATACCTAAACTTTTGAGATTACAAGAACTAGAATTCGTGGATTATAGCAACCACACGCCTCGAATCACCTAGCTTAACTGTATAACTCCGAATGATCAAAACAATGGATGAGAATGAGTCTCTCCAACCTCCTGGACGTTTTACAGTGATAACTAAACTTTTGGGATGAATAAAATGGTTGGTAATAGTTTTGGTGTAAACTATTAAACTTTGGGTTGTGTCACACCTAGACTACTAAGTCTAGGTTCATTATATAGCCATAGAACTATAACTAACTAGCCAAAAACGTTCTCTACAAGTAAATAACAGGAAATGATCGGACTCTAATGATTATGGGGAGTTAAGGCGAAATTAAATGAAAATTGTGTAACTCCAGTTCATGCAACCGGATCGGTTGCGCCTTCTTCACTCGTCCAACCGGATCGGTTGCGGGCTCCAACCGAACGGTTGGGCGCTGTCCGTACCGCCAGTTTTGACTTTCGTTGACTTTTCTTGATTTGCGCCTTTTTCTTTGTTTTCGTTGATGATTTCCAAGACGAAACTTGATCTTAACTTGTTGTAGATACTTAGAAATCATTGCGCCTCCTAGTCATTGAGTCTAAGAGCTTTCTTACTCGACTTCCTTTCTCGAGAATTCTCCAAACGTGTATGAAAACTTCATTTCTTCATCATTTGTGATACCTAGCTACATACACATAGACAATACGCATCTTTTGCACTTTTGCAATAGTTATGAGTAAATATAGCCGATTATCATACACAAAACCAACAATAACCCTACTAAAAAGATGTTCATTTTGAGCGTTATCACCAAATTGCATATTTCGCCTGTATAGTTTGGAAAGTACAAGCGGCCTCCCTGCCACCTCCCTGTGAGGAAATTTTGGGTCCAAATTTGTCCTTGGTGAAATTGAAATGACTAACATACTATTTTTATTTATTAATTTCAATATTAAATCTCATCATCTTCATTCTTTATTTTTCAATTACCAAGATTTATAAACAAACACAAATTCATTTACCAGACTTTATCACAATTAGTACTTACACACAAAAATCATTTGTTACCCATAATATCATCATCAATTCCTTAATAAACAGAATCAACAAATTCATCATGTTCAAAAATTAAAACACACTAATAAAAGATTCCAAAATCAACAACAACAAAATTCATTTAACAACAACCAACACCACGAACAATAAGACACCCAAATAATGGCTTTTTATCATCTTCATCTTTAAAATTTTCAGATGCCCATTAATCACCTATAGACATCATCAACATAAAGTGAAAAATACACCACAACTTTATCAACTTCATCATCCACATACACCTACACGATCGTCTCTCATCATAGCCGCCCCGCCAACCGTTGTCCACCGCTGGAGCAAACAAGTCGGTTTCATAGATCTAAAGATTTAAGCTTGAATTTATGTCTTGTTTTGTATTTGGTTTAATTCAAATCTATAAAGGATAATGGATTTGGTATGTTAGAGTGTGTGTATTGATAATTTTCTATGTCTATGAGAATGGGTTTTGATGTTGTTGTTGTTGGCCGTGAAATTGAAAATGAGTTGACCCAATATCACCACGACCCACTAGATTCATCACACTACCACCCACCAGATCCATCACCAGCACTGCCATATGCTTCTTATTATTTTATTTTTTTTTAATTTTAGTAGCTTGTTAATTGTGGTTTTTTTGCTGAAGATGATGAGAGTTGATGCGTCGGGTTACAACACAATAAGTTTTACAACCCTGCTATCAGTGTACCTAATCATTGTAGTGTAGTACAGATAAGTCTGGGGTGGGTTCTGGTGGTCAACCACACAATTATGAAACATACACAGCGGAAAAATAAACACAAAAAACTGTGCAGACCAAAACCCTAGTTGCAGATCTACTAACAATGATATAACCTACAACTAATACATATAAAGGGTGTTTAGAAAACTTACATAATTATCCTGCTGTTAGTAAGCGCCTTTGACCAAAACAGTTGCATGGACACTTTCTTGATCTTCTTGCTGCCTCACGAACACTTCTAGGGTGTGGAAAACTAGAAGGGGGGGTTGAATAGTTTTGCCAATTAAAACTTCCTTTTAATCTATTTAGATTGACTTATGACAATCTATTTGGATGTGTGTGTTGGATGTTGATAAACAAGCATATAAAGGTAAGTAATGAAAAGATAAGAGTAAGAAGCACAAAACCACAACACGAGTATTTATAGTGGTTCGGCTACAAGGACACCTTCCTTGCCCTACTCCACTCCCCGAGTCACCTACTCGAGAGTTCGTAAGCACTACACCAACTCCTTATGGCGGAGAAGCCTTCACAACGTCGCTTAACCTTTTTCCGGTACAAAGCTAAATACCGAGTTCCTTCACACCAAGGCGAACCACACCTAACACAACGTCGCCTACCCTTTATACGGTGCTAGGCTAACCACCGAGTTCTTTCACACCAAGGAGAACTAATCCTATCACAACGTCGCCTACCCTTTATTAGGTACTAGGCTAAGCACCTAGTTCCATTGCAATGGAGGAACTACTACCACACTACACCAACGACTAATCCCAAAGGAGATCTACTCCTTTACAACATCATCAAGGATATCAATATCCTTGGATCTAATACTAGTCTATCTTGTACATCGAAACACACCATATCGAGTGTACATCTAAGGCACCTTTCACTAATGTCTTTGACTAGATCTACAAGACACCTTTCACTAATGTCTTGTGTCTTCACTTCTAAGCACCTTTCACTAATGCTTCTTTGTCTTGACTTCTAAGCACCTTTCACTAATGCTTCTATGTCTTGACTTCTAAGCACCTTTCACTAATGCTTTTCCTATAGACGATAGATACCCTTCACTAATATCTTCGTCTTGACACTTGAGACATCTTTCACCAATGTCTTCAACACTTCACTTCTTTGAAGAAAGAAAGGAATCATCAACAAGAAGACTTCAGTAGCCTTGATGATGAGGAAGCATGGCAACTCATGGACTTGAGCTTGCTCGACTTCAAAGGTGGTGATCTTGCCTTTAAGAGGAACCTAAAAGATCACACAAAAACAAAACTACAAACATAGATCTCTTGGATCTAAGGTTAGTGAGATTTAACTCAGGGAGGAAAGGGTGTTAGAGAGGGATGAGAAATAATGAAGAAATGGCTCACTATTTATAGAGGAAAAATCCTACTGTTCCCCGGATCCCACGGATCCCTTCCACTTGGGATCCGGCTAGCACAAAGCTAGGGATCCGTGGAACGCTCCTCTTTACCCATGGGTATTTTGGTTATGGGTCATGGGTCATGGGTTGAACCATGGATCTTTGGCTAGATACAATGTATCTTTGAGTGTAATGCACTTAGTCACTTGGGTATGGGTTGATCCATGGGTTATGGGTATTGTCCATATGTGATATAAGCATGATCTCATGCAATGGGTTATGGGTCAAGATCCATGGGTTATGAGCTTTGGGTTGTACCCAACTACATTCAATGTATTTGCCCAATGGGTTGTGATACTTAAGTTTCTACCCATTTATATTACCCAATATACTACATACTAGTTATGTGTATATTTTATCCAAATATGTAAACACTAGTTGTTGTACATATGTATTACTAAATCTTAAAATCACTTATACTTGTTTTAGTGTTTTATGTGAAAGTGTGAATATGTTTGAAACTATTAGTTCAAACCATTTACGTATTTTATTTGTTTCGTTAATATGATTGTACGTTTGTTATCGACAAAACAATAGAAGATCGTAAAATATAAATAACCGTTTTTACGGCTTATTTGTATTAACATAGGGTTTAATGGAAACAATCACCTTTAGGATTGCGTCAGGTATCCACCAATACTGCACTGGTAGAACCAGAGCTTGAACTATCGCAAGTTAGGCGAGTAGGAAACAGGGTAAAACCACACAAGTGATTTGATCGAGAGGTTTAAGAAAACCATATAATCGATCAACTAAGATCGACCAAAGGGTTTTTCGAAACCCTTTTGTGGGTTCGGTCGATTGACCAAGACGGCGAGAGAGGGGAGACTTTTAGGGTTAGAGGAATGTGTTATTAAAACCCTTGAAAACCATTTAGTATATTTATAAGATACCAAGGAAGGTTCTAGAATAGGTGGTGAACAAGTATTGGTGTTTGTTTAGGAAACAAACTTCTCACCTGTGACAACCAGTAAAATTTTCAGACTATTATTTAACCAATAACTTGAAGTATTTCATTTTTGAACATTTACAAGCTTATTTAACTCAAACCGGGAAGTTATCCCGCTTACTATAAAAAACGAGCCCGAATGCGTATCAACACTAAACTAAGAATGGTTCACATTAAACTAGTATATTATAACATTTATAAACTTATTTTTATAACTTTTGCATAAAAACGCATACATTTTCATTTTTACTCGCATGTGCATGAAAATACCCAACCAACCCGTCACCTTTGTATTAAACACCACAATACACACTCAAATGATCAAAATTTGAAAACCAAAAATTCTCCCTCCCTCCCTCCCCTTGTCCATATTCAGCCGATTACCTCACCCTCCACATGGTTACATTGTTAGCCTAACAAAATGTACTTGGAAGTGAGATCATGCTTTTGGCCTCATACTAATGTCAACTCTATTTGTTTACTAGCTACACAAATCTCACACCCAACATTCACCTACAAAAAAAAATTCCCTATTGCTTTCCTTTCTCCATTGTCGACTGAAACTCAAACACCACCATCAATCCATAAAATTTTCTTGTTTGTGGAAGATTTGGGTATAAGGAGCTTAACTAGTTCATTGGGTTTAGTTTTTTTTGGGTCATAACTCATAATTTGGGTTGTTCTTGCACACTAAATCCTCACTTTTTCATTAAAATTTGTAAGTAGTGTTTACTTAAATTTTCTTGTACTTTCATGACTTTCATAACATGTGTTCTTCAAAAGCACAAACTATATGTAAAGATTAACAAGAAAAGTTTAAGAACAAGATATGCATATACAAACATATACACGGATGGAATATAAGGACCATGACAAAAATTGTATCACGATGTTCATGTTTGTATGTTGTTTAACAAGATGTACAAAATTTACTTGCGGTTAGTTTGCGGTTCAATTTTTAGTTATTATGTTTATGTTCTTGTTACAAATCGGTGGAAGGGACTAGGTAGGTTGGAGTTGTTGTTGGTTGAGAAAATAACGACAATCAGTGAAAGGGACTAGGTTTAGCTTGAAGTTGTGATTTGAGAATGAAAATGTGGTTAATACGTAGAAAAATAGGTTATACAACCTTGCTATCTCAAAATAGTAAGTACACCAAAATGAGTTCATGTTTTGCAACAACAAGATAGAAAAATAGAAACCTAGACACTATAAGCCAAACGTGGCCGCTTGAGCCACTAAAAATGGACTTATAACAAAAAAGTTGCGACATTTTGAATTTTTGATGAAAACTATAAAATTTTAAAAAAAAAAATGCACTAATAGCAAAATGTAATTTTTATTAACTTTGAGATAGTTTTTGAACCGTTAGAAACCAGATGAGTAAAAATTGGTAAAAGACGTCGGTTAATATATATTTATTTATTTTCCGAAAAAGTCCGAGACTTGGTAAAATGAGAATAAACGAACGGATCATGCCCACTTTTCGTTAGAACTTTACAACATATATCTCTACGTAGGCTTATTTTCTAGAAATAGATAAAAAGACAAAACTCTTTTAAATGAATTTTTATAAATAATAAGATAGTTATTATTTTTAAACGCGATATAAAGACGAAACTATATACTTTTATAAATAATAAAATGGTTATAACTTTTAAACACGATATAAAGACGAAACTATGACTTTTATAAACAATAAGAAGGTTACTATTTTTAAACACGATATAAAGACGAAACTATAGATTTTTATAAATAATAAAATGGTTATTATTTTTAAACACGACATAAACACGAAATCACTTAAATAGACTTCTATAAATAATAAAATGAATACTATTTTAAATCCAAAAAAAAGATGAAATATTTTTATAACTTTTTATAAATTATAGAAAGAGTATTATTTTATATACAAATAAAATAGGCAAGATTATTTCTATAACATGACTATTAAAGTTTGGTTAACACAGGAATATTTGACAAAGTGTCGAGAATTATATGATTAGTAAACTGTAACGTAAAGTGCATTTTTACTTATAAAACTAAAACAAAACATGAATTGATGATACAAAGTTTTGAAAACACATTTGCTTTATTACATTTCATATAGCATAATACTAAGTCGAACCATTACTTACTTGGGTCGCGTTTCAGAGCCGTTATACCATATATTTTGAGTTACTCATTCCCGAACTACTACTTTACTTGAGGTGAGTTTATAGCCCCACCTTTTACTTATTTATTTACTTGTTTTACAAATTTGTGGTGAGAACATGCTTGCTTTTACTTTGAACACAAGTACTCTTTTAAACTGTTATAGATTATGCCCACTATCAAAAACCGTTAATTTATGCAAGAAGCACGAGTGTTATATATAGATTTATTGGGGTGACTCTCCCGTTCGGGTTGGCTGGATAGCCAAACAGACGTTTACCATTTCAGAATCTAATTGTCAAGGGTTAAACACTTACCGGACCTTTATACTATGTGAACTTATTTGCATACTTTAACTGTCATAGCTTCAGTGTCATGAACTTAGTGCAATCGTAATACTTTTTGTATGACATTATATGCGTTATAATGGTCATATACTTGAATCTCGTGGTCCACTTTACTGAATTTACTTAAACCTATGAACTCACCAGCTTTTTGCTGACGTTTTAAGCATGTTTTCCTCAGGTGCTTAGCTTTTCAGAATAGCATAGAGTCTCACGCATCCAAGAAGTGTTTTCACACAATTATATCTTAATGATTTAAACTAGGAACTATATTTCATTTAGGACCATGTATTTATTAAGACTTATTAATGTTTTAAACTTATTTTAATTTAAGAAAATGTATATTTTAAAACGACTCATGTAGGTCGTTCTCTATTTCTGTGTAATCTTATCCCATGAAGTCACACCCAGGTTACCTTTCTGCTGAAATGATTGGGGGGTACAGAGCCTCAATTATAGAGAACTAGGTTGCATTTAAGATCTAGACTAGAGGCACATCATTCTATAACATTGCATCATAACCACTTCTGCTCCTACTTATACTTGTTGATTACGTATGTACAAATTTATACTACTTTTTATATGTAAGATACTTATATACATACCGTGCTTGTCACAGAGCTATGTCTTCCTCACACACTCCCATCCATTCTGACTAAGACTCAGAGAGAACCGTATCAGCTGACCGTGCTCTAGTCCCACCAGATTTCACTCCAGAGTCTGAGACCCGTATATGCTTGTGAGACGGGCACACCATATAGCAAAGGCAGACACTGATTCAGAACCTTTTGACACTGATTCCTTCGAGTCACAAGAAACTGCACCCACTCCACCCACCGCTCTCTCAGACACTACCTACTCCACCTACGTCACTAATCATTCGGCGCCGTACTACCATGTGGATGACAGTACGTCCCCAACTCCACTTTCTCCAAAGACCGTGGAGGAAATGCAAAGATATGCTCTCTTCTGTACACTACCAGACTCACCACTACCATCACCATCCTCATCACCACCCTCATCAACACGTAGGAGACACCGATCATCCTATGAGACCCCATCTTTAGCATCATCACTACCATCACCATTACCTTCATCACCACTACTATCCCCTACCCGCTTACCTCTTATGATTTTAATGACACATCAAACAAGCTCCTACAATTTTATAATTTTTACCAGTGACACCTATATACGTTAAGTACTTCCCATAATTTTTAAAGATTTTATCTCCCAGTGCAAGTATTTCATAAAAACAGTTCTCTCCAAATCTGTCCAGAAAGTGGCCTGTTTGTATACCCGAAAATTTGTATTTTATTAACACACTTAACCTTTCCAGAAAAATTTACAAAAATTACAGTAACTAATAGACATGTTGAATATCTTCTACAAAAAATTGGGTTCTCTGTGGTTATAGTTTGTAAATTAAAAATCATAGAAACCGTCTGTTTTCAGAATCAAAATGTTCAGATTTGACAACCAATCTTATAAACATCAAACGACCCTTTTCCCGACCTCCAACAACCAAGAGGCTTTCATATTCAGAAATTAGACATCTAGAACTTAATTTTAGAGTTAAGAAACCTGTCAAAACTCATAGTATAACTTAATACCAAGACTCACACAAACGTTAAGATGAACAGAACAACAAGTATAACGAGACAGATTTTAATCCACAACCTTTACTTCCTTTTTATCCAATTTGCGTACATGTCATAGACCTAATCGACCTCAACACACACACATAACACCAGATATATACACAGTACACCAAGATTAACGAAGCCGCATGCAATATGATTCCCACATGAAATCATACACCACGAAACCCTAAACCCAATTAAGCCCTTGTTAATAGATTACTCTAGGGTTTCCTTTTTATTGAGCCATATTAAATGTGTGTTTAAGGTTTGCAAGCAAGTTTTAATGATTACGATTTACAAGGCCAAGGCTGGAACAAAACTGGGTTCGACATGAAAAAAAATACAAGACTTGACACACATGTTTTACATAACTCTTATTATCATATGTGACGTACTCCTTTTATGTAAGTGATTATAAAACGAGACAAACAACATAACTATTACGAGAGTAGCATGATTAGGTGTTGGGAATAATACTAACAGTTACCACGGATAGTATTGTGGTTGACACTGCTTGGAATATACTAGCAGTGGAAACGTATTACCACTGCTAGTACAAATATTACCACTGCTATTGGATAATAGTTTAGTATTCGTATAATGATAAGTATAGAATAGATTGTGTGTATATTCTATATTGATAGGTTTATTCTTATCTTGTAAAGGACTCCTTGTGCTATAAAAGGAGGTCCTAGGTCATTGTCTTAGGTACACTTAGTTAATTATCTACGTACTTACAGCTTCAAGGTGTAACCCTAGTGATAATCAAGATCACTCGTATTATTCATCAATAATATTGGAGCTTAAGCTTTGTGTTTAATTTGTGTTTACTTACAATACATCATACAATCCGTCTTCTAAGTATTACTAAGTAAATTCTGCGTGCTTAATAATATTATACAAAATATCATTGACACAAGGTGTGTGTCCAAATCCATCAAGTGGTATCAGAGCCAGGTTCTGATATTTTGTTTTTGAAGATCCAAGGAATTAGCTTAACCTACTCACTCAATTCAATGGAGATGGAAAATAATCAGTCCAACTCTTCTACACCAAGGCTACCTAAGCTCAAACTTAATGAGTTTGAGATGTGGAGGATACTGATTGAGCAATACTTCCTTATTCAGGACTATGCTCTATGGGAGATCATTCAAATTGGTGATTCTTTCAAGCCTGTGACTAGTACTCAAAAGGTTGGTGACACAGAAGTTGTGAAAGTTTCTGTGCCTGAATCCAGTATTGAAAAAGGACTAAGGAAGAATGATCTTAAGGCTAGAAGTTTGTTGGTGATGACTCTTCCTAGAGACCAGATCATAGCATTTAGCAAGTTCAAGACTGCTAAAGAACTGTTTGAAGAGATCTGCTCAGTGTTTGGTGGTAATGATGCTACAAAGAAGACACAAAAGACATTGTTGAAGCAAAGTTATGAAAACTTCTCTGCTTCAAGCAATGAGTCACTTGATAGCATCTTTACCAAACTACAGAAGATTGTTACACAACTGACTGTGTTTGGCATTGAGGTATAAAAGGAAGACCTCAATTTGAAGTTTCTAAGAAGTTTGCCTTTAGAGTTCCAAACTAATGTTACCGTCTGGGAAAACAAAGCAGACATTGAAACAATGAAGCTCAATGATCTTTACAACAACTTTAAACTCACTGAACAAAGACTGAAGAAGGCTGGGAAACTTAGTAAAGGCTCAAGCAGCTTGGCTTTGATGTTAACCTTTGTTGACAGTGATGATTCTGAAGATGAAAGTGATGATGATATTGCCACTGCTGGTTCTACAGTTTCCACTGGTAATGTTTGTGTTACCACTGCAGGTTCAAAGAAGAAGGTTGCTGGTATTAGAGATCCTACCTTTTATGCTTTTATCTCCACTCAAGTCAATGTCTCTATTTTAACTCATGAAGACATAGATCAAATTGATGAAGATGACTTGGAGGATATGGACATAAAATGGCAAATAGCTCTGCTTAGCATGAGAGCTAGGAAATTCTACAAGAAGACTGGAAAGCCTATTCACATCAATGGTAGTGAAACTGCAGGCTTTGATAAGAAGAAAGTGGAATGTTTTAACTGCCACAAGTTGGGACACTTTGCTAGAGAATGTAGAAGACCAAAGACCAAAGACACCAGGTCTACTTGGTACAAGCAAAAGAAGGAACCAACTGTGGAAGAACCAAAGGCAATGTTGGCTATTGATGGTGTGAGCTATGATTGGAGTTTCATGGTTGATGATCAAGAAGAAGAACATTCAGATGCTGCTCTTATTTCTACTGAATTTGCTCTCATGGCTTTCTCTGACTCTGAGATACAAAACTGTTAATACAAATAAGCCGTAAAAACGTTTATTTATATTTTACGATCTTTTAATGTTTTATCGATAACAAAAGTAAAATCATTTTAACGAAACAAATAAAATACGTAAATGGTTTGGACTAATAGTTTTCTAACACACTTACGCTTTCACATAAAACACTAAAACAAGTGTAAGTGATTTTATGATTTATATACATATGTACAACAACTAGTGTTTACATATTGGGTTAAACATATACTTAAACTAAGTATACTAAAATGGGTAAAAACTAAGTATATGCTAAAATGGGTAAATACAAGTATATACTAAATGGGTAAATACTAGCTAATGGTTTTGACCCACAACCCATGGTTTTATATATACCACTTAACCAAGTTCATTGTATCCTTAAGATACATTGTACCTAGAAAGAAAACCATGGATCAACCCATAACCCATGACCCATGACCCATAACCAAAAATACCCATGGGCAAAGAGGAGCGTACCACGGATCCCTAGCTTTGTGCTAGCCGGATCCCTTGTGGTAGGGATCCGTGGGATCTGGGGAACATTAGGACTTTTCCTCTATAAATAGTGAGCCATGTCTTCATTATTTCTCACCCCTTTTGAATCCCTTTCTAACACACTTTCCCCCTGAGTTAAATCTCACTAACCTTAGATCCAAGAGATCTATGTTTGTAGTTTTGTTTTTGTGTGATCTTTTAGGTTCCTCTTAAAGGCAAGATCACCACCTTTTAAGTCGAGCAAGCTTAAGTCCATGAGTTGCCATGCTTCCTCATCATCAAGGCTACTGAAGTCTTCTTGTTGATGATTCATTTCTTTCTTCAAAGAAGTGTAGTGTTGAAGACATTAGTGAAAGATGTCTCAAGAGTCAAGAAGAAGATATTAGGGAAGGGTATCTATCGTCTATAGGATAAAGCACTTGTGGTAGGTGCTTGGAAGTCAAGACAAAGAAGCATTAGTGAAAGGTGCTTAGAAGTCAAGACAAAGAAGCATTAGTGAAAGGTGCTTAGAAGTGAAGACACAAGACATTAGTGAAAGGTGTCTTGTAGATCTAGTCAAAGGCATTAGTGAAAGGTGCCTTAGATGTACATTCGATATGGTGTGTTTCGATGTACAAGATAGACTAGTATTAGATCCAAGGATATTGATATCCTTGATGATGTTGTAAAGGAGTAGATCTCCTTTGGGATTAGTCGTTGGTGTAGTGTGGTAGTAGTTCCTCCATTGCAATGGAACTAGGTGCTTAGCCTAATACCTAATAAAGGGTAGGCGACGTTGTGAAGGTGTAGTTCACCTAAGGTGTGAAAGAACTAGGTACTTAGCCTAGTACCTTATAAAGGGTAGGCGACGTTGTGTAGGAGTGGTTCACCTTGGAGTGAAATAACCCGGTGGTTAGCCTAGTACCGGAAAAAGAGTAGGCAACGTTGTGAAGGCTTCTCCGCCATAAGGAGATTGGTGTAGTGATTACGAACTCTCGAGTAGGTGACTCGGGGAGTGGAGTAGGGCAAGGAAGGTGACCTTGTAGCCGAACCACTATAAATACTTGCGTTGTGGTTTTGTGCGTCTTACTCTTATCTTTTCATTACTTACCTTTATATGTTTGTTTATCAACATCCAACACACACATCCAAATAGATTAACATAAGTCGATCTAAATAGATTAAAAGGAAGTTTTAATTGGTAAAACTATTCAACCCCCCCTTATAGTATTCCACAAAAACTTTGAAAGTTGTTCTAAAACATGTAGGGCTGCTAGAGAAGTTGAAAGGCTTAATGATTTATATTCTAATGAAAGACAAGAGTTGTATACTGCTAATTATACTGTGTCTAACCTTAGGAGAGTTATAGGTGTATTGGAAACTCAACTAAAGCACTATAAAGAAAATGAGTCAAAATATAATGATGATATGATTTTTCTTAGAAGAGAGGTAGAACATACAACAGCTGTGAATGAAGCATACCAAAAGGAGTTTGAAAAACTTCAAAAGAAAAATGAAAATGTCAATTTAACTTTAGATACATGTTACCATCAGTCTAAGTCAATTGATAAAATTTGGAATGCTCAAATACAAAGTAAAGTTAAGTCTGGTATGGGTTATAATACAGTGCCACCACCACTAAGAGGTGTTCCATCACCTCCAGGTATAGATTTAGCTCATACAGGCTTAGAAGAGTTTCAGGATCTTGAACGTGAATATGGTCCTTTAAAGGACACAACTGTGAAATGTGAGGATGAGGTTAAGCATGATAATGATGTTTTTGAGAGTGCTAGTGACTCATCTGTTGTTGATGAGAATGTTAAAAAGAATGTAGAGGCTTCTATTCCAAAATTTGTTAATACTGTTACAGAAGAACCTAGGAAACCAATTAATAAACCTAGACCAACTGTAAGGTATGCTGAGATGTATAGGAACAAACCTACAGCTCCTAGGGGTAACCAGAAGAGTTGGAATCATGTTAAATCTCAACAACTAGGTAGTGATTTTGTGATGTACAACAAAGCATGCTATATCTGTGGTAGTTTTGATCATTTACATGCTTATTGTGATTATCATAATGGGAGAAGGGAAGTCCATGGGAATAAAAGGGTGGAGTCTAACAAGTTTCAAAATAAAGTACACCCTAATTCACATTACAAAATGGTCCCAAGAGCAGTTCAACTAAGAAGTGGTCTCAAAACTTTTGCCACTGCAAAAACTGTTAACACTGCTCACCCTAAGTCACCTGTTAAAAGTGCAAAGTCCAGAACAACTTTTGCAAAATCTGCAAAAATAGGGAAAGCTACTTTTCAAACTAAAAAGGTTCATTATAATCAACAGTGGGTGCCTAAAACCAAACCAGCAGTTTCCACTGCTCATTCAAAAGTTACCGCTGCAAGGGTTGTAAACAAGAAAAGGGGGGACATGGGTAATGCTGTGAAGGCCTCAGCACGTTGGGAATGGAAACCTAAAGGAACTACCTCTACAACCAATCCCAATAGTGTATCAATGACCTTTGATAGATTTAACTATATTGATACACGAGGCAAATCCAAGTCAATCATGGCTTGGGTCCCCAAAAGAAACTAACTATTTCTTTTATGTGCAGGAACATCCAAGGTCAAAAAGATCAGATCAAGGATATACAGATAGTGGGTGTTCAAGGCACATGACTGGCAAAAAGTCCTATCTTTCAGATTTTGAATATTATGATGGACAGTATGTCAGCTTTGAAAGTGAAGTTAAGTGCAAATTTAATGGAACAACATGTATGATGCAAGGACTCTAAAGTTAAAGAGAAACATGGATCATTATTATTATTTCACAAAACTACACACTGAGTGCAGTAGATACATCCATGGAATACAGACTACAAGCATCATTACATCAACTGAAAACAACAGTCAACAACCTACTTCACACAAAAGCTCCACAACCTACCACAACCATACTCTAATTAACCACCATCTACCACCTATGGTTTCTTTGGAATGGCCTAAGTTGGCATCACTTTAGGTGCATTACGCATATCTATACAGTCATACACCTTAGGGCTTGCTAGTCCCATCACCACTTTTCTAACAGGTGGGGAGGATGATGAAGGTCCCTCTTGTGTTGGTACTATCAACAGTGGTGGAAAAGGAGGCATCTGCAGTTCTCCTAATGGAAGGATTCTTGCAAGAGCAGGCACATCCAAAACCTTTGACTTAGTATCATCATTTGTGCTTGTGCATGGGGATATGTAGCTTGCATTGGAGTCTGAGCTATCTTTAATAATGACAGCTTCTTGTGGTATTGGATGAGTTGAAGAAGGACCAGCAGCAACAAGGGTTGAATAAGCATCTGCATGAGTTCTTTTTCTTGATGAAATTGCTTCAAACACCTCTTTCTTCTTCTTACCTGGATTGTTGAGCACATAATTCCAAGCCTCTTCATCCCAAAAACTGTGTGAAATTGAACTGTCAAAAGAGATGTTGATTGGGTTTGAGTTGCTCATGGTAATTTTTGGCAAAGTTGCTTTTGACAGATTTTAAGAGAGAGAAGTGTTGCTGTGATACAAGGTTGTGGGTGCTTGGTTCTTAAATACAGGTTTATGCTGGAATCAGTTAGTTAATGAAGGGAAGGTATAAGTTGTTGAGAAGTTAATGAAGTCTTTGACTTTGGTGGCCGGATTAGTGACTAGAAGTTGACCAAAATTAACACTGCTTATGGACTCACTCTTTGCTATTCTCTAACCACTGATACTTTATACACTTTTTCAGTGTATGATTTCTGTTTGTGACATGAAGATTTGAAGGATTCTTTGATTACATTGAAGTGGTTGTTCTTTAGTGTTAGTCTTTTTAGTTGTCCACTATCTTCTATGCATAAATTAAATCTAACAGTGGAAACTATAATGCAAGCAGTGGAAATATGTTATTCTCAAATTGGAAAAAGAGAAAACAGAGATATCTCAATTCATACGCAAGAGTCATTACATCCAAAAGAGAAGGTCAACAACCACAATCAAAACACAAAAGACAACTTCCTACATTACTACACTCTACATCAGCTACTCCATTGGATTCTTTCCTTTGCCCACATAGTCATGCTTGTTTTTCTGTGCTCTCTTCCTTTTGTTCTCAAAGGTGGATTGCATTCTTGGACAAGGAAGACCAAGAACTTGAGGAGGAGGCTTTGGTTGCATTGCAGACTTCGTTGGTATGGATATCTGCTTCATGTTGGAGATAGCTGTTTCCAGTGCTATTGTAAGAGCTCTTGGCAATTCTTTGGCCATGGAATAGGTCTCATCATTCGTCTCATCATCATCTGATGAGCTGGAGTAAAACTCAAGAGATGGTGCAGGTTTTGCAGCAGGTAAACGCTTGGCAGTCTCTTTAGTGTACTTCTTGGATGAAGTGCTTCCAGCCCATGCTGGAAAGTATCCAGCCCATCCTGATGCCTCTGAGGAAGTCTCTTGTTAATACAAATAATCCGTAAAAACGTTTATTTATATTTTACGATCTTCTAATGTTTTGTCGATAACAAAAGTAAAATCATATTAACGAAACAAATAAAATACGTAAATGGTTTGAACTAATAGTTTTCTAACATATTCACATTTTCACATAAAACACTAAAACAAGTATAAGTGATTTTATGATCTAGATATATATGTACAACAACTAGTGTTTACATATTGGCTTAACAAGTATAAGTGATTTTATGATTTAGATATATATGTACAACAACTAGTGTTTACATATTGATTTAACACATACTTAAATTAAGTATACTAAAATGGGTAAAAACAAGTATATACTAAAATGGGTAAAAAACAAGTATATACTAAATAGATAAAAACTATCAAATGGTTTTGACCCATAACCTATGGTTTTATATATACCACTTACACAAGTTCAATGTATCCTTAAGGTACATTGTATCTAGAAAGAAAACCATGGATCAACCCATAACCCATGACCCATGACCCATAACCAAAAATACCCATGGGTAAAGAGGAGCGTTCCACATATCCCTAGCTTTGTGCTAGCCAGATCCCAAGTGGAAGGGATCCGTGGGATCCGTGGGAACAGTGAGGAAATTTGCCTATAAATAGTGAGACATTTCTTCATTATTACTTACCCCTTTCAAGCCTCTTTCTAACACACTTTCCCCCTGAGTTAGATCTCACTAACCTTAGATCCAAGAGATCTATGTTTGTAGCTTTGTTTTTGTGTGATCTTTTAGGTTCCTCTTAAAGGCAAGATCACCACCTTTGAAGTCGAGCAAGCTCAAGTCCATGAGTTGCCATGCTTCCTCATCATCAAGGCTACTGAAGTCTTCTTGTTGATGATTCCTTTCTTTGTTCAAAGAAGTGTAGTGTTGAAGACATTAGTGAAAGATGTCTCAAGTGTTAAGACGAAGATATTAGTGAAGGTTATCTATCATCTATAGGATAAGCACTTGTGGTAGGTGCTTAGAAGTCAAGACAAAGAAGCATTAGTGAAAGGTGCTTAGAAGTCAAGACAAGGAAGCACTAGTGAAAGGTGCTTAGAAATGAAGACACAAGACATTAGTGAAAGGTATCTTGTAGATCTAGTCAAAGGCATTAGTGAAAGGTGCCTTAGATGTACAATCGATATGGTGTGTTTCGATGTACAAGATAGACTAGTATAGGATCCAAAGATATTGATATCCTTGATGATGTTGTAAAGGAGTAGATCTCCTTTGGGATTAGTCGTTGGTGTAGTGTGGTAGTAGTTCCTCCATTGCAATGGAACTAGGTGCTTAGCCTAGTACCTAATAAAGGGTAGGCGACATTGTGAAGGTGTAGTTCACCTAAGGTGTGAAAGAACTAGGTACTTAGCCTAGTACCTTATAAAGGGTAGGCGACGTTGTGTAGGAGTGGTTCACCTTGGAGTGAAAGAACCCGGTGGTTAGCCTAGTACCGGAAAAAGAGTAGGCGACGTTGTGAAGGCTTCTCCGCCATAAGGAGCTTGGTGTAGTGATTACGAACTCTCGAGTAGGTGACTCGGGGAGTGGAGTTGGGCAAGGAAGGTGACCTTGTAGCCGAACCACTATAAATACTTGCGTTGTGGTTTTGTGCTTCTTACTCTTTTCTTTCATTACATATCTTTATATGCTTGTTTATCAACATCCAACACACACAACCAAATAGATTGACATAAGTCGATCTAAATAGATTAAAAGGAAGTTTTAATTGGTAAAACTATTCAATCCCCCCTTCTAGTTTTCCACAATTGGCATCAGAGCTTCGTTACCAAGTTTCTTGAAGTATATTGTACTTTAAAAACTTGATACGATCCATAGTTAATTGAAAACTACAAAGAAGGTTTTTCATAAAAACAAACACCATGTTTTTCAAAAACGATATGTTTGGATGTTGATTTGATAACAACATTTTTTTTCTTTTCACTTAATTGCACTAATCTTCTTTGTGATGTTGATTAGTCAAAGCTCATACCCACCAAGCTTTAGTAGTTTCTTGGTAACAAGAATACCTTCCTTAAGAAGGTATCTTAGACGGAAAGGAGCGGGAATCGTCTAAGTGACATTTGTCATTTGTAAAGACATTCCTAAGTGCATTCGAGGTATGACTTCTACTTATATCTAAATGATATATTGCTTAGCATATAAGTGTTATTTGTTAGGCTTCTATTTGAGTAGATTTTTGTGGTTACATATGATTTACATGTAGCTTCGTTAGGAAGTTTTTTTTTCTCACATACGTGTTATATTTCTCTTCTATAGTCATAGTATATAGAGCTTATGTTTTATTTCTTCTAATAAAACAATAAACACGAATTTCAAAAATTCCCTCTCATTCAAAAACTTCATCTTCCTCCTCATTCCATCTCATCCGAAACCAAGAAGATCCGTCATCAACATGGTTTACATCGCACTCGTGCTCATCGCCCTAACACTCATCGCACTTGTGTTCCCTATGATGAAGTTCACATACGGAGACATTTACTTTGTGTTGTTAATCTATATTGGGGCCATATACCCAATCCTTTGTATCATCCTTAGCATTGAAATGCAATATTATTGATAATCTATTTTATCTAGGATGTTTGTGTTATAAAATGGGTTTATCTCCTTTTTTATCTATATGTTTTATATTCTTTCGTGATACATTAGAAGTCATGTATTGATGAGTGTCTAAATACTCATCATTTTTATACCGTTTAGAATGCCAAAAACATCTGAAAACACTCAGAAATGCATCAGAATGATGAAAATATCACAAATTAGTGTTTTATGTGTTTTAAATGCAAAAATACCAAAATCAGATGAAAAACGTATCAAGTTTGCATAATTGGCAGTTTTAGTCCCCCATGTTACAAAAGTTGTCAAAACTAGTCCCTGGTAATTCAAAAACTTGTAAAATGTCATTTAAGGTCCATGTGATTCAAAAGTTGTCAAAATAAACCCTTTAAAGTTTAAAATTTACAAAATGACAACTTTAGTCCCTAAACTTTGAAAAAATGACAAAAATGGTCCTTGGACATTTAAAAATGGAAAATAATCAACCTTGGTCCTTGTACTATTTATTTATGGCAGGTTTGGTCCTTGTGAGAACTATGGAAGATTGGCAAGATTGGTCCCTTAACTTTGGTAGATTTACATTTTTGGTCCTTGGGTTATTAAGCTACACCAAACAGATCAGCCTTAATTATTATACCCAGTCCATATCCTAAACCCAGCTTAGGCCCAAAACCAAATCCGGCCCAAAAATTTAAAACAGAAAACACCCCGCGCCACTGTTCATCCCCTTCTTCCCCAACACCTGTTACCACTCCTTCTCCTCCATCTGTGCTACCACCTCACCACCTTGTCTCTCCAGCTCATACCAACCTCTCACTATCACCCTTTCCACCTTGCAAACAACCACAATGCATTAAATGCAAAAACCAACTCAAAGACTTTTGGCGCCAAAAAAGTGAAAATCAAAGGTTGTGATCACTTTGACCTATCTAATGGTGGGAAATGATCAGAGGAGAGAGGGGATGCTTTTGGATGTCCATAAAAAGAAAAAGAAGCAGTATGGAGATATCAAGTAGAATAATTTAGTTTAGTTTAGGTCGTTTTAGTTAATTTTCCATTTTAAGTGTAATTCTAAGCTTTCAAGTACTTTATTAAGTCATCTCAGTGTATTTATAATCTTTATCAATAAGTAATTTCAAGTTCCAAGTCTTATTTCAGTTGTTCAAATTTTCATGTGCTCAAATTCTCAAAAATGTTTGAATGTTGTTCAGTAGTTGTTGTTTTGGACTGTTAGGCTCACTTAAGCTCCTTATAAAGCTGTTAAAAGCTTTTAGAAACATTAATTCAGTGTTTATCATTGAAACTTAAAAATACTAAAAAAATACAAAAAATTCAGTCATAAATAAAAAATCACAAAAGATGAAGAAGAAAGTTGGAGCAGGGTAGATACAGGATTGCCCTGGTTTAGAGCTTCTTGGGAAGCCATAGGTTGAGGCCTTGTACCTCAGTTCTCTGTTTTGTACATGGAAATCATTTGTAAGCATTTTCTTAAATAATTGCATTTCATAGTTTATCTGTTTTGAATAAGTTAATATTGGTTTAATTCTGTCTAATAATAATTAGTATAAGTTAATTACTTGTTTCCTTGGTCTGAAAACATGTCTTAGTGTTTAAACTTTCAAATCAGTCTAAAAAAGGGTTGTTTGGATTTACCATGTTAACTATGGTATAGCATTGTTTGTGTTGTTGTTTGTGCTTGTCTCATGTTACATTAGTATCCAATAACTCAAACAAAGCATAAAAACCAATACTTATTTAGTAAAAAGTCAAAATTACTCTATATCTGTCTTAAGTTCATAACTGTTAGGATTTTTAAATGCAAATCTCATCTAAGTAGTTGATAACTTGATAATATAGCTTATAATCATCTTATTATAGCTTATCATAACATGTTCAGTTTATAAAATCAATCACAAAGTCATATAAGTCAAACTGCTTCATACCTTAAAAAGTCAAAATTTTCCTTTGGTCAGTTTTTGAATAAACTTTAGAATTTCATTGTGTGTTTATTATTAGGATTTAACCATTCAGCTTTTGGGATAATAAAATTTAGTTGCTTAAAAAAATTATAAAAATAATAGTTCATCTTTGCTTAGCTTATAAAGTGCTTATTCTTAGCTTTCTTTTGACCCCCTTGTTAAAAAGCATGCCCTGTGCACACACTCAGCATACACTGAGTGTGCACAGGCATATTGCAGCTTGTTCACAAGCTTCATTCAAGCTTGTGAGGAGCTGATTTTTGGTTCTTGTGTAGTTAGCCAGGTCTACTTTAAGTCCCAACTTATGTTTTTCCCTTTAGCTTATTAGATTGGCTTATGTACTAGCTTAAAGTAGCCATCAGATCACTGTTTTTCATTAATAGTCCAATAAGCTCAAATCCAATTTAAGCTTCTTTAGTGATCTATAGTACTGTTAAATAGTCAAGATATACTTATTTTAGCATATTATAGCTTCTGTGTTGGATTGGTGCTCATTTGGACCTTTTGGCTTTTCTCAAGTGCTTATTTATAAGCAGTTTCCACTGCAGCCTCTTATTCCTTCACACAAGCACCTGTTTTTATATTTTTCCTAGAATCATAATATTATTTTAGACTTTTCTTGAATTTTTCAGATTTTTCTAAGTCAGTTTACTATTTTTCTTCATTTAAATTAGTTTTTAAGTCTTTTTAAATAGCTTTTAATAGAAATAAATCAGAAAAAGCTTAAAAAATATGTTTTCAATTTTCCTAGATTAAGATAAATATAAAAGTCATAAAAAATATTTTTCCATAATTTTCTTGGTTTTAATAGTATTTTCTAGCATTTTAATTAGTTTTAAATAGTATTAAATTAATAATAAATAAATAAAAAGTCTAAAAAATATATTTTCAGTTTTAAAATAAGTTTTATCATATTTTAGATTTTTCTAAGTTATAATTTCATTTTTCTAGGTTAATTTTGTATTTTCTTATATTTTAGTGCATTTTAAATACTTAATAAATAGTTTTAATTAATAATAAATAAATATATAGTTGTAAAAATAATTTTCTTTTTCTAATAATTTTCTTTTATTATTAGGATTGTAAAAATGTCATTTTCATATTTGTAGGCCTTTTATTTCTTAAAACTCACGTTTTATTTTGTACGTTTACGTAATTTTATTTAAACGTACGTTTTAGGTTTTAAACGTTCATCATTTTAAAATAGTGATAGCGTTTATTTAATATATTTTAACTTTTTAATTTTCTTAATTTGCATTTAAGTCCCTGTAATTTATAAATCTTTTCTTTAGGTATAATTATCCATCAAAATCCTTACTAATCACTATCCTTAGTGATTATTCGACATCTGAAGTTGTTTAACACCAATTCATCCTCCGTGGGACTTAACGACCCGGGAATCCACTGTATTCCTTTGATCTAAATTGCATTTGGTTTCTGAGCTGTTTTGAGTTTCTTACGGTTGGTCATTCACAAGTGGCTAGCTTGCGTGAGATAACTTAACGGTTCGGGACCGATCAAATTTTGGCGCCGCTGCCGGGGAGGCTGTAAGCGTGTTTTAAGCATTTCCAGATCCGTACTTGCACATATACCACTTTTTGTAAAAAGTTTTTTTTAAGTTATTAAAAATCAAAAAGTTTATTAACACTTTTCCTAAAGTGTTAACAACACCAAAAATATTTTCATTCTTTGTTTTTATAAAATGTTTTACCAAAAATCCAAAAATATTCATCTTTACCCTCTTACCCTTTTTAATTCTTTATCCCTTTACCCTCTATCCATTTGATTCTAACTTCTTCTATTCTCATGGAATCTCTCGACTACGACGAATTCTGGAACGAAGTTGAAAAACTTCCTACTTTATCACAAATGTCAAGAATTCGTGTTGTTCGTAAGGATCCATTAATTCTGCGTAGGGAAATGGAACGAGAAACCAAGGTGACAAAGGACCAGGTACTTTCTTCTGATAATGGAGGTGCTAAATACGTCCAACCTACGGTTATCCAAATATCTAACCCCTCAATTGCTCCTAAGCCGTCTAAAATTGATCCTACACTTTCAAGATTTACGGTTAAAAGCAAACATGCAGAATTTATACCGGTGACTAGCAAGAATGACTTGCCTAATCTTCACGTTTCTCAAGAACCAGAACCGGAGACCATAACGGAAGTAGTGGAAATTGCTAGCTCTCAAAGCACACCACTTGTCCCACCTCCGGATTTTTCAAAATGTTCTTCGAATCTTAATAGTCATTCGGATCACCATGTTGGTTTTGTTGATTCTTTGAATGAACTGATTCCTTCTCATAACTCTCAAATAGAATCGTTTATTCCTTGTGTCGGTTGTGGTGAGCCTCTTTATGGTTCACCCTGTCGCTGGTGTACATGTGTACAGTGTGGTAATGATATTCGGAACGGGAGTTGTTTGTTTTGTGGTTCGAGGAATTCATTTGATTATGATCCTAATCCGAACTCATTTAACGACCCTTCAAACTTTTCCAATTACCCACCACAGCCCGACTTATCTTCATATAATCAACATCACTGCTGTGAATTTTGTGGAGGTCCTCACCAAGGATTTGAGTGTCAATCCGGAAACACGTTTGTCTACGAACAGTTTTCTAGTAACACTCAGGACTTTGGAAATGACCAAATTCCATATTATTCACATGACCAGCCACAACAATCATTTTGTTGTGAGAACTGTGGAGGTCCCCACTTTAGCTCTGATTGTCAAGCAGGGAATCCATTTCCTTGTAACAATTACGACTATCCATATCACGACCAACCTCCACAGTGCCAAATGACTCAAACTCCTCAGCAAACCCAACAAGACACTTATCTAGAGCTTCTGGAGTCAGTGAAAAGAACTGAGGAGTTGAGTAAAACAGCATTTCATAATGTTCCCAGTTTTTCTTGTGTACATTGTGGGGGTCCTCATGATGATTATCAATGTCAACCTTCCGGTTTTGACAAATCTCCACTCCCACAATGTCCCGTCATTCAAAATTCACATGAGAAATCCATGGAAGAATTGCTAGCTGAAGAGCAGGCTGCTAAAATAAATTCCCAAATTACTTTTGAAAAGTCTATTAGGGAATTAATTGCAAAAGAAAAAGCAGCCAGATCTAGCTCTCAATTTCATTTTATTCCTGATGACAGTGATGATGAGGATGCACATGGTATCCTACAATTTTATAAAGATTCATCAAGTTCATCAATGGATATCCCAGCAGTTGAGATTCATTCTCAAACAACTGCTATCACACCCGAAGCTCCCACTCACTCTCTGAGCATGGGGGACGAGCATCTTGACACTATTCCTGAAAAGGAATCGGACGAATTCATAAAGTCTAGTGTTGAGGACCTTGTCCCAATCTCGAGAGAGTCACAGGGAATTCTTGATCATGTGTGTGATATCCCTCCTCCTCTTGTCTTCCAAAGTAATCATGTTGAGATGTGCTCCGATTCTATTGATGACGATTCGTTATCTTGTGGAGACATCAGTTATATGGAAGAATTACCTTCTGAGCTTGTTAGCTTAGAAGAAGAGAATGATGAAGTTACTGACACTGAAATCAAAGATGAAGCTCTTCGAGCAACATTATTGAATGTCAGTCTTCTCATTTCTAAAATCGAGGCTTTCAAAGAAAAACCCATTTCATCTCCTATCCCCATAAAGGATAGTGACATTTTTTCCGATGATTCTATTCCGGAAATGGAAGCCTTCTGTTTTGATAATATGGGAGAGAAGATTAGTGGCAGTACCACTTTTCATTCTCATAATTCTCTCCCCGATTATGAATCATTTACATTGGAGGAGTTCACCAGTGAACCCACTGATACCAATTCTGAATATGATTCATTCACCTTCGAGGAGTTCTCCTGTGAACTTACTCATATCATATCTCCGCCGGAGTATGATAATTTCTACTTTGATCTAGACACACCCATAATATGTCTTGATCAAGTGAACTTAACTGAGGAGATTCATGAAACTATGAATTCTCCTATTGAGGATGAAGAGTTAGTCATGATTTTTATCATGATTTTCTTTCTTTTCTTCATATATCCCGTGACTTCTCCTGTTCTTCACTCCTTCGGGAATGAAGACATTATCTTTGACCCCGGCATTTTCATTTATCATTTGTAAGCCGGTTCTATGTATATCTCATCGGTGTGGAACTTTCACGTACTTCAATGTTTATACAAACATCTTGAATGAAAGTCCGATGGAGATTGTCTCTTCCACTTACTTCCCCATGAACAAATTAATTCGGGGTCGAGTCAAGCTAGCGACTCGGTAATCAAAAACAGTAGTTAAACATGGGTTTTCACCCGTGTGTACCACCCTAGTGTGGGGGAGATGCCCCACATATTGTAAAAAAAAAAAAAAAAAAATTATTAAAAAAGAGAATAATTGTTGTGTTTCTACACTTGGCTAGTAATGTTATCTTTTTACGTTCTAAGTTTCGGCATAACAGCCGGTACTTTGAATATTGAGGACAATATTCATTTCTAAGTGTGGGGGGGAAATTCTGGCGAATTTGATCATAAATGTACCCTTTTAGTCCCTTTTTCCCCAAAATGGCCAAATTTAAAATTTTTTTTTAGTGGAAGTACTATGTACTAAACACAACAAATGGTAATCAGTCCACCATGTCTAACCCACATAAGGATTGGCTAATCCAGGAGCAAACGGCTCTTGGTAAAGATATATCAAATCCGTTGACGGCTTGCAATTTGCCCAAAATTGTATGGTATTCAGCTCACCATATCCTTAAAAGTGAAGAGTTGGCTAGCCCGCAAGTTTATGGCTTGTGGTAAAGGCAGTGGAAAAACCATAATTGGTAATCAGCTCACCAAAGATAATGCTGATAATTTATCTAAGAGTTGGCTAGTCCAGAGCAAACGGCTTCTGGTAAAGACAAATCAAATCCGTTTACAGCTTATGATTTGCTCAAAATCATTTGGTTATCGTTGTACCAAGGTTCTTACTTGAACTAAAACAATTGGCTACTCCAGAAGTAATGGCTTTTGGTAAAGAGATAAAATCCATTAATTTTTCTCAAATCATTGCTAGGGACTCGCAATATCTTAGTGTGGGGGATTGATGAGTGTCTAAATACTCATCATTTTTATACCGTTTAGAATGCCAAAAACATCTGAAAACACTCAGAAATGCATCAGAATGATGAAAATATCACAAATTAGTGTTTTATGTGTTTTAAATGCAAAAATACCAAAATCAGATGAAAAACGTATCAAGTTTGCATAATTGGCAGTTTTAGTCCCCCAAGTTACAAAAGTTGTCAAAACTAGTCCCTGGTAATTCAAAAACTTGTAAAATGTCATTTAAGGTCCATGTGATTCAAAAGTTGTCAAAATAAACCCTTTAAAGTTTAAAATTTACAAAATGACAACTTTAGTCCCTAAACTTTGAAAAAATGACAAAAATGGTCCTTGGACATTTAAAAATGGAAAATAATCAACCTTGGTCCTTGTACTATTTATTTATGGCAGGTTTGGTCCTTGTGAGAACTATGGAAGATTGGCAAGATTGGTCCCTTAACTTTGGTAGATTTACATTTTTGGTCCTTGGGTTATTAAGCTACACCAAACAGATCACCCTTAATTATTATACCCAGTCCATATCCTAAACCCAGCTTAGGCCCAAAACCAAATCCGGCCCAAAAATTTAAAACAGATAACACCCCGCGCCACTGTTCATCCCCTTCTTCCCCAACACCTGTTACCACTCCTTCTCCTCCATCTGTGCTACCACCTCACCACCTTGTCTCTCCAGCTCATACCAACCTCTCACCATCACCCTTTCCACCTTGCAAACAACCACAGTGCATTAAATGCAAAAACCAACTCAAAGACTTTTGGCGCCAAAAAAGTGAAAATCAAAGGTTGTGATCACTTTGACCTATCTAATGGTGGGAAATGATCAGAGGAGAGAGGGGATGCTTTTGGATGTCCATAAAAAGAAAAAGAAGCAGTATGGAGATATCAAGTAGTGTAATTTAGTTTAGTTTAGGTCGTTTTAGTTAATTTTCCATTTCAAGTGTAATTCTAAGCTTTCAAGTATTTTTTTAAGACATCTCAGTGTATTTATAATCTTTATCAATAAGTAATTTCAAGTTCCAAGTCTTATTTCAGTTGTTCAAATTTTCAAGTGCTCAAATTCTCAAAAATGTTTGAATGTTGTTCAGTAGTTGTTGTTTTGGACTGTTAGGCTCACTTAAGCTCCTTATAAAGCTGTTAAAAGCTTTTAGAAACATTAATTCAGTGTTTATCATTGAAACTTAAAAATACTAAAAAAATACAAAAAATTCAGTCATAAATAAAAAATCACAAAAGATGAAGAAGAAAGTTGGAGCAGGGTAGATACAGGATTGCCCTGGTTTAGAGCTTCTTGGGAAGCCATAGGTTGAGGCCTTGTACCTTAGTTCTTTGTTTTGTACATGGAAATCATTTGTAAGCATTTTCTTAAATAATTGCATTTCATATTTTATCTATTTTGAATAAGTTAATATTGGTTTAATTCTGTCTAATAATAATTAGTATAAGTTAATTACTTGTTTCCTTGGTCTGAAAACATGTCTTAGTGTTTAAACTTTCAAATCAGTCTAAAAAAGGGTTGTTTGGATTTACCATGTTAACTATGGTATAGCATTGTTTGTGTTGTTGTTTGTGCTTGTCTCATGTTACATTAGTATCCAATAACTCAAACAAAGCATAAAAACCAATACTTATTTAGTAAAAAGTCAAAATTACTCTATATCTGTCTTAAGTTCATAACTGTTAGGATTTTTAAATGCAAATCTCATCTAAGTAGTTGATAACTTGATAATATAGCTTATAATCATCTTATTATAGCTTATCATAACATGTTCAGTTTATAAAATCAATCACAAAGTCATATAAGTCAAACTGCTTCATACCTTAAAAAGTCAAAATTTTCCTTTGGTCAGTTTTTGAATAAACTTTAGAATTTCATTGTGTGTTTATTATTAGGATTTAACCATTCAGCTTTTGGGATAATAAAATTTAGTTGCTTAAAAAAATTATAAAAATAATATTTCATCTTTGCTTAGCTTATAAAGTGCTTATTCTTAGCTTTCTTTTGACCCCCTTGTTAAAAAGCATGCCCTGTGCACACACTTAGCATACACTGAGTGTGCACAGGCATATTGCAGCTTGTTCACAAGCTTCATTCAAGCTTGTGAGGAGCTGATTTTTGGTTCTTGTGTAGTTAGCCAAGTCTACTTTAAGTCCCAACTTATGTTTTACCCTTTAGCTTATTAGATTGGCTTATGTACTAGCTTAAAGTAGCCATCAGATCACTGTTTTTCATTAATAGTCCAATAAGCTCAAATCCAATTTAAGCTTCTTTAGTGATCTATAGTACTGTTAAATAGTCAAGATATACTTATTTTAGCATATTATAGCTTCTGTGTTGGATTGGTGCTCATTTGGACCTTTTAGCTTTTCTCAAGTGCTTATTTATAAGCAGTTTCCACTGCAGCCTCTTATTCCTTCACACAAGCACCTGTTTTTATATTTTTCCTAGAATCATAATATTATTTTAGACTTTTCTTGAATTTTTCAGATTTTTCTAAGTCAGTTTACTATTTTTCTTCATTTAAATTAGTTTTTAAGTCTTTTTAAATAGCTTTTAATAGAAATAAATCAGAAAAAGCTTAAAAAATATGTTTTCAATTTTCCTAGATTAAGATAAATATAAAAGTCATAAAAAATATTTTTCCATAATTTTCTTGGTTTAAATAGTATTTTCTAGCATTTTAATTAGTTTTAAATAGTATTAAATTAATAATAAATAAATAAAAAGTCTAAAAAATATATTTTCAGTTTTAAAATAAGTTTTATCATATTTTAGATTTTTCTAAGTTATAATTTCATTTTTCTAGGTTAATTTTGTATTTTCTTATATTTTAGTGCATTTTAAATACTTAATAAATAGTTTTAATTAATAATAAATAAATATATAGTTGTAAAAATAATTTTCTTTTTCTAATAATTTTATTTTATTATTAGGATTGTAAAAATGTCATTTTCATATTTGTAGGCCTTTAATTTCTTAAAACTCACGTTTTATTTTGTACGTTTACCTAATTTTATTTAAACGTACGTTTTAGGTTTTAAACGTTCATCATTTTAAAATAGTGATAGCGTTTATTTAATATATTTTAACTTTTTAATTTTCTTAATTTTCATTTAAGTCCCTGTAATTTATAAATCTTTTCTTTAGGTATAATTATCCATCAAAATCCTTACTAATCACTATCCTTAGTGATTATTCGACATCTGAAGTTGTTTAACACCAATTCATCCTCCGTGGGACTTAACGACCCGGGAATCCACTGTATTCCTCTGATCTAAATTGCATTTGGTTTCTGAGCTGTTTTGAGTTTCTTACGGTTGGTCATTCACAAGTGGCTAGCTTGCGTGAGATAACTTAACGGTTCGGGACCGATCATGTATGCATGCTAAAAAGAAAATGTAGGATAAAACATATTTCGTGGTATAAAAACTGTAAAATCTATGTTTTTATCAAAACTGTTTCTGTTACTACAGATCCACGGATCCCTGAAGTTATACTAGCCGGATCCCTTTTGAAAAGGAACCGTGGGATCCGTCCTACTGGAAAAACAGTTTTATGCAAGATTAAAAACCTATCTTTCTACAAGTAGTATTCCACTAAAATATCAAAACCATAAGTGAGTTAAATGTCTTTGTTGTTAAAAACATTGTTAATAAAATAAAAACGCTAGACAATCATAGTTTGTTCACAAACATCATTTTTTTACTCATCTTTTCTATAGGTTTAGCTATGTCGCATATATATGAGTTTGACTTCTCATCCTCTAGTTTCTACACTCCGAACATCTCTCTTGAGCCCAACACCCCTGGCAATCATGTCCGTGGGTTCATTAATCTCGAAACCCGTCGCTTCCATGAAGGACGTATTGTAGACACCTTTCTACAATTCGAAGAAGGTATCAATACCTCCTTCCGAACCATAGGATTGGAATGTCTTCTCGAAATTAACGAGAAAATATGTCCAAGGTTTGTATTGGAATTCTTTCGTCAAGTCGAACTCGTTCGTAACGAGGATCGCTCTCTTTCTCTTTGGTTTTGGATCAAAAACCAAAAGTTTATTCTAACCCTTGGGCAATTTGCCAACATCCTCCGAATTCCCAATCATGGACAATGTGCCTTCACCGAAGATTGGTCTCTTGACTCTCTTTTCAACTTTCGTGAAGAAAATAGTCCATATTGCTCTCATATCCCTTCTCCACAAGACTTAATCCGCATTTTATGCAAACCTCATCACTCTCATCCAAACATCATCCACACACGGGATATTCTTGAAGAGTACAAACCCCTTGCGCTCATCCTACGTGAAAAAGTTTGGAGCCTTAAGGGAAATCGAGAAATCCTCCCCGCTTGTTGTGCTCACATGATGTATTGTCTGCTAACACAACAACCATACAATCTCGCCTACTTCTTTGCAAGGGGAATTGTAAATCTTCAAGGATCCAAGAACAAACTTATTCCTTATGGAATGTTCTTGACGCGCCTTTATCATAATCTCATGTTTCACCATCCTCAATTTCAAAGTCCGTTGTACGTACTTGTGAACAAGATGATGGAACCACTGAACATCTCTTACATGAAGACGTTCTTCATTCCTGAATCCGCCAACACTCATCAACCATTTGATGATCCATCTAGCGAAAACACTCAAGCAACTTAGTACTCCAAAATAGGATCAATTCTCTTGTACTCGTGCTTTATTAAATGTAATCCAATTTCTTTTATGAAATAAAACATCTTACATTTGATATCTTAGAACTCCCTTTAGACTATCCTTGAGATATAATGCATTGTCAAGATCATTGCATACATTTAGTAAAGGTTCTGCCTAGCAGATAGACGGATCCCAAATGTTTACTAGACGGATCCCTACTTTTAGGGAACCGTGAGACAGAAAATGCAATTACAAGCATTGTATTTCAAACACATTCTTAGAACACCTCACACTAAGCTAAACATAGTATCTTAAGGCAAATTAAGTCCTTATCAAAATAGGTTGATCCTTCCTACTCACACACAACTCAATTAGAACACACTTTAAGACTCTTGTAGATCTACCATGTTATTCTTTAACCCATTACTCTTCCGCTCTCAAACTCTCACTTCATTTTCTACTTGATGCTTCGCATCTAGCCTTAGAAATCTTTCGATTATGGCATAATTGCTCATTAATCATCCTCATCTCAAAATTGATCAAAGTTGATCAAAATCTAGTTTTCCTATTTTCAAAGCTTCTAGGATATCTTCCAAAACACTATCCTAAGACATAACCTGATCTCTAGGATCATTTAGTTTCATTTAACTTCAATTGATATCTTTAGTGTCATCCTTGCTCATCCATTGGTACTTTTGAAAGTTCCAAATCCTTCCATAAAAGACAATCATTAGCTACAACACTCATTGCCTTCAAATACTTAAGCACCACTTCATTTAAAACACTTAGGAGGACTGAAACACTCAAGATGATGTAGGTCTAGGATCTTAGAAACATCATTTCCACTCTTTCATAAACTGCTGAACGCCGAATCCATAGAACTAGCCTAGACGGATCCCTCTGAGAAGGGAACCGTGGGATCCGGATGACAGTCTATGACAAATCTTGCTAAAACAATCATTTCAACTCATCTTCCTAACTCAAACACTCCATCTCATCTTAAATGAGTTCCTAGAATAGCACAACCTCTGTAGTTGACTCTTGTGCATGCTAATCATCACATTCCAATGAATCTTAGTGGCTTAAGGCTTAAATACACCTTCCAAATCTCTTGGTTTATAAACCACCTTGTTAGGACCTCCATAGTCATCACTCTCATCCTAACTTTCAGCTTTTGCAACCTCTTGAAATCATCCCATCATGAGGAAAACCCCAAGTAGCAACTTATCCACCAAAGAACCACCTACGAAAAGGGGCCGTGTTATACACGAAATCTCTTCAACCGAATCATCTCCGGTCAAACCAACAAATGATAGGATCCTCCCTCGTCCAATCAAACCAATTCCTAAAAGGATAGTACCCACAAAAATAACAATGCCAAACACCACCATACCTCCTAGGCCAAACAATATCATTTCCACTAAACCATCACCTTTGATTCCTAGAGCTATCTCTTTTACATCCCCACAATCATCACCTCACCTCTACAATTTAGAGGACTTGCCACCTAGGCCGTCTCATCCGCTTCCGCCAACAACATTCTCCTCATTAGGTGGAACAATGATTCAAAATCAAGGTGTTGAGTCAACACTTGCTCCGGCTTCCTTTTCGCCGTTTCTATCATATAATCCCATTTGGATTATAAATCATCAAAGTCAACCACCCGACCATATGGAAGTTGACATTTATTTACCACCATCATCATTCTTGATTGAACCATTCTTAAATGGACCTCCACCAATCTCTCCATCATTTGAGGATCCTCAAACCGCTTCAATTGATCCTTTGAATCAAGCCACTTCATTTCATCCACCACCACTACCTAGCCATGACAAAGATTGCTATCATTGTCAACATGTTGAAAGTTTGATACATGAAGTACGAGAAGACCAACGTTTCATGTTCTATCATCTCCTCGAACGTTTCGACGAGATTAAACCTAAACATAACTTGAGCTAGAAGATTATAGTGGTGTCTAAACTTCAAGCGTTAGTTGGTCTAAGAAATTCCTAGTTATGTATTATCTATTTTCTTATTTTTGAGTCATGTATATCATAACTCTTGTTTTATTAAATGGAATTACATGCTACTTGTTATTTTGTTGAGCATATGATTACTTTGTTTATGTGATAACATTATTTGTTATTTCACCCTTGCTGAAATTGATCAGCTAATATGGATCCCTCAGAATTGCCTAGACGAATCCCTACTAGGAGGGAACCGCGGGATCCGTGAGACAGGAAACTATTTTACTACTAACTTGCATCACATTTGCAGGAAATTGTGAATTGTACTTGCTTTCTAACCTTTGTTTTGTAGTATTTCAATTCACACATGAAGACTTTGACATCCTAAAGCTAGAGGGAGCTTTATGTCAAAGCAATACATTGCAAATTACTTGGAATACTAGATTTATTTTTCATGACTTCCCATTGCAAAGTTGCAATCATCTAGGGGGAGCACACTCGTCTCTTAGACAAAATTCTTTGCAAACTTAGTTGCAAATGATCTAGATTAGAATTACTTTCTTGGCGCCTTTACATAGGGATGGACTCGTCAAGGGGGAGTAAGACGAGATCTATTCCCGTTACTTGCTCTTTTTTTTTTATCCTTCTTTCACATGTTTTTTCTTTAAAACAATGTGTTGCTTTTCTTCAAACACTTTTTGTTTCGACAAAAAGGGGGAGAAGAAAGTAAAAACTACAAATTTAAACGTTTTCGAATTTGAGCTTTTCCTTAAAATAATTTTATGTTTTGTCATCAACAAAAAGGGAGATTGTTAATACAAATAAGCCGTAAAAACGTTTATTTATATTTTACGATCTTCTAATGTTTTGTCGATAACAAAAGTAAAATCATATTAACAAAACAAATAAAATACGTAAATGGTTTGAACTAATAGTTTTCTAACATATTCACATTTTCACATAAAACACTAAAACAAGTATAAGTGATTTTATGATCTAGATATATATGTACAACAACTAGTGTTTACATATTGGCTTAACAAGTATAAGTGATTTTATGATTTAGATATATATGTACAACAACTAGTGTTTACATATTGATTTAACACATACTTAAGTTAAGTATACTAAAATGGGTAAAAACAAGTATCTACTAAAATGGGTAAAAAACAAGTATATACTAAATAGATAAAAACTAGCAAATGGTTTTGACCCATAACCCATGGTTTTATATATACCACTTACACAAGTTCAATGTATCCTTAAGGTACATTGTATCTAGAAAGAAAACCATGGATCAACCCATAACCCATTACCCATGACCCATGACCCATAACCAAAAATACCCATGGGTAAAGAGGAGCGTTCCACAGATCCCTAGCTTTGTGCTAGCTGGATCCCAAGTGGAAGGGATCCGTGGGAACAGTGAGGAAATTTGCCTATAAATAGTGAGACATTTCTTCATTATTACTTACCCCTTTCAAGCCTCTTTCTAACACACTTTCCCCCCTGAGTTAGATCTCACTAACCTTAGATCCAAGAGATCTATGTTTGTAGTTTTGTTTTTGTGTGATCTTTTAGGTTACTCTTAAAGGCAAGATCACCACCTTTGAAGTCGAGCAAGCTCAAGTCCATGAGTTGCCATGCTTCCTCATCATCAAGGCTACTGAAGTCTTCTTGTTGATGATTCCTTTCTTTGTTCAAAGAAGTGTAGTGTTGAAGACATTAGTGAAAGATGTCTCAAGTGTCAAGACGAAGATATTAGTGAAGGGTATCTATCATCTATAGGATAAGCACTTGTGGTAGGTGCTTAGAAGTCAAGACAAAGAAGCATTAGTGAAAGGTGCTTAGAAGTCAAGACAAGGAAGCACTAGTGAAAGGTGCTTAGAAGTGAAGACACAAGACATTAGTGAAAGGTGTCTTGTAGATCTAGTCAAAGGCATTAGTGAAAGGTGCCTTAGATGTACAATCGATATGGTGTGTTTCGATGTACAAGATAGACTAGTATAGGATCCAAGGATATTGATATCCTTGATGATGTTGTAAAGGAGTAGATCTCCTTTGGGATTAGTCGTTGGTGTAGTGTGGTAGTAGTTCCTCCATTGCAATGGAACTAGGTGCTTAGCCTAGTACCTAATAAAGGGTAGGCGACGTTGTGAAGGTGTAGTTCACCTAAGGTGTGAAAGAACTAGGTACTTAGCCTAGTACCTTATAAAGGGTAGGCGACGTTGTGTAGGAGTGGTTCACCTTGGAGTGAAAGAACCCGGTGGTTAGCCTAGTACCGGAAAAAGAGTAGGCGACGTTGTGAAGGCTTCTCCGCCATAAGGAGCTTGGTGTAGTGATTACGAACTCTCGAGTAGGTGACTCGGGGAGTGGAGTAGGGCAAGGAAGGTGACCTTGTAGCCGAACCACTATAAATACTTGCGTTGTGGTTTTGTGCTTCTTACTCTTTTCTTTCATTACATATCTTTATATGCTTGTTTATCAACATCCAACACACACAACCAAATAGATTGACATAAGTCGATCTAAATAGATTAAAAGGAAGTTTTAATTGGTAAAACTATTCAACCCCCTTTTCTAGTTTTCCACATCTCTGACTCGATCACATATTCTTCTTCTAAATCAGAGGAGATGTTAATGGTGTTGGAAGGGTTGCTCATGATTATATTTAGGGTTTTTGTGTGTTTGAATGTGTTTTGATGAAGATTTCAATACGCCAAGCCTCCTTATATAGACAAAGTCGGTTACCAGGGTTAATTAATGAGCATATTTACTTTTTCCTATTTTGGTAGGTTAAGGAGTAAATATAGATATTATCGGGTTGACTTTGGAAGATATTATTCTTGGGTAATGGTTTGGTTAAAAGTTACTTTGGTTAAGAACAACTTGTTTATTCCTATCTCATACAGATACATAACCAAGCATAGATGGGAGTTGATCTTAAAAGGTGTATAACTGGAGATACACAACAAATGGTTATTGATTCACCATGTCTAATCCACATAAGAATCAACTAGTCCAGAGCAAACGGCTACTGGTAAAGACTTGACAAATCCGTTTATGGTTGATAGTTTACCAAAAACTATATGGTTATCAACTCACCATATTCTTTATGATTAAGAGTTGGCTAGTCCATAGCATACGACTCATGGTAAAGACATATCAAATCCGTTGATAGCTGGTAGTTTGCTAAAAACTATGATAAGAGCAGTCTAGTTTTCATATGTTTTTCTTTACCACTGCTCTTTGAAATTTTTGTGAAAAATTACCACTGTTAGTTCACAGTTTCCACTGACAGTGTTATTTTACCACTGTTGTTCTAGCCGTTACAACTGATTGTGTCAGTAACTTATTTTTTACTAGCCGTTGAAAGAAAACACTTTCCATATATATAGGGTAAGTTTTTAGGAGATTATCTACTTTCTTAATTATATTTTATCTTCTTAAGTTAAATATTTTCCAAAGATAGTCTTTCTTGCGCAATAAACTTAACCCTAACCCTATATATCTTTCGCTCTCAATTGGCTAGTTATTCCTTCAATTATTACTGACATAATATTGTTTTTCCTCAAAAGTTTCTATGACACCATTAAAATTTGCAGATGAGCACAACCAAGTGGCCTTCCTACAAAAGTCAAACGAGAAGAGTGGCCCTGTTTTTCATCAGATTGTGGACTTTTTCAATACTACTCATATAAGGTATGCTTTGCTTTTAAAACCCACAATCTATATCTCTCAAATCAAACAGTTTTGGACTATTGCTCAGTCAATAACACTTGAGAATGGAGATACACATGAAACAGTGGATGCTCTAAGAGCCACTGTGGATGGGATGACTATTGATGTTACTGAGGCATCCTTGAAGAGAGTTCTCCGATTGGATGATCTCAATGGTATCATCACATTACCTATGCCAGAAATCCATGATACTTTATCATCCATGGGGTATGATACCACGGATCAAAAAGCTACTTTTAAAAAGAATGGTTTTTGTCCCCAATGGAGATTTTTGATACATACTCTTTTACATTGTCTCAGTCCAAAGAAAACATCTTATGAGCAATTTAGTTCAACCATGGCTCACCCTTTGGTTTGTCTAGCCACTGATAAGATTTTTAACTGTTCAAAATATATTTTTACAAGTATGACTGGCAATGTAAAAACTTGAACAAAATTTTTAATGTATCCAAGGTTTGTGCAAGCAGTGCTAAATGAATTTCAACTGCAATCCCATACTAATGTTTACAAAATCAGTTGCCTTAAGCCTAAAGTTTTTCAAAACATGAACAAAGATGGCAACATGATTTTTACACCTCTCCTTCCTCACATGCTTGCAAAGATTACAACAGAACAAAACTCACCTATAATTAATGTTCCAAACATTGCTTATACTCCACCAGTTTCTCACACCTATGAGAGAAGGTCTAAACAGCCAACTCCTCTCATGACAACACAACATGTTTCTGAACCTTTTAGTCTAGGAACAAGCAGTGGTGGTTCTAGACTTCAACCTAGTCCAACTAGGGAGGAATCTGAGCCATTGCCCCATGATTCACCTCTCCCAACAGGTCGCACAGTTGGAAGTGATGAGGGCAGTGGGCAACAAATGGAATTGATGGTTATGTGTACCAAATTAGCCAAGCAGGTTGAATCTCTACAGAAGGACCTGACAGATGTCAAGAAGCAGCATGCCATGGATATTAAATATTTAACAGAGGAGATTCAGACCTTGAAGGATGAGTTGCAGGGGTTGAGAAAGCACAGGAAAACTGCAAAGTTGGTGATCTCATCTTCATCCTCACCTAATGATGGTAATTCAGCCGGTTTTGATCAAGATTTGGGTAATTCTCCCAAACAGGGGAGAAAAACAGATGCTGAAACTCAGGGGAGGAAAATTGATTTTGAAGATGAAGGTGTTTCTAATAAAGGTGCAGAGGAAGCGATACTCAAGAAAACAACTAGAGCAAGACATTTTCTGTACTGCAACTGATTTTACCGATTCAATTTCCACTTTGTAGAACCAATAATTGCCACTGATGACCATGATGTAGCCACTGCAAGTGAAGAAGTTGATAAACAAAAGAAAGATAAAGGTAAATCAGTTATGGAAAGTGAAGAGCAATCTGGAAGGAAGATTTCTAAGAAAAAACAAGCACAAATTGCACAGATTGCTCTTGATAGAGAAATTGCTGAAAAGATTAATGAAGAACAAGTTGCTAAAAAGAAAAAGCTTGAAGAATTGGAAGTTGCAAGCTTTTTGGAGGCTAAAAGGCTGGATAGATTGGAAAATCCAATTTCCACTACTCAACATACAATTCTTAGAGAGAAGACTCCAGAGTTCAGTTATGTACCTACTGAAGAAGAAATTGATTTCTTGATTACAAATGATCCAGTAATCAAGAGGAAGGCAATTGACCTTGTAGCTGATAAATCTTTAACTAAGGAACAAAGAACTGCTCAGTTGAAAGATTTTATTCAGATGAAGAATAATCAAGCACTTCAAGATGTGATCAGTTCAGTCAAAAATGGTTAAAAGAAACCAAGGCAACCAACTAAGGCACAAGTTATTGCATACACGAAGAATTATTGTTGCAATGTTGGTGGCTGGAAAAGACATCAATTCAAAGGAATGTATAAAGTTGAAAGTATCTACTACAGAGTTCAAAGACAAGATAGAGATTTCATTCCAATGGACTCTGAAGAAGAGGCAAGAAGGTATCCTGGATTGAAGAGAAAGGCCAAAAACAGTGATTCTCAAACTATTAAGAAGACCAAGTTTGCTAAAGAACAAGAAGTTCCAACTGAGAAGTTCACTGAAGAACAGATGACTGAAATGATTGTGATAGAAGAAGAAGAAGATTTTTATCCAGAACCACTGCAAGTTAGACATCCTATCATTGATTGGGAAGTTTACACTGCTAGAAATTTTGCTCCAACATGGAAGCTCACAAGGCTAGCTGGTGAAACTTCATCGTTCATTCAATTTGAAGATCTTATTAAAGCTTTTGACAGAGATGACCTTGACAAATTATGGAAGTTAGTTCAAGAAAGGTTTGATGCTCAAGATCTCAAAGATATGAAGGAGATGCAGTTATGGGTTAATCTTAGAAGGCTCTATGAACCAGATGTTAATGATGATTTCTGGAAATTCTTATGTACATGTCCTGGTACTAAATGGTTTTACTATGACTCATGTGAAGTTCACCATGTTTCTACAGCAAATGGAGTAGATGCATTCATGCTTGCTGAGAAAGAATATCCACTCAGAGCTGGAACTCTCACAGTGATGTTGTGTACTACTATAAGAGTTCATGAAGACAATGAGAAGGTTAGAGCATTGTTACATAGGCTTCAAGATCAATGTTCAAGAGCTATTCAGAAGCTAAGGAAGAAGTAAAGTGTTTGGTTGAATTCCCCAAATCCTTGAAGATGATGCAGATTGAAGAAACTTAGTGATTTGCAGAGAAATCATAAGTTTAGGGGAGGATTGTTGGGAATAATACTAACAGTTACCACGGATAGTATTGTGGTTGACACTGCTTGGAATATACTAGCAGTGGAAACGTATTACCACTGCCAGTACAAATATTACCACTGCTATTGGATAATAGTTTAGTATTCGTATAATGATAAGTATAGAATAGATTGTATGTATATTCTATATTGATAGGTTTATTCTTATCTTGTAAAGGACTCCTTGTGTTATAAAAGGAGGTCCTAGGTCATTATCTTAGGTACACTTATTTAATTATCTACGTACTTACAGCTTCAAGGTGTAACCCTAGTGATAATCAAGATCACTCGTATTATTCATCAATAATATTGGAGCTTAAGCTTTGAGTTTAATTTGTGTTTACTTACAATACATCATACAATCCGTCTTCTAAGTATTACTAAGTAAATTCCGCGTGCTTAATAATATTATACAAAATATCATTGACACAAGGTGTGTGTCCAGATCCATCATTAGGTTTAGGTTTTTCATCGTTTTAATCGTATAATAGCATATGTACGAAAAGAGGAGAACACATGTGTACCTTAGGGTTGAACGAGAGGAAATCAAAGACAAGAATACAACACCAAACGATTCACCAAAAGAATAAGAACACAAAGCTGAAACCCAAACTCCAAATGTCACCAATAAGCTGCAAACTGGACCTCTTAACCTTTCGAGAAAAAATAAATAAGTCTGGAACTTTTGTTTAGCGTTTTCTAATTTCGGTATGGAGAGAATAAAGAATGTCAAAGCGTGTTCACAAGAAAGGAATGTTGTGTGTTTGTTTAAGGTATGTCGTATGAATGGTTTGGCAAGGATAGAAAAATAAAAATCTTCTAATAAGTTAGGGATATACACGATTGAATGTAGATCTTATCTTGCAAGTTTCCATGCATGTTAAAATAGGTAAGTAAAGATTTATGTACAAGAAAATGTATGAGAGGGTTGTACAAAAGAAGTGTGTCGTGTGATATTTTAGGATAGGATTAGGAATGAAAATGTTTAAGGTTATTTAGGTAGTTTAGTTTAGAACAAAGATTATTAGTTTATTTCATGACATAAAGTATTTATATTACTTATTCATTTAATAAACTTAGGTTAAAATCAAATTAAATATTAAAATGTTATTTCGGATTTTAGGGTGTTATAGATAAAGCTAGACTATTCTCATTCTTTAAAAGAGAAGAGACTCTGGAAAATAAATACTTCCTAAGAGACTTTGGAATATGTTTAGAATAGTCTAGACTTGAAATTAAATGTTGATAGTGACTATGAACCTTTGAACCTGATGTCAAAGGTATCACAAACCAAGAAAAGCTACGGAGTTCACATCAGCAGCAACATCAAATGACCAAGAATAACTTGAAATTCATTTATATTCTTTGATGTAATATTAGGAGTAAGAATAATCCGTTATGCTCACTTACTTCTAATAAGATAGTCTATTTGTATATTTAAATAGGGGGAGATTGTTGGGTTTGAAAAACCGACCCAATTGTCTCTGACAAATATTTAAACATAAAATAGCCTAATATGGCTTATGAAGGTCAGAAAGAACCAAGCCTCTGATAAGGGCCAGAAGGTATGTCACCGGACAGTCTATCTAAATGATTCTGATAGATGTCTTGTAACATACTCTCTGATTATTATTCAGAAGACGAACTCACTGATGTCAGCGAGTGTTGTATAAAGCCCAAACACCGGTTGGCTTCAGGGACGTCAAAGACCATATGAAGAAAACAATGTCACAAACTGATGTGGTGTGAGGGAGTGATATTACAAGGAGCTAGAAGCAACACAAGAACTTCTAGGATCTGACAAATGTCTCTAGGACTCTGAAGACTTAGTTTGAATTACAACCTCAACCAATTGAAAGCATGGGCGGGAAACTTTCTTCTAGAAGATAAGATCAAGTACTTATCAATACGCATGAAACAAGCATTGGGACTCTAAGTTGTCAAATCAGGAAACGCCGAAAGTAAGCTTTAGACTAGCCTACTAGGCACATGCCTATCTATAGTAATGTCGACAACTTACTATGCAAAACCTAATTCCCTCCCTATAAATATGAAAGGTTGTAAACAAATTAAGTAGATGATTCAACACAAAAATAGCACAAGCTATTAGTTAGAATCCTCCTCTCCAAGGGACAACAAATCAAAGCTAGTTGTCTCTTGTTGTACGAGTTTGGAGAGTATTTGTCATCAACAGGGATAGTTTTCCGTGGGCTATTCCTTTTAAATATTTGATTCATTTTTAATAAGATTTATAAAACGTTGAAAAAATACAAATGGTGTTATTAGCAAGTCTATGTCATTTCAATGCAAACCCTATCACTTTCATGTTATTGATGCTCATAAGCCACCCTCACATGAGGAAGTTGTTGTTCATATGTTCGTGTTTTGTGCCCCAGGACAAAAGGACCCAACATATTTAATCGTGTCAATCTCTCAGATCAAAATCCCCCCTTTTCAAGTGTTTGGTTTTAGTCATTTGTTTGTCATTTCCATTATTTCACATTAATTTATCGCTCCTCGTGATCGACTAGGTCTTGCCAAGTGTGTATATACATGATTGGGTACATTGACCTATAAGTGTTAGTCTACTTGTTAAGTCGGTTCTTATATAAAAAGTAAAACTAGATTTTAACACATCAATGATAACGTATTGTGAAGTACACACTATAAATGAAAGATCAAGAGGAAAAGAAATATATTAAACCTTAAATGGTTACAAGTGACTAATTGTGCCTCACATACCATATTCAATCCGTACCTATACACTAAGTTTCTTCGAGTTGGATTCATTGGGTTAAGAAATCTTAATCAGGTTTATTCTGGTGAAACTTTTACCTTATTCAACTTTCGTGTTAAATCAGAAAAAAGGATTTTAAGTTTTTTATATATATTTATTAGTTTTTTTCTTTCTTTTATTAAATTTACATACTCTCTTATTTTTATCCTATAACAACCTAAACCCTAATAACCTAAAACTGATTATCTCACACCGTTATTAAGGTCAAATATGGGTATATTATGAATATTTATGTGTGTGGCTATCCATATACATTAACCTTCGTAACCTATCACCTTTTGTATTCCCTCAATAATGGTTGTACTAAATACTTTGATTGTAAGAACCCTATAAATAGATGTTCATCTGTAGTTTGTAAATATCAATGAAAATGCATTCCACAATCTCTCTATTCTTCTAGCTTATACTTCTTGTCGATTATCATTATTTCACAACATGTTATCAGCACGATAGCCTCAAAGTGAAATATTTGATTTCAACCGGTATGTTTCGATCTCCATTCATTTATCAATGTGGTATGCATAACGTGATTATTGAAGTTTATTTAAAAGACGGATTGATACATGTTTATGTTAAATTTAATATTAATAATTCATGTAAATTTTGACTAAAGAATGATGCATGATATTTCACCTCCTACTTTGTAAAACTATTGTTAAATGTTTTATTCGTGGCTAGTGTTTATGATGATATGTACGCACTCTTTATTTGCTAGTGTTTATGTCAAGAGCTTAACAAAACATGATATTATATGATTAGATGTGTTGATCATGTTAGTTTAATTTACATCTTATATAGATGTTATGGAGGTGCTTGATGGAATGATGTTTCCTATTATATATATTCTTTTGTCTATCATGAGTGTATTTGCTTTGTATGTTAGATTAGTATGTATTTTGTAAAACATAATGCCTAATATATTTACCTACTGGTTTGCGGTTTCACATTCAGCCATTTTCTTGACTTTCTTGGTTTAACTTAAGGTTATTAACGTGGTCCCTTTTAGTTATTGGAAAAACAAACAGCATAAAACAAAAATGAAAATACAAAATTAGGTATGTACTAATATTAACCATTACACATTTATATGAAACTTAATGATGGCCCATACAATCTACATCACATTTGGCTTTTTGAATTTAGAGTATGTATTGTTTTTTGTGTCAGTATGTTTGTTCAACTTGTATTTTAATCTACGCATTCTTGAATTTGGAATGAAAAGAGTCTAATAATGTGCTACTTCTGTTTTTTAGATGTTTCTAACGTTTGTTTGTGCATTATTTTGTTATATTATTATTTTTGTTTGTGTGGTGTCATGCTTTTGACCTCTAGTGATTTTTTTTTTTTGCTTAATTAGTGTTCTTGTATATATATTTTTTATAACTATTTTTATATGCAATATATTGAATATATTGCATGTCTTATGTTTCTGATGTACTTGAAATGCCATGGATTAGTGTCTGTTATGATGTCTTACCGTATTGTATGATGCTTACCGACTATTTATTTTGCAAATGAGTAAATGTTAACTTGCATATATTTGATAAATATAGCTAGTCATGTCGAATCTTGCGAAACTTGAATTTTTGGCTTTGGACATAAGTGGACAAAACTATTTGTCTTCGGTTCTGGATGCCGAGATATACCTTGCTGCTAATGGTCTTGGTGATACAATTCAAGCGGGAAAGACAACAACTATTGAACAAAAGGCTAAGGCAATGATATTCTTACGCCATCACCGCCATGAGAATTTAAAATATGAATATATTACTGTTAAGGACCCACTTGTCCTTTGGAATAATTTGAAGGACATATATGAACATAAAAAAACAGTAATTTTACCGAGAGCCCGTTATGACTGGGTTCATTTAAGGTTCTAGGATTTTAAAACAGTGACTGAATATAATTCTGCTATGTTTAAAATTACCTCCCAATTAACTTTATGTGCAGAAAAAATCACTGATGAAGAAATGCCTGAAAAAACATTCTCTACATTCCATGCCTTTAATTTACTATTGCAACAACAGTACCGCGAAAGAGGCTTTAAAAAGTATTTTGATTTGATCTCATGTTTACTTGTCGCGGAACAAAACAATGAATTATTGATGAAAAACCATGAGTCACGTCCAACTGGATCCGCTCCACTTTTGGAAGCAAATATGGTATATAGAGGTCGCGGTCGTGGAATTGATCATGGACGAGGACGTGCCCGTGGTCGTGGCCACGGGCGTGGTTTTGGTCGAGGTAATTATCATGGTTTTCAGTTCGGAAATACAAGTGGTCATAAAAAGTGGCAAGATAAAGGTAATATGATAAAAAAATGATGGAGGTGAAAAAACAAAAGGTTCCATAGAAAGTACATGTTATCGATGTGGTGGTGCTAATAATTGGGCCCATGTATGTCGCACACCCAAACATTTGGTGGAACTCTATCAACGATCCCAAAAGAACAAAGGAAAAGGGGTCGAATTTAACTTGGCATATGATGAAAAAAAATTTGATAGCCTTGATATCGATAGCCTTGGTATTGACAACCTTGGTGTTCCAGAAGACCAAAATGATAACACTCATTTGAATGTGAGTGATTTCCTCACAAACGAGTGATCCATAAAGCCAATAATAAGAGTGCCAATAAAGCCAAGAATAAAACTTCTTCACGTTGATGTTGATCTTGTTTTTGTTTCGTTTATTTTCTTTCAAGTTTACCTATGTTGTCATATGAGACGTACTTTATCTACTCACTTGGCTTAATAAAACATGTTATTTCCTTTTAATTATTCAGTTAAATACTTTACTTATAATATGTGTTTTATTTTGAAGAATATGGATCGTGTAGCACAACTTATTATTGACGATGAAGACATATATCTAGCGGATAATGCAACCACACATATGATACTAAAAAGGGAGAAATATTTCTCACACTTAAACCTACAAGAATCAAATGTTAGTACTATCTCGGGTAGCGCAAAACTAATAAAAGGTTATGAAAAAGCACATATATTATTACCCGAAGGTACAATGTTTAAAATTGACAATGCACTATTTCCCCCGTGTCTCAAAGGCATTTATTAAGTTTTAAAGATATTCATCGAAATGGATATCATATTGAGACTACAAATGAAGGACATGATGAGTACCTTCATATTACGAAGATTTTGGGTAAAAAGAAAGTGTTAGAAAAATTACCCGCATTTTCATCCGGGTTGTATTACACTAAAATAAATATTGTTGAAACAAATGTGGTCATTAATAAAAAACTTATTGACCGAGAAAAAATTATCGTTTGGCATGATCGGTTAGGCCATCTCGGATCATTAATGATGCGAAAAATAATAGAAAATTCAAAAGGACACCCACTAAAGGACCATAGGTTCTAGAAACGAAAGATATTATATGTGTTGCTTGCTCACAAGGAAAATTGATCACACGTCCATCACCAACTAAGATAGGGAATGAATCCTTTAATTTTTTGGAAAGAATCCAGGGGGATATATGTGGGCCTATACATCACCTATGGACCATTTAGATACTTTATGATTTTCATCGATGCATCGACTCGTTGGTCAGATGTGTGCTTATTGTCAAGTCGCAATATGGCGTTTGCGAGATTACTTGCTCAATTAATTAGACTGAGAGCACATTTTCTAGATTATCCTATAAAGACAATACGTTTGGACAATGCTGATGAGTTTACATCCCAAACATTTAATGATTATTGGATGTCTATTGGGATAAGTGTAGAACATTTAGTAGCTCATGTTCATACACAAATTGAGCTCGCTGAGTCTTTTATCAAGCTAATTCAGATGATCGCAAGGCCCATGATTATGAAAGCGAAACTACCAGTTTCTGCTTGGGGCCATGTTGTTCTATATGCAACAACACTAATTCGTATCAGGCCGACGAGTCACCATACTTATTCCCCATTACAGTTGGTTTTTGGTCAGGAACCAAATATTTCCCATCTAAGAATTTTTGGTTGTGCAGTATATGTCCCAATTGCTCCACCACAACGCACAAAAATGAGACCTCAAAGGAGAATGGGAATATATGTTGGGTATCATTCACCGTCTATAATTAGATATTTAGAGCCATCAATGGGGGATTTGTTTACGACTTGATTTGCTGATTGTCATTTTGATGAGTCAGTATTCCCAACATTAGGGGGAGAAAAGAAACAGCTGGGAAGTGAAATAATTTGGAAAGAATTATCATTATCTCATCTTGATCCTCGAACAAAAGAATGTGAACAATAAGTTTAAAAGATAATTCATTTACAAGGGTTAGCAAATCAATTACCAGATGTGTTTACTGACCTTAAAAGAGTAACCAAGTCACATATACCATCTGTTAATGCTCCTGTTAAAATTGATGTTCCTAAAGAACATTCAGAAACTGCCAATGAGTCTAAGGCACGCCTAAAGCGTGGTAGACCAGTCAGTTCCAAAGATAAAAATCCTCGAAATAAAAACAAAAGCATATTATCAAGATGGTCAAGTCAAGGTTAAAGAAGGGTCCTTTAAAAGGACATTAGACATGACGGTTCAAGATGAACCTCGGGTACTCGAAAATGAAGAGATCTCAATAAATTATATCATGTCTAGAAAGGTTTGGAACCGAAATGAAACCGAAGTCCATGATGTTTTTGCATATAATGTAGCGCTAGAAGTTATGGAAGATGATGAGGATCAGGAACCAAAGTCAGTTCCGGAATGCAAAAAAAGATATGATTGGCCAAAATGGAAAGACACAATTGAGGAAGAATTAAAATCTCTTGAAAAAACGAGAAGTTTTCGGATCGATACTCCGTACACTTGAAGGTGTAAAACCTGTTGGGTATAAATGGGTTTTTGTGCGAAAACGAAATGAAAAAAATGAAATTACTCGTTACAAAGCATGCTTGGTAGCACAAGGATTTTCACAAAGACCAGGTATAGATTATGAGGAGACATATTCTCTTGTAGTGGATGCAACTACTTTTCGATATCTAATTAGTATGGTAATACAAGAAGGACTCGATCTGTGTCTAATGGATGTTGTGACATCCTATTTATATGGCTCACTTGATACAGAAATCTTCATGAAGCTTCCAGATAGGTTTAAGCTGCCTGAATCATGTAAAGCAAGTTCTCGAGAACAATATGCAATCAAACTGAATAAATATTTGTATGGGTTGAAGCAGTCTGGGCGAATGTGGTACAATCACCTTAGTGAATATTTATTTAAGGAAGGATATATAAATGATTCTATTTGTCCATGCATTTTTATAAAAAGGTCTGGATCTGAATATATCATAATTGATGTGTATGTTGATGATCAAAATATCATTGGAACTCCAGGTGAGCTACCAAAGGTAGTTGAATACCTCAAGAAAGAATTTGAGATGAAAGATCTGGGAAAAACAAAGTTTTGTCTTGGATTACAAATTGAACATATAAAGAATGGAATCCTTGTACACCAAAAAGCATACACAGAGAAGTTGCTAAAAAGATTTTATATGGAAAATCCCATCCATTGAGCACCCCAATGGTTGTAAGGACCTTAGATGTTGAAAAGGACCCTTTTCGACCTCCAAATGACGATGAGGAAATTGTTGGTCCCTAAGTACCTTATTTAAGTGCCATTGTGGCATTGTTATTTCTTGCGAGTCATACACGACCCGATATATCATTTTCACTAAACTTATTGGCATGATATAGCTCGTGTCCAACAAGGAGACATTGGAATGGGGTGAAACAAATATTTCGCTACCTTAAAGGTACAAAAGATATGGACTTATATTATACTAACTCATACGAAATAAATCTAGTTGGTTTTGCAGATGCAGGATAGTAGTCTGATCCCCATACCGGTCGTTCCCAAACTGGATATGTTTTCACAAGTTTCAGTACTGCCATTTCATGGCGTTCTGTGAAGCAAACAATGAGTGCCACTTCATTGAATCATCCAGAGATCTTGGCCGTCCATGAAGCGAGTCGGGAATGCGTATGGTTAAGAAATGTGGTACAACATATTCATGAATCTTGTGGTATATCTTTAGGCCAGGAAGCTCCAACAATCGTGTATGAATACAATGCATCGTGCATTGCTCAACTTAAGGACAGATACATCAAAGGTGACAGAACCAAGCATATTCTACCGAAGTTCTTTTTCACTCATAAATTACAAAAGAGCGGCGATATTATTGTTCAAAAGGTCCGTTCAAGCAAGAACTTAGCAGAATTGTTTACCAAGGCACTTCCCACTGCAACATTTAAGAAGTTGGTTCACGGCATTGGAATGCGAAGACTCAATGAACTTCAGTTATCTAATCATCAGAGGGAGAACATGCGGGCTGCACTCTTTTTCCCTTAGCTATGGGTTTTTCCCACCGGGTTTTTCCAAGCAAGGTTTTTAACGAGGCAACAGATCTTATAGGTGATGATGAATAATATAAACATATAATAAACATACAAATGCAGCGGAAACATCACCTAACAACGGATCCATATAGCCATATGATCAATCGATAAATAAACATAACAATTAGTATACCTTTGAAGCGTGATCACGGATTCACCAACACACAAATAACCACGAATGGAATAAGAAACCAATGCGAACAATAAAGTTGATCACCACAATGATGGAAACACACTACACATCATGGATCATCACCCGATGCTAGTCGTAACACGCGATCTAGCCTTGAACTACACTAGAATAAGGTTAGATGAGATCAAAAACACAAAACCCTAATATGGGTGTATTTATTTCGTGGGTTTTGGGGAGGGTAAGGAGGAGAGACATTTGGTAAGTGGTTATTCTCATTTAGTGTTGGGTTCAGTGAATACCTTAACTCCTTAATTTCAGGATTTGAATAGAAAATACTCTAAGTGTTTATAACCTTAAACACTAACAAGTCACTGAGCGCATAGCCACTCAGTGAGTCATATTCAGGACGCTCAGTATGAGACAAAGAAGAAAAGTCTCTCCGCTCAGTGAGGCGAAACTCAAGGGGTGAAGACTGTGTCAAGAAAAAGATGGTAGATTCAGTGAGTGATGACCATAACTTACTGAAGACAAAGACTGAAGACCAAGACTGAAGACTATGAAGACTGAAGATTGGGCGGGACAAGGCAGGATAAGTTTGAACAGATAAGATGAAGTTCTTATCAACCTAAAGTCAAACTTTCCCTTAAAGGCTAACAACCAAGTTCAGTGTCATCACTGACATGCTGAAAGTAACTTTGTATCTTACCCAATATAGTCTTTGTAAACAGAGACAAAATACATCAGTATTTTGTCTTCTGTAACCATTTCAGTTTGTCCTCTAAGATAGAGTCAAAAACCATACTTGTATAAATAGTCATAAGGTAGGAGTGAAAGTTAAGCTTGTGCATTAATTGTGAAAAACACAAACAAGCATCTTTCACTCCTCCAAATATGACTATGTCCCTGAGATAGCTCAGTGCTACCTGATAGTTGTGCTTAGACTTAGCCTAAGCTTAGTGAGGAGTCACACCCATACTTGTCATTCAATCCCAAGTGTTGTTCCGCAAGCACTTGGGTAATATATATTTTTTGATTCGTTTTAATAAAGAATATAAACGTTGGAAAAATCCCTTGTGTTTTATCTTGTTAAAACTTATTTTAAAGTGCTTTACTTCAGTCATGGATCACACTTAGTATTTATTACTGTTTTTGCTAATTGTGAAACGGGAACAACAAGTGGTATCAGAGCGGGTGGATTATTCTCATGATCTAGATCCGTTCATGACTGCTGATAACATTTTTCATTGTCAAAAAATCAAGTGTGAACCTTCAAAAACTTCTACTGTAATAGCAATTTTTTAGGGGGAGAAGCACACTGATATTGACAAAAATCCACCAATATACCTACTGATTGAAATAATCAGTAAAAAAACACACAAATCATCACACCATCCTCTCACACAAAAGAACCTCACCCTCACTAAATCTGCTCCGATAAAAAAAGTCCACCACTACAATAAAAAAAACATCACTCTCACACAATCTGTTAACACAAAACTTCATCTCTCTCATATACCGACACAAAAAAAAACAAAAAGAATGAAACCGATTCATCTTTAAAACATAAACCCAGATCTAATAAAATCATCATGACAAAAAAATCATACGGCTGTTACAAACCAAATCAAGATTCATCAATATCAAAATCCTCCCGTGACTAATATAATTCCGGCGATAGTTCTGATGCACAAGTCATCCCAAAATCATCAAGAACCAACTCCTAATCTTTCCTCAAACACACGCACACAAAACAGATCAAAAAAAAAGGGACATGAAACAAAAACTCCACACATCACCTCATAAACAAAACCTGGACACATCTACGAGAACTGCTCCGAAAACTCCTTTGATGGTATAGGGTTGGGGATTGTTGTTGTGTGAATAGTGGGGATGAGAATGCAAAATTGGTCTGATTATATTAGGCGAAAACTATTGAACGTTTGGGAGTTTGAAAAAGATTAGGTTGAGTCAGATTTGATGGGCTTTAGACCCTGTAGAAGATGTCACTGATAATGGCAAGTTAAACAGAAACTGTTGAGTCTCTGGCTGAGAAATGTTATTGAAACATCAGGGAGTGTGTTGGAATCACTCCTAAACAGTATTTCAAGTATTTATATTTCATATGTAATAGGTAGCTTTATTATGGCCTTTATGTTTGTTTAAGGTCAAGCTTATGTAGAAGGCCCATAAGCTTAGGCCCAAGCCCACATAAGAAAGGATGGGAACTAGGAGTGTTGCCCTAGCTTCCCTCCTATAAATAATCTTGTAAACCCTCATTTGAGGGTTGGTTGTTCAATTCATTCTCTCTTTCACTTGCATATTCATAACCAGTCTAATATATCTACGCATAGTGTTTGGTTTGTGTCTTGTTCATCCGCCTCTTCTCTTTGTCTCTTTCTAGTAAGCTTGTGTTGTAAAACTAGTGACCTAACAGTGGTATCAATCGCCAAATAGTTGGGTGAACTCGTTTTGTTTTTGAAGTTTTATGGTATACGCGTAAGGTTTCGGTACTCAATCTTTCATACGCTTAAAGCTTTCAATTTTACATGTTACAATCCAAGATTCTTGTACTTTCAAGGTTATTAAGTGTTAAAGTTTAAGTTTTTGGCAAAATGTTTGAAACTTTATGCGTGAATATCGTTTTTAAGCTTGTTTTTGAACGTGTGTATCATCCTACGCATAACTGTTTTAGAGGCTTTGGTCCATCAAGTTCCACACTTTTGTGTCTTTTGGTGTTATTGAAGCTATTTCAATATACAAAAACTGGTTTAGAAACATATTTGGGCAAAATCACTTTTATGAGTAAACCTACGCGTATGAAAACCCTATTTCTACGCGTAAGTGTTTCCTTGGTTTGATATTCATTTTCGTGGTTTATTCCGTGTTTTCTTACTTGGATAAGTCCGAAAATACGTCGACTTTGGATATCTTTTGCTTTGTGATAGTGTAAAAGATCATTTGGGATAAAACCCTAAACTTACGCGTAAGTTCAACTACGCGTAGAAATCCTACGCCTAAGATTTTCTTACGCCTAAGCCTTGTCTTACGCATAAGCTAAATCCTACGCCTAAGTTTCTACGCCTAACTTTGTTGTCTACGCATCACTTTAGATTTTTTCCCTTACGCGTAGCTAAAACCTACGCGTAACTCTTAATTGTTACGCGTAACTTTGGTGTTTTTACGCATAAGTGCTACTTGGTTATTGTGATTTCTACGCCTAAGGACACTTCATCAACAAAGGTTCATTCGACTACAAAGATCCATTTTACCAACACAAGTTTATCAACATGTCACAACCACCATACTCTAACTATTTCCCTTACACTTATCCTCAACGACAACAACAACTAAGTCCACAACATCAACAATGGAATCAACAACAAGCAATTTATCAACAACAATTTAATCAACAACATACTCCACAACTTGCTGCAAATCCACAACCTCAAATGGTTCAACCACCACCAAGTCTTCAAGTTCAACCGCACACAAATGAATTCAATCAACATCCATCAAGGAACACTATGAAGGAACCCACTTGGTTTGCAAAGATGTGTGAAGCTTTAAGCAACCAACAATCAATTCATGAGGCTGGATCACTTGATAGACCTCCAATGCTCACTCTCGGAAACTACGATCAATGGGTGATAAGGTTCTTTAGGTTTTGTGATCTAAAGAAGCTACATGGAAAGTTCTTAAAGAAGGTTATCTTGGAAGGTCCATTTGAGATGCCTACTATCATTGTACCCTGAGATCCAAATGCCATTCCACCAAGAGATGAACAAACAAACATTGCTACTGTTGCGGACTTGAATCCTCAAGAACTTCTACACTATGAAGCTGATGAGCTTGCCATGGAATACATCCTTTTAGGATTACCAAACCCAATTCTTCGTAGTGTTGATGCTCAAAAACTGCACAGAAAATGTGGGATCACATTCGTCTTCTTATGGAAGGATCCGTACTCAATCAAGAAGATTTGGAATCCAAAATTTACTTGGCTTATGAATACTTCATGATTGAACCCGGAGAGACACTAGAGTCTTATCATCACCGATTTTCAGACATCATCAATGATTTGGATAAACACAACATCATCATGCCAAGAATTGCAGTGAATACTAAGTTCCTGAGTAGTCTTGGTCCTGAATGGGAGAAGTATGTCATTTTTCTCCGTCAAGCGAAGAACATGCATCATTCTACCTACGGATTGTTGTGCGATTACTTGAAACCTCATGAAAAGGAAGTTGATCGGGAAAGGATTCTCCGTGCTCAAATTGCTCCACCAACACATCCGTAAAATCAACAACTTGCCTTATATGCTCAAAAGCGGTTATTCTCCTCAACCAAAGCAACTCAACCAAATGCTTCAAACACACCTTCACAACAACAACCTCAACAAAATCAATTGGTTCCATACAACAACATTGCTCAAGCATATGTCGCTGAAGCGATTGAGGAAACCGATCCGTTCAAAGCATTGCAACAAGGATTTGTGATGATTGCTAATGCTTTTGGCCGTTATACCAACAAATCCAACAATCGTATTCGTTCCTCATCTAACACACGGACTCAAGCTGTTGTGAACAATGGACGTGTTGAAGTTCAGAATCGTGATTATGGTCGCCAGATGGGCGGTGGTCAAGGGTTTAATGTTGTGGGTAGGAATAACAATAGAGCTCAAGTGGTGGAACAGGTAAATGCTCAAAATGGGTTGAATGGTCTTCGATGCTACAACTGCAATGAGAAGGGACAACTGGCTAATGCATGCCCAAAGCCAAGGACTAAGGGCAGTGCTTATTTCAAAGAGGCTCTTCTTTTGTCCCTTAAGGATGAAGGCGGTGGAACTCTCACGACAAAGAACGAGCTTTATGGCAAATCTTGACTCGGATGATGATATGGAGGACTTGGTGCCAATGCATTTGTTATGTTGATGGCTAATATGCAGGCGTTACACATGAGTGACACAGGCCCGGTGTATGACATCGATGGCTTGTCTCGGTACCGAACAAACCATATTTATCTCGATCTCATATCTCCGCCAACATCCGAATCCGGCAAGGCTCCGAATGTTCAAAATGAGTCATCCACATCTCATTCGACGATTTTCAACTAGACCCGTAGTTATATTTGACGATCAAGATGACCAAACGGTTTCCCTTGATAATCAAATTGACTCCGTGGTTATACTTGAGGATCTCCGTAATGATCATGTTGTGACTCACATTGAACACGCCGAACTTTTGCCTCATCCCGATTTTGCTCGTTTAATACAAGACCAACAAACCATAGTGGAAGAATGTCGTGCAATTAATCGGGACTTGAAAAGTAAAAATGCACTGTTAACAAAGGATTTTGAATGTTTACAAAAGCAACTCAACTTTTTCAAAACTCAAGAAAAAGGTGAAAACGGTTTTGAAGCAGCCTTTGCCAAATCTTATCAAAAGCGAAAAATATTTAGAACGACAGATCGTGATCTAGCCGCTCAAGAATGCTTTGTTATGTCCGAAATAGAACAAGCAAACATGAACATAAAAAGCAAATTAACGCTCTCACCTTGGAAAATCAAAAAGCTAAGGCCGAGTTGTTAAATTGTCAAAAACAGTTCTCTGCATACAAAAAGCATTCAACAAAGCGAATAGATGATCATCTTGAAGAAATCATCGGCTTGCAAAACAAACTTAAAGAGTTTAAAACTGTTGTTTACAAACATGGCGAGTCGGTCACGACCATTGAAAAGTTTACTTTAAAACCAAATCCAAATGGATATGGACCGAATCTTGCTGATTACAAACCTAAGCTTTCAACCAAATTATTCAAACCAAATCCACGAAGTTTCCGAGGCACAATATAAAATTGATAATTACATTTATGAATGTTGTTGAATATCATCGTCAAGAGGAATTAGATGCGTAAGAGGCGAGAGTCGATCAAAATTAGAAAAAGTTGTTTACAACAAACCTTTTAATTATTCAAAACCGGTCACTTTCGTCACACCAACGGATTCTTCAAACACACCAAGAGTTATCATCAAAACACACGAGTCTTCTAATGTTAATCCCAAAGCGACTTTGCACAAACTTATGGTCCTTTACCTTCCATTAGTGAAGTAAACTCACAACCAGAAAATCGAAAAATTCTTCGATATTTTGACATTTTCATGGTTGACCTCAAAATTTTACAACATGAGATAGAATATCGATCTGAAATCAAAGTTGAACATTTTCAATCGCCTCTGGGGCGAGAACAAAGAGACATTTTTCAGAAAAATCTTTTACCTAATGTTAAAAACTTGTAAAGTTGTGCAATTGCACTGGAAAAGGATTTTCATAAGGAACTTGGGGTCATGAAAAACGTTTTCGAGAAAACATCTATTTCTAATACTAAAGCGTAAAAGAAACTCTTGAGAAAAGATGTTGATCGACTCTTGGAAGATGTTATCGTCTGATGTTCAAAATGTTGTGTTATTGAATTCTTTGTCATATGCATTTGATAATATCTCTGCGATCTTGTTTTACGTGGTAAATGTTGAGAACACGATAATGTGCTTGGTCGAGTCCTTAACAGTTGAAAACAAACGATTGTCAAACGAACTTTCAAATGCAATACGTCGCCTTAATTGGTGTCAAAAAGATATTCACGATCAACAACTTGCTTTTCAACACAAAATCAACCTGTTGCGTGCAAAACCTTCTGATTCTAAAATTGAGCAACCTGGATGATCAAAAGCGTGTCTTTCAAGTGTCAAATCTCAAAATATGAACAAGAACTTGTAAAAGTTAAAAGGAATATGGTGTCATATTTGATTTACTCAAAAGACTCGTGATGAAGCATCAAATGAACTTGATCATTATCTTGCACACATTAAAGAAGTTATGCATTTTCTTTGGAAATGTTCGGTCGAAAATCAAGATCGATTCACACTATCATCAAGTTAAGAGGAATGTTAGGAAAGTATGAACAACTTCCGCCAACAATCATTAAGAGATTAGCCCCGTAACACTTAGTACTCATGCACCTAGAATCTCTACTGCCAAATCACAAGTAGCAAACGTGCTTCCTTCTCGAAGCAGGAATAGTTGAGCCTTTTCCAAAGCGTCCGCACTTCACGCGCCTAGGAGCACTCAATCGAAGAATAGGAAGTTGCGACCTAAGAAAAGATCAATCAAGAATGCTAAAGTAGAAGAACACCCTAGGACTCTGAATAAGACACACGTTGCCTCCACTATAGATATTGCGTCTAGCAAATGTAATAGAAATAGTGATGTAACGAATGCTAAACCATTACGTACTTTTGATATTCACCTAATGCATCTTGTGATATTTGTCGTAAAAGTATGAATTCCGATTGTCATGATAAATGTGTTGCTAAAGCTATCATCTCTCGTTTAAGGAATCTTAAGAACCGGAATACCTCTAGGCCCACTAATCTTTCTAAGTCAGTGCTTGGTAGACCGCCATCTTTAGATTCTAAGAAACGCATTCTTGTCCCTGTAGCTCGGTTTCACCTCCTAGGAATGTAGTACCACCTAGTGAATTCACTAAGACTAAAGCAAAGAGTAGTTATAGATGGCAGAAATGGATATATAACACACTAGGATTTAAGTGGATACGTAAAGCTATTGATGTGTGTATATCCACTATAAGCGCTATGGAACCCTCTAACATTTGGGTTCCAAATCTACTTCTATTCCATCGTGTCATGTGTGTAATGCGGTGTCTGAGATCATTCTCTCGATTGTTGATAGCGGATGTTCCCGACACATGACGGGCAATCTTAAACTGTTATCAAACTTTGTTGCAAAGTTCATTGGCACTTTGTCGGTTCGAATGATCACTTCGCAGCGGCTATCATGGGCTACTGGAGATTATGTCAATGGGAACATCGAAATTAGCGGGGTTTACTATGTGGAAGGCCTCGGTCACAATCTGTTTTCAATAGGTCAATTTTGTGATGGAGATTTGGAGGTGGCTTTCAGGGAGAAAACTTGTTTCATTAAGTGATCTACAAGGAAATGACCTTATGTCCGGCTCGCGTAATTCTAGTCTCTACACTATCTCTATGCAAGACATGGTTGCTTCCTCTCCCATTTGCTTACTTTCTAAGGCAACATCAACAAAATCCCGGCTATGGCACCGTCGTCTCTCACATCTAAACTTTCAAACCATCACCAACCTTGCTCGACACAAACTAGTTGAAGGACTCCCACGATTCCGGTATTCAAAAGATCACCTTTGCTCGGCTTGTGAACAAGGGAAAAGCACTCGTGCTCATTTTCCTTCAAAGGTGGAACACAACTCTCGGCATGTGCTTCATCTTCTTCACATGGATTTGTGTGGCCCGATGCGTGTGCAAACGATCAATGGCAAGCGCTACATCTTAGTAATTGTTGATGACTACTCACGATGGACTTGGGTCTACTTTCTTCGTAGCAAAGACCAAGCTCCACAAATGATCATCACTTTTCTCACAAAAATACGGTTGACCGCAACACCGCCGTAATCATCGACGCAGACAAAGGAACTCAATTTGTTAACAAAACCCTTCGTGAATTCTATGAGAAAGTGGGAATTCAACATGAGACATCTATTGCACGCATACACACGAACAAAGCGGAGTTGTTGAAAGACGAAACCGACGCGTTAGTGGAAGCGCAAGAACAATGTTAATCAATGCTAAACTTCCAGATTACTTATGGGCGTAACGTATCTGCATGCTATACTCAAAACCGTTCTATGATCACAAAGCGTCACAACAAAACACCTTTCGAGCTTGTCCACAACTATAAACCGAACCTCAAACACTTTCATGTATTTGGATCCCTTTGCTATCCGAATAATGATCGTGATGATTTTGGAAAGCTCAAAGCCAAAGCTGATATTGGAGTCTTTATTGGATATTGTGATAATTCTAAAGGTTTCGAATCGGAATCGTCGAACTAAGGAGGTAATAGAAACGATTCATGCTCATTTCGATGAACTCACGGATATGGCTTACGAGTATAACGACTTAGAACCGGTCACAACCGTTTAAACTTCCCTCAACCCCATCATCGGTGAAGAAAGCCCTCGGCTAACTTCGTCAACAAATGGAAAGGTTATTTGCTCCTCGTTCGTGGCGATATTGATGAGCGTGCTCGGTGTATCCGCATTTTCCGCGCACAACCCGATAATATTCCTATACGATACACGCTACAACAACTCTTGTTGAAGATGCACCTACACCGTTGACTCCAACACAGCTTGAACACACCGCTTCCAACAATGATGAACCGGTGATGATATTCGAATGAAATACCCCCATCTGCAGATTTTGATCCAAATGCGTTCTTCAATCCGTTTGCTAATGAGACCGCCGCACCAGATGTCGCGGAATCTTCAACAAACCATTTGAACCCTCGAATCGCACAATGTATACCAACATCAACCCTCTACACATAGATGGACAAAAGACCATCCTCTGGCTAACATTATTGTCAACCCAAATCAACCGATCGTTACGACAAGCGTCTTCACCTGAGGCGGTGAACATTGCATTTATGCACTCACCGTCGCCAATCTGAACCTAAAACATTAAAGACGCAATGACAAAAGACAACTGGATTGAATCCATGCAAGAAGAACTCAACCAATTCAATCGTCTTGAAGTATGGGAAGCGGTTGAAAGACCAACAGGGTCTACGTCATTGGTTTAAAATGGATTTGGAAAAACAAATTGGATCTTTGAAGGGAACGTCATCGAAACAAGTCACGTCTAGTTGCTAAGGGTTATCGTCAGGAAGAGGGAATAGACTTTGAAGAATCTTTTGCTATGGTTGCTCGTCTTGAGGTCGTTGGGATATTTCTCGCTGCTCATATGAATATGACGGTCTATCAGATGGATGTCAAAACGGCGTTTCTCAATGGACAACTTAAAGAAATGGTTTATGTCAGCCAACAAGATGGATTCGTTGATCCACGAGTTTCGAACCATGTTTACAAAGCGAACAAAGCTCTTTATGGTCTCAAACAAGCCCCTCGGGCATGGTACGATAAGCTATCATCTTTCCTCATTGCCAATAATTTCACCAAAGGCTCGGTTGACCCAACTCTTTTCATACAATATCACGGGCACACATCTTAATTGTTCAAATTTACGTGGATGACATCATTTTTGGGTCTACACATAAAAGTTTTCAATCGCTTTTGCAAAACTAATGAAGAAAAATTTTGAAATGTCCATGATGGGTGAACTTACGTTCTTTCTAGGACTACAAGTTCATCAATCACCCGTGGTATTTTCTTGAGTCAGTCCAAATATGCCCTTGAATTGTTAAACAAATTTGGAATGACAACTGTGACACTATGCCACACCAATGGCTCATACCAAGAAATTAGATCTTTGATTTACATGGGAAATTGGTGGACCCTACAAAATACCGTAGTATTATTAGGTTTCTCATGTATCTAACGACTAGCGGACTGATATTGTCTTTGCCGTTTATCTATGCTCCCGTTATCAGTCGCGACCAACTGAAACCCACCTCTTCGAGGCTAAAAGAATCCTCCGATACATCAAGGGAACCATTAACTTGGGGATCCGGTATCCGAAGGATTCTGGTTTTGAACTAATCGCTTTTGGGCCGATCACGCAGGATGCTTAGACTCAAGGAAAAGTACTTTGAGCTTTACAATTTCTTGGTGATAAAGCGGTGTCTTGGCAATCAAAGAAGCGAGGATTGTACATATTTGTCATCAACGGCGAGAATATGTAGCCATGTCCGCGTGTTGTGCTCAAGTCATATGGATGAGAACACAACTCAAAGACTATGGTTACTTATTTGTAATCGATGTATTGCGACAATCGGAGTGCCATTGCCATCTCGTGCAACTTCGATTCACTCGAAATCAAAGCACATCGATCTTATATCATTTCATCAAGGACCACGTGGAGCAGGTACCGTTGAATTATACTTTGTGGAGTACGAATACCAATTGGCGATCTTCTCACCAAAGCCTTGCCTCCGCTAGGTTTAATGAGTTGGTCCACCGGATTGGTATGAGGTGTTTGACTCAAGAGGAATTGGATGATCTCCTAAAGCAGTCTTAAAACACATCAAACACCAAAACATCTTTTGTAAATATCTTTTCAAAAACAAAATACAAAAATATAAAATCCGATAAAACAACAAAAATATTCTTCTAATCTATATTTCTTTCAACATTGCAAGTACATTTCTTCCGTCAACACTTTAATCTTTCAAAATTCAGTATTTTTCCGATCAAGTGTTGAGGGGGAGAAAATAATCTATTAACTGCTTCAAAACATCTGTGTACTTGCATGTTATCTTATCTCGGTTGAATCTTTTACAAATGGTGGTACATTTCCTAGTTCAAAGACACTCCTCGGACTTTAATTAATAACCTTTCATTATTTTCTCAAGTCGAGGGGGAGTGTCGTCAAGTTTCTTTCCTAAAATCTTCGTTTGGTAACCAAAATGGAAGTTAAAAGGCTTTGTTTGAAAAAGGAAAAGGTGGAGGGACCAAAACTGTCTAAATCTTAAAGATATTTTGAATAAAAATATCCTCCACCTACTTACACTTCTCATTTATTACAAAAACCCTAAAACCATCCTACGCTTAGAATTGATTCAAGAAAACCGTGCTTTTGATCTTCATCTTGTAAGTGTTTTCATGATTACAACATGTTTTTAAGAGAAGGTTTTGAATTTCATGTAAATGCCACGGCTAAAACGTTTTATACGCGTGATTAGGTGTTCTACGCTTATGCGTAAGAACACACAATCAATATGTGTGTGTTTGTGGTTAAATGGATTATGTCAAAACGTTTCAAATACATTAAAGATATCATTTTTAATCATCAAAACCACCCGAAACACAATTGATGATTTTTGAAAATTAGGGTTTATGAGTCGAATTGGGTATTTTCAAATGTGAAGTGTTTTGGTCAAAAGATTGTTGTGTTATGCTTATGTGATGATGAATTGATGATATCCATGCCTTATAACCACCCCGAAACCTTAATTGATTCAGAATTAGGAATTAGGGTTTAATGTTCTAAAATTGGGTATTTTTGATTCATTGCATAAAAAGTGTTAAAACTTGGTCTACATGCTCTCACAACATCTATGATATACCAGAAAAACTTTGGTGCATAATCCATGGCTAGATTTCATATGCGTAGAATTAGGGTTTAGACTACGCGTAAGAGGTTCTACGCATAACTAGAAAAATGTCCAATTGTGTTTTGTTCTGTCATAAAATGAATGTTATGTGTTAATCATTGATGATATGATGCTTTATTTCAGGCTTGCAACACTTAATATTCAGAATCAAGGTTGTTGTTAATCTACGCATAAGGATCACCTTACGCGTAGCTTGTTATGCGTAAGATTAGTCTTACGCGTAGCGTCTACGCATAAGTTTCTACATATGGGACTACTGGCGTATCACGTGAAGGATATGCGTGGACCTCTACGCATAAGGTCAACTCTTACGAGTAGCCTTACGCGTAAGGTTAATATATGCCTACGCATAAGCTCTACGCATAAGGTCCCCTTTTTCCTACGCGTAACACTTCTTACGCGTAAGTTAAGATCCTACGCGTAAGTTTCGCCACGCATATATCATTCCGTCTCACGCATAACTTTACCAATCCTACGCATAAGCCGAGATCATACCTTCGTTATGAATTGTTACGTGTACAAACTTGTAAATAAACTAATCATATCATCACGAATCCTAAAATGTCACTAATAAACTGAAATCGTTTGATATGTTGTGAACAATAAGTGATAAAATAAACTTTAAATCTTAAAGTTAACTAACTCACTGAAACATTTCACGACGTCATTGGACTATTGAATATACAAGTGACTTAGGACTCGTAACATTCATTGACATTGTACATTCAATAACTAGACAATAAGACCATCGTTGACTAACATTATGTCTTTCGATATGTTGGTTCTTTTGGCTAATGTTATTTCGAGATCGCGACATGGTGAACAAATGAATATGGATGCACACGAAGTTCTCTCCATTCTTTGATATCTATCCTCATGGCTATCCAATGAAGATAGGAAAGAATAATCTCCGTGTTGACTTTGACACCCTCACTTGCTCTGAATCTTCTTGTTTAATTGCTATTGACATTCTGAGGACTCATCCGTATCGTAACATGCTTTCACACTCTGCAATCGTTCACGAGATCTACATCCAACAGTTACGGAACACTATGGAAAGGGTCAAAGGACATACTGCGTGGACGGTGACTCTGAATCACAAACAAGTCACCATTACACTGCAGACTTAAGAACATTCTCCTAATTCACGATGTCGATCCAACCAAACTATATGCCACACCCTTTGAAGAGCTCACTCTCCAATTCTTAATCAATATCGGTTATGACGAGGCTACGGGAATAATCACCAAGCATTCTCACGTAGAGCTTAAGAGTATTCCTCAACCACGGAGAACTCTCTACATGATCATCACCAAGTCTTTACGGTGGTGGCGTGCTATGAGCACCCTAAGCTCATGGAGCGCAAATATTCAGGCATTGGTCAACAAGAAACACATCGCTATCGGCTCGATTTGGGATGACATGATGTCATTTCTCAACAAACTTGGCTCAAAGATTCCCTACATCGGATATACTAAATTGTTGATCCAGAGAGCACTTGGACTTCATCCCGACATTCCCAAGAGGCTCAATGACCCCGACAATCACGACATGTTGACGGAACCCATTCTATCTGTCAGAATCAAGGAAACGCCTACAAAGAAACAAGGTTGTCTGCCGATTTCCTTCTAGCGAAGATGTCGAAAGCTCGAATCGTACAAAAGGTATCTGGAAGCGGTCAGACAAGGCAAAGTTGGTCATCTCGACGAAAAATCTTACGGAACCCACAGGAGAACCAAAAGGAAGTCTTGGAAGTGTCACAAGTTCAGATAGTCGAGGAATGTTCCAAAGAAGAAACCTATTCCAAAGCGGAAGCCTACCACTAAGAAAAAGTTCCTTCTCAGGAAGCCACTCCAATCCTTTCACCGAACCGCAAAGAAAGCTTGTGGACGAGGACTCGATGCTCTACGGATGAAGAGATCACATACTCAAACCGCAGGATGAAAATCCCTCAAGCACCAAAACCTCCAAGTCCTCAAACTAATAAAGGAAAAGGAAGACTCACGCACTTGTGCCACAAGATGAAAGCTCGAAGAAGATGAAGAGCAAGCTGGATCAATCATACGGGAAGAAGTTTCACATCGTTAGACATCTTCATAAGGCGAAGAATTTGCTAAAGATCAAATGGGTGGCCGGGAGGATCAAGTGGTGCTTTGCCACTCCTCTCCGGATCGATGCGGTTAATCGACCCGATAAGGGATCCGGTGCCACCACTCTTGTGCAACAACAAAAGCCTATTGAGGACACTATTGATTATGATTTTGAGAAACCGGAAGCCGAAAGAAAAGTCTAGAGATGACGAGGATGACTATACAAAGTTTCTTCTAGACAGTCCAACACACTCAAAGGAGAAAACCTCAGAAACTCCTAAGGACCCGAAGTCTCCTCATGTCTCCTCATCATCAGACTCTTCATCTCACTCATCACCACCATCATCTACAAAGTCAACAAAATCATCATCCAAATCCGTGAAGAAACTATCTAAATCTTGGATTTCTCAAGCTCATAAAAGATTGTGAAAGCCGTCCAACAAGTCGAGAAAGAAGGACATACTTTACAAAAACTAAATTGGTTTCTTGATCACATTCGACTTAAATGATGAGAAAGACAAGATGGAGAAAGAAAGGGAATTTGTTCAGAAGTTCATTAAGAAACATCGTAAAAGGCTGAGCGAAATGATCGAAGGTTACACTAACAAGTACCTTCAGGATATCGTTCCTAATATCCAAAAGGAACTGAGAAGGACAAGAAGAGATCATACTCACAAGTTTCTTCTCGACATCGTCCCCGGTGTGACTAGAGAAATATTTTCCCGACAACTCACCCCTAACATCGTAGCATTGGTTAAAAATACAATGGCCAAAGAAGCGATCTCTCTGAATGAAGTTAATCGCTAAACTTGTGATACAAATGTCAAAGCGATGGAACGCTTACCGGATGAAGCTAAATTTTTCGAAAATCTACTTGATTTTCAACTCGGATCATCATGCAAGGAGTCAGCCGATCAACCCAAACGACCAAGAGATGGCGATGATAAGGACAAGGACTCTGCACCTAAGCGTCGAAGCAACCGGTAAATCTACTTGATGCCACCTCCTCCACCACGGACTTCTTCTCAACAAAGTCTCCTCCACCTCGGTCTTCTCTTGATAAACCTCGGGGACGATTCCGAGTTACCACCCCTGACTCATAAAACAGGTGATTACTTTGAGTATACGGGTGGTGGCGATGAAGAGGTCCTTGAGCCCCGACAACAACCCACCTCACCCAAACAAGTGCGAAACCGGATTATCATCATCAAGGCCTTCCAAAAAGAAGAAGAAGACGACTCAACCTGGAGTCGTCTCATGGCTAGATGACGATAAAACCGAAGAGTTTGAATGGTTCTCCACATTTGTCAATCAAACTCCTACGATGAAGGTCAAGAATTGGTAGACGGTTCTACATTGGAGCACGCAAAACTTTTGCAAGAAAAGTTACATGTGAAGAAAATGGACGAAATCGAGTTGAAGCGAATCAAGAATGAAGCGCTTCAACTTCTAAAAGACGACTCAAAGTGCCTCGAGGTCGAATATCATCTTGAGAATATCGCCCGAGCTATGTCTAACAACATGGATTGGCTCAATCCGGAAGCAAACATTGACTTCACACAAAGGGACAACCCTCCATACTACACCGATTGGACCAAACCCCTACCGACCATTGGCCAAACAGACGAACCACGGATTCCCTTCCTATACTTCTTTAACAGACACGGATTTTCTCTTACACGGTAGCGATGGTTCGCGAAAATACGCTACATCATTGACTCTTCCATTCCCACCGGCTATTTACTCAAACTGCATAGCTATCGAGGAACGTGCAAATCACTTGTTTTCTGACAGCGTGCAAGCATACGACCAAGATGCATTGTATGGGATTCATCATTGGCCTGACCGTCGAAGAATCTACTACGTACGGTTCGTAAGTCTCAACATGCAAGGTATAGTTCTAAGGACATCGTGGCCATCAAACACATTGATCTCAAGTCTAAGTGGGACTACACATTCTTAAAGAATATCATAGTCAAGCGACAAGATGAACAGGACTATGGATTCTCCGAGGGTGACTTTGAGAACTTGTCCCTCAACGACATCGAAGACATGTACCTTGCCAAAGTAGTGGTCGTATGAGACAATTCTCGACCGAAGTTCAACGTGAATTTATCAAGTCAGTTCTCATCTTCATTAGACGCATCGTGATCAAAGAACGTGTTGAAGATATCCGGATGGTCGTTGAATCTTATCGACGCGTGTCAACCTCACTCCTCCAACGCTTACTCTTCCCGATCTCAACCGGCTATCTCAATATACACTCATCAACAAACCTTTCGGCGTTGTTTACCATAGTGAACTTCAAAGAAACCGCTTAATGGCGTGTAGTGAGCTCCACAAATTCGGGGATCATACCTTGAAGCTGGTTAGGGATGGATTGGCGTACAGATTGAAGGATATACGCTGAAAGTTGGGTCTCCTAAGCTGGAATTCTCGGGGAAAGGAGGGATGTGAGAAGGATCATCACCATGATTGATGAGCGGTTGTTGAAGGGATCGATTCGAGCGATTGGAGAGCTATGTTGGTGGTCGACCCGGAGAAACATCACCGGCTTTCAAGCATACAATGCGCACTCACAGGAATATCACGCACTTCACGGTACCCCTTGAATTGTTTCCTTCATATAATTTTGGATGTGTGATTAAATATGTCTGTGGCTTGTGCACACATAGCGAGTGTACAACCCGTAATTGTCAATAAAGGACCCGTGGTACGCCTCGATGCCACAATCCTTATAAAAGGAGCGAAAGCTTCTTATTTTTGAGTAAAACCTATCAAACCTTTCAATTTTCAAGGTTTTGCTCAAAAGAACAAGTACTTCCCAAATGATGTTTTTCAAAACCTCAACCGTTTATATCACTAGTTGAAGGAGAGTATTTGAATTTAAAACTTTGTTCACAAATTGTTCACAGTGGTCATTCTTCCGCAACACTTTCGAAATGGTCATATTTATTCTCAACGCGTTCAAAAATAACATTTTATATGCCATTTTTGAGGGGAGAAAATTGTGTGATAAGAAATATGTTGTACAAAATGCAAATGAATCTGTGTACCTCGGACTTAACCAACGAATTGACGGTACTAAAGCTGTTAGTAACTTCGAAAAGACTTGTCCCTGGGACGGGTAATAATTTCAAGCTAGTTAAGCTAGTGATGTAAAGCGTGTCTCGCAAAGGACTTGTCTGAGTAGAATGTACCATTCGAGAAACTTTTGATAGACATGAACTCTGGCGGGTTTGACAACCTTCCAAGGTTTGTCTACACCTTCAAGGTAGTTATTAGAGCTAGTTGTCACCTAAAAGTTGACAATGTAACTCTTTAACTATGCAACGTAACCGTGTCTCGCGGGGATTGTCTATCTTCAGTGGATCAATTCAAAAGTGGCGCTCTTTCCTCACTGTGCATTTAACCATTAAAACTATTAAGCACATGTGGAGAGGGAGTATTTATGCAAAACATCATCTCTCACAATGGTTCAAACATGTTTTTCATTAACAAACCCTTTGAGAGATATTTTATCATACAATGGTTTTAATGGCAAACATAGGTTAGTCATGGAGTTATAAGGTGACTAAGGTTAGGAATAACCGTCCTATGATCCGCCAGAGTCGGAGGGATCTACCCAAGGACACTACCATTAGTTAGTGTTAGAAGTCCTTAGGAATGATTATAAAAAGGAGAAAATGAGAATCGGAGAAAGAAGGAGTTGAAGAATCAAAAGAAAATGTAAAGTAAAGGGTGAAAAGAAATAGCCCTCCATTATTCAACTTAGGCGGAACCGGGTTCAATTCATATGCTCTTGGTTGTCACTTAGTGACGCCGGTATTGAAGATTAAAAGTCGTCATGGACCCGGTGACGCATGCACTAAACCTTCTTAACCACTCAAGTTTCTCTCAACCGAAGCTTGTTTCATTCTCACAAGGAACCCTACGTAAACTATCGGCTTTCTCCTAGAGATTGCTGGTATTGAAGAAGGAGACCCTCCCCCTAGTCTCCACTCGGAAAACCAAAACGCACTATTGAGTCTAGAGCCACGAGATTCATCAAAAGATCTCTTAGGAACACTTGACATTTAATCACTTGATGATCAACTAATAAGATCATCATTGGTTCATATCGAGTCCTTCACAGATCTTAGCAATCTGTCGAGAACATTTATGAGAGGTTCACATCTGTGATCCTCGGTGATTGAATGGAAACTCCTGCCAGGGTCAACATCAAACGCCTGCCGCCAGGTCCGGTAACTCCCCGTGGATTACGCGAGTGTGTCTCAAGCGGTCTGATGCGTGAGGTGATGCTTGGTGTACCTCGGCGACTCATCGAAGCTGTAGATGTACTTTGGTACATCGCGTTATCTCACTTGTGGGACTCCAGTTCAGAAACGGCCTTTGTAAGAATTAGAGTGGTGTCCTCACACTATCTTTGTTGGACGCTCTCGAAGTTCAAACTTGTAAGTGCCGGAAACCGCTTATTACTAACCGTTTGAAATGTTTTCTTCTTATGGAAGCTCAGGAGCGGGATGATCGTCTTGATTCTTCTCATGCTCACGCCAACATCATCACTAATGGAAGTTCTATCTATCTCAATGCAACACAACGATCGAATGATTCTTCATCAATCAAAGAATCTACAAAGTCAAAGACTTACAAAACTTCATCAGGATTGATTTCCAACGTCAAAGAGCGTGTGAGCATGTTGAAGAATGGACGTGGAGACACGGAGCGTGAAGCGCACTGAGGCATCGATGCGCAACAACATACTATCAATTTCACCACAAAGAACAATGATCAAAGAACAAAGTTAAAGATGACGCGTCAAAGCATAAGCTGTTCAAAGATAACTATCTCTCTACACTGGGAGATTGTTCGAATCAAGGCAATTCCTCTCACAAGAAAGAAGAATGTCGAAGACGTCAACTGCTACTATTACATCAACGCCTTCACCGTTTACATTCATATATACTTGAGGGGGAGATTGTTGGAATCACTCCTAAACAGGATTTCAAGTATTTATATTTCATATGTAATAGGTAGCTTTATTATGGCCTTTATGTTTGTTTAAGGTCAAGCTTATGTAGAAGGCCCATAAGCTTAGGCCCAAGCCCACATAAGAAAGGATGGGAACTAGGAGTGTTGCCCTAGCTTCCCTCCTATAAATAATCTTGTAAACCCTCATTGGAGAGTTGGTTGTTCAATTCATTCTCTCTTTCACTTGCATATTCATAACCGGTCTAATATATCTACGCATAGTGTTTGGTTTGTGTCTTGTTCATCCGCCTCTTCTCTTTGTCTCTTTCTAGTAAGCTTGTGTTGTAAAACTAGTGACCTAACAGAGTGTAAGTGTTAAAAGGATTAGACTAAGTTAAGTAGTGACTTTTGAGTTAAAAAATGATGGTACAAGGCGACTGATAAATTAAGTTTATCAGGGAGTTTTGATAATTGTGTTTATCATTGTGTGAGAGAGCTAAGTGAGCTTGTGACTCACAGAGTGATAAGAAATTTGAACAAGGGCTGACAAGAAGCTAAAGCTATGTTGAAGGGTTTATTCAGTTTGAAGAAAAACTAAATTGTTAGAAGTGGGGTGAAAATGATGTTGACTTTGTGTAGTTACTGATTATGAAATCAGTGAATCACAAAAAATGAGGTTAACGGGTGCCTGATAAGCGAATATTATCAAGGAGTTTTGTCGTTAGTTTTTCTCAGTGAGTGTGATGTCAGAAAGTGGTGTTTCATTCAGGGTTCGGGTATAACTCAGGCCAGCAAATGGTGGTAAGAATATGAGTTGCGTTGCGGAAGCGTGGATGGCCCATAACCCAAAAGTCCCTGAACCCAAAGTAACACTAAAAATGCGTGCCTGGAAATCAGGAAATAGCTTAAACTAATATGGCTATGGGTCTGTTAAATAACGAGTCAAAGACTCGGGGTGTGTTAAGTTTTTTTTCACAGGCTAAGCTTGATTGATTAAAAGAAACAAGTGGGAATTAGGGAGTAGTGGTGTCCCTGATAAGTATCAGGGGATGGAATAGAAGTACTTATGGTTTTAGATAGATTGTATGTATCAAAATTGTCCCTGATGAACTGCAGTTGGAATTGTTAGGGTAACATAATAAGAGGGGACACTGATGTATCTAAAATGAACCATGTCCTCTCACTCAGTGAGTGATTAAAATGTATTTCAGGCATAGCTTGAATGAGTAATAAACTCACATGTATCCTAAAAGGATCAAGGAATGACAAAAGAGAGGGGACACTGATGTATCTAAAATAAACCAGGTCTCTCCAAACTGAACTTGTTGTGTTGAACCCCCTGACCTTGAACCCCATGGTCACTGAACCCTGGTCACTGAACCCTGGTCACTGAACCCTGGCCACTGACCAATGAACCAAGATTATTGAACCTCTCTCACTAAACCAAACCTTACTCACTGATCCTTTCAACTGAACCCTCAGACCTACACTTTCTACCAATCACTTTAGGCTATTTGTATATTCACATAGGGGGGAGACTGTTGGGTCAAAAATTGACCCAATCACCCTTAACAAGGATTTGAAACTAAAATGGCCTAACTCACTAAATAAATAGTGAGTGACTCACTGATAAAGAAATCAGTGAGTGTTGTTTAAAGCTCTTTACTTACTGATGTGGTGTCAGTAAGTAAAATATATGAGCTACAAACAACACCAGTGTCACTGAGATTTGACAAATGTCTTAGTGACCTTGAAGACGCTATCTCTACAAACAGACTGAAAAATATGGGTGGGAAGTTCCAAAAGAGAAGTCAGACAAGGTACAAGAAATTACCATAGAAGTGGGAATATTGTGATGACACCTTCAAAAGGATGGTTGGTGCTTTTCCAAAATAGGAAGATGAAGAGGGACCACATCTCACCATCATCAGATGTCTTTGTATTTTTGTTCCTATATATATGTTTGTATTGTAATATAGATAGGTATGCATCCTAAACAAACACATAATACTTAGTATTAGTTGATAGGGTCATCCTCTCATCGAATCTCAAGCATAGCTTGGATCAATGAGAGTTTATTTTTCATTCAATGGGGATAATATACCGAAATTATCCCCTTGAAGAAGCTGAAGATGCTATCATGTAGTCTAGTGGTATTGAGAAATCTTGTAACTATTGTTCATTATATATTTTATCAATTCTTTGAACATACGTTCAAGAGACTAAAAGCTGAATTGGGAATGCTTGACATTGAAAGTTAGCAACCTGATAACCAATCCTAATCTCAGCAGTTCTCTCTGAAAAGGTTCCTGGTCCCTGAATAAAATCCCCAATAACACATCTTCTCACTGAATGAGTAAGACTTTGTTAGGATTTATAAAATCTGGTAGTTAAAGAGTCGGTTACCTCAAGTCTATGTATTCGTTAGAAAGCTCGTAGTCGTAGTCATTTAGTGATAGTTAGTAGTTTGTTATGTAACATCATGGAGGACGGACGGGTCTTTACCCACTGTATGCCTGATCCACAGCCTGTAGGAGGCGTCTCATGTAACTAACTATAAATACCCTTTGCCTAGCAAGGCAAAGGGTTGGAGCTTTCATAATACATTTTTCTTTGTCTCACTAAAGTTCCCAACTCTCTTCACTTTCTCTCTCTAAAACCTCAAAACATTCGACCCATATATGTGTTAGATTGTGTGTTTGTGAAAACCAATATGTAACAATTGGTATCAAGAGCCATGGTTTGATCATCTACCTTACATGTTCTTGGATTTCTAGTAGTTTTCATAGTTTTTTGGGTTTGAATGAGGTTTGAGTAGTTTTCATCATTTGGATCATTTTTGATGTTAAAGTTTAAATTTTGATAGTACTTTTGTGTTTAGAATCATCATAAGTGTTTAGGTTTTGGATTGGAAGGTCTCAATCATCTTGGTTTTAGTGTTTTGGATTGAAAAAGTTTAGTTTTTGAAGTTTTTAAAGAAGCGGTTTGTCTCTCGTAGTTAATTTCTTTGAAGCGGTTTGATCAGGCTTTTAAGTGGTTTGACACCTGTTTTTAAGCGATTTGTCCTGTTTTGTGGAAGCGGTTTGTCACCTATGCGGTTTGTGTGTTGAGACAAAGAGACAAGAAAGGACAAAGTAGTGGAAGTAGTGGAAGTACTTGTGTTCCCCTGCGATTTGTCACTTAAGCGGTTTGACACTTAAGCGGTTTGTCATAAAGCGTTATAACTGAAGCGGTTTGTATTGACAGCGGTTTGACACTTAAGCGTTTTGGCACTTAAGCGATTTGTGTTGAAAGCGATTTGACAGAAGCGATTTGTCAGTTGTGCGATTTGACAGAAGCGATTTTTCAGTTGTGCGATTTGAGTCAAGCGATTTGTCAGTTGTGCGATTTGTCTTTTGAGACTTGTCATTTCTTCGTGATACATTTTATGGTTTCCTCTTGATTTAGTAAAATCCCGTGAAAGAATCTATTTCCCGGTTTAATCAAAGAGTAGTAAAATCCCGTGGAATTAGGAATCATGTCTACAATCACTTCTTTCGTTGCTGATGACGTTCAAGCTGCAGGATCCGATACTCATCCTCCCATGCTTGATAGAACCGATTATGACTCTTGGGCTCAAAGAATCAGATTGTATTGCTTAGGAAAAGAGAATGGGGTTAACATCCTTAAGTCTATTGATGAAGGACCATTTCAAATTGGAACTACTAGGGACATTCTCGAAACTGGAACTGATGGAAATGTTACATTAGGATTGGATAGACCTAGAATGTATGATGAGCTTGATGATAAGGAGAAGAAGTGATATGATGCTGACATTCGAGCCTCAAACATCATCCTTCAAGGTTTACCAAAGGACATTTACAAGCTGATCAATCACAACACTGAAGCCAAGGCTGTCTGGGATAATGTCAAGATGCTTCTATCTGGTTCGGAACTAACTAAGGAAGATAGAGAATCTCAATTGTATGATGACTTTAAGAACTTTAAAATGAATCCAGGGGAAAGTGTTACTGAATATTATGTGAGATTTCACAAGCTTGTGAATGATATGAGGAATATCAAGATGACAATGACAAATATCCAGCTCAATTCCAAGTTCGTGAACAACATGAATCTTGAATGGCACAAATTTGTCACTGCTGTCAAATTGAACAAAGGACTTAGGCACACCAATCATGAGCAACTGTATGCTTACTTGCTCCAACGTGAGAAGCATGCTGTATTTGAACGAATGATCATTGAAAAGTTCAATACCAATGTTGGAGATGCAAGTTCTTCAAATGATTCAACTGCATTCTACACTAATGTGGGAATAAGTACCAAAGCATCACAAGTCATACCTATTGGGGATGATAATCACAAACTCATTCCGGATTCAGGGTATAAGCCTTCAGACTCATTCATGGAAGACTTTACAAATCAACTGGCTCTAATGGTTAAGCAAAACCTGAATCTTACTCCACACACCAACAATCATCTCAGAACTGCATCTAATTTACAAAATCATGCCACTGTTAAAGATGGAAGGGTTGTAGTGAAAAACGTGCTAGGAAGGCATAATGCTTATCTTCCACATAATGAACAAGGGAATGCAGGTGTTGGAACTGGTTATGGGAATGTAGGAGCTGGTGCTGGTTATGTGGGCAATCAGAATCGAGGTAGGATCCCGACTCAAGGTCAAGGGAAACCAATCAAGTGCTAAAATTGTGGAGGGTAAGGACACATTGCTACTAGTGCAAGCTCAAGACAATGGAGTTGTGTTGGATGAGGATGAGTTGTTGTTTCTTGCTAAGGGAAATGCCAAAACTTATGATGCAGATGTGGATGAACAACCAGTGCATGGTGTGGCCCAGAACAATCACAATGTCTTTCAAGTTGCAGATTGTGATGTATTTGACTCTGATGTTGATGATGAACCAACGACACAAACCATCTTTATGACTAACATCACACCAATGGTCTCTCCACCTCAGCAAGCCAGTCCCTCCAAGGAATCCATCATATCAGAGGTATTAAAACTATACGATATGGTTGATGTGCAAAAGATTCACGACGAAGTACAATCAACGAAAATCATTGAATCAGATATTGAAAATATGGGTAATAGCTATGTTGTCCCATATGATCAATATGTGAAGCAAGATGAAAGTGTAATTGTACCAAGTGATGCATCTTCTTCCATCAATAATGAATGTATATATGATGAATATACTTGAATGTGCACCTGATGATTCCATGACCTCTGAACTAAATGCCTATAAGGAACAAGTTGCCATATATGAATAGCGAGCTAAGTTTGAATTGACTACCCGTGAGCAGGAGATGGATAACCAAATGCATACACTTATCAGAAAAAGTAACTTTGGGGAAGAAATATTAAAACAAGAGTTAAATTCCTTACAACAAAAGCTTAATAAAACTGTTAAGCAAAAGCAATAAATTCAAGAAAATGTAAAGGTGCTTAAGTAGGAATTTAATGCTAAGGAATCAAAACTTTTAAATGATTTTTCCAACCTAAAAACTTTGAAAAACAAACTTGAAATTAAGTTGTACGTACAAGGGAACACCATTCAGACTGCTCACATGATCAATAAGCATTGAGTTTTAAGTGATAAGCATACTATTGGCTTTGTAGAGAAACCCAATCCTGAGTATGGCAAGATAGCAAAAGCAGCTCAAAAGGTGATTTATGATGGTAATGAAATCCTTAAGCCTAGACAAAAGCTTACTTGTGTAGAAAGCACTGAAGAGGATAGAGAATTAGAAGATGCCTCTAGAGAGAAAATGGATAAGAAACTAAAAGATCCTTGGTGTATAGAGTAAAACATTACATTTAAAACTCCGAATTATGCTAAGGAAAACTAGATTGCTTTCAATAAGTTTAGACCTCAGTCTTAATTGACCCCTGAACAAGTGTTTTGGAAGAAAGATATGGATAAGAAAAAAAGCTAATGATCTTGTCGAAAAGAATCCTCCCTATAGGAAATTGCCTCCAGCCACTGTGTATCCTCCAAATACACCTATGAATTTAGTGCCTAGAACTCTTCCCACCCAAAGAAAAACCTTAGTCAGCCTGTATGTAGTTTACCAACTATTCGTTGACTTTGAGAAAACATGTAAGAAGAGAATCACTCCATCGGGAATTACTGAAGAGGAAATGGGTTTGAGCAAACAAAAGAATGTTATTTAACTGAGGTCATGCCTTTCTTTAAACAACTAAAAGAACAATTTGAGAGTCTTCAAAAGGCCATAGATATAGAGATTAAGGAAATGAAAAAGATGTTTAATGAAATGGAAAATGAGGTTAAAGACTATGAATGTGAGCTTAAAAGTAATGAGATTGAGAGAAAGAATCTTCATATCCTAAATGATAATTTGATCTCTAGATGTATTGCTCAAGATGTGTTTTACACTGTTACAAATTATTCCATTACTGCTTCTCAATTTCATGAATTATCTGTTGCTCTGAAAGTTTCTCAAGATTGTGTCAATGAGCTTGAAACTAAGAATTCAAAATTGCATGAGAAAATCGAAAGGGATGATCATGATAACATGGTCAGACACTTTTCTAAATTGGAAGTTGAATATCTTGATTTACAATTAAAATATCAACACCTTAAAGAAAATGTTGAAACCTCAAATGCCAAGACATCTTCGGATGCTCCTGAGTTTGATGCAGTTTTTGAAATAAGCAAACGTGATGAACAAATTCGAGCTCATTGTAACACGATCAAAAGGTTGAAAGCACAAATTTCCCATCTGAAGGGTGAAAAGAATGAAGTGACTGGCTCCCATATGCCTCCTCCTTTAGATTCTCAGAACTTTCATCTTCAAAACATCATTAATATATTACAACATGAAAATGAGTGTTTTCTAGCAGAAAATGAAGAGGTTAAACTGCATTTCAAAGAGTTATATGAATCAATTAAGGTCACTCGTGACAAGAACAATGAAAAGATAATTTATTTGCAAAAAAAGATTGAGAATCTAAAGAGTCAAGTAAAAGGGAAAGTGCCAATCACCAGTGGTGAGAATGTTGCACCAAAGGTGCCTGCTTGTACTAAATATGCTATGTCTGTGAAGTATATTCCACCTCATCTTAGGAATAATGAAATTGCATGTCATACATACTTTTAGTACCTTAAGGATAGTCTAGAATGTCTCCGTGAGATTGTAGAAGAGGATAAGATAGAGAAAGCACTTGATAATGCGATTGGGCATGCATGCTTATATGCCAAACGATCTCAGGAACTTTTAGAATGTTTAATAGCAATATGTCCTAAATCTGGTACAAGGAAAGATAGTGTAGTTAAGCCTTGTTCTATGCCTACAGTCAAGCATGCGACCTTTGATGTGCCTCCTAGAATCTCATATCCCAGCACTTCTAGACCAGGAATGTAGAAAGTAGTGAAACCAACTAATGTTCCCATCGTTCCTTCTACAAGAGTATTCAGTGACGATAAGGTAAGCATGTCAAAGCCTCCAGGAAATACAAAGCAAGATAGGACCTTGCGAGCCAAGAGTGATCAAGGGAAGAAAGTAGAAGACCACCCTAGGAACAATAAGTTTGAGTTGAATAAGACAAATCGTGTTGATTCTAGTATTAGCTATAAGCGTACTGTAATTAATTCAAATTTTGCTACTATTTGCAAAACATGTAATGAATGTTTGGTTTCTGGTATTTATCATGAATGTGCTGTGAATGAGTTGAAAAATGTTGTTAAATCCCCAGTCAAAAATGTAAGAAATGCTAAACAGGTTAAGGATGCCAGAAAGCCAATTTGGAAAAAGGTTAGTAATTATTGGAAACCTACAGGGAGAAAGTTGAATAATGTGGGTTATCAATGGAAACCCACTGGCCGCACATTCAAAGTTAATGAATTATGTCCTAATAGGAATAGATCTATGCCCACTAAGGAATGGAAACCTACTGGTAGGAATGTAGGATCATCCCCTTAAGAAGTAGTCATACTACACATAGGCCAAGTGCTTCTACTAGTCTTGCATCCACCTCTAATGATGTCACATCTTCCATTGCTGATGTGGGTGTTCCAATCTCATTTACTAACCAAGTGGAACCCATTCTCGCATGGGGATTGATGAGTGTGTAAATACTCATCATTTTTGGGTCAATCTGAACTACAAAACGTTTAAAAATGCTCAGAAATGCATCAAAATACTGAAAATATTCCAAATTTGTATTTTATATGTTTCAGATGCAAAATGTTTAAAAACAGATGAAAAATGAGCTAAATTTGCATAATTGGCAGTTTCAGTCCCCCAAGTTTCAAAGGTTGTCACTTTTAGTCCCTGAGCACATAATTTCAAAGAAAAATCACCAAAGGTCCTTTTAAAATCATAACTTGTCAAAATTAGTCCTTTGGTGAAAATATCAAAAGTTTTGAGAAATTACAAAATTGGTCCTTCAAGTTTAAAAATTGGCAAAAATGGCCCTTGGAAATTGGAAAATGTCAAGTTTGGTCCTTATACTATGGAAACTTGTCAATTTTGGTCCCTTAGAGCAACTTTGCAAATTTTGGCAAATTTAGTCCTTGATATTTCAGAATTTACAACATAGGCCCTTGTTTATTAACTCTTAATACCCATTTGGACCTTGTCATAAACCCATGGACCCCTGCCATTAGCTTTTTGAACCCCAGCCAATAACCTTTTGGACCCCCCCTTTATAATATTATCCCGGTCAAACCCTTTGGTCAAAACACCCTACGTGCCAAAACTTCTTCCCCTTCAACTGCTCTCTGCAAACACTCTTCCTCCCATCTTTCCAGCTCATAATCCACTCCCCTTGTTCCCCCCACTACAACAAACCTCCAAGATACATTAATTACCTCCCCCCTCATCTCACTCAACCCCAACTGGCTAATATACAATTTGGCGCCAAAACTTGATCAAACGGCCAAAAAGAGCTCAAGCTATCCAATGGCTCCAATTTAAAGTGGGATCTTTCGCAGAACAAGGAGGAGAGATGTTTTGCATATAAAAGAGAGAAGAGTTGCAAGAAAAGAGAGTAGTAGTTAGTTTTAATTTCCTTTGTATGTCGTTTTTAGAATAAATATTCTAGTTTAAGTTTTAAAATGTAATCTTTTGTTTCTTTGATATAAACTCAAGTGATTTTATCATTGTAATCTGTTTTAAAGTTCTAATTCAAAGTTTCATTTCAGTTCCATGCTTTCATATTCACTGTTAAAAAATTGAGTTTCAAAATCTTATGTTAAAGCTTCTAATAGCTTATCTCTAGTTCAAACAAGTTTATTTCAGCTTATTAAAGCTTTTGTTAAGCTTACTGGTTATTTTTAAGCAAGTTTCATTCTTGGTCAAAGAAAGTCAAACTTGTGCGTTGGTTTTGGAAATGGATAATGGTAGATGCAATCTGGTATTGGGTTGGAAATGGCTTAGTGTAGTGGTCTTGGGGTCAGGTTTTAGCTGCAAACAGTTTGACACATGTGAGTAAGATATCTCATTTTCATTTCAATATCAGTTTGCATATTTTGTTTGTAATTGTATCTGTGGTTATAAATAGTTCAAATGTGTTTATTTAGTTGTATTTAGGATAGTTAAGCTTAGTTTGATCAATAGCTTTAGCTAGTTTAGTATTTAGCTCAGTTTTGATTGCATATCTGTCAATACAGTGGTGTTTGGTTTAAGCTGATTTTTGGATTTGCAGTGTTTAAAAGTGGTTAAACTCAGTTTGGTAAGTCCCCTTTAGGCACATTAGACTCAATTGAGTCAGTTATTTGCACTCTAGAACAACAAAAGTCAAAATCATTTGTTAACTGTCTCAATCTGCTTACTGTCGGGATTTTGCAAGATCAAAAGGTTGTTTTGAGCTTAGAATTCATAGTTATTGCTTGCAGAAGTGTCATTTCACCTTATTACATTAATCTCAGTCCACCATCTTGAATCAAAGTTCAAGTTAGTCAACTTTTCATAATTGCTTCAAAAGTCAATTTGCAAAACTCGCTTTAGCCCAATGAGATGAATTTTCATGGACTCATTTTTGGGCCAAATCATGTCAAACTCTGGATTTTATAACCTCTACTGGTCCACTTTCTTATTATCATTTTTGTGTATTTTTGTGATTTTTTTATAAGCTCTTGAATAGCTTGTTAAAATGGGCTTAGTTCCCATACACACTCAGTATACCGAGTGTGCACAGAAAGTTGCACCCTTGCAACAAGTTCATCGAGCTCATCTCTCGCTCAATTTTGGTTTACTAGGTCCCAGTGTCTAGATTAAGTTCCAACTTCTCATTTTCATTTTTAGCTTATTTTGTAGTTTGTGCTTTAGTTCAAAAGTAGTAGTCTCACACCTGCTTTTAAGCAATAAGCTCAAATCACAAAATCTGATCAATTTGCAATATAGAGGTTTAAAGCAGTTGAGATTAGTTGCAATTGGGTAGTTTTAGCATATTTTAGCTTCTATTTCAGTTTGATGCTTGTTTGTAGCTTTTGGCTTATTTAAAGTGCTTATTAAGTAAGCACTTGTAGTTGCAGTTTCATTTTCCTTCACACAAGAACTTGTTTTTCTATTTTTACTATATTCTTAATATTATTTTAAGCTTATCTTGAATTTTTCAGATTTTTTCAAGTTTGTTTGCTATTTTTCTTAATTTAAATCAGTTTTTAAGCATTTTTAATTAGTTTTTAATACAATTAATTAAGAAAAGTTTCAAAAAAATAAATTTTCATTTTTCTTAAGTTAAGATAAATATAAAAAGTCAAAAAAATATTTTTCTAGATTTTTCTTAGTTAAATTTGTATTTTTAAGTAATTTAATTAGTTTTAAATAGTTTTTAATTCCTAGAAAATACATAAATAATCAGAAAAATATGAAAATAGTTTTGAAAATTCTATTTTGTTATTTTAGATTTTTCTAAGTCATAATTTTATTTTTCTAGCCTTATTTCATATTTTCTTGTATTTTAGGCTATTATTAAATAGTTAAAATTAGTTTTTAATTAATAATAATTAGATAAATAGTTATAAAAATAATTTTCTTTTTCTAAAAATTTTCTTTTATCATTAGGTTTGTAAAAATATCATTTTCATATTTTTAGGATTTATACTGCTTCAGTTTCATATTTTCATTTGTACGTCGCGTAGTTTTTAAATTAAGTTTTATAAAAACATAAAATCAAAAACATCATTTTGCAAATAGTGATAGCGTTTATTTAATATTTTTTATCTTTTTAATTTCCTTTAATTTGCATTTAAGCCTTTGTGATTATAGGCTATTTCTGTAGTTATAATAATTCAAATCCTCTTTTTCGTTCAAATCTCTCGATCACTATTCGTTTGGTGATTCTTCGCATAGCTCGCTGGGACATAACGACCCGGGGAAACACTATACTCTCCTGATCTTCATTGCATTGGTGTTTAAGCTGTTTGAAGTTTCTTACGGTCGGCCATTCACAAGTGGCCGGCTTGTGTGAGAAAACTTGACGGTTTTGCACCGATCAGGGATCCAAATTATCCAGTCATCCATACTTGTTTGTGTTCAACTGCAGGTCGTACAAATCATTCTGTGGTATTTGGACTTAGGCTTTTCAAAGCATATGACTGGAGATCGCTGACGGCTCAAGAACTTTGTGAATAAATTCATCGGGACTGTTAGATTTGGGAACGACCACTTTGGGGCAATTATGGGTTACGGAGATTATTTATTTGGTGACAGTGTAATCTCCTGGGTATATTACGTTGAAGGACTCGGTCATAATCTGTTCTCTGTTGGTCAATTCTGTGACTCTGATCTTGAAGTGGCCTTCAGAAAACACACTTGCTTCATTAGAGAATTGGACGGTGTTGAGCTTTTAAAGGGAACTCGTGGCACTAATTTGTACACCATCTCTATCGAAGACATGATGAAGTCTTCTCCAATCTGCTTGTTGTCAAAGGCTTCTAAAACAAAGTCATGGTTATGGCATCGTCGTCTCAATCACTTAAACTTTGGCACCATAAATGATCTTTCTAAAAAGGACCTCGTAAGAGGCTTACCCAGATTAAAATATGAAAAAGATCATCTTTGTTCAGCATGCCAATTGGGAAAGAGCCAGAAATATGCCCATAAATCCAAACCTGCAAACTCAATTATGGAAGTTCTTCATACCCTTCATATGGATTTGTGCGGACCAATGAGAGTGCAAACTATAAACGGGAAGAAATATGTGCTAGTCGTGCTTGATGACTACTCTCGGTTTACTTGGGTTAAGTTCTTGAGGTCAAAGGATTAAACTCCCAACGTCATCATCAAACTTATTAAACAACTGCAGGTTCGGCTTAATAAAACAGTCAGAATCATCCGAACAGACAATGGAACTGAGTTTGTAAACAAATAACTAAGTCAGTTTTATGAAAGAATTGGAATCATCCATCAAAGAAGTGTTCCACGCACTCCTCAACAGAACGGTGTAGTTGAAAGATGAAATCGAACTCTTGTAGAAGCTGCGAGGACTATGCTGATTTATTCAAAGGCTCCAATGTTTCTCTAGGCGGAAGCCATTGCCACTGCATGCTACATCCAAAACCGTTCCCTAATTCATACAACTCATGGAAAAACTCTTTATGAACTTGTCCACAATCGAAAACCATATCTTTCTTTCTTTCGTGTGTTCGATGCCCTATGCTATCCAACTAATGATGGTCAAGATTTATGAAAATTGAAAGCTAAGGCGGACATTGAAGTTTTCGTTGGTTATGCTCCAAATCGGAAGGGTTATCGAATCAACAATAAAAGAACCCGAGACATCATGGAATCTATTCACGTTACGTTTGATGAGTTGACTGAGCAAACGAATCCTGAACAATCCGGTTCTGGACCCGCACCTCAATTTTTGTCAAGTAATCCCATCAGCTCCTCTCTTGTACAGAATCACTCCCCTGCAGATCCTTATGTACCTCCATCAGAGAATATTTAAAGAAATTGTTTGATCCGATGTTTGATGAATATTATGAACCTCGAACTAATGACAATTCTGTAACACCAACTACAGCTGCTTCTAATCCAACCAATATGAATGGTCCATCCGTTTCAATGACTTTATCTCAAGAAGTGCCAGTTGTCGATCACTCATCATCATCTTCGAATCCTCAATCTTTGGCTGTACATCATGGAAATGCAGTTGGTAATTATGATGGAGATAACCCCTTTGCTACCCCGAAGATGCCCCATTTGAAAACATATTTTCCCCTGAACCAACACCTGAACCATCTTCATCAGGGGATCCAAACTCTGCTACATCAGTTCCTCATCATCAACCACATGAATATCTCATAAAATGGACACATGATCATCCACTAGACAACATCATTGGGAACCCTTCTCGCCTGGTATCCACTCGTAAACAACTTGCTACTGATGCCTTATGGTGCTTCTTCAATTCTGTATTATCAAAGATCGAACCTAAAGATGTCAAAATAGCAATGTTTGAGGACAGCTGGGTTAGTGCTATGCAAGAAGAAATTCATGAGTTAGATCATCTTGATGTATGGGAATTAGTACCTACTTAGATTGTGCTATGATTATTGCTCTCAAGTGGATCTTTAAAGTAAAGCTTGATGAGCACGGTGATGTTCTGATGAATAAGGCAAGGCTGGTGGCTAAAGGATACTGACAAGAAGAGGGTATTGACTTTGAGGAATCATTTGCTCCTGTTGCATGAATTAAGGCTATCAGAATCTTCCTGGCTATGATGCTAGCAAGAACATGGTAGTTTATCAGATGGATGTAAAGACTGCCTTTCTTAATGTAGATCTCAAAGAAGTGGTGTATGTTGATCCCAGTTGAGCAAACGATCTAATATAGAAACTGGCTTAGAATAAAAGCTTATTAAGTATTACGCGGAATTTAACACTTAATCTTAAGAAGAAGAACAGTTAACATTCAACACCTCAATATTATTTATTAATACGAATACTCTTACAGTATTAGGGTTTTTCAACCTTGAAGTGTATCGACCTTAGATATAAAACTTACTCGTATATCTAATCTAACCTAGGACTTCCTTTTATAGACTAAGGAGTCCTTTACATAATACAATACGTAACCTACAAGATAAATATCTTTTCCATATTTATCTAATACAATAAACTAAACCGACTATACAAAACACTAGCAGTGGTTACAATATATTATCCGTGGTTACACACTACTACTAGCCGTGGTTATCTTCATCAGCGGTTACATTCTTCTGTCCGTGGTTATATCAAACTTCTCCGTGGTTCCAGAACTTAAAGTAATTCATGATTCAAGGAACCAAAAACCCAACAATCCTCCCCTAAACTTGATATATTCCAACAGAATTCTCAAGTTTCCTTTAAGCTCAAAATATCTGAATCAGAGGATGTAGCCAAACACTTATGAGATTTAAGAATTGTCTCATATTTCTTCAACAAATCATAAGCTTGACCATCATAGGGTAACATCATCTTGATAATACCAGGCTTCAACATCTGAGCAATAATTCCTGGATACTTATTCAACTGAGGATAATCACCTTCTACAAGCATGTGAATAACTTTTCCAGAAACAGTTAAAACATGAACTCCACAAGTTTGATATCAAAACCATCTTGTTACAGTACCATTGTAGAGTCCTTTCCACTCAGGTTCATCATGAGTTGGTTCAAATAAAATCTTCAAATTATAATAGACCAGTCTCTCATGATAATCATTTGGATGTACTTCACCAAACTTATTCTTGTAAAGTATCCAAAGATTCATCAAAACATCTCTTTCAAAATATCAAGCATTTGTGAAAATTTATTATACTCATAAACTTCATTGTTGAGTCTTTGAATTTTCCAAACTCCTTCACTTCTATCATTAAGGTAAAACTTATAAGAAACAATTTGATTAACATCTGCAACTTCTTTCAATCTTTTAGAATCCGATGTCTCTTGAATCTCAGATTTTCTCTTTCTTTTACTTTGCATCCACTCATCATTCTTCTTAATCCACTCTTCATCCTTCTCGAATTCATTGGACGAAATCATCATGATTAATCTTCATACATCTTTCATAAATCTCAAGAATTCTTTCAAATGAACATTTACTAAGATTTTTAGAAATGTGAATGCCTGAATTCTTAATAATTTTCATTAGTACATTCCTCATCTGTGCCATTGAAAGAGGTTTCTTTCTTATAACTTGCTTCTTTTCTTTACCAACCTTCCTTGCCCATTCACCCAAAAGCCTAGCTTTTTCCACATCATCCAACAAATTCCATTCTTGTGCAATATATTCATCATGTATTTGTTGAGAAGCTTCAAGAAAGTTTTGTGATTCATACCATATAGCTAACATTCTCTGACTAGCTTCCTCTTCTTTCTGCTTTCTTTTCTCTAAGACTTCTTGTTCTTCAAAGAACCATATTCTTTACATACTCGCATCATAAGCTTCTTGTTCGCTTTAGATTTAAACTTCAACTCAGTCGCAACTCCTTTACCTTTGCCAACATCAGATTGAACCACTTTCTTCTTCAGAGGTTCACCAATAACTAAACTTTTTCCTTTGGATTTGGGTTTAGTTGCAGTAGATTTAACAGATAAAACAGGTGCAATAATAGGTGTAGAAATAGATGAAGTTTTGCTTAGATTTATCAATGTACTAGCAGCTTCTTTCTCAACTTCTTTAGACTTAGGTGGTGATACAGAGAGAGTTGTGACAACAGTGGAAGTGGTTATGATAGCAGTGGGTATGATAGTAGTAGGTATAGATGAAGTGGTTATATTTGCCATGTCTGTTACTGCAGCAGTGGTTAGAAGAGTACTAACCATGGTTTCAGACATACCATCAGTGTTTGTGTTCTGTACTACATCTTCTACAACTTTCTTCACTTTTTCAAGAACTGCCTCATTCCCATCTTTATCAGATACCAAAAAAAATTTATCTCCACTATCAACATCTTCTTCCATAGATACATTAACAAACCTCCCCAATTCTTGCCTTCACTCCTCCCCTGTTTGGATACATCCTCCATATTCGAGTGGAGAGGAGTCCACCTTCTTATTCGTTCTTCTTAGCTTCCTTAAAGCAGAATCCTGTGCCTCTTCATCTTCTCCAAAACCAAAACCCTGTGCTTCAATCTCCTAATATCCTTACCTTGAAACACACCAACTCCTGAGACCAAATTGTAGCCTCCATTTTAGCACATTTTGCCGTCAATTCATTAAATCGTTCAAGAATATCCTCCCACTTCGACTGTGTGAACTGGTCCGAGAGGTGGTTCATTGGAAAAGTCATCATGTACAAACTCAGAATCCGTCAATTCATGTTCAGTTTCCAACCTATCCTCATCACTTCAAGCGTGTTAACTGCCCGAGAGGTGAATCCTTGGATATAGAAAACATAGTATCAGACCGAGCCTGAACATCTATGCACCCTCAGTATAGCCAAGTGGCTAGGGATTCCTCTCCACATTAGGAGTTGCCAAAGGTTGGGTCTTATTTATGTTTCCACTATCCCGACCAAAGATCTAAGCATGTATCAGTAGTGGAAGCCCTTCCAATCATGTCACCTTCACCACCTGTGACAACCTCATTAGCAACACCACTAGCACTAGCCTGAGGTAGCTCAGTGCCCTTCAATCTCCTAGTGAAAACAATGGGTGTATCAATGGTTTGAGGTTGACTAGAAATGGGTTGAGATACACTATCGTGTTTCTGTGTATTCTATCGGGGATTTGAGATGCATCAGCAGAGGGTTCAGTTGGTGCAGAATCCTCATCAAACTCATGATCAGAAGGCAAAGTAAGCATATGAGGAAATAAAGGAACATCTATAATGTTTACATTTTGTGGGTGATTCCTCATATGTGCAAAAACCTTAGAAAGCATATGATTTACTTCATATTCTTGAGTATGCTCAACAGGCTCCTCTATGTGACTTTCCACAATCAATTGAACAAACCTAGGGTACAAATAGTATTTACCCTTCTTTCTAATGTTTTGAACTAGCCCCTCATATATCATCTTAGACCAATTGAACTTTCTTCCATCGACAAACAAATAATAGCAGTAGCAATTTTGGAAGGAAAGTCATTAAACCCTGTGGTCTTATTACTCATACACATCAATAAGGTATGAATAAGAAACTTCCATTGTTTTGAAAACAAACTCTTAAAATATTGTACCTTATCACCTCTGTGGGTATAACATAACCTTTCCAAACCAAAGAACAATCTCAACATCGAAAGATTATCAACACCATCAGCATCATCAAACTTTAAAACATCCCTAATGATCTCCTCAAAAATAGAAATAGTATTCTCATCCACAACAGTGCTAAACACTTCAACTCCAAAGAACCTTTTCAAGCTTAGCATTCCTCCAGAACTGATGTATGTAGGCTTTAAAAATGGTTGGTGTGACTGATCGATGCTGAACCGTCAAGTTTTCTCACGCAAGCTGACCACTTGTGAATGGCCAACTGTAAGAAACTTAAAACAGCTCAGACACCAATGCAATGAAGATCTGGGGAGTATAGTGTTTCCCGGGTCGTTAAATCCCACGGAGACTCAATGGTGTGTAAACACTTGATCAGATGATAGAATGATCACTAATAATAGTGATCAGTAAAGGTTATTTGGATGAGAAATTACACTAATGATTGATTGGAATGGAATGGAATACAGAATTGGAAAGCACAACAATCAGATAAAAGAAACGCAAAAAGTACGTTTAAAAACTACGTACACGTACAAAATAAAAAGTGAAATCTAAGAAATAAAAGACCTAAAAATATGAAAATGACATTTTTGGAATCCTAAAAATAAAAGATAATTATCAGAAAAAGAAAATTATTTTTATAACTATTTAATTAATTATTATTAATTAAAAACTATTTAACTATTTAATAAATACTCTAAAATAGAAGAAAATACAAAATAAGGCTAGAAAAATAAAACTATGATTCAGAAAAATCTAAAATATTATAAAACTAATTTTAAAATTAAAAATATATTTTTCACACTTTTTATCTAATTATTACTAATTAATTATTATTTAAAATACACTTAAATACTAGAAAATATAAAATAAACTTAAAAAAATGAAATTTTAACTTGGAAAAATCTAAAATATGATAAAACTAATTTTAAAACTGAAAATATATTTTTTATGCTTTTTATTTATTTTTTTATTAATTATCTAATACTTATTAACTATTTTGATTTTTAATAAATACTAAATGAACAGAGAAAATTATGAAACTTTTTATAAAAATACTATATGATGACAGAAAACTAACAAAAGTATAAAAACAAGATTTGCTTATTAATAAGCTAAAAATAAAAATCAAAAAGCTAAAACCTATTAAATAAATGCTATCACTGAATTTAAATTGATCTTTTTCTGGATTTTCTTTTTGAAAACTACTAAACTACTGATATTATGAAACTTTAACAAAGACAAAAATTTTACAAAACACAAATAAGCAGTTTGAGAGAGCTTATGGGCCAACAATTTATCTTAAGAGCTTATGTGATGATATAAGCTCAAACAAGCTCAACATTGAAAACAAAAGTTGAATAAGATTCAAACAAGCTAGTGCTACTAATATGAAGCTAAAAAGAACAGTTACAAACACTGATAAGCTAATAAACAGACAATAAGCACTTATGATACTAGTGTTGAAAAGCATAAATGGGACAAAGTTTAAGCTTATAGCAGCCCTACCAAACAAGCTTCAAAATGAAAAACAAGGCTTGAGACCTCAAGATGGCTAGGTTGGCTACCCAAAGAACCAAAGATCACAAGATTTGAGCAACAATTAAGCTCTGTGCAAGCTTTTTATTGAGCTTATGAAACCGGTGCCACAGGCACTTATGCGCAAGGTACTATAAAGAAGCTGGAAAATAAGCACTTAATAAGCTAAACAGAAGTGAACTAACATTTTTCTAATTTTGTTTAGCAACTGAAATTTAATTTCCCAAAAGCTTTTAAGCTAAAAATCACTATTAAGCACACACTAAAAATAACTGTTTTAATCAAAAACGACCAAATGAAAATATTGACTTTTTGATTTACACTAAAAGTTTGACCAAAGTGAACTTTGATTTGATCTTAAGCATTGAATGTGATGTATTAAGGTATACTAAGACTTATTTAACCAACATTAACAACTTATGAACACAAAACCTTGATCATGATTCATAAAAACTCAACATTGGACACACTAGTTAAGATCAAATGCAATTTTGACTTTTCACCAAATGAGAACTAGTTTTTTTGACTTGCTTGAATTATTAGACACTAATGAGACATGAAACAAGTTCAAACAATAACTCAAACAACCTATAGCACAAGAACACAAGAAATCCAAACACCCCTTTATCTTAACTGTTTTGAATATTATAATGCTAAAACAAGTTTATAGACCAAGAAATCTGTTTAATATCTTAAAGTAGCTATAATTAAACAGATTGGAACTGAAATTAACTCTATATAAACACTTGAACTAGGAAATGCAAACTTTAATGAAATGACTTACAAAATGAGTTTAGGCACAAAACAGAGAACTGAGATCAAATAACCATTCCTATATGCTTACCACTAAGCTCTAAACCAAAATCAATCCAAGTATCACCATGCTTCAGTCTTGATCATCATTTCCCTTGCCTTTTTATTTTTAACTGAATTTTTTAGTATTTTTGGAAAATTTTGAGTTATGAATCTAAACTGAATTCAAAGGTTTCTGATAGCTTATAAAGGCTTCCTAAGAGCTTATAGAAGCTTCAGAAGCAATAATAACAACTAATAGCAACAATTGATTGTTTTGAGAATTTAGACATAAAAATTGCAAAAACTGAATTCGTATGTAAAAACTGAAATTGAAAATGGAAATAGGTTTTTATTACACTGCAATAATATTACAAAGCACTTGAAAACTTAAACATGAACTAGAAAGCTTAAAAACTTAAAAACGACATAAGTAAAACTAAATTACACTACTTCCTTCTTTTTTTCTCTTCTCTTTCTTCCTTTATTTATACTTCAAAAGCTTCCCACTAGTCCTCTGATTGATTCCCACTTGGAATTGGGGCCGTTGGATGACTTTAGCGGATTTTGGCCGTTTGATGCATTTTGGCGCCAAAATGGTTTTAGCCAGGTGGAAGGATTGAGTGTTAAGGGGAAGGGATCATTTAATGATTCTTGTTTTGTGGTGGAGGTGGAGGGGACAAGGGGAGTAATATGTTGAGCTGGGGGGATGGTTGTGTTGAGATATTGCAGGGTAGCAGGTGGGAAGACGAAGAAAAAAAAGGCGCGGGGCTTGTTTGTTTGACCAAGAAGGGTTGACCGGGTAGTATTATTAGGGTACGGGTTGGATTGGGTAGGGTTTGGGTTTTGGGCTTGGGCTTAATATATAAAGGGTCCGGTTTGGATTTAGGATTAGTAATGAACCCAAGTTGTAGTTTAGGGACTAAAGTGTACAATCCAAAATTCCAGGGACCAAACTGTAACTTCTGAAAATGTAGCCCAAGGTTTGGTCTTGCCAATCTCAAATAATATAAGGACCATATTTGCCATCTTTGAAAATTCCAAGGACTAAACATGACATTTTTCAAAGTTTAAGGACCTTTTCCGTCATTTGACCAAAGAATCATTCAAGGACCAATTTTAACAACTTAGAATATTTCAGGGACCTTGAATGATAAAATTCCACATTTTTGATTTCCAGGGACTGTTTTTGACAACTTTTGAAACTTGGGGGACTAAAACTGCCATTTATGCAAACTTAGCTCATTTTTCATCTGTTTTTAAACATTTTGCATCTGAAACATATAAAATGCAATTTTAAGATATTTTCAGTATTTTGATGCATTTCTGAGCATTTTTAAATGTTTTTGCAGTCTAGATAGTACAAAAATGATGAGTATTTGCACACTCATCAGTGACAGTTAAGGCATAGTGAATAGGACTGTGAACAAGGAAATCAATCATTTGATGAAACCCTTCAGATCGATCATTCTTTGTCAGAATAGCAACAAGGTTATGTGAAGTGGAATACTTTTCAGCCATTGTGATGAATGATGGTTATGATGTGGGTTTTGTGAATTATACAAAGATAAGTGATTAGGGTTAGTGAGAGCGCCAATAGAAGTGATTTGAAGATCAAATAAATGATCCATCCATGATTTGGGGGAAATAATATACTTTGCAAAGTTACCAAGCAGCCCCTGAGTATCCAACTCTAACGAAATGCTATCCGCGGTTGCGAACGCCTATCCGCTTTTAGACAGAAACCATCCGTGGATAGAAAGTAGCACTTCAACCAAACTTCCAAGAGTTATAGAAAGCAAGTCTGTGTTAGTAAAGGAGATCTCACAAAAGTATGAAGGATTACACAATTTTTTTTAACAAACATAAGCAGCTAACACATCAGCTCCTATGTGCACAAATACTTCATACCTGCAAGACAAAAACACAAAACAAACACAGAGAAGAAGGTTATTGTTTTCAGTGGTTAGATAATGCCATCATGGATCCAAATGACCTATCCGTGGTTAGAACAGGTAAGTCAATATGGTCAACTTTTTGGATTAATATCAGTCCAATACCCAAGAATCTCATTAACTCCTCATCCACATTTAACCTGCCTCATTTACTTCCAAAGCCCATTACTCTGCTTATATAAAGAACCCAAAACTCATATAACGCACACAACAATTAAAATCAAAACCCTAATTACTCCAAAATCTACAATCAACTCCAATCACCATGTGGAACCCTAGTTGGAATAAACCAGAAGTTGTTGATCTAACATCCTCCTCATCCTCATCATCATCAAGTGAAGATACTAACCCATGGCAGTTTTACCACCCTCCACAAGAAACAAGACCAAGAAAATCCCCATTTCTTCCATCATCAGAAGATGATAGTGTGGTGGATCCAAGTGAGGCATCTGAGGACTCTTATGACTCCTCAAAGAAGAGAACTTCAAACCCCCAACCTTCATCATCCCAACCCCAAACAAGACCACGAGCAAGAAACTCACCACTCCCAAACAACAGAGAGGTGGTTCTTGGTCTTCCAAAGACCAGGTTGTGGTGCTTCTTCACATATCGTAAGGGGGAAGGGAAAAGGAAAATGGAATGATGCTTTTTGGTGAAACCAGTAGATGCAAGTATGAGATAACTATGTCCTTTGTGCTTCATCTACCGTGGTCATCGTCATCATCTTCATTTTCATCAATCCATCCTTCCCATTTTGATCCTTAGCTTCTTCATCGTATCGGTCATGCATATCACAAATGCATATCCAAAGAACGGAAGGAACTATGTGAGCAAGGATAGTAGTAGGAAATCATGTATAGAAGTAGTCTTTTAATTAGCACTTGAAGTTTCATTGTAATCTGTAAGCTGTAAACTGTTTTGTTGAATGAATGAACAATTAACTTCAGTACTTCTTTAGCTTCTATAATGATCTTTCTTGTATCTGCAAAAGTGTTAGTGGAAAAACAGGACAACTAGCAGTGGTTTGAACCAAACTATCAGTGGTTAGAAACAAACTATCAGTGGTTAGAAACAAGAGTAGCAAAACTAAGATTACATAATAAGAGTCCAATACTTATACAAACTAGTACAAAACAATTTGAGAATTTAGAGATTAATCATTCCAATACTAACAACAAGGTACTGAAACCTCCCCACATCAAAAGCTTTGGTGAGAAGATCAGCAACATTGAAATCAATATGGATTTTTACCATTTGAATCAACCTTTTCTCATTACAATCTCTAATAAAATGATGTCTTATCTCAATATGTTTAGTTCTAGAATCTAAAACAGATTTTTAATGATGCATATTGTACTGTTATTATCAATGTAAATCTTAGTATGCATAAAATTGTACCCAAAATCCAGAAATTGATTTCGAATCCAAAGAACTTGACCACAGCAACTAGCAGCAACCACATATTCAGCTTCAGTTGTAGAATTTGTCACAATAGTTTGCTTTTTACACTGCCATGAAATAAGTCTGTGCCCAAAACTGACATCCTCCGTTGTAGACTTCCTATCCAAACTAGCACCAGCATAGTCACTATCTGTGTAGGCCACCAAATCAAAAGGAGAATCCTTTGAGTACCAAAGGCCCAATTTAGGATGACCCTTAAGATACCTAAAGATTCTCTTAACAGCATTCATGTGTGAGGAATTAGGTGTGACTTGAAATCTTGCACACACACATACTGAGAACATAATATCTGGCCTGGATGCAGTGAGATACATCAAAGATCCAATCATGGACCTGTACAACTTCTGATCAACTCTGGTACTACCATCATCAGGTAGCAATGGTTTCTGAGTCTCCATTGGTGTACTAGCACTCTTCACATCCTGAAACCCACACTTCTTCAAAACATCCTGTACATACTTATCTTGACTAATGAAGATACCATCAGTCCTTTGTTGAACCTCCAGCCCCAAAAAGAAAGTGAGTTCTCCCATAGAACTCATCTGAAACTTATCATGCATAAGCTTCTCAAAATCTTTGCATAGCTCCTTATTGGTTGAGCCAAAGATGATGTCATCTACATAAACCTGAACCAATAAAATATCATTTTTGTGCTTCCTTATGAACAAAGTTTTATCAATCAGTCCTTTTTTAAACCCATTGTCCATCAAATAAGTGGACAGGCATTCATACCATGCCCTAGGAGCTTGATGCAAACCATACATAGCCTTCCTCACCCTGTATACCATGTCAGGATGATCAAGATCTTCAAAACCAGGAGGTTGACAAACATAAAACTCCTCATCAATTGTGCCATACAAAAATGCACTTTTAACATCCATTTGATACACAACAAAATTTTTGAATGAAGCATAAGCTAAAAACAATCTAATAGCCTCAATTCTTGCAACTGGAGCAAACACTTCATCATAATCCAAGCCTTCAGTTTGTGTGTATCCTTGAGCAACCAACCTTGAGTTGTTCCTCACAACAATACCTCTTTCATCTCTTTTGTTTCTGAACACCCATTTTGTCCCAATTGCCCTCTTACCATTTGGAAGATCTACCAATGTCCAAACCTCTTGAAGTTTGAACTGAAGAAGCTCCTCTTGCATATATTCTACCCATCCTTCTTCAGATAATGCTTCTTCAACTCTCTTGGGCTCCTTTTGAGACAGAAAACAAGCAAACAGACAATTTTGCAGATCTTTATGACTATTTCTTTTGTGAAGTGATCTTGCAAAGAACCCATGTTCAGGAAAGGGTTCAGTGTTCTTAACCTTGCTTCTTGTTTGAACTGGAGTATTCAAGTTTCCAAGTATTTGTTCCTTGGGATGAATCTTGTGTATCCTTGTTGAGGTAACAGGACTTTCATGAATGACATGTTCCAAATTAGTTAAATCAGCATTGAAGAAATCATCCATGTCTTCATCATCAGTAGGAGTATCAATTTCAATCAAAGCAGGCATATCAGGATCATGTGGATACTCCTCTTGACCATGTAATGGCTGTGTATGAGGTCCAAAGAAAGTACTACTATCAGTACATACAGCAGGGATTTCACTTGTGATAACAGTGGTAGAAGTTGTTGGCTTAGCCGTGCTTGCATTATCTCTATCCGTGCTTACATTTGACTTAGCAGTGCTTTCAGCATGCTTTTTCTTCTTTTCAATTTCTTCTACCAACACTGAATTATCTTTCAATAACTCATCCTTATCTTGATGATGATCACCATTGCCTCCAGTATTCAAGACATCATCATCAGTAGGACCTTGCTTATCAATGATGGGTGAGACAGAACTAGCTTTCCACTTTTCAAACAAATAGAACTCTTTAGGAGAATCAGCTTCCTTAGAAAGTGCTTCTGCATCAGAATCCTTTTGAGTACCTGCATCAACATTAGTGGAAGTTCCTGCAATGATAGGCTTATAGTTCATAGATTTGGTTAGCATATCAATGTTAAACATGAGTCTGGTCCTTTGGTCTCAACACTAGGAGTCTTTTCACTGAATTGAACATGTAGATTCTCTTCAACAATTCTAGTCCTCCTATTGTATACTCTAAAGGCTTTACTATTTGAAGAGTAGCCTAAAAAGTATCCATCATCTGCTTTTTCTTGAAACTTGCCTAGGTAGTCTATGGTATTTAAGATAGTAACAAGACACCCAAAAGGTTTTAGGAATGCAATCATTGGCTTCCTATCATGTAACAGCTCATAGGGGATCTTGTTATGAGGCTTCACTACCTTACTTCTATTATGCACATAACATGCAGTGCCTACAGCTTCAGCCCAAAAGGTAGTAGGCAACTTAGACTCTGACAACATAGTCCTAGCAGCCTCAATTAGTGTTCTATTTTTCCTTTCAGCTACACCATTTTGTTGTGGTGTTCTAGCAACACTAAACTGTCTCTCTATACCTTTATCTACACAAAACTGATTCATCACAGCATTCTTAAACTCAGTTCCATTATCACATCTAATTATCTTTACCTTATGATTTACTAGATTTTCTATCTTTGTAATGAAACTCTTGAGAATCTCACTAGTTTCACTCTTAGCAGCCAAAAAGTAAACCCAAGAAAATCTACTATAGTCATCAGTGATAACTAGGCAATACTGCTTATGGTTCAAACTCTTGACAAAAGTAGGTCCAAATAAGTCCATATGAAGCATAAACAGTGGTTGTGTAATGGTGTTGACAGTTTTGGACTTACAAGAAGCTCTATGTTGTTTTCCTTTTTGACAGGCCACACACAGTTCCTTACACTCAAAAACCTTAGAAGGTAACCCTCTCACTAAGTTCCCTTTAACCAGTTTATTGATTGTTTTGTAATTGAGGTGACCTAATCTTCTATGCCATAACTTAGACTCGTCCACAAATGCTTTAGCAAACAAACAAGTTAAGGACCTATTAGGAATTACATCTTTAAGATCAAAACAATATATATTTTCCTTCCTAGGTACCCTAAGTTGTATGAACTTCTCATCAGGCATCTTAAACTCCGGAGACAACACCACACACTCAGTTTCACCAAAAAGTACCCAGTTTTTCTTATCACACATTTGAGAAACACTGAATAAATTGTACTTAAGTCCCTGTACCAAATAGACTTTTTCAAAGTCTAAATTCCCTGTTTTGATTGTGCCTCTTCCAAGTATCTTTCCTCCCTTTGGATCATTGCCAAATGCCACATATCCTCCATCAAAAGCTTCAAAATCTTCAAGGTTGCTCCCATCCCAAGTCATGTGCCCAGAGCAACCACTATCAAAAACTCCTTTGTCTTTTAGCTCATCTTGTAGATTGCCCTGCACATGAAGTTAAACAAGTTAGTTCCTTTTGTGGACCCAAGCCAATATGACTTGGGTCTCCTGCATCAATATAATCAAATTTGTTTAGGTCCATTGATGCACAGTTGACATGATGTAAAACCTTGGTCTTAGGTTTCCATTGCCAACTAGCTGAGGCCTTAACAGCATAAAAATGATTTCCAACCACTGTATCAGTTATCACCTTTGGAATTTTTAAAACTTCTTTGTTATCTGTGGTGATTTTTGGCTTATCAATGGTTTGATTTTGCTTAGCCGTGTTTACACTTTACTTAGCAGTGGTTGGAACCCATTTGGGAGAAGCAGTGACAATTGATTTTGTATTCCCATTCCTCATTAACACTGCTCTAGGAATCATGTTTCTGTTAGGATGAGGGTTTGTTTTCTTTGAAAAGTTTTGGCGATTTACCCTCCTCCAATGATTCCACACTTGTGGTCTGTTTTTATAACAATTTCTCTGTAAGTGCTCAAAACTACCACAATTATAACAAGCTTTCTTGACACATTGAAACTCATTACCTAACCTATTAGATATTAGGCCATTAAAGTTTCTCTGATTGCCCCTAGGTATATATATTTTCATCTGTTCCCTAGGTACTTCCTTGTATTCTACCACTTTCTTAGTAATTTGAGCTCCAAATCTAGGTACAAGATTGGCTTGTCTAGTATCAACTTTCTTAAGAGGTTCTAACTTTTCAGGCTGTGTTGATACTTTACTATCTTCCTCAGAATCTGATTCCCAATCTTCAATTATGGGAGCATCAGATGACTTATCAGAACTTATCTTAGATGTTTCAGTTTTACTTAATCCTTCTACAGGTTTGTTAAAGCTGAATTCACTACTAAATGACAGTTCTTTAGCAGGTGGTGCATGTTTCATCAAAGAAGGTGGTGGCATATTATTGTATCCAAGACCAGTACCATCTTTGAACAGTTTTTGACCTATTGGCTTATTTACTAGATCAGAAGCATATTGTGTTTTGGCAACCCTAACAACATGTTTTTATTTTTCATCTAGGGCTTCTTGTTTTACACTCTCTGCCTCTGCTAGTTTATCTTTAAGCATTTTAATCTCTCTATTTTTAAGATCAATTTCACCACCAAGTATATTGATCTTTTCTACATACTCAAACTCACATTTAATACAGAATTTTAGCTTCTCTTCCACACCCTCTAGACCAACTCTATAACCTAAGTTATCTAGAGTCAATCTTTCTACTTCTTTTCTCATGCTCTCAGTGATAGCTTTTTGAGATTCTAAGTTATCATAACATGATTTAAAAGAACAAGTAGATGTTTTAGAATCATTAGATACCTCAGAATCTGAACCAGTAGATGAAGCATAGGCCATTAGAGCAAAGTTATGCTCTTTTGAAGCTTCACTAGCAAGAAAAGCTGCATTTGGACCTTCTTCAATCTGATCACTCCAATCATAATCACCAATCCCATCCTGAGCAACCAAAGCTGAAGAAGCAGCAGGCTCTTCTGTTGTCTTCTTAATGCCTTCAATTCTTTTAGGAGCTCGACATTCCCTAGCAAAGTGACCTTTCTTTTTGCAGTTAAAGCACTCCATCTTGCTTTTGTCGAATCCAGCTCTCCTTTGACCATCATACTTAACCTGTCTTCCAGTCCTCCTCAGAAACTTTCTTGCTTGGAGAGTCAACATTGCCATTTGCCATTGAAGATTAATCTCTTCAAGATCATCAGGATCAATTTGATCCAGATCTTGATTCAGCATTGTAACACTGGTAGTTAAATCAGCCAGAAAAGCACAGATTGCACCATCACTGACATTATCACTAACAGTGGTATTATTTGCAATAGCCGTGGTTATACCATAGGCAGCAGTGGATACATCTTGTGGGCTTTTGTGATTAGTGGATACAAAAGCAATGTTTTGATTCGCAGAAGATGAGTGAGCAAAGTTATTCTCAAACTCATAAACCTTCAAGTTGTTGAAGAGATTGTCTAGAGTCATAGTAGGAAAATCCTCCTTATTTCTCCACACAATTGTATGAATAGCCCATTCAGATGATAAACTTCTAATGAACTTCAAATTAATATCTTCTTGAAGAAACTTGTAATTCACTGACTTCAGTTGGCTGATAAGTTTTTGAAGTCTATTGTATGTGCCATCAATCTTTTCTCCACTAAGAGCAGTGAAGGTTTCAAATTGATGCTTGAGCATATTCATCCTTGACTTCTTAGTAGCTTCATTACCAGTAAACCTTAATTCAAGAGCATCCAATAAATCTTTAGCAGACTCATATTGATCAAAGTCCAATGTAAACTCATTAGGTATTCCCATAGAAAGAATACTGTGAGCTTTGATCTCCATTTTCCTTTTAGCTTTATCAGGTTCACTAACAATAGCTATCTCTAGTCCATCCTCACCTTCTTAGGAAGAGTGTCTCCTTTTCAACGACATCCCGAGAGCATAATCAATCATGCGAATGTATTGCCTCATTCGCATTCTCCAGATTTGATACTCACCATGCTTGAGCATGGGTACCTTTGAAGCAGTCACCATGTGAGTTTCGTCAGACATCTTAACTTACTTGAATAAAGATTAACAGACTTCTTCTTGGTTACAGTTTCTAGATCACAAGCTCTGATACCACTTGTTGATCCCAGTTGAGCAAACGATCTAATATAGAAACTGACTTAGAATAAAAGCTTATTAAGTATTACGCGGAATTTAACACTTAATCTTAAGAAGAAGAACAGTTAACATTCAACACCTCAATATTATTTATTAATACGAATACTCTTATAGTATTAGGGTTTTTCAACCTTGAAGTGTATCGACCTTAGATATAAAACTTACTCGTATATCTAATCTAACCTAGTACCTCATTTTATAGACTAAGGAGTCCTTTACATAATACAATATGTAACCTACAAGATAAATATCTTTTCCATATTTATCTAATACAATAAACTAAACCGACTATACAAAACACTAGCAGTGGTTACAATATATTGTCCGTGGTTACACACTACTACTAGCCGTGGTTATCTTCATCAGCGGTTACATTCTTCTGTCCGTGGTTATATCAAACCTGTCCGTGGTTCCAGAACTTAAAGTAATTCATGATTCAAGGAACCAAAAACCCAACAGTGTACGTCAGTCAACCTGAAGGTTTTGTGAACCCAGAGCATCCTACCCATGTCTACCGCTTGAAGAAGGCCCTTTACAGTTTGAAGCAAGCTCTAAGGGCATGGTATGATACATTGTCAAAGTTTCTTTTGACAAATGGATTCAGCAAAGGAGCAGTTGATCCTACATTGTTCACCGGAAAGTTAGGCAAACACTTAATTCACGTTCAAATTTATGTTGATGATATTATTTTTGCCTCAACCGACCTAATGAATGTGATCGATTTTCAAAGGAGATGGGCTACAAATTTCAAATGTATATGATGGGACAAATGTCATTTTTCTTGGGATTACAAATTTCACAAAGTCCCGGAGGCATTTTTATAAATAAATCTAAATATGCTAATGAAAGCTTAAACAAATTTGGATTTGATTCTTGTGACCCTGTTGACACTCCCATGGTGGAGCGTACAAAACTGGATGATGACCACTCAGGGATCATGGTTGATCAAACAAAATATCGTAGCATGATTGGATCCCTGATGTACCTCACAGCCAGTAGACCAGATATTCTGTTCACTATATGCATGTGTGCTAGATACCAGGCTAAGCCTACCAAAAAGCACCTTGAAGCGGTTAAACGGGTCTTTCGGTATCTCCAAGGAATTATTAACATGGGACTTTGGTATCCGAAGGACACCGATATGTCACTAACAGCATATGCAGATGCAGACCATGTAGGGTGTCAAGATACACGTCGAAGTACGTCAGGAGTTGCTCAGTTTTTGGGAGATATGTTAGTAAGCTGGTCTTCAAAGAAACAAATGAGTACGTCTATATCCTCTACAGAGGCTGAATACATAGCCATGTCATCTTGTTGTGCTCAAATCTTATGGATGAGATCCCAATTATCTGACTATGGCTTTGTATTCAACAAAGTTCCTCTGTATTGTGATAACAAAAGTGTCATTGCTATCTGCTGCAACAATGTTCAACACTTAAGAGCAAAGCACATTGACATTCGACATCAGTTCATCAGGAAACAAGTGGAGAAAGGTGTGGTTGAAATATATTTTGTAAGGACTGAATATCAGCTGGCAGACATTGATGTGTGCTAAAACAAACAACATTATATATATAAAAAAATATGCCAAATCGGACTAATAACCATGAAATATGTCAATTTATATTGCATTGGATTTGTGTTATTATGTCTTACAGGTACAAGGGTTTGAAAACAAAGCAAAAACGGTGATTTTCGGATAAGTTTCAACGACATTTTCACGTTTTTCGAGGATTCAAACGAAGTCGTAAAAATTATCCGAGCACACCATTGGAAAGATCACGAAAAATCGAGTCAAATGGTTATTTTATTTGGAGCATCAAGGAAAGAGAAGAAAAATTGAAAGATCAAACGGAGCTCGAACGAAGATTATTTTTAAAGATAATGGCTAAAATTTGGATCAAGTAAAAGAGTATTAAAAAGATGTAAATGCAAGGATTAACACAAAAAGGCTCTTGATCTAGTGGTTGGGGCCATGTTTGCTAAGCAAGAGGTCAAGCGTTCAATTTCCACAAGTGACATATAATTTTTGTTATTTAATATAGCATGCCCAAACAATAGTTAAGCCCCGTGAGCCCATTATCCTGTCCACGAGCCAATCTCGAGGCCCACTTATGATGTAGCAGTCCAACATGAGTCCACAGCTGTCGAGTAGCAAAATCAAGATTCAGGCCCAATGCATGTCTGCTATCAACTATGAAAGTGCAACTCTTGTCCCCAAGCCCAGCAGCCCACAAGAGATGAGCCGAGTTGCAGTTGAGACTTGAGAGTTAAATGTGGTGAATTGCAATATCTGTTAATTCGTTTGAAGTGCAAATTCGTTTGTAGCATGCGTGAACACCACGCTCGTTAATTAATTCAAGCCATGCGCGTAGACTTCTGCCACCTATCTCTCGCTGTCCATCTTTTGCTCCAGCCAATTATGCAAGGCCACATGCCAGCTTGGTCGGGAAGGAATACAAGGAAGAGCCTAGAAGGAATAATTTTGCAATATAAAAGCAGATGATCCGAGGCTCAAACGGAAATTAACATTTTACACACAATTATCTTTATTTTTCTAGTAGTAGGAGTAGGATAAATTAGGAGTAGTTTGTAGTTTATTGTTTATTGCTTATTTCTTATTGTAATATTTAGCTTATTTTTAAGTACTTGTTTGTAAGATTTTTTTGCTTATTAATGAATTTAATATTTTCAACTTAGCTTATTCTTCTTTCTCATCTCTTTCTTTTATTTTATTTTTTTTTCTTATCTATTAAGTCATAAAAGATTGTTAGCTTTTTGTGGCTTATTTAGATCTAGCTTATTTCATAAGCTATCTTTTACTACTTTGTTTTAAAAAGCTTTTCTAGTCTTAGATCTACTCTTTATTTTACTAAATACTTTATAAAAAAACCAAAAAGATTTTATTTTTATTAGTTTTTCTTTTATAAAAAGTTTTCCATTAACTTATTACTCTAGATTTAGCATTTTTAGTTAAAAAGTTTTTATCTTTAAGCTTTTTCTTAGCTTATTTCCATTAAAGTTTAGTAGTTTCTAAATCAATAAGCTTTTCAATAGCTTATTTGATCCATATTATAGATTATTTGTCCTAACTCTTGTTAAAGTTGTGTTCTTTTCTTAGTTTCTCATCATTTCAACCTTAAGGCGAGGAGCTTAAGGGTTTTATAAGCTAGCTTATTTATAAAGTTTATAGCTTTTTAGTCTTAATAAGCTAAATAGTTAATAAAGTCACAAACTTTATTGATTATTTGGTTATATTAATGCTTAAAAAGAAGTAAACTTTACAATTTGTCAAGTTTATAAAATCGGGTGGTCTTTATTCGTTTCATTAGATCGGGTTTTATTTTCATTACTTTCTCTTTAGCTTATATTTTTAATCATTAAAATGTTTATTATTGTTGAGGTTATTATTGTTGGTTTAGTAGTTATGTTTATTGTATAGATTTTTATATGCTTGTTAAGTGATGGTGATATGTGAATAAAGTGTGAAAATTAGAAATTGTTGATTAATAACCTTCGGTTACTTGGATTGAAATTTGTTGTTTTGACGGGTAAAAGCCGTTAGGGTAATTAATTAAATCTAGTAATTTTACCTAGATAAAGAATTGTTTTCAAAATAAACCAACGTTGTGAGAAAATAGTTTTTTAAACGGGTATCGAAGATTATTGATTAATAGTTTCTGGATTATTTTTAGATATAATTAGTTGGTTGTTTTAACGAGCAAAAGCCGTGGGAATAATTGATTATTTAAATCTAGTGATTTTTACCAAGAGAAAAATGATTGTTTTCAATATAAGCCAACGTTGTGAGAAAATAATTTTATTTCGACGGGTATTAATTACAAGAACTTAATTGATTGTTCACACTTATTTACATTTTCACCTCACTTGACAAGCATAGCTTTTACTATCATATTCTTAGCTTAATTTTATTTCGTCATTACTTGTTATTTAATTTTAATTAGGATAAAATAGTTTTTAAAATCTTATCAAAATTCCAAAACCAAATATTCGATAATCAAGCATCAAACAAAAGACAATAACGCAAATCTCAATTCATATCTCGCCGTGGAATACGACTACGGAAGATTGATTATTACTTGTCCTCAAGTAGTGATTGATTCTTAATCGGGAAAACAAAATTTTAAAACTGCTCCTTTGCTACAATCGAATCAGTTTTTGCCACCGCTGCAGGGGAGATATGTTAAGATTTTTGCATTTTGTTTCGAGTTAGTGCCTTGAAGATCCTTTCTTTTGAAAGTTAATTTTCGTAGTTTTAAAAGAAAAATCATAAAAAAATTTGAAAAATTCTAAAATCCAAAAATATTTTCCTTTTTCTATCTTTTAAAAAAAATCCAAAAATATTTTTCTTTTTTTTTTCAAAAATTAAAAATAATCTTTCTTATCCTCTTAACCGTCAATTATTTCCTCTTAACCATCTTATCCATATAATTCTTCTCGATGTCTTCGTCTTACCATTATGGTTGTCAATGGTGTGGGGGACCTCAAAATGGTGGAAATTGTCCTGGTTGTAGCATTGTGAATCCGGGAAACGTGTTTGTCTGTAAGCAAAATCCCTACAATGAAACAGCCAATTTCCTTAACCAACCCCCGTACCATGAGATGGAGACATATTCTTGTGAGTATTGTGGAGGTACGCACTATAACGCCGATTGTCAAACGAGGAATCAGCTTGTCTATGTGCATGATCCTTGTAACAATTATGATTATTCTTATCATGACCAACTTCCACAGCACCAAATGATTCAAACACAACCTCCATTAATTCCTCAAGAAATCCTCCTAGGTCTTCTAGATGTATTGAAGGATTTAAAGGATGAAGTTAGTAAACGTGCCCAAGAAGATTCTCATCAAAAAACTTACGGAGAACTTTTAGCTGAAGAACAAGCAGCTAGAGTAAGTTCCCAATATTGGAAACCGTTATTTTACGATTACGATGATGCTGATGATGATGATTCTATCCGGGAGTTTTATAATTCATCTGCTGATGTCGAACCCGTCCAGAAAGACCAGGAAGAAAAGAGTATGGAAGAACTACTTGCAGAGGAGCAGATGCGTCATATACGAGCTTTATATGCTAAACATAAGGTCGACGAAGATTATGTCGAGGAGAGTGCTATTCCATTGAACGATGTTATCTCTCAACTCCCTCAGTCTATTGCAATCACATCCGCCTTACCCAACGAGGATCCTAAGGACTCTCTAATAATAGGGGACGAGCATCTCAGCACTATTTCAGAAACGGAATCGTCTAGTGTTGAGGACCTTGTCCCAATCCCAAGTGAGTCTGAGGATATATCCGATAGTGAATGTGATTTTCCTTTTTCTGATTCTCTTGACACTTCTAAGGTTACTTCCCGGATTTTATCAAATCCACTTTTTGAAATTAATGACGACTATAATTTTTGCGAAGTAAATCCTCTTTTTGATAAAATGTTTGATTCCGATACAGAGACCATAACGGAAGTGGTGGAAATTGCTAGATCTCAGAGCACACCACTTGTCCCACCGTTGTATTCTGACTCATCTCTTCCGTCATGTGATGACGTTTCTTTCTTCACTAATGAGATCTCCATCGAGTATCCCGTTGAACCGTCTTGTGAAGACAAAATTTTTAAACCAGGGATACTCGTTGGAAGAGAAAATGAGTTTTTAAAATGTGATCAAAATGTTTTTCAAAATTCTCTATCCAAATATGAACTCCTTCTTCCTATGGAGTCATTTGAGCTTGAAACGTATATTATCAGAATCTTTCTCCCCTTCCTCACATATAATGTGACTTCTCCTCTCCTTCACTCACTCGGGAATGAGGATACAATTTTTGATCCCGGAATTCTCATGATTGATGAATTCCACACTTGCTCCCCCAAGGACAAATGAATTCGGGGTCGAGTCAAGCTAGCGACTCGGTTAACAAAAACATAAGTGCTTCTCGGGAGGCAACCCGTGTTATCTATCTATCTTTAATTTTCTTTTTCTAATAAGTGTGTCGTGTTACTCGGATTAGTGTGGGGTTTTGTTTCTTTCTATATGTGTTTGCAGGTTCCGTTTTGCTTGTAGAATCCCTATGATCGAGAAGACCTCCGTGCTTGTTTTCAAACCCTTCAACACTCGGTCTCCAATCATTTACATGTTATATATAGGGATAACCCTTTGTCATAATTAAAAATGATTTTTCACCTTTCACACTTAGAATTTTTTAAAACATTCGCCTTTTTCAATTCTACGTGTGGGGTTAACACCCGTAATATTTAAACATTGAGGACAATGTTAAGTTTGAAGTGTGGGGTGGATTTCTATTGAAATATGGCTTTTCCTGCTTTTGTATGGTCCTCATGCAACCCCGTTTTTAACCGTTTTATCCAAAAAAAAATGAAAAACGAAAAATGAGAAAATTCAAAAGTTTTTTTTTTTTTTTTAAGCTTTTGCTAGTTTTTTTGATTGAAAAGTTTGCTAGTCTCTTAGACAAGAAGCTATAAAATGCGAATTCTAGCTCACAAGGCCAAGAATTTGCAAGTTTCCCTAATTGACTTTAAATATGCATAACTTGATTTCATTAGACGAAACATTTGCTAAATTAATATATATGTTTTGACACCTTGTTGACTTTCCGCTGGTGAGAGTAGGAATAGAATTTTGACTTCACTGGGCGTGTTGAGCCCTAGCTTGTTCCCTTAACCATTGATAATTAAAAGCTTTCGCTAGTTTTTCATACAAGGAGCTATAAAACGCGAATTCTAGCTTAACCAAACAAAGAGTTTGCAAGTTCCCATGATTGACTTTAATTTGCAAGAGCTAAATTATCGGCTAAGCATTCGCGGATCTCATTATTTGAGATTTTAAATTTGCGAAGATTAAGAAATGATAGAGTTACTTATAAGTTTAGATGCTAAGCGTGGAGTATATGGTTCTCTTTAGAGCTCATCGAAGGTACTTGTGGCTTCTTGCTCCCACAAAATTGTCTCACCCCATATTTGTGAATAAATAATTAAAGATGTTAGGTTTTTGACAATAGTTAGTTCTTTATCTTCTTTAGAGAATTCTTGCTTATGAGAGTTGGGTACACATCAATGTACTGTCAGTGTTGCGGTGTAATAGACAACTGATTCTTGATAGTTTGTTGCTATTGTTTCTATTGTTATAAAAGTCGTGGGATTCGGAGTTTGGCAAAAATTAACATGAAATAAAGCCCAAATGTATTAAAGTGAAATTCCAAAGCCATAAAAGTTTTCTATGTCTGACGGTACCCCCGTTGTCATGGACTTCAAAAAGGTGGAGGAAAATTCCAAAGTCATAATAAGACTTCTGATAAAACAGTAATCCCGTTGAATTAGTGGTTGAAAAGACCGAGGGCCTAAATTGCAAAAATGCAAATGTGCTGAAATAGTGTTAAGCCAAACTTTGATTCCGGGAGATATCTAAATAAAAGCTTCTGTCTCTGGACTTGTAGATGAGTTGTTTCGGTCGTAATAAAAAGGATATCTCCCTAAATCGTGTTAGATTAGGACCTTGATGTGGACCTCATTCTTGTTTGCAATGGTTTTCGAGGGAAGATGGAAAACTAATTAGCGTCTTAGCTTCATATCTTTATCGGAATAAAACCTATTGAAACGAGAAATCATGAAGAAATTCATTTCTCACCAAAAATAAAATAAATAGAGGAAAATAGGGAAATGGGAGCAGGGGGTAATTACACAAGTAACTTCCATGGGTAGTGTTAGCATCTAAAATCATATTTAACAATGATTTTGATTTTACGCTTAGTTTGGGGACTTGTGAAAAATCAAGGACGATGTATTCTATCCGTATGGTCACTCCTCGCTGAGTTGTGTTTCCTACTCCGTGATCCTAAAAATGTCTTTTGAAAAATGTAGGAGTTATCGATTGACATGAAAGTTCAACAAACCGTCACACAAAAGGAAAGTGTTTAATGTTATATATATACTTGATAAAATGGTTTTAACGGGGCGTTTTCAAAGCTAAAGATTTTTTGTACCTCTTGATGAACATCTTTTTGTTCTTTTTTGATGTGGGGGATTATTAGTTAAGGGGGTTTAAAAGATTTTCTTTCACTATGTGTGTAATTAACATTGTGTGTGGGACCAGCAATAGTTTTAGTGTGGGGTATTTTGATGTGTGCTAAAACACACATCATTTTATATCTAAAAAATAAGCCAAATCGGACTAATAACCATGAAATATGTCAATTTATATAGCAAATATGTTGGATTTGTGTTATTAGGTCTTTCAGGTACAAGGGTTTGAAAACAAAGCAAAAACGGTGATTTTCGGATAAGTTTCAACGATATTTTCACGTTTTTCGAGGATTCAAACGAAGTCGTAAAAATTATCCGAGCACACCATTGGAAAGATCACGAAAAATCGAGTCAAATGGTTATTTTATTTGGAGCATCAAGGAAAGAGAAGAAAAATTGAAAGATCAAACGGAGCTCGAACAAAGATTATTTTTAAAGATAATGGCTAAAATTTGGATCAAGTAAAAGAGTATTAAAAAGATGTAAATGCAAGGATTAACATAAAAAGGCTCTTGATCTAGTGGTTGGGGCCATGTTTGCTAAGCAAGAGGTCAAGGGTTCAATTCCCACTAGTGACATATAATTTTTGTTATTTAATATAGCAGGCCCAAACAATAGTTGAGCCCCGCGAGCCCATTATCCTGTCCACGAGCCAATCTCGAGGCCCACTTATGATGTAGCAGCCCAACGTGAGTCCACAGCAGCAGTTCAGTAGCAAAATCAAGATTCAGGCCCAGTGCATGTCTGCTATCAACTGTGAAAGTGCAACTCTTGTCCCCAAGCCCAGCAGCCCACAAGAGATGAGTCCAGTTGCAGTTGAGACTTGAGAGTTAAATGTGGTGAATACGAATTTTGAAGTGCAAATTCGTTTGTAGCATGCGTGAACACCACGCTCGTTAATTAATTCAAGCCATGCGCGTAGACTTCTGCCACCTATCTCTCGCTGTTTGCTCCAGCCAATTATGCAAGGCCACATGGCAGCTTGGTCGGGAAGGAATACAAGGAAGAGCCTAGAAGGAATAATTTTGCAATATAAAAGCAGATGATCCGAGGCTCGAACGGAAATTAACATTTTACACACAGTTATCTTTATTTTTCTAGTAGTAGGAGTAGGATAAATTAGTAGTAGTTTGTAGTTTATTGTTTATTGCTTATTGCTTATTGTAATATTTAGCTTATTTTTATGTACTTATTTGTAAGACTTTTTTGCTTATTAATGAATTTAATATTTTCAACTTAGCTTATTCTTCTTTTTCATCTCTTTCTTTTATTTTTATTTTCTTATCTATTAAGTCATAAAAGCTTGTTAGCTTTTTGTGGCTTATTTAGATCTAGCTTTTTTCATAAGCTATCTTTTACTACTTTGTTTTAAAAAGCTTTTCTAGTCTTAGATCTACTCTTTATTTTACTGAATACTTTATAAAAAACCAAAAAGATTTGATTTTTATTAGTTTTTCTTTTATAAAAAGTTTTCCATTAACTTATTACTCTAGATCTAGCATTTTTAGTTAAAAAGTTTTTATCTTTAAGCTTTTTCTTAGCTAATTTCCATTAAAGTTTAGTAGTTTCTAAATCAATAAGCTTTTCAATAGCTTATTTGATCCATATTATAGATTATTTGTCCTAACTCTTGTTAAAGTTGTGTTCTTTTCTTAGTTTCTCATCATTTCAACCTTAAGGCGAGGAGCTTAAAGGTTTTATATGCTAGCTTATTTATAAAGTTTATAGGTTTTTAGTCTTAATAAGCTAAATAGTTAATAAAGTCACAAACTTTATTAATTATTTGGTTATATTAATGCTTAAAAAGAAGTAAACTTTACAATTTGTCAAGTTTATAAAATCGGGTGGTCTTTATTCGTTTCATTAGATCGGGTTTTATTTTCTTTACTTTCTCTTTAGCTTATATTTTTAATCATTAAAATGTTTATTATTGTTGAGGTTATTATTGTTGGTTTAGTAGTTATGTTTATTGTATAGATTTTTATATGCTTGTTAAGTGATGGTGATACGTGAATAAAATGTGAAAATTAGAAATTGTTGATTAATAACCTTCGGTTACTTGGATTGAAATTTGTTGTTTTGACGGGAAAAAGCCGTTAGGGTAATTAATTAAATCTAGTAATTTTACCTAGATAAAGAATTGTTTTCAAAATAAACCAACGTTGTGAGAAAATATTTTTTTAAACGGGTATCGAAGATTATTGATTAATAGTTTCCGGATTATTTTTAGATATAATTAGTTGGTTGTTTTAACGGGCAAAATCCGTGGGAATAATTGATTATTTAAATCTAGTGATTTTTACCAAGAGAAAAATGATTGTTTTCAATATAAGTCAACGTTGTGAGAAAATAATTTTATTTCGACGGGTATTAATTACAAGAACTTAATAGATTGTTCACACTTATTTACATTTTCACCTCACTTGACAAGCATATCTTTTACTATCATATTCTTAGCTTAATTTTATTTCGTCATTAGTTTTTATTTAATTTTAATTAGCATAAAATAGTTTTTAAAATCTTTTCAAAAATCCAAAACCAAATATTCGATAATCAAGCATCAAACAAAAGACAATAACGCAAATCTCAATTCATATCTCGCCGTGGAATACGACTCCGGAAGATTGATTATTACTTGTCCTCAAGTAGTGATTGATTCTTAATCGGGAAAACAAAATTTTAAAACTGCTCCTGTTGGGAATTACGGTATACTACTGGATCTGCTGAAGTAATGACCGAAAAGTTTCTGCCGAAGAAGGAACGAATTCTGCTGAAGCTATACTTCAGCTGAAGTGATAATGCAGATCGTGATTCTGCTGAAAGTGCTTATCCACGTAGGAGAGATAAGCACAGTATGTAGGCCGTATGTAGGAAAAGTCAGCGCCGTATGTATAGGTTGGCGCCGTATTATATAGAGCTTACTCAGAATAAACAATATGATGAGTAAAACAATATGATTAGTTGCATGCTTGTCTAAGATGCATGCGTTCTTTGTGTTTGTATTAGGAGCATACGTTAAAAATGCTCGTGAGTGATTAGATGGTTTTCTTGCCTATAAAAGGAACGATAAGAGTATGTAATAAAAAAGTTTTTTCTGAAGTCTTTCAAGTCTTGTAAAACATCCGAAACATAGAGTTTCAATAATAAAAAGATCCATAGAGGATCAAAGAGTTCTTAGTTATTATAACTTGTATTTACTTTCCGCTATAAAATACGAGTTGTAGAGATCTTCTATTAGTTTGCTTGTGATTACATAGGCAACACTAACGATCTCCGAGTGCTTAAGATCTATCAAGAGGTCTTTGTGATTAACAAGTGGTATCAGAGCCTCGGGAAAGTCTCTACGATACTAAGAACCTTTCATACCCTCATACAACCAAACATACCCTCACCATGCCTGGATCTGATAATGAAACCTAAGTCACCAACACAAACAACACCAACACCACTTCCATGCAACAGCTGAGTCTTTCAAACAATAATGGTAAATTTCCTTATTTGAAAAGGGAAGAATATGATCTTTGGACTATGAAGATGGAAAACTGGATTTCCAATATTGATTGGAATCTGTGGGAGGTGGTGAAGAAAGGAAACAGTCTAAAGAAAATGATTCCAGCAGGGATGGAAGTTTATCATGGCTCCTCCCAAAACTGCTGAAGAAGTACTGGCCATGCAGAGAGAGCACACAGTAAAAACTATTCTCGCTTCAAGCCATTCCGAAGATCACCTGTGTGATTTTCACCATATGGATGATGCAAAGGACATATGGATGGCTCTCAAAGCAAGGTTCGGTGGAAATGAAGAATCGAAAAGAATGAGAAAGTCCATGCTGAGGCAACAATTTCAAGACTTCAATATCTCCGAAGAAGAAGGTATCCACAAAGGATACGACAGGTTCCATAGGATTTTGAGTCAACTAAACCAGCTGAATGCAAAACCTGATAATGATGACTGCAACTCAAAGTTCCTTCGATCCTTGCCTCCATCATGGTTACATGTAAGTATAGCCCTCAAGGCTAAAGGTGGGTTGGACATGCTCACCTTTGATGAGTTGTACAACAGACTCAGAAATCTTGAACCTGATGTCAGAACTCCATACCGTACATCTTCTTCTGGTCATGCAGCTTTTGTTGGGACATCTCACTCCAACATGATGGTACAATCTCCAAGTTCCAACTACTTTCCATCATCATCTTGTGCTCCCACTCGACCACATAACACTCGTCCCACTCCACCATGTTCTCAAACTAAGTCTAGTAGTGTGATGGAGGATGTTCTTCATTCTTTTTTTGCTGATTATGATACTCAGCAGTATCTTGCATATGAAGACTTTGATCAGGTGGACCCACTTGAAATGGAGGAAATGAAACTGAAAATGCAGATGGCATTGCTGTCAGTGGACATCAAAAGGTTTGAAGAAAAGTCTAGAAGGAAGTTTGCTTTCAAGGGAAAGGAACCAGCTCGCTTTGATAGGAGAAAAGTCAAGTGTTTCACTTGTCACCAGATGGGGCATTTCTCAAGGGAATGTAAAGACAGGAAGAGTGGAGATGGAGCCAACTACCTCTCCTATCGCAGAAAAGCAGAAGCTGGAGCTTCAGCAGCTCTTCTTACCATGGATGAACAGGTCAACTGGACTGCACATGAACCTGTGAATAAGGAAGCTCATGATACTGATAAGCTTGGATTGCTGGCAAGGTGTACTTCGGATGAAAGGCATGATCAGCTTGCCTTGATGGGACTATCTCAGGTACACAACTGTATATTTGGTTGTAGTCTTAGATACAATGAACTTAAAGAAGAATATGATGCCATGAAACCTAAGTTTGATGAATGCTATGTTGAAAATGAAGCTCATAAACTAGCATTAAAAACAGTAGAAAGACAAAAAGTATGGTTTCAAAAGAATCAAATAGCTTATGAAGAAAAGATAAAGATGTTACAGTTTGATCTAGAAGTTGCAAATAATTACTTAAAGCTGTCTGAGAAAGCAAAGGATGAAGCTGTGTCTGAGAACCTAGAGCTTAAAGAAAAGGTAGCTGAGGAAATAGCTAGGAATAAACAATGGTTAATTTCAGGTGATAATCTGGCTAGAGAACTCTATAACAGTCAATCAGTAACCTCTGGCTTAGGATTAGGCTTTCAAAAATATGTTGGAGTAGAAGCTAGGTATGATGGTCGTAAATCCACACCAGCAGGGTTAGCTAACTTTGTAAAAGAGGGTAATATGCATGCTGTCCCTGGACCTATTAGAGGTGAATTTATGCCCACAGACCTATCCATCACTGTTGACTTTGATGGATCACATCATCTATATGGCAGAAAGTCAAAAGACTTGCCGCACCTCGATACCTCATCTAATGATTTTGTCTCTTGCTCTGACAGTGACAATTCATCGGATCAAGGGTCTACTTCCTATGAAAGCCGTGATTCAAATGAGAAGTCTGACCTTTCCAAGCCTGAGCCTACACCCAAGCCTGCACCACAGTCTACTTACAAGCCTTCTAAGGAAGCTGCTGAGGAATTAACTTCCAAGACAGTTTCTTCTGAAGACTTGTCTTTTAAATCTTTGAATAATCAGTCTGTTAAAAACAATTCCTTGAATGTTTCTGTTTTAAGTACTTCTGCATGTAATCAAACATCTCCCTATTTGAATAAATCTTCCAAGAAGAAGACATGTTTTGTATGTGGAAGTAAATTTCATTTAATTAAGGATTGTGAATTTTATGAGCAAAGATTGGGTACATGTGCTACTCACCAGAAACATAAATCTAAGTGGACCAATGTTGATAATATTCCACCTTATGTCCCACAAGCTGCTAATTCTGACTCTCATTGGAGAGGTTCAGTTACCAGACCTTATGTGAAACCAACTAGCCCATACTTTAAACATGGTTATTGGCCTACTCATGTTGACTCTATGTATGCTGGGATGGGATATGGGTGTACTGCTGTGAAGCCCTCAGCAGGTTGTTCTTGGACTATCAAGGGACCAAATCATCAATGGAGGACCAAGAACAATGGTGGATCCTCTAGATCTTCATGTCCCACACCTGTGATTCCACAAGGCGTGTTCAAGTCAGTAATGACTTGAACCTCCATTGAATACTAACAGATGTATATATTTTATTGTTGTTTGTAGGATCATCCCCTTAAGCATAAGAATATTGGTATTATTGATAGTGGTTGTTCCGAAGCATGTCCGGGAACAGGATATGATGCACAATTTTGTTCCTATAGAAGGAGGAGGCAATGTGACCTTTGGAGGAAGTGATGGGAGTATCACAAGGAAAGGCACCATAAAGACACCTCATCTGAATTTTGAAAATGTGTACTATGTTAAGGAACTTCAAGATTTCAACTTGTTCTCCGTTTCACAAATCTGTGACACTAAGAACAAAGTTCTCTTCACTGAGAATGAATGTCTTGTGCTGTCTAAAGACTTCAAACTCCCAGAAGAAACTTCAATTCTGCTGAAGGTTCCTCGAACTCACAATTTATACACATTCAACCTTAATGAAGTTCAACCTGGTGGTGACCTCACGTGTTTGGTGGCTAAAGCATCACTTGATGAATCTACTAAATGGCATAGAAGGATGGCTCATGTGAATTTCAATACCATAAACAAACTCTCTAAAATGGGTCTTGTTGAAGGTCTTCCCACCAAAGTATTCACCAATGATCATAATTGTGTTGCATGCAACAAAGAAAAACAACACAGAGCCTCTTACAAAGCTATCAATGCTATGAGCATCATTTCTGAACCTCTTCAGTTGCTCCACATGGATCTGTTTGGTCCAACTCAAGTCCGAAGCATTGATCATAAGTACTTCTGTTTGGTTATCACTGATGGCTATAGCAGATTTTTTTGGGTTTTCTTTCTCGTAACCAAAGATGAAACATCTCAGTGTGACCGAATTCATCACTCTTGTTGAAAATCAGTTGAACAAAAAGGTTAAGGGAATTCGGTGTGATAATGGGACAGAGTTCAAAAATGCTGTTCTTATAGAACTCCGTGGGTCAAAAGGCATAAAAAGGGACTATAGTAATCCAAGAACCCCACAACAAAATGGGGTGGCTGAAAGAAAGAATAGGACCTTAATAGAGGCTGCTAGGTCAATGCTTGCAGACTCAAAACTGCCCACTATGTTCGGATCAAGCTGTTGGCACTGCATGCTATGTGCTAAACAGGGTCTCCATTACTAGACCACAACTCAAAACACCATATGAACTTCTCTTTGGGAAGGTTCCTGTCATTCACTACCTAAAACCTTTTGGGTGTCAAGTGACCATTCTGAACACCAGTGATCCGTTGGGAAAGTTTGATGAAAAGGCTGATGATGGCTATATTGTGGGTTATTCAGCTCATAGTAAAGCATACAGGGTGTACAATTTGCAAGCCAAGAAGATAGAGGAGACGTTGAATCTGAGATTTTTGGAAGATAAGCCTAATGTTCAAGGACAAGGTCATACGTGGTCCTTTGACCTTGACTACTTAACTGATTATTTGGGTTACACCAGACATTTGGCTAACCAAAATGCAGGTCCTCAAGAGTCTCCCACTAACAATGCAGGTTCCTTAGATGATGATTCTGAAAATGAGTTTAAAGATGATGAGCAACCTATACTTGTGCCTTCTTTCTCCCCTAACAACATTGCAGGTACCACCTCCAAGGATTTTGCTGATACGAGTGATGAAGATGAATCACATTATGCTGAGGACCTTGCTAGGCTTCAGACTCAAGAATTTGCAGCTAAACTTGAAGCAGAGAAACGGAATGGAGAGGTTGCTAATGAAGGAGTCGGTGGAAACCATGTTTCTGCTGAAGTTGATTCTGTCACACCTACCCTCCTCAAATCCACTGAAGGCTATGCTGTTTCTTCTCATGTTCCTTCTCAAGTGTCTTCAGACTTTGGAAAACCCTATACACACTTTCCAAAACCTTCAGATCTTGGAAATCATCAACCCAAAGCTGGCATCTTCACCTCACCCTCTTATGATGCTGAATTTGAACCAACCATCACTAATCTTGATTCATCCATTGAAGTCAACCCCACTTCTACTCAGAGGATCAATGTTGCTCATCCTCAATCCAACATTATAGGTGATCTTTTGGCACCTGTTCGAACTCGAAGGGCTATCTCCAGTCCTCAGTTTGGACAGATTGCTTTTCTCTCTTATGTCTCCAACCAGCAAAGAGACAATCACACAGACTTCAAGCATTGTCTGTTTGCTTGTTTTCTTTCTCAAGTGGAACCAACAAGTGTTTCTCAAGCCCTTAACGATTCAAGCTGGCTAGAGGCAATGCAAGAAGAGATGCAACAATTTCACAATCAGCAGGTTTGGATCTTGGTTCCACTCCCTGATGGCAAATATGCCATTGGGACAAAGTGGATTTTGAAGAATAAGAGAGATGCTCGGGGTGTTGTGATCAAAAACAAAGCAAGATTAGTGGCTCAAGGTTTCAGACAAGAGGAGGGGATTGATTATGATGAAGTGTTTGCACCTGTTGCCAGAGTGGAAGCCATTCGAATTTTCCTGGCTTATGCTTCTTACATGGGCTTCATGGTATATCAGATGGATGTTAAAGGTGCTTTTCTGTATGGTGAGATTGAAGAGGAGGTTTATGTCTCTCAACCCAAGGGATTTGAAGACCCAGATCACCCAAATCATGTTTACAAGGTTGTTAAAGCTCTGTATGGCTTACATCAGGCACCTAGAGCATGGTACGCTAGACTTTCATCATTTCTGCTGAAGCATGGTTACAGGAGAGGTGCTATTGATAAAACTCTGTTCCTCAAGAAGAATTACTCGGACATAATTCTGGTGCAAGTTTATGTGGACGACATTATTTTTGGTTCCACAAACGAAACTTGGTGCAGGGAATTTGAGGAACTAATGAAGGGTGAATTTCAAATGAGTGCTATGGGAGAGCTTACTTTCTTTTTGGGTCTCCAAGTTCAGCAGAAACAAGATGGCATTTTTATCTGTCAAGATAAATATGTGAGGGACATCTTGAAGAAGTTTGGTATGGAAGGTGTTAGGACTGCCACAACACCTTATGAAGCTCCAAAGACTAAAGCAAATAATGAACAGATCTACCTGTGAATGTTCATCCTACATGTGTCCATGATTGGTTCATTGATGTATCTACAGCTTCAAGACCGATATTACTTTTGCTGTGAGTGTTTGTTCTCGACATCAAGTCACTCCACTTACTTCCCATCTCAATGCTGTCAAGAAGATCTTTAAGTACCTCAAAGGCCAACCTCTTTTAGGCCTTTGGTACCCAAAAGAATCTCCTTTCAAGTTGGAAGCATATAATGACAGTGATTATGCCTGGTGCAAACTGGATAGAAGATCCACAACCTGGGCGCCAATTTCGGGCAAGAGGTTGATTTCTTGGCAATGCAAGAAACAAACCATTGTGGCCGCCTCAACTACTGAAGCAGAGTATGTGGCTGCTGCAAATTGCTGTGGTCATGTCCTTTGGATTCAAAACCAATTGCTGGACTATGGGTACAATTTCATGAACACTACAATTCATATAGATAATCAAAGTACCATCTGCATAGTCAAAATCCAGCTTTTCACAAGTGGACAAAACACATTGAAATCCGGCACCACTTTATAAGAGATGCTTATGAAAAACATTTAATAAAAGTGGCTAAAATCCATACTGATGATAATGTGGCAGACTTATTAACAAAAGCTTTTGATGGACCAAGGTTTCAACACCTCGTGGTCAATATTGGAATGTTAAACCCTTGACTGCATCGTTTGAGGGGAGGCATAGGCCTCGTGGGAGGCATATGCCTCGTGGGAGGATTTGTGCAAACTCTGCATATTTTTGTATATTTTTTGTCTAATAACACTAACTTCTAATATTTTCTAGTGTGTGTTTTTGTGTTGTGTATGTTTTTGTGTCTGTTTTTGCGCTTGTCTCACTGCATTTTGTCTGTTCCTTATCTGGATTGCAGTTTGTATATCCCATGATCAAGATCAAATTCATCAAGTGTGGTTCATTAGTACATGGTCAAGATAGCTAAAAGAGTGTTGCTAGTTTCTTCTGATATCAAAAGTACTGAAGCAAACAATTTGATTCCACTAAGTAATAATTTAAAGAAAAGAAATTGAAGTCAAATTGTTCATTCATTCATTCAAGAAACAGTTTACAGACATAGCTTACATAAAGTCAACCTATCGCATATGCATCTTCAAGATACGAGCTGTACACTTAAGCTAATCCTAATCTAGTGTATATCCTTCATTCCAAAATCTAAGTGAATGTTGGATATGCATTAGATGCTGGCTTTGCTTTCGTGGGTCTTGCATAACCATCCATTCCGTCTTACTAGATGGTTGGATATGCATGACCAAAGACGACGAAGATGCTAAGGACCAAAATGGGAGGATGGATTGATGCAAACGATTGATGATGACGATGACCACGCAGGATGACGGAGAAAAATAACGTGTCATGTGTGCTTCATCTATTCAATTCAACCAAAATGCAATCGATCCACCCTCTCTAAGCCCTTCTATTATACGATGTATGTTGATACACCAAAAGATGGTGTAGCGAGACCAAGAACCACCTCTCTATCTTTGGGGAGTGGCGGATTCCTGGCACGAGGTCCTTGTTGAGACCGAGGTGCTGGAGGTTGGGAGTAAGATGTTCCCTCCTTATAGGAGTCATCGAATCATCGCCAGATTCACTTGGATTCACTACACGTCATCTTCTCAAGAAGGAAGAAAGGGTGATTTATTTGGTCGTGGAAAGGGTTGAGGAAAGTAATACAGCCATGGGTTTGATTCACCACTTGATGATGATGAAGAAGATGATGAAGATGAGGTTGTGAGATCTATGATCTCAGGTTTGGTATTCATGATACAATTTTGTTGATTGGGGTTATTTTTGCATCTAGGGTTTGTGGTAAATATTTGGGGATCTTGGTGAAGAGATGAGTTACATTGGGATCATTTTATAGACGGGTTCGAGGCTTAATGAGTATTAATGCAAGTGGTTGGCACAGTAATTCTAGAATCTTACCGAATATTTTCTTATCTTTGATGCATTCTGCTGAAGTTATAACTTCAGCAGATTGATCATGTGTTACTGCTGAAGTGTTATTTTGGGTTGGGTCAAAGATGCAATACACGTCAGCAAAGGTCAACCAAACGGTCCATTTTTCTTTGACTATAATTTGGGCAAAAACACTCAATCCACCATCACTCTCTTCTGAACAAACCTATTCCCTCTCATCCTTATTTCACAAACACTCACCATTTCGAGAATCATAACTCTAAACACTCATATCCCTCATGGCTCTTGAATTTAAACATGATCACAACAAAGTTGCATTTCTGGGAAATGGCAAGGGATATGAATTGTACGAACCAATGGTGGAATTCCTGAAAAGGTCCAAGATCCGTTATGCTCTAACTCATTCTCCAAATGAGATATATGAATCACTAGTTACTCAATTTTGGGAATCTGCTGAGAAGAGGAGTGAGACTGAGATTAGGGCTGTGATTGATGAAACAGAGTACATAGTGACAGAGGACCTGATTAGGAGGAAGCTTCACTTGGAAGATGCTGATGGAGTATTTTACTCCAATCAGGAAGATGTGCTTAATGGGCTAAGAGAAATTGGCTATCGAGGAACAAGAACCGATATGTGGCTGAAGAAGGAACTCTGCCCGAAATGGAGGTTCCTGGTTCACATGTCGCTTCAATGTATGAGCAACAAGACCGGAGGATGGGACCAGTTCTCTACCCAACTGGGCTATGGTATTGTGTGTCTTTCCCAAGGGGTAACTTTCAATTTTTCTAAGTATATTTTTGAAAACTTGGTTGAAAATATTCAAAAGAAAAAGGGAAAATTTTTAATGTACCCAAGGTTTCTACAAATGATTTTAGACACCACTACCCAATCCCAATCTTTTTATCCCATAGGTACTTTAATCGCTAAATTGTTTGCCACAATGAGAACCCACTTTCAGGGGGAACATCATCCCTTGCTAGCAGCCATGTTGCCCCAAGGTAAAGAGGCTGCTGATGAGGAGAATGTGGCTCATAATCCTCCCTCTTCACCAGTTGCTACTGATGGTACTCCATTAGCTGACATTGATGTGGGCCCTTCATCAACAGTTGAAGCAACTCATGTTGCTCCAGACCAGCCACCATGTCCCAGTCCTCCACCCACACTAGCTACTCATGATGAGTCCGATCTAAATAGACTACCCACACCAAGTCCTGTTAGGGATCCTCTCACTGAAGATCTTCCTTACTTTGAGCATGACCATGATTCTACTGAAAGGTCCAATGAAGCTCCCCACCACGAGCAATCTGCCTGGTGGAGCCGAGGACCCTATTACACTCTCATCTGCCTATGCTCGTCAACAGTATGCTACTGAGGTTACTAGTCTGAAAAAGGAGCTTGCAGAGACCAAGTCTTCTCTTGGAAGTAAGATTGAAGATCTACAGAATCAAGTCAAGAAGTTAGAGGACAAACTCAAAGGGGGCTCCAAAAGGAAGCTTGTGGTTTCTTCTGATGAAGAACAAGAAGTGCCTCAGTTTGGGTCTCTGGACTTGTTGGCTGATGTTTCTCTCAATGATCCTTCATCATTAGCTGCTACTTCCTCAAAGAAGAAGGAACCTGTTCTCTACACAAGAAGAAAGAGATCTTATTTACATAAGTTTTCTTCTGAAGCTTCTAAGGAACCTAGTGCTGATAAGACTACATCTGCTAATGTGCGAATGGAGGATGTTTCTTCTGATCATGATGACCTGAGTATTGCAACTGAGGTCCCTGTTGTAGATTTATCTAAAGATGAGTGTGTTAAGAAGCCGATGACAAAGGAAAAATGTCATAACTACTGATGAGCTTGGTCTTGACCTGGTGAGTGAGGAGGAAAGACTAGGTCAAGCAAGTAGATTGGCTGAGTTTGAAAAGTCAAAGGAAAGTGAAGTATTGGCTCATCAACTTGAAACAGAGGATTTTTCATCCTTAACACCTGAGAGAAGAAGAGAACTAGATGCAATGCGGGTTAAGATGCCTGCTGAACACTGGGATGTTCTAACTCAGCAAGTCATTTCAAGACCTTCTCTTGCTCAAAGTATACTAGGTGGAGATTTCCTCAATGACACTTATGTGGAGCGAATGATGGCTCAGGGAAGACAAAGGAAGCAAGAAGCTATTGCACAAAGGAAAGCCATCAAAGCTCTGAAGAACAAAGACAAACCTCCTTCTAAAGCTGAAATGAGAATGGTGGTGAAGAACCAATGCTCAATGTACAACTCTAGCTTAACAATGAAACAAGTCAAGGCTTTTCCTGATCATGTCCTGTTTCGCAAATATAACCAAATCATGAGGGACAGATCATCATCTTCAACACATTCTACCAACTTGAAAAGGATTGTTGAGAATGAAACTGCTCAAGAAGCCAAAAGACTTAAGTCAGATGATGCTCCACCCAAGGTGATCTCTCCAGTCATTCCTCTGAAGCAACTTCGTTGCTTCCTCTACTAACAAGGGTCAATCTCACTGAACCATCTTCCAATTCTCCGAAGCACTGATGTATCGCTCCCACTTCATCGTGGCACCTGTTGTCACACTAGAAGATTCTAAAGTTAAGGAAGCTGATCTTGCTGAAATAAAACAAAAGGGCCATAAAGATGCTCCACAGGATGAATGCACTTCGTGATCCAACTAAGTCTTCCTCTACCTCTTCAAGTCCTACCTCAAATGTTCAAGATGAAAATGCTCCCTCTGGGGAAATCTATAAGCCTGGTAGGAGGAAGAAGAGAATGGCCAAAAGATCTCCCCTGGATCTTGAAGCAGATAACTCAACGTTCATTATAGATGGATCTGCTGCTGATTTTCCGACGAAGATCAAAATGCGCTGGAAGATTGGAAATGAAGGATGATGAGATGAATGTCATTCATCGAAGGAACTCCCCTTCAATGGAATTCACCTTCAAGGAAATTCTACACTTGGTAGACAGGCAGACTTGATTTCTCTCAGTACACTCGAGTTACCTCCCATTATCGCAACAAGGAACCACAAGGTTCTGGGATGTTCTTACCAGGAGATCTTCAAGTCCTATTAAACTCTCATATTCCCAATAGCAAGGCACATTCCATTTGGGAAAACTCACATCGGTGGAAGGTTGCGTCCTGGAGATTCTATCCTCTCCCTCGTGTACATGTGCTTGAGACTAAGAGTGGAATCACTGTTTGTATGCTTGCTGAAAGAAACTATCCATTGCCCCAGAGACTTATGGAACGGATGCTTAGTCACAAATTGGAAATTCCTCCGCATCCAGTGGGCAATGAAAGACTGTATGCTTCAACAAAGGGTGGGTTTGATCAAGACTCAACTTCTATAACAAAGAATAGGCCTCATCCTCATCCTCATCATGACACTTGGTACTCTCTGCACTACCTTGTTTTGTTACTTTTAGTTTGCATTATTTATATTTTTTTCTGTTTTATTTCTTAAGAAGTAAAAGAGTTTCATAAAAAGAAAAATCACAAAAACATCATTTTAAAAATAGTGATAGCGTTTATTTAATATAATTTAGCTTTTTAATTTTCCTCTTCAACTTATTATTAAGTACTCTCAGTTTTTATAATCGTTTTTAGTTAAAAAAAAAAAACTAACTTTTATGCAGTTTGTTTGTTGTACCACTCGATGTTTTTTACACACCGATGTACCTTGTGTATGTCAAAGAGTTGACTAGTCCAAAGGGTACAGCTTTGGTAAAGACACATCAAATCTGTTGATATCTGTAATGGTTTGCTCAAAATCATAGGGTATGCAACCACCCATGCTTAATTGCTGAGGGTTGTATGGTCATCAATTCACCATGGTCTATTCCTTTTGGAATCCAAGAATTGGCTAGCCCACATGTATATGGCATGTGGTAAAGGCAACTCAATCCATATTTGGTGCTCAATTCACCAATTCTAAGAATTGACTAGTCCTGAGCAAACGGCTACAGGTAAAGACAAATCAAATCCGCTTATATGGTTGCTGGTTTGCCAATAAATCAGATGGTTATCAATGTACCATGGTTTTCGAACTCAAACATATGGCTACTCCAGTAGTAATGGCTATTGGTAAAGAGACATCAAACCCATTATTTTCAATGATTCACCTCTCACAGGAGTTAACACACCCGGAAGTGATGAGAATAGTATGAAACTTATATGTTTTGATGTACATGATGTCATTTGTTGCTGCAAAGATCCGCGTATCACAGTTCAGTCATCATAGAGATGTTCCTCTTCTTAATCTTTGTTGTCGATGTTCAACACAATCCTCAACAATTTTAAAGATCTATCAAGGAAACCGAACTTAACCTAGTCAAATTCCAGTTTAGGGAGGATTGTTGGGAATTACGGTATACCACCGGATCTGCCAAGTAATGACCGAAAAGTTTCTCGAAGAAGGAACGAATTCTGAAGCTATACTTCACTGAAGTGATAATGCAGATCGTGATTCACTGAAAGTGCTTATCCACGTAGGAGAGATAAGCACAGATGTAGGCCGTGATGTAGGAAAAGTCAGCGCCGTATGTATAGGTTGGAGCCGTATTATATAGAGCTTACTCAGAATAAACAATATGATGAGTAAAACGATATGATTAGTTGCATGCTTGTCTAAGATGCATGCGTTCTTTGTGTTTGTATTAGGAGCATACGTTAAAAATGCTCGTGAGTGATTAGATGGTTTTCTTGCCTATAAAAGGAACGATAAGAGTATGTAATAAAAAAAGTTTTTCTGAAGTCTTTCAAGTCTTGTAAAACATCCGAAACATAGAGTTTCAATAATAAAAAGATCCATAGAGGATCAAAGAGTTCTTAGTTATTATAACTTGTATTTACTTTCCGCTATAAAATACGAGTTGTAGAGATCTTCTATTAGTTTGCTTGTGATTACATAGGCAACACTAACGATCTCTGAGTGCTTAAGATCTATCAAGAGGTCTTTGTGATTAACAGCTCCTTTGCTACAATCGAATCAGTTTTTGGCGCCGCTGCCGGGGAGATATGTTAAGATTTTTGCGTTTTGTTTCGAGTTAGTGCCTTGAAGATCCTTTCTTTTGAAAGTTAATTTTCGTAGTTTTAAAAGAAAAATCATAAAAAATTTTGAAACATTCTAAAATCCAAAAATATATTCCATTTTCTATCTTTTAAAAAAAAATCCAAAAATATTTTTCTTTTTTTGTTCAAAAATTAAAAATAATCTTTCTTATCCTCTTAACCGTCAATTATTTCCTCTTAACCATCTTATCCATATAATTCTTCTCGATGTCTTCGTCTTACCATTATGGTTGTCAATGGTGTGGGGGACCTCAAAATGGTGGAAATTGTCCTGGTTGTAGCATTGTGAATCCGGGAAACGTGTTTGTCTGTAAGCAAAATCCCTACAATGAAACAGCCAATTTCCTTAACCAACCCCCGTACCATGAGATGGAGACATATTCTTGTGAGTATTGTGGAGGTACGCACTATAACGCCGATTGTCAAACGAGGAATCGCCTTGTCTATGTGCATGATCCTTGTAACAATTATGATTATTCTTATCATGACCAACTTCCACAAAGACCAAATGATTCAAACACAACCTCCATTAATTCCTCAAGAAATCCTCCTAGGTCTTCTAGATGTATTGAAGGATTTAAAGGATGAAGTTAGTAAACGTGCCTAAGAAGATTCTCATCAAAAAAACTTACGGAGAACTTCTAGCTGAAGAACGAGCAGCTATAGTAAGTTCCCAATATTGGAAACCGTTCGTTTACGATTACGATGATGATGATGGTGATGATGATTCTATCCAAATTAGGGAGTTTTATAATTCATCTGCTGATGTCGAACACGTCCAGAAAGACCAGGAAGAAAAGAGTATGGAAGAACTACTAAAAATCAGAAAATTTCAAAACCCTTAAAAATCAGAAAATTTTGAAAAAGTCCAAAAATATTGTTTTTCATATCTTGTTATCTGGTTTTGATAACATTTACAGACTTTGATCTGTCATTCAAAATGGCACGGGTCTTTAGATGAAGTTCGAACAGAAATAATAAAGTTCTCATTTTTTTTTTGAAAAAAAAATTGAGATGGAGAAAAATGATAGTTTATTGTCATTTCAGGCAGTAACCAGTTTTAAAAAAAGAACAGAGCCATGCTTAATCTAATTTTGAAACATCATGCTCTGATTCCAAAAAAAACAAAAGTTCATAAGGAAAGTTTGTCGCCAAACAAAAAAAAAACAAATGTTTCCTCACAAATATTTTTCCTTCTAAATATTCTTCTGAAAAATATTGTTCATCTAATGAAAACTAAATTGCTTTGAAAATAACTCGGACTTTATTTTGAAAATCATCTGGACTTATCATTTGTCAAAATCTCTAACACTCAATCAACAACTTAAGTCATTGATTGAGGGGGAGAATGATTTCAAACAATTCAAAAAGTTATTTTTCAAACAATTAGCACGTAAATGAACAAGGTCTTCTTTTGGATAATCTAAAATAACAATGTTATTGTACAATTGGATCCAGACCAAGACTAACGTTTTGTTTTCATAAGATACCTAAGCATGTTTGATCATTTGAGTTTAAAGTCTTATAATCTGATCCTTATCAGTTAAATGTTTCTAAAAGCAAGTCACATTTTCTCCTCAAAAAACTTTCAAAAATAATTTAAATCAATTGAGATCACAAATCTAAAAAGGGTTTGAATGTTGTGATTGGGGGAGAATTTGTGATTTAAATTGGATATAAACTGATAATTCGATAAGTGGTTTTTTAAATATAATAACAAGCACTCCTCCCTACATGGGACCAAACGATTTCAAATTTTCCATGCACATGTTAAGGGGGAGCATTTATCTTAAACCAAAAAGGATTGAAACGTGATTGATTTATCTCAAAGTGCAAGTTCCCTCTAATATGTGCAAAACACTTTCGAATCTCGATGCAAATATTGAGGGGGATCAATCAAATGAAAACCTCATCCTTCCCAAAATATTTCATCCAAAGTACTTAAAATACAATATTTGATCGGGAAGTGATGATGATCATTTTAGAAAATGTTAATCAAAGATTGAATCTTTCATTCTCAATCTAAGATTTCAAAAGTCCTCTTGCCTCCATGTGCTAAAATAATTTCTAACACTTAAAGCACATTTTGAGGGGGAGCATTTCTAAAATATCAAAAACAATTAAGTTACAAAACGTTTTGATTTTATATCACAAGTACCTTGATTGATTTTCAAATGGTTTTCAATTGGTTTCGAGGCGGAATGAACAATACCAAAAGACCGACCAATTTATTTTATGCATGGAGATATATGGATGGTTAGGTTAGGTATTCGTTCCCACGATCCCGCCAGAGCCGGAGGGATCTACCCAGGGACAATCCACTAGATAGTGTAGAAGTCCTTAGGTATGATGAAAAAAAGGAGAAAAATGAGAAGATGGGAAGAGTGCGGACTGAGACAGATCTTGTACTGGAATAAACCCAACAAGGTTCTAGTTATGAAGTCTCGGTAAGCACTGAAGGGGTTGAAGAATGAAAAAGAATTGAATGTGAAAAGGGTGAAAATAAATAGCCCTCCTTTAATTCAACCTTAGGGCAGAAACCGGGTTCAATTCATATGCTACTGGTTGTTACTAAGGTAACACCAGTATTGAAGACAAGACGTCATGGACCCAAAGGACGCACTGCACAAAAACTTCCCAAGCTACTCCAGTTCCTCTTAAAAGGACTTGTTTCATTCACACAGGGAACCTGCATAATCTATCGACTTTCTTTTAGAGTTTGTTGATATTAAAGAAGGAGACCCTCTCCCTAGTCTCCGGCATAGGAGACCAAATATGCACTATTGAGTCTAGAGCCAAGAGATCATCAATAAATCTCATTAGGACACAATTAATGAAGACTCACATTTTCACATAATGTGGAATGTGAGAATATATTTTGAGAGTCCTACGCAGTATCCTTCTGGTATTTCCAGAACATCCGAATGATATGTAAAAATATTCACGATGAAGATGGAAATCCTTCTAGAGCCAACATCAAACAAGCTCTTGGTGGGTGACATGTGAGATCTTCTCGAAAGATCAAACTTGTGACAACTGGATAGAAACGATGGGGAGATTCAATCTTGAATCAACCTTGGTCCAGGAAATGGATTGACGGATACCTTTGAAAAAACCGGTCGTTGTGCTCAACAACTCTTTTCTCTAGCACATCGACTGTGTATTAAGTTTTCAAAAATTAAGGGGTATTTATGATTAATAATTGATTTTCCATAAAACCTTCACTGTATTGCAAAACCCTTTCTATTAAGCAATACACGATTGTTTCTCAAATCACTTTTAATCAATCAGTGAATCTCAATTCGCTGGTTCACTCACTCCGTGGTGTCTTCTTTGAGACATTCCGTTTTGAGAACGGCTTGATTAGCTGTGAAACCCTGTCAAGGAGATTCTTCGGAATTCTACCTGATCACAAGCAGTACTTGTACTGATCAACGGGGAACCGTGGTTCTTGAAACCCCATTCAACGAAAGTGATCAAAGACACTTTCGTACGCTTTATTGCTAACTGTTGTTTGCAGGAACACCCGACGGTTGCAGCTGATCAGAAGTGAGGAGTCAATCCATAACCACATGCTTACACAACACACTCACTTCTAAAGAAATCATGATAAATGCATATCTTCATCAACTGGCTCTGATATATTCAATCCATGCTTCTGCTACGCTACTACAAATATCATGAATCAGCAAAAGCTTCCGCTACTCTGATAAGAAGATATCATGATCCAAAACTGTGAGCATGTCGGTCCAAAAGTCACAACTTCACATAATGGCAATATAACAAAGGATGAGTCAGAGATTTGCTGTGACTGATGATCTCAAAGCTGGCTCGAAGAACAAACAATCCGTGGATCAGTTAAATACCTCCACATAATGATCAAAACATGCAGAACATGAAGAATCAAAGACTACGAGCTACAGAGCAAAGAACTTATCAAGAATCCAAAAACACCAAAATGTAATAACTGTTTGTAATTGAGGTGACCTCCCTTAGGGGGAGATTGTTAGGATTTAGAAAATCCGGTAGTTAAAGAGTCGGTCACCTTAAGTTTATGTATTCATTAGAAAGCTCGTAGTCGTAGTCATTTAGTGATAGTTAGTAGTTTGTTATGTAACATCGTGGAGGACGGACGGGTCTTTACCCACTGTATGCCTGATCCACAGCCCGTAGGAGGCGTCTCATCTAACTAACTATAAATACCCTTTGCCTAGCAAGGCAAAGGGTTGGAGCTTTTATAATACATTTTTCTTTGTCTAACAAAAGTTCCCAACTCTCTTCACTTTCTCTCTCTAAAACCTCAAAACATTCGACCCATATATGTGTTAGATTGTGTGTTTGTGAAAACCAATATGTAACAGACTCATTCAGGGTCCCTGAAAATGGATAAAGAGCATTGAATGAGTAACTAAATGCTCTAAGTATTTCAGTTACTTAATGTTCTAGGTTGGTAAACAAACCAATTTAATATAGGAATATATGTCTCTTAACCCTTCTGTCATCCATGTCACGGGTCCCTATTAACCTTACCTCATTCCACTTGGCATTTAATGCCCTCACTCACAACAAATATCCCTAGTATATTTTATCTCTGCAAATGCACTTTTACTGTGCACTGTAATCAGAATCGTTCCCTTGAAAAACGAGAGAAAACTGCGGGTAATGAAGTGGATGCATTTAATGAGGAAAATGAAATGTTTTTCAAAAATGATTTTACAAATCCTAACATATGCAAAAGTTACCCCCTCACCACTCTACAAATACCCCTCACAAAAACATAAAAACATACACACAATTGTTTTTCTGCAATCAAACTTTGTCAAAATTCTTTCAAAAAAACAAAACAACAGTGTGTTCTTTGTTCTTAAACTAGTTTAAGAAAAAAATTTCATTCATCTTTGCAAACAACATTCTAAGGTTTTCATCACATTTTAAAATTTCAAACATAATTTACCCTCTTTGACCATTCTTGTCAAAATCAAAACCCTAAAACCTTTTCTGAGTTTCAATGGCAAGAACTCAAAGCATTCAGTTTGCATCACAGTGGGTAGGTGGTCTGGAAAGTGTTGAATTCAAAACAAACAATGTTATAGGCAATTTTGAATACCCAAATGATGTCCCAGCCTATAAGGGAATCATGAAATTTTTGTCTAACTGCCCACTGAAAAAGGCCTTTATTAATTCCCCTTCTATACTGTACCAAAACTTCCTCAGGGAGTTTTGGGCAACAGCTGTGGCCTATGACCCGACACCCTCCACTGATGAGAACGAGTCGAGACCCCTCAGGGAGTTTCTCATCAGGTTTTCTATTTTAAATGGGGAACAACTACTTACTTTGGACTATAAAACCTTTTGCTCTTCTACTGGGCTTGATTATAACAATGGAGAATATGTTGCTCACCCTGACCCAACCATTGTAAGGCTGAGTTAGGCAAAACTGCGTTAGACCCAAAGTTTTCGGACAGGACCCCTGTCACCAAGAATTCCTTTCCCGTGGCTTGGAAGATCCTGTTCACTTTTGTGATTCAGGTTCTCGGCGGGAACCACTCATCCACTAAACAGATCAATTATATTCAGTTGATGATGGCCTATTGCCTGATGACAGGGACCAATGTCGACATTGGAGAGATCATTTACAGTGATCTCGTAACCAAGCTTCAGAGCAAAACTAGGTTGAAATACGTTTCATACCCTAGGTTTGTCTCTTGTGCTTTACAAGAGTTACTGGGTTGTATTTATACTCAGGATTTTCAATTTGGCGCTTTACCTGCCACCCTGAGTCCATCAAACTTTCAAAAGAACCCATCCTTAGTCACTGAAATAGAATTGACGGCCCATATGGTTGCTGTAAACAACCAGAGGGACTCAGTGTATCCAAACCCTGCTCCTAAAAAGAGAAAGGGGAAGTCTCAGACTGGGACTAAGACCAAACCCAAGTCGCAGGGTCCTGAGGCTTCTGGAACACATCCAAAGAGGCACAAAAATCCCTAGACTGATAAGCCACCCAAGGGAGACCAAGCAACATCTACCCAGGTGACAACGAAGGACACTGATACATCACAGTCAGTGCCCTTGGTCCCATCTACTACTCCCCAAGATCCAGAGGGAAACATACAACCTGCTGGTAGGGGAGCGCCTTCAACTCAGCCTGATGAGGACATTCGCCAATCACAGCTTTTGTCCGAGGGCACAACCACTGATCCCAAAGACTCAGGGGAAAACAAACAACCCACTGATAGGGATCTCACTACCACTGTCGCTAAGGATAGTACTGGGAATCTCCTACCAATGCTTGAAGGGGCACAGAGGGACAAAGACTTAGAGGGACAGAAACCCCCCACTGATACGGAACTCATCACCAATCCTGACCCTAGAGAAGGCACTGAGAAACACCCATCAGTGTCTGAAGGGTCCTTGGGGGACAAAGAATCACAGGGACAAAAACCACCCGTTGATACGGAGCCCATAACCCCCTTTGTCCTTCTTAGTGTTGCTGATGTTCAAGATTTACTGATGTCTGATGAAGAAGCTGATTATGAAAGTGAGGAGGAAGAATTTGCCGCTGGGGAAAAAACGGACGTTGATGTTCAACCACTTGAACAAGAACATCAGCCTGATCCTAAAGAGCCTGAAGAGTCACCCTTTCAGCCTAATGATGACTCTTCTGCCTCTTCAGACTCTTCAAAGATCTTCCTGCCTTGAAGATTTAAAGAAGTACGATAATGTTCTTCCCCTAACTGAAAGACAATTGGTGATGTGGCTCAGGAGAGCTACTCAAAAGCTATACTCTGGTGTTACTGATAGTCTATGGGATCAGCATATGGAGGCTGCTGCAAGTTACGCAAATCTCAAAGCTGAAGTGGTTTATAACTTTGAAGATAATGATGAGCACAGGGAACTTATCTATCAACATCTTGACAAGCTAGATGACCATCTGAAGAAATTCCTCAAACCCTTTCAAGATGCTCACACCAAGCTTGATGAAATCAAAGAATCAGTTAAGGAAGACCCTGCACTAAATACCAAAGTGCTTGAGGCTACGGAAATGTATATGAAGAACTCTCCAAGCCTCATTGAACTGATCACCATGCTCAAAAATTCCAATGTTCAGGGTCTTACCTCTTTAGTACAGGCTATTTGGTCATCTATGTGCTCTTTGGATACACAAGTTGCTGATCTGGCTAAATCATCATCTTCTATGGCCTAGAATCTCGGGCCTAGAACGACTGCACTCGAATTATCTCAGGCCACTCTTGGGGAGAAAGTCACTGGCCTTCAACAAGACACTTCAGAGATCAAGTCCATGGTTTCTGAGATTTAACAGGCTCTTAAGGGTCAAGCAGCTCCCTCGCCCTCAGTGCCTCCATCAACTCTTGCTATCACTGACGCTCCAGCAACAGTTGAGGGGGAGAGATCAACTGAAGAAACTCCTTCTCACACTAAGGGGAGCCAACTCAAGCAGTGCCTGCAATACCTATCTCCTAAATCCCACCAACAACAACATCAGTAGTAACAACAACAGAGAACATCATCTTCATTAGTCCCTCCTCAGGACAAGGGCAAAAGCATAATGCTAACACTGGAGCCTATCAAGATTCCTTTTGAAATTGGTGGCACAAAGTACTTACTGACTCCAGACCAGCTGAGCTCCTATCTAGAAAAGCAATATAGAATCAAGAAACAGACTGAGGAAAAACAGAAAAGCAGATCTTCCCTGGCCAAGGTGGTTCATGAAGAGGCTGAGAAGTTAGGGATCGATCCTAAGAAGCTGGAAAAAGGACAAGTCGGCCTGAAGTTCAAAGCAGCTCAGGATGCTGAGATGGCAGCCCTAAGAAAGAGAATGGATGAAAAGAATAGGAAGGCTGTTGAGCTAAGAAAAGAAATGATCGATCACTACAATTGGACTATGTCTAGCAGGAGAGCCCCTGAAACTATCACTGATGTGAAGATCATTCCTAACTCCAAGCTACTTGCAATGAATGTCTATAGGGGAGTGGATAAGAGGGACTTTGAGGTTCGGGATCATTGAATTAGATGAACTCAGTCCTATCATAGAGAAGAAGAGAAACACGGGTGTCAAAGACCTGATGAAATCTCTAAGCAGAAGATATGAAAGACTGAGGAAAGTGCCCACTGAGCTTGGAATTCAATCCGCTCTCCCTGAAGATCAAGGCTCTCAACCCCAATCATCCCATGGAAAAAGAAACAGAGTTGACTATGAGCCTGAAGCCAAGGTCCCTGGATTCGATTGCAATAGAGAGCTGCCTGAAGGAGTAAGGTTTGTGAACAACATGGTTATAGAAGATCCTGAAAGAGGACTCTTCTTCATTGATGTCTATGGAAACCCTACATTCCAAAGATGGGGCGATATTGACCTAGCTGGTGTTGCTACAATGGTGAGTTACTTGACAGTGACATCTCAAATCCAGTCCCCTAAAAACATCAGGTTTTGCACTGACTTGAATGCAAAGATAAAAGACCATCCTGACAAAGAAACTCTCCTTGCCAAGAAGCCAAAGCTAGAAGCACTGGGTATCCATATTGTATGACATCACTACGCCATCTATCATTTTATCTTTTGTACTAGTTGTTAGGAACTTGTAATGGCTATGAATAAACGATATATTTTGTTAATACAATGTTCCTTATTATGCTTGCTAGTAGATCCAGTGTAAGAAGAAGCCTTTTGCTCACTTACACTAATCAAAACACTTAGGCTATTTGTATATCCAAATAGGGGGAGCCTGTTGGGTTTAGTGAATACCTAAACTCCTTAATTCCAAGATTTGAATAAAAAATACCCTAAGTGTTTATAACCTTAAACACTAACAAATCACTGAGCGCATAGCCACTCAGTGAGTCATCTTCCGGACGCTCAATACGAGACAAAGAAGAAAAGTCTCTCCGCTCAGTGAGGCGGAACTCAAGGGGTGAAGACTGAGTCAAGAAGAAGATGGTGGATTCAGTGAGTGATGACAATAACTCATTGAATCCCAAAACTCCTCACCAACTATTATCACTGAAGACAAAGACTGAAGACTATGAAGACTGAAGATTGGGTAGGACAAGGCGGTATAAGTTTGAACAGATAAGACGAAGTCCTTATCAACCTAAAGTCAAACTTTTCCTGAAAGGCTAACAACCAAGTCCAGTGTCATCACTGATATGCTGAAAGTAACTTTGTATCTTACCCAATGTAGTCTTTGTAAACAAAGACAAAATACTTCAGTATTTTGTCTTCTGTAACCATGTCAGTTTGTCCTCTAGGATAGAGTCAAAAACCATACTTGTATAAATAGTCATAAGGTAGGAGTGAAAGTTAAGCTTGTGCATTAATTGTGAAAAACACACACAAGCATCTTTCACTCCTCCAAATACGACTATGTCCCTAAGATAGCTCAATGGTACCTAATAGTTGTGCTTAGACTTAGCCTAAGCTTATTGAGGAGTCACACCCATACTTGTCATTCAATCCCAAGTGCTGTTCCGCAAGCACTTGGGTAATATATTCTTTTTTATTCGTTTTAATAAAGAATATAAACGTTGGAAAAATCCCTTGTGTTTTATCTTGTTAAAACTTATTTTAAAGTGCTTTACTTCAGTCATGGATCACACTTAGTATTTATTACTGTTTTTGCTAATTGTGAAACGGGAACAACATTTATCACCCTAATTGACCAAATCAATAAGAGGTTATAACAAAAAAATGTTACACTTAACCCCTTGCTCTTTTTTCCCTCTTGTTGCTCACCATGGACATTCATATGGGGGCCTAAATGAGCTTGCCCATTTGTTGGTCCAATCCAATAAACTAAGTACTAGCTTAGCTATTAGTAGCCCGTTATTGATCCCAAGTTACAAAGGTTATATATAGCGTAAATACGATAAATACGATATATTAAATGATGTCTCTGTGGATAAGTGTGTGGCCCTATAGGCTCACATATGTCTAGCCATATAATTATTTATTATGACACGAGCATACTCCAACAGCTCCTACTTGCGACGTCATAATAGTCAAGTAATTATACAAGAAAAGGTTAGCGCCTAGCAACACGCCAATGCCCCTAGAGTTATGTGAGGTTAGTTTCTTAAACATCCAATAAATGGTTTATATGTCATATATCCCTTTGTTACAGATACCATGTTGAACATTAGACATGGATCAAATGTCATTCTAACGGTTCAACTATTATGTTCTCAATCTTGATATTGAACAAGATTACCAAGTGAATTAAGATTCATCTTAATCTCATTTGGGTACGGCCATACAAACATCTGTTCAATTCATCGAGGGGCCCAATAATATCTAACTTTAAAGCATGTGGAGGAACAAATCCTATCTCGACTGCACGTGTCATTCATGTGCTTCATAACACTCTTGAAAATGGCCTTTGTAACTACCTTATTCAGGACAGCATTTAACCATATCAAGGAATGGAATTCCACGTACGCAAGACCTACTTGCATCTCAAGTCTAATGATAAGAGACATAACCATTAGCGAGATTCACTATTGACGCCGATCCATGCAGTGAATACTCGTAGGTTAGGCTAGTCCAATGTTCATCACAATGAACAACATGTGAGTTTGGCAAATAATCACCAACACGCTCACATTTGTCTAAATTCAATGATACTCCCATATCGTCAACTGACAATGGACAATTTTAGAATAAATAAATCATTCATGGATTAAACATGCAAATATCGAACACAGTAGTATACATGAAGATGATCATACCAGGTATGTCAATTCATTATATAATATGACTGCTTACAGTTCCATTATCCAAATACTAAAAACAAATATGCATAAGACTGCTTCTAGGTCGGAATCCGATGTTCCCACCATGATAAAATTATGTTGTACAAGACAACAAGTAGTCATCTGAGTAAACTTAGAGAATACTTGTTTCAAAATCCATGAAAGGTATGATGATTGTGCTTTTGTATGTATGCATTCAAGTACAATACGAGTATTGCAACAATACATTCCATAGGGTGTTTGAAGCTAGCAAAACACCTACTTTAGACATTCATCTAAACAGTTTCTCAAACTGTAAAATATTCTTATTCTTTTAATGTATAATGCATTAATGCTCTCAGTCGAGCACATCTAGTCAGCAATGTCATCATTCATGATGACATCCTACAATGACTAAGTTTGAGCATTATCTCAATTAAATAAGCATCAGCGTATGCAAACAAAACATAGCTCCTCAAATATCCGTAAACGTTGAACATACCTTTGGTCCTCTATAGGTCCATTAGAATGTTCGTTTAACAGTTATGTAATGACTTTCACTTAGATATTTGTTGTTATCAACTCATCTTGCATTCATGAAAATGATATAAATAGTCCAATGCACAATACAATATACATAATGAATCCTTTAGTTAAACTTAAGGTTTCCATTCATGCTTTCAATCTCATCAAGTGAGATTGATTATTGAGACTCCCCTCAGTAATGTGTCATTTTGTGTCAGATTCAATAACCGCTTATGTTTATTATATAAACATATGCAACAAGGTTGTATGTTTTATTTTCTAAAACCCTCAAGAGAAACTTCATTCCAAGCTAAGGAATAAAGTCTATCTTAGATGGAATAATGTTTCTAATATGTTAACGACATATGAGATTTCAGAAAATAAATAAAGTGCTCCAACTTGCTCTTAGTGTACTTAGGAGTGATCTTATTTTAATCAAAATCAAATTAATGAGTTTATAGTTAACTTAAGATCTCAGCTCCTAGATTCATGATCTAAACCACATTTAGATTCTTGTATCTTGTAGACATAATATTGTAGACATAATAAAGATTATATGGATTCATAGACCCTTTTGAATACACATCATCCTCGCAAATGTATTCAATAAGAAAAGAGTTTTGAAATCCTATTGTCATATTTCATTTACATGAAGCCAAGTATGAAAATTAATCATCTTTATACATTTAACATTTGCAGGTAGGAATATTTAATCATAGTCAATTTCTTGAGTATGAGTAACTCCTTTCACAACGCTTGAATTAAATGTGTGTACAAGTTTGTCCTTTTGAGTCTTCTCATTGAGAAACTCATTTTTAACTTTACAGTCTAACAGATTGGTAAGAGATCAATCAAGTTTCATGAGTGATTGTCTTTCAAGGATTGCATCTTAACATTCATAGTTTTGAGCCATTCATCAGATTCAAAATCTGATAATGCAGCTATGTAGTTAGCAGGTTCACAATGACCCTCTAACTTATATCCCTTAGCATTGATATAAAAATTATATCATTCAGGTGCAAGAGGTATCCTCGCAGATCTATGAATGAGCGATGTCATTTTATGGCTTAACATACGCATGTTGAAACTTACTATGACATGAGCAAGTGTACTTAGAAGGTCGTGTATTTAGTTCTTGAATAACTTCAGGGTTTAAAGGTGCTCCCACTTGATTTTGTAAGTAGAGACTACTCTCTAGATACACAACATCTTGAGAAAAAATAGATTGTTTTCAATTGGGACATCCAAAATACATCGTTAGTTCTTGACTCTAGTTTGTTAATTGCTTAATCTAAGGTAATCCAAAAAAATCAGAACTTCAATCAAGACATAATGGGATTCATCCCATTCCATAACACAATGGCGTCTTAAATACCTTCCAGGTTGGAACCATATTGAGTGTACCCATGGCACATCCAATTTTCTAACCTTGATAGCTTTGGAGGTAAAAGAGTTTAAGTCATCAAAGATCAAACAATATCAATAGAGTTTAGTTTTCCATGATGGACATACCATAAAGTTATGGTATTCCATGAGGCCAGATGTTGTGAGACAATCCCACAACTTATTAGATGAACTTATACTCTTTGGCTTACTTATCTGCCAACCAAGTTAAACCAGATGGCATCAATAATATTTTCAGCCTATTGCATACTTAACATCATAAGTCTTTGACCAAGTCAATGACTTCATGTGCATGTTTTGACTAGAAAACACAAACATGTAATATTTTACTATACGCCGTAAGTCATTATAATTTAATGACTTCATGTACATGTATTTAACAAGAATACATAACAAGTTGACGTCTTACTTTACGTTATAAGTCTTTCAACAATTAACGTACTTATTGTTTGAGTCTTTACAAGAGACCTAAACATATTTAAGTAAAGTAATTTCGAGTGATGACTCTTGGCCTCAATAGTAATTTCAAGTTAATTTCATACTTCAAGATTATGACTTTACAAGAATACATAATCATATTTACTGAACAATTCAATGAATATGTTGAAGTAGCTTTTCATATTATCTTGACATTTGTTCTATTTAGGGCAACATACATTTTATGTGTAGAAGTCCTAGTAGAATTTTAGTTTTCTTACCTTGCAGTCAAGAAAAACTATTAGTCATATTGTTATATGTTGTACCTTGCACACAATTAAGGTTTCTCCCACTTGTGCACGGCACAACATCATGCGTAATATGACATTGTCACAGATAACATATGATTTTAGTCAAAATCAAAATATAGATATGTAGAACTTTATTGTATTAATAATGAATCATGCATAATAATTTATTGATAACATTTCAGGAAGCAACAATCAGGAACGCGACAAGTTATCTAATAAAATTCATGCAATGGTTCTTACATAAACTATGATGCTTCACGTGTGGAAAGTAATGTATTATTTCAAGACAGTCAAGAAATAAGATGGGCAACCTGCAAGGTAATAAAGCTTACGGCTCCCACTGGATTAGACAACATTACATGTGTTTCGTCACCAGTATTAAAGTCACATAGCTCCCCCTGGATTAGACAACATTATAAGTGTTACGTCACCAGTGGAGAATGAGTGTCGATTGGATACTTTCCTTCTTTCTTTGAATATCTACACATCATTGCTAATGTGAGTCACATGGACTAGTAAACATGTACTTAGATATTCAATGAAGTGCATCAAGTTCTAACATATAGATGACTGGCTAGCCATCATTACTATTTTAACTTGAAAATAGGCATGCATTTCCTCCATAAGGTCTACTTTACCACAAGGGTGTGTAGAACCTTAGTAGGTTTATTGGGTTAAGATAATTGCTAGGTAATCATGCTAGTAATTGCCTTTACCACTTTACGGTTTATTGTTATTTCCGTCTTCTAATTATTAAAACTCATATTATTTTGGTAGCTATAGAAAATGTGTTCTCTAGTTATCCAAATATCTTATCTTACTTCAAGGTTTCAAACCCGGAACTAGGGTTATAAAACAAACTTGAAAGAATAAGATGTACAACCAAACTTAACCATTTTGACTTTCGCAAGACATCACGATTTCTAGAGTAGGTGTGCTTTGAGTTTGATTAGAATTAGGAAAATTCAAATATTCCTATTATGGCATTTCCTCATAAAGAAAACGGATAGAAACAAGTCTCTTTCTTACAAGGAAAGAAGTACTTAGTTTGTCTTTTTAACAAGAAAAGAACAAACTTTTGTTTACGGTTGTGTTGCATTATATCATTAATTTGAATTTACAAAGTTCAATTTTATAGTATTTTCGATAGTTATCCTTTTATAAATTAATTACCCCATGTTTACAATTTAAAACAATTAATTTACGAAAAAGGCTAAGATCCACATTGTGCTTCTACTATCACATCAGTTGGTCTGCTAGCAATAGTAGATTCAATTGGTAGGCGACGATCACCAATTGCATTACATGTGAAACTCTTAGATCCTTATGGGACTCATGGCACTAATGAACACGAATCTAGTGTCAAGTAGGCATGTTTAGTCCCATCCTTGCCTCAGGTCAAGGTCTCAACGCTTAACTCGATTAAGTCATCCAATTTGAGAACGTGCGAGAATATATCTAGGTCCCACGTATAGACAATAATCACCTTGGGTTACAATTCAACCTAGGTCCCACGCATAGGCAAAAAGTAATTTCAAGCGTTCTCAAGCGATTGGACGGCATGACTTAAATTTGTGTCGGGTAAAATATTTTTATGTGAATAAAAAAGGTGTACGAAAGAAGCATGCATTCATTCTTCGTAGCACAAGTTAAAAACTCTTATTAACTTAAGTCTAATAATTGTTTTAATTTATGTGTGTCGAGTTGTCCATTTTCATGACTAATATATAACTTATGTCGATTATAAACGAATTTGGACAATACATAAATCGAATAACATACATAACTAGTTTAAGTGTTATTTTGAAAACAATGATAATAAGTTAAATCCATATTTAAACTTAGTCAAACTAAATCATAAGACTCAGTTTGAAAATGATTTGTGTTGCGTTTTAAGTTTTTAGAAAACAATTTGCAATTTACATACATTCAAAGCATACATAAGAAGCAAATCAACCAACACACAACCACAATATGCAAAGCCTCAACAGATGAAAAAACCTATGCTTGGCCTCGTGAGCCATAACGAGAACCAAGAGTCAACTAGGGACATATCACACAACCACATGGAGGACTCCCACTTTCTCCAAGACCAAGCAAGGACAAGTAGAAGCCCATAATGTACATGAAAATTGAATCTCCCAGCCCAGAATTTCTGCATTCGGAGGCCCAAAAGGCCTAGAAGGATTCCTCCCCTGTAGGATCGAATATTATTGTGTTTGATGATTCGGATGGTCTTGGATGATCAAAATACATGATTGCCATATTTAAAGGGAGAAAGATAGAGAGGGTGTTCTTGCTAGAGACTTGGTTCACAAAATATGGAAGGTTAGATCATGAGAAGCACCACCCCTTCCATGGATGGAAGGGGTATTTATAGTTACACAAGATACGTCCTCCTATCGGACTGTGGATCAAGCATACAGTGGGTAAAGACCCGTCCTTCCTCCACGGTGTTACACTACGCTAAACTAGGCTAATAATTAACTAATAAGACAGTAAATAAAGATATGTCTACGAGCTAACATATGCTAGACTATAGATGGGGTGACCGACACTTTACTATGGAATTTCCAATTCCTAACAATATCCCCCTAAGGGAGGTCACCCCATGTTTTACATTTCGAATCCTAGCATTCTAGTTTGTCTTCTGTTCTGAGCTCGTAGACTTCAATTCTTCAATGTACACATTCTTTGTGCATTTGTAGTGACTCTTCATTGTCTGATTATTTTGTACTTTCAGTGGAGGTCTTTGAACTGATCTACATCTTTGATGATCTTCGAGCTTTCTTTGAGATCATCAGCAACAGTAAATCTCTGGATCACCTTTGTAGTGTTGCCTTCATGTGAAGTTGTGACTTTTGGACCGAAATGCTCACACTATTGAATCATGACATCTTTCTATCAGAGCAGCGGAAGCTTTACTGGTTCATGATATTTGGCAGCAGCGTAGCAGAAGCATAGTATAAAAATATCAGAGCCAGATTATGTAGATATGCACCAGTCATGATTTCTTCAAATTAAGTGTGGATGTTGTGAGCATGCAGCTTTGGATTGACTCCTCAATTCTATCACCGCAACCGCCCAAATGTACCTGCAAACAACAGTTAGCAATAAAACACACGAAAGTGTCTTTGATCACTTTCGTTGAATTGAGGTACACGGCCCACGGTTCCCGTTGATCAGTACAAGTACTGCCTGTGATCCGGTAGGATTCCTAAGAATCTCCTTGACAGGGTTTCGCAGCTGCTCTAGCTGTTCTCAAACCGGAACATCTCAAAGAAGACAACACGGAGTGAGTGAACCAGCGAATTGAGATTCACTGATTGATGTAAAATTGATTTGAAAAACAATCGTGTATTGCTTGAAGAAAGAGTTTTGCAATACGACGAAGGTTTTATGATAAAGATCAATTTTCAATCATAAATACTTTTTGTACTTGAAAAGAGTACACATTCGACGTGCTAGTGAAAAGAAGAGATTCGCACATTGAATGGTTTTTCCAAAAGTATTTTTTCAATCAGAGATACTTTTTGAGTTTGAAATATGAATACACATTCGACGTGCTAGAGAAAAGAAGGTTTGCACATCGAACGGTTTTTCCAAAAGTATTCGTCAATTCCAATCCTGGACCAGGGTTGATTCAAGAGTGAATCGCCCCATCATTTATGTCCAGTTGTCACAAGCTTGATCTTACGAGAAGATCTCACATGTTACCCACCAAGAGCTCGTTTGATGTTGGCTCTAGAAGGATTTCCATCTTCATCGTGAATATTTTACACATCACTCGGATGTTCTGGCAATACCACAAGGATAATGCGTAGGACTCTAAATATATACTTACTTTCCACATTGTATGAAACAACAAGTCTTCATTAATTATGTGTCCTAATGAGATATTGTGGATGATCTCTTGGCTCTAGACTCAATTGTGCATTTTTGGTTCCTATGCCGGAGACTAGGGAGAGGGTCTCCTTCTTCAATATCAACAATCTCTAAGACAAAGTCGATAGATTATGTCGGTTCCCCGTGAGAATAAAACAAGCCTTTTTAAGAGGAACTTGAGTAGCTTGGGAAGGTTAGTGCAAAGGCGTCACTGGGTCCATGACGTCTTATCATCAATACCAGTGTTACCTTAGTAACCACCAGTAGCATATGTATTGAACCCGGTTCTGCCCTAAGGTTGAATTATTGGAGGGCTATTTTTTTTCACCCTTTTCTCATTTCATTTCTTTTTCATTCTTCAACCCCTTTAGTGCTTACTGAGACTTCATAACTAGAACCTTGTTGGGTTTATTCCAGTACTAGCTCAGACTCAGTCGGCACTCTTCCCATTTCTCATTTTTCTCCTTTTTCGTCATACCTAAGGACTCTACACTATCTAGTGGATTGTCCCTGGGTAGATCCCTCCGGTTCTAGCGGATCGTGGGAACTAATACCTAACCTTACCATCCTTATAACTCCAATGCATAAAGTAAAAGGGTCGGTCTTTTGGTACAGTTCATTCTTCCTTGAAACCAATTGAAAAATCATTTGGAAAAATCAATCAAGGTACTTGTGATACGAGATCAAAGCATTTTGTACCTTAATAGTTTTGATCATTTAGAAATGCTCCCCCTCAACATGTGCATATGATCTTGAAATTTTTTAGCACATGGAGGCAAGAGTTCTTTGAAATAATTTCTTGATCACAATTTTCGTAGAAAAGCCATTTGATTTTCTTTGGTAAATTCTCCCCCTCAATATGTGCATAGGATATTTGAAAACATTTTATCACATAGAGGAAAGAGTTCTTTTGAAGCACATTCACAATCACACAAGCCATTAAGAAACCATTTGCTCCCCCTCAATATTTGCTTCGAGATTCGAAAGCGTTTAGCACATATGAGAGAGCAGCCTGCACATTTGAATCAAATCGATCACCTTTTATCAAATTTCATTATTAAATCACAAATTCTCCCCCGATCAAAAATATCAAACCCTTTGAGATTTTGGATCCCAAGTGATTTAATAAGGTTTAGAAAACATGGGAGAATATGTGGCCAGGTTTAAATACTCATCTTGTTTTTGGATAAATCCTCCTCCTCAACATGTGCATTGTGTATTTGAAATCGTTTAGCACATGGAGGCAGGAGTGCCTATAAAGGACTAAAACCGATTCCATTAAAACCTATTTGAGATTTAAATCACGATCTCTCCCCCAATCAAAAATTTCAAACCATTTGAGATTTGTGATCCCAATTGATTTAAATCATTTAAAAGATTTTGGGGAAAGACGTGGCAAGATTTAATTTTGAAATTGACAGATAAGGACCATTTTAAGACATTAAAGATTGTTAGTGTCAGGTATGATAGTTTTAAGAGATCTTTAAGTAAAATAAAACAATTTCACAATCACACAAGAACAGAAAAAATTTCATTTTGAAAGACCTTGATTCAAAAGAAAAATCATACCATGACATAACATTAAATCTTTAGATCACCACTTAATTATTGTACAAACGGACTTTTATGAAGGAATATTGTATGAAAATAATTTACTTTAAATCACTCTCCCCCTCAATCGATGACCGTAGTCGTTGATTGAGTGACTTAGATTTTGATAAAAGTGAAGTCCGGTGATTTTCAAATTTTAGTCCAATTTATTTTCAAAAACAATATTTTCCATTTTCAAAACAATTTAATCAATTTTTTTCAAAATTGTTTAAAAATGATATCCTGCACAAAGATACGTTAGTGGTTGAGAAGCTTTTGTTGTTGTTGCTGAGGGTTGGAAGAAAAATCGTCTGCAGATGCAGTGAGACTTCTTACGTTGCATTTTAATGCCAACTGAGGTCAAATTAAGCTCCGTTTCTTCAATCACTTAGAAGAAAACCATCTGCTGATGAAGTGAGACCTCTCACGTTGCATTTTTCCATGCCAACTCTCCATAGAAGTCCAATTAAGCTCCGTTTCTTCATTTGTTAACCCAAGAAATAGTTACCCTTTCCTTTCGGCATCCAATCATCTTCAATTGTGGGATCCGGATCGGGAACATTCTTATATACCAATATACCTGCATACGTTAGTGAACACAAACAGATATATGGTGGTCGACATCACCCAAACAATCGACTAATAAAAGTCAATACAACATATCAATCAGATTATATAAGGCATGGGATTATGTGTTAATCAATCTATAATCATCTAAACCTAATAATCATATCCTAGGCACCTAGTCCTTCAACGTACAAAATCTAATTTTTATCTTCAAGGCATATAAACCTAATAATCATATAAGGCATGGGATTATGTGCGGATGTCAATTCCGGAATAAGTGATTATATCTCTGAATCACTGATTAAGCACTCAAGTGAAACAGCTGAGCATCCCCAATGTACACAATCTCTCTCCCCTGATCATTGCGATACCATCGAAATCACCACACACTTGTGTACCTCTTTTTATCTTCAGAAACTTTCTTTTACATCACTTCCTCCACGTCGTTGGAATAATAACACTAAAAGCCTTGATGAGTAAAACCTTGAGTTTCTCTGCGGTCATGACATTTGTTTTCCCGGGATATCTTCAATCACTTAGAAGTATTATGCTCATCAAGTTTACTCGCCATGAGTCAAACCTTGAGTTTCTCTGCGGTAACAACATTTGTCTTCCCGGGATATCTTCAATCACTTAGAAGAATTAAGTTCATCAAGTTTACTCGCGTTTAGATGCTTGTCTCCTTCCCCCTTGCTGGTTTTGACACTTCAGAATCAGCAAAACATTATAAGCCCAAATACTTGAAATCTGTTGAGAAGATCGCTTGAAGTCTTTGTGAGAATCAACATGCTGAATAATGTGAGCAAGTCTAATTGGGGATTAAATCAGACATTTCACCCTCCCCCAATTAGTGCTCTCCCCTAAACCGACAATCTTTTAATAAATGCCCAGAATAAGAAGAAGTCTTTGGATAATCAAATGCAACTTGTCTTTAGTCTTCTAACATGCAACAGAAAATGTAGAACAGACTGTAGAGTCGACCTTCTTCAAGATTGTCCAGTTGGGGAATAGATAGTTAACATCTTCAACTCACACCAAAAAGCATCCCACCAAAAAGCATCCCAATTAACTTACATCTTGCAAATCCCCTTAACTAAAATCCCTCCCAATCAAACAAGAATAGAAGGATGTTTATCAAGGAAATCAGCAATCAGGCCGCAGCGAACACACGAAATGGTAACACCAAACTACCAATCACATCAAACAAGAACAGAGAGATTTTTCGGAATCATCATGTTGATGTGTATGTGAAGCATTAACCGGAAGCACTTTTTCGATTAACTCATCAGTCCGAGTGAAGATGTCAACTAACGGCTCTTAGAAGAACAACTCCATGTGAAGATGACCTGATAAGAAGAAGATCGGTTCTTACATGAGTTTGGAGCCGTTTGACCATTTATTCTCAGAAATCAATCAACCATGCAGTAATTTCACACTTCTTCTCCCCCTCAAGAATTGCATACGGAGTTGCCATTCTTGATTAAATAAGTGAAAATCATCCGAATGTTCTATTCACACTTCTCTCCCGCAAAATACGCACATGATGTCGCCATCTTCATTATAATCGAGCAAGTGGAATGAGAAAACAATCAGTGGTAGCCCGGTTCACTTGATGACTGAAGCGCATGGAAAAAGTATGAAGCATGTGGATGAGAATGGTCATAAATAAGAAGATTTCTCTTCTTTTAAAGATAAAGTGCACTGAAACGTACACTTTTCTTTTCTTTAGAGTGCGAGGCATGAACTGTTGTGTTCATACGTCATAATGTTGAAGTACGAGGCCTGAACTGATGTGAACAGACGTCATAATCTCTCTCTTTTCATCTCTCTTGGCAAAACTTGTAATCACCCCATTATCATTCAGTAGGCTCTTTGTTGTGACAGCTGATGGAGAAAACCCAATATGATGAATTTGACCCTGAAGTAAACTATCCCGAACTCGTGACTTAAACTTGCACATATGTAACAAAGAGCGGTGCCGAGACTTCATGACCATTTGAATCTCTAAGTACTCTATACTCTTCAACCAACCAACCATCAAGTATTAGACGTATATCACCTCTTGAAAATCCACAATTGAATGTGACACTGAGCACTACAACGTAACTCCTTAAAGTGATAGTTATTTTGTGGTGGTATGAGCCCAATTCCCCCAAGTGGTAAAAGAAAAGGTAAAAGACACCCAACAATAACTAGATTTCCAAGTCTTCGTTTATGATAATAAGCTCGAACAAGGATCATGAAGAATCTTCATCCAACCATCCCCGATACCTTCAGATACTAAGTACACTCGCCCGTGATAATTCACTTCAACCTCAAATAAATAATACTAAATTAACGTCGTTGTCACATCTTCTGATTAAAAGCTCACATCTAGCCTCCTTTTACGTTTTAAGTGAACTATGATAATGGTTTCATCCCGACCATGGTTAAAAGCACATAACCCCGTAAAACCATGAAATAACCAAACTGCCATGAAGACAACCCAAACACACACCCAATTCATGAAGTACATCCGTTTATCCCTTCTTTGAAGCAGAAACCGTAGCACCAACATTCAGAAAAGATCCCGAAATACACTTTCCTTTTCTCCAGGATGGTTCCATCATTACGGGATTTTACAACTCTATGGTTTAAACCGAAAAATAGATTCTTTCGCGAGATTTTACAAAACCAAGAATAAACCGTAAGGTAGATCCGGAAATGCACTTTACTATTACCAGGGTGTTTCCATTGTCACGGGATTTTACAAGTCTATGATTTAAACCGAGAAATAGATTCTTTCGCGGGATTTTACAAAATCAAGACAAAACCGTACACAATGTCAGCTTGAATGTGTTATGACAACTTTGGTTTCGGTGAATATCTGTTTTAGGGGAACATGCAGCGGTTCATCAACAATTCTTTTCCACCATGAACAATTCTTCACAAACCATACTAAGTTAAGTAGTATATACTACTTCCCCTGGAGGTTGACCGTAACACATTAAAGTACACGTTTCTCCCCCATGATGGTTTCGAACTTTCGGAAGCATCATAACGTGTACGACCATTTGCACGAGAAGTTCTTGTCATAAGCAAACATCTTGAAAAATCATAACTGGCGCTAAAGATTCTTGAAAGATTTTTTTTTTGACTGTGAAGTATCATTGACATTATGTGACGTTGGATATCTCATGGGAATTGCTGAAATTGAACCTCCATTGATTCATCGGCTAATAGTGATGACCACATATGAAGATAACGCCACTTCAATAATACCGTACACAAACCCCGTGGTCATTTTTCACTTTTTCGCTCAAGCCGTAAATTTGTATCCTCTGTGAAAATTATCAAAACCAAAAATATACCAACGCATGTACCAAAATATAAAAACTTATGTATCCTAAATTTACTTGTAAAAGAAATTCGGATAACATATAATCCACTTGATATTTAATGTAGGCGTTGATAATACCAAGCATGATCAAATCTTAGTCCATACCGAATAAAGCACCACTCAGTCCATCTAATGATCCATCAGTCCAGAATATAGTCTAATCCGGATAACGCCCAACACCGATACATAATGCTCTTTACAAAACAATTCTGGTAGCCCATTAAATCTACTAGCCAACCCTACTCTTATGGATATAAATAAGATACTAATACCCTCAGAATTAGTAACCCTAATCCACACATAAAGTAACATCCGCCTCTTATCTCCAACTTTTCTCACCAAAAATTATCCTGAAAAAAAACAACATGTTTGATATCCGAAAAATCCATCTCATCTTCAACCTGTAAACATCTCATCCAATCTCATTCACAAATATCCGAACAAAACTCCTATACACGCATCTCATTACATAACAACAAATCTAAACACTTTATTACATCACACATCCAAAGTGTACGCCTTTCATCTACAAGTCTCATCTACACACAACTTCTTAAGCCACAGGGATGCCTTGAAGGTTTTGACATGTTTGAAGTCCCACACGTATTGACATCGCCACAGTGATGGCTGCACGGTTTTGATTCGTCATCAAGAAAGTCACGGGTAGGTTGTGTTAATGATATTTGGTTTACTAATTTTTATTTATTTTATTTTTTTTTTGTATTTGAACGAAACTAAAAGAAAGAAAGTAATAATATTGTTGCATTTCTTATCTTTGTATTCGGATATGCATATGAAGTGGATCTTCAAACATTGATTGATGATGTTAAACTTCTTTCGTGTGATGACCCTTGTGGTCTTGATATAACGATTTAGTACACCGAAAGACTAACTGAGATCCTATATCACGTAACTTTGCATCTTTGAAATGAGTCACGAATCGAAACAGTTGATTTAAACTAACATACTTGTTAAGTTTACTTCAATAATTCTTGAATAATAACAAAACATTGGATCTATGATGAGTATCCTTAGTGGTTGTTTGGATCTGGAAAAGGTCATTGAGAAATCAATAAACCACAAGAGAGGAATCTGAGATTCATTACTTAGCCATAAGTGGAAGAGTCTTGATGTTTTTGGTTGGTGTTTATTGACTGATGATGTGATAAACTGAGGTTCTTGTGTCTTGTTGTAGTTTGGTATTTTTTTTTTTTTGGTATTTGTTGTTGGTCTAGAGGTCGTGGTCTGCATTCTTCATCTACCTTTCTGTCTAAGTCGCTAGTATTTAGAGTCACAAGTCGCTAACCCTTTCCAAAACACACAAGTCGCTACCTTCCTGTTTACAAACACAAGTCGCTAACTAGTAAAGACTAGTCGCTAGCATCATCACTCGCCACTTCAGTTTACAAAGCAAGTCGCTAGTTTTTTTTCTTAAGCAAGTCGCTAGCCTTTTAAAGCCATACAAGTTGCTAAATAGCCAACAAGTTGCTACGACAAGTAAATACAAGTCGCTAGGCAGATTGACCCAACTCGCTAACAAGAATATTTGACCATTTTACTTTTTCCGGCGAGTTTTCCGACCATTTTTCTGACCATATTCATACTAACCCAGAAAAATTACAAAAAAAATCATCATTTTGCCTTGTATGACCACGAGAACAGATGTTTGACCACATGGTATTTGACAGGTTTGGTATGAAAAAGTTAACTAAACATGATAATTTACAATACTGTTTGTACAAAGTCTTTTTGACACAAAACAGATATTGGTCACATGTAAAAGACCAGAACTTTTAATATTAGACCAAAACCAGAAACACAAACACATGTAAAACTGTTTTACCAAAATAATGTAAAAACATTTTTCGAACCAAAAATGATACAAAAACAGTTAACACGAGAATCAAACACCACAATAAATCATCAAAACACAAAAAACCTTGGCTCTGGTACCATTTGTAGGATCGAATATTATTGTGTTTGATGATTCGGGTGGTCTTGGATGATCAAAATACATGATTGCCATATTTAGAGAGAGAAAGATAGAGAGGGTGTTCTTGCTAGAGACTTGGTTCACAAAATATGGAAGGTTAGATTATGAGAAGCACCACCCCTTCCATGGATGGAAGGGGTATTTATAGTTACACAAGATACGTCCTCCTATCAGACTGTGGATCAGGAATACAGTGGGTAAAGACCCGTCCTTCCTCCACGGTGTTACACTACGCTAAACTAGGCTAATAACTAACTAATAAAACAGTAAATAATGATATGTCTACGAGCTAACATATGTTAGACTATAGATGGGGTGACCGACACTTTACTATGGAATTTCCAATTCCTAACATCCCCAGCTTAGCACCAAACTACAAAGTTGTGGGCCCATGAGTTGTGAACCTGCAGAAAAAATTTGGTTAAAAAATACCTTACCAATCACCGGGAAAATCCGTTTTACTGCAGATTGTTCCAGACTTCCAGCAGCCATTTTCCGCCTTTATGTCTTTAAGTCTTTGCCATTCCATTCCAAGTTTCGATTACAATGTATAGAAAGTAAAATAAAACTAATCTACTATCTATCAATTGTAAAATGCCCAAACAATGGCAAAAACTAAATTAAAATTTATACATAAAGGCCGAAACAATAGCAAACCCCAAAAACAAGAAATAAACGACAATCACAACCATTCATTGCAAAGTGGTCTAGGTTTTCATCGAATTTGCATATAAACATAATAATACCATAAAATTATGTACATAACAAGGTGTTGGCTAATTCCATGGACAAACATGCATGTATTTGCCATGGAAACAAAAATAAATAACAAGAATTAAAGATTTAGCCAACGAAAAGAAGAAATTAATTGACAAGAATTAAAACCCCATTTGGTACGTGTGTCACATGGATTAAGGATTAAAACCCATTGATATTAAGACCTTCAAAATATCATTTTACCACAAAAATATTAGGTTTGGGGGCTGATTTAAAACCGTTTCCAAAATCGATCAAAATAATGCTTTTTAGGCCATTTTACACGTACCCGACAAGTATACCAATTAGAATATGCATAACACAAATGGCCATGGGATAAAAAAGTGCAGATCATAAGACCCCATATGGGTCGAATTAAATTCAAAAAAATACCCCTAGGGGCTATTTTGAAATTTACCTTTTGAATCCATTAAAAACACATGTTTTTAGCAATTTTTACGCATACAAGATGATCATATGATGGCTCTGATACCACTATAGGTGATGATGAATAATATAAACATATAATAAACATAAAAATTCAGCGGAAACATCACCTAACAACGGATCCATATAGCCATATGATCAATCGATAAATAAACATAACAATTAGTATACCTTTGAAGCGTGATCACGGATTCACCAACACACAAATACCCACGAATGGAATAAGAAACCAATGTGAACAATAAATTTGATCACCACAATGATGGAAACACACTTCACATCATGGATCACCACCCGATGCTAGTCTGAACCCCGTAACACGCGATCTAGCCTTGAACTACACTAGAATTGTAACACCTCCAAAAATGGTTTGCAGCAGAAGAAAAGGTTTTTGGGATGCTACTCAATTGGATCATAACACAAAGTGAAAAATATAGATTTTTCTTAAAAGATTTCATTTATTGTGGTAAAACGAAGTTTACAAAAGTTGAATTGTTGCGGAAAAATGGCTCATTAACAAAATGTGATCCCCATTCGTAAATCAGAGTCATCTATGACCATGCCATGCCAATGCCCAAGCGCCTCCAGGGTTAGCTATCGCCTTTTTAATACCTGAGTTAAACATGCTTAAAAAGATCAACACAACGGTTGAGTGATATTCATAAGTTTAGTAAATGGTTGAACACAAGTTAAAGATGATAATTGCTTTGAAGACAATTACCATAGAAAAACAGAGATTATTATTATGCACTAAGCTCATGACACCAATACTAACTGCATACACCTAATTACTGGTGTAAGTAATAAAATTGCCCCCAGATGTAATAGTCAATTACATAGAGATAATCAAATATAGGTTATTTCCGATAACCGAAGTCCGGTCGTCAATTCCCATAGTACTATCCACAATATTTGCGTTCACTCGCAAGTGATTAATGGTTCATGATGAAGGGGACTTTTGGTTGGCAACTTAGGCTATAATAATAATAATCAGGCAAGCATACCTTTTAAGAAAAGAATTGTGTTCTAGTTTTTAGCATGCATCTCCCCCAAAGAGTTTATAAAACAGTTAAAAGAGTAAAAGTGGGGCTATGAACTCACCTTAGTGATACGGTAGAAAATGCACAACAATAGCAAGTACGATATGACAACGGCTTCAACACGAAACCTAGATATAATATGGCAAGTCTTAGATAATATATTCCGTTTACGACCCTAAATGGTAATGTTTGAAAAATGATTTGCTATGAGACACTTTCATCATTTTAACTTGTGTGGTAATGCTTAAAGTTCAAAGATAAATGTTTTCAAAGACTTTCTCATGTGCTTATATTACGTAGTTTTATGTGGACTTTATCGACGTACATAAAATGTAGTTGTGTAAATATTACTTAAGTATTGGCTCTTGGTATAGATGTAGGAAAATGTATACGAAACTTTTGTATAAGAGTTGACTCTAATATTGGCTCAAGTGTTATTGGAGAATAAATAAATACAAGTCAAATTGTATTATCAAGTTCGTTTGGTTTCGAGGTGTGAAAGTATGAATTTATTAAAGTCGTGGTTAAATAATATATTTGGAAAAAATATCATATTTATAGTTTACGGGGATGTGGTCGCCAAATAAAGGTATGTGTTAAATATATTTACTTAAACGAAAGGTGGTAAAATGTATAAGTTTATCAAAATTATAAAAGTTTTGGATAAGATGTCAAAGTGTTCAACCTTGAGGGGTTTAGGATTTATCATATATTTCAAAACTTATAAAAGTTTTTAAGAAAATGTTTAAGTCTTTACAGGTTGAGTGTAAAATATTGGATTTCATAAACACATAAACACACAAATCAATGGGCGTATGGAATAGAGTTTAGAGACAGAAAGTGGAAAATGGGATCCTTTCTAGAGAGAGAAAGTTAACAAAAGAAAGAAGGTTAGATTAAGTGAAAGGTTCAACCCTCTACCTTTGGAAGTAGAGGGTATTTATAGTTACATACTAAACATCCTCCTTCGGACTGTGAATCAGGCATACAGTGGGTAAAGACCCGTCCTTCCTCCACGGTGTTACACTAAGCTAATATCTAAGCTATCAACTAACTAAATAACTACTAAAGAACGTAAATAACGATATTTCTACGAGCTAACTTATGCTAGATTATATTTGGGGTGACCAACTCTTCACTATGGAATTTCTAATTCCTAACAAAACCAGCATTCTATCTTTGTCTTTAGTTCTGAGCTCGTAGACTTCAATTCTTCAGTTCCGCAATCTTTTTGCTTGAGTAGAGGCACTTCGTTATCCGATTGATTTGTACTTTCAGTGGAGGCCTTTAACTGATCCACATCTTTGATGATCTTCGAGCTTTCTTTGAGATCATCAGCCACAGTAAATCTCTGGATCACCCTTTTGTTGTTGTGTTGCCTTCATGTGATGTTGTGACTTTTGGACCGACATGATCACACTTTCAGGATCATGACATCTTTCCATCAGAGTAGCGGAAGCTTTATTGGTTCATGATATTTCGCGACAACGTAGCGTAAGCATAGTATAAAAATATCGGACCCGTGTTATGTAGATATGCACTAGTCATGATTTCTTCAATTAAGTGTGGATGCTGTGAGCATGCGGCTTTGGTTTGACTTCTCAATTCGATCACCGCAACCGTCCAAATGTACCCGCAAACAACAGTTAGCAATAAAACACACGAAAGTGTCTTTGATCACTTTCGTTGAATTGAGGTACACGGCCCAAGGTTCCCCATTGATCAAGATAAGTATCGCTGTGATCGGTATAATTCAAGAATCTCCTTGACGGGTTTCACAGCTGCTCTAGCCGTTCTCAAACCGGAGCGTCTCAAAGAAGACAACACGGAGTGAGTGAACAAACGAATTGAGATTCAGTGATTGATGAAAAATTGATTTGAAAACAATCGTGTATTGCTTGAAGAAAGAGTTTTGCAATACGAAGAAGGTTTTATGAGAAAGATCAATTTTCAATCATAAATACTTTTTGTATTTGAAAAGAGTACACATTCGATGTGCTAGAGAAAAGAAGAGATTCGCACATCGAACAGTTTTTCCAAAAGTATTTTTTCAATCAGAGATACTTTTTGTGTTTGAAAACATGAATACACATTCGATGTGCTAGAGAAAAGAAGATTTGTACATTGAACGGTTTTTCCAAAAGTATTCATCAATTAATTTCCTGGACCAAGGTTGATTCAAGAACGAATCACCCCATCGTTTCTATCCAGTTGTCACAAGCTTGATCTTTTGAAAAGATCTCACATGTCACCCACCAAGAGCTTGTTTGATGTTGGCTCTAGAAGGATTTCCATCTTCATCGTGAATACTTTTACATATCACTCGGATGTTCTGGCAATACCACAAGGAGAATGCGTAGGACTCTTAATATATTCTTACTTTCCACATTGTGTGAAACAGCAAGTATTCATTAATTTTGTGTCCTAATGAGATATTGTGGATGATCTCTTGTCTCTAGACTCAATAGTGCATATTTGGTTTCCTATGCCGGAGACTAGGGAGAGGGTCTCCTTCTTCAATGTCAACAGTTTCTAAGAGAAAGTCGATAGATTATGCAGGTTCCCTGTGAGAATGAAACAAGCCCTTTTAAGAGGAACTTGAGTAGCTTGGGAAGTTAGGTGTAGTGCGTCACTGGGTCCATGACGTCTTGTCTTCAATACCGGAGTTACCTTGGTAACCACCAGTAGCATATGAATTGAACCCGGTTTCTGCCCTAAGGTTGAAATAATTGAGGGCTATTTCTTTTCACCCTTTTCTTATTCATTTCTTTTTCATTCTTCAATCCCTTCAGTGCTTACCGAGACTTCATAACTAGAACCTTGTTGGGTTTATTCCAGTACTAGCTCTGTCTCAGTCCGCACTCTTCCCGTATTCTCATTTTTTCATCATACCTAAGGACTCTACACTATCTAGTGGATTGTCCCTGGGTAGATCCCTCCGATTCTGGCTGGATCGTGGGAACTAATACCTAACCTAACCATCCTTATAACACCATGCATAAAGTAAATTGGTCGGTCTTTTGGTATAGTTCTTTCCTTCATGAAACCAATTGAAAAATCATTTGGAAAATCAATAAAGGTACTTGTGATATAATATCAAAAGTATTTTGTACCTTAATTGTTTTTGATCATTTAGAAATTCTCCCCCTTAACATGTGCATATGATTTTGAAATTGTTTAGCACATGGAGGCAAGAGTTCTTTGAAATAATTTCTTGATCAAAATTTCTGTAGAAAAAGCCATTTGAATTTCTTTGGTAAATTCTCCCCCTCAAAATGTGCGTTGGTTATTTGAAATCATTTAACACGTAGAGGAAAGAGGTTTTTGAAGTACTTCCATGATTACACTGCCATTAAGAAACCATTTAGAAAATCAATCAAGGTACATATGTTGAAACATAGAAATCTTTGTACCTTGAAAGTTTATTTTCTTATGAAATGCTCCCCCTCAATATGTGCTTCGAGATTCGAAAGCGTTTAGCACATATGGGAGAGCAACATGCACTTTTGAATCAAATCGATCATCATTTATCAGATTTCATCATTAAATCACAAATTCTCCCCCGATCAAAAATATCAAACCCTTTGAGATTTTGGATCCCAAGTGATTTAATAAGGTTTAGAAAACATGGGAGAAAATGTGGCCTTGTTTAAAAGCTCTTCTGGTTTATGGTTAAATGCTCCTCCTCAATCACATGCATTATGTATTTGAAATCATTTGGCACATGAAGGAAGGAGTGCTTTTGAAACAATCACCATTTAAAACCGATTTGAGATTTAAATCACGATCTCTCCCCTGATCAAAAATTTCAAACCAATTGATATTTTGGATCCTGATTGATTTAAATCATTTAGAAAATTTTGGGGAAAGACGTGGCAAAATTTAATTTTGAAAAATGACTGATAAGGATCAATTTTTGACATTAAAGATTGTTAGTGTCAGGTATGATAGTTTTTAAGAGATCTTTAAGTAAAATAAAACAATTTCACAATCAAACAAGAACAGAAAAAATTTCATTTTGAAAGATCTTTGAGTTTTAAAGAAAAATCATACCATGGCATAACATTAAATCTTTAGATCACCACTTTGTTTCGTACAAATCGGAACTTTTTATGAAGAAATATTGTTTGAAAATATTTTATTTTAAATCACTCTCCCCCTCAATTAATTACCGTAGTCGTTGATTGAGTGACTTATGTTTAAAGTGAAGTTCGGTCGATTACCAAAATTTAGTCCAATTTATTTTCAAAACAATATTTTTTTCATTTTCAAAAACATCAATTTCAAAATTGTTTTAAGAAAAATGGTATCATCCACTACTATTTCCTGCACAAAGATACGTGGTGGTTAAGCTGCTTTTGTTGTTGTTGCTGAAGGTTGGAAGAAAACCGTCTGCTAATGCAGTGGGACCTCTGACGTTGCATTTGTCATGCCAACTCTCCATAGAGGTCCAATTAAGCTCCGTTTCTTCATTTGTCGACCCAAGAAATAGTTGCCCTTTCCTTTCGGCATCCAATCATCTTATTTTGTGGGATCCGGATCGGGAACATTCTTTTATACCATAATATCTGCATATGTTAGTCAACATACATACAAATATATGGTGGTCGACATCACCCAAACAGAAATCGACTAATAACAAGTCAATTCAACATATCAAACAGATCATACAAAGGCATGGGAATTATGTGTTCATCAAACTCTAATCATCTAATCCTAATAATCATATCCTAAACTCCTAGTCCTTCAACGTAGGTTAACATCATTTTTCAGTTAATCATTTAGGATAATTAGATAAGCCCGATAGATGATATAAATTTGAAAAACATTGTAACATATTGGATTTCACAAACACATCAATATAATAAATATGGGCATATGATTATATGGTTTTAGAGAGAGAAAGTGAGATATTCTAGTGAGAGAAACACATGGAACGTTAGATTCTAAATGAACATCCAACCCTCTCCCTTGTGGGGAGAGGGCTATTTATACAAAATATTACGCCCTCCTACGGGCTGTGGATCAGGCATACAATGGGTAAAGACCCGTCCTTCCTCCACGGTGTTGCACTAGACTATACTATGCTAATAACTAACTACCAAATAACGTAATAAACGATATGTCTACGAGCTAACTTAAGCTAGATGATATTTGGGGTGACCGATGCTCACTTGTAGAATTTCCAATTCCTAACAAACATTCTCCTCCTCAATCAATGACTCTTTCTCTTGAAAAGTTTTTAAAAGCGCTGAAGTCATTGATTGAGTTTTTGCAATTTTATGAAAACATGATTCTGATTGATTTTCAAGCAACTCGTTTACCACCATTTTGTTCAAACAAATATTTTTCTGAAGAATTTTAGAAGGAAAAATATTTGAGTAGGAACAGCAGTCCTTCGACATACTTTCCTCGTATTATTTTAGGATAAGTGCACGAAATATTTGAAACTTGGTTTAGCGCAGCAATTTCCTTTCTTGAAGAACGGGTTGCTATCAGAAATAATAGCAAGCCATGGTTTAAGCACGGGTTACAATCTGAAGTAACTGCAAGCCATGTTTGAGACATGATTTGAAAAAAAACTATTTACAACTCCTGCTCGAACTTCATTTAAAGTCCCGTGCCATTATTGAATGAAATTTCTAAGACCGTAGATGTTATCGATACCAGAAGACATGTCTTAGAAAACAAATAATTAATTGATAATTTTTTTTTCAAATTTTCTGATTTTTATGGGTTTTTGATGATTTTACATTTTTTTCTATTTTCTTTTTCTTGGTTTTACATTTTTGTATTTTGCTTTTCGATAAATATTTACAAAGAAGATAATTTAGTTTAAGAGGATGATGATATGAGTACCGAGATAAGGATATCGTACAGCACGTTGTAGAAGAAAGAAATCAACATCTCCTAAACTTTCACCACCAAAGCATTCGAGGCTTCTAAGAAAATCGTCTGAAAATGAGACTTCTCAATATGAATCTTTGGTAGCTTCCCCCCAAACCGACAAACTAAGAATAAAGACCATTTCCCCAAGAAGTAGAAATTAAGAAAAACGGTCTCATTGAATGAAGCTCAGCACCCCAAAGAACACGAGAACACCGAAGTAACAAGTTGAAACATTGATCGTCTCAGTGATTATCAAATCCGGACTAACTGATTAAGTCCGATCATATGAACTTGTTGTGCGTCCCCGATGTACACTTTACTCTTCGAGATTGACCAGTTGTCTATTCAGGAGAACATTCTATCAACATCTTCATTTCACCAAATGTATTCCAGTTATCTTTCATATAACCAATCAGCCCATAATGTACACATATGCCCAACAAGAGTAGGGACGATGACATCCAAGTAACATGTTGAATCACTGATCATCTCTGCGGATGTCTACTCCGGAATAACTTTTAGCCCGATCATGTGAACATGTTGTGCATCCCTGATGTACACATATCTCTCCCCTGATGGTTGCGATCTCATCGGAATTATCATTACATTGTGTACATGAAGCAATAACCGGAAGCACTACCATAAACCATATAGAAGATGTCGATAAGCAATATCATCTCATGCTCCAAATATTCTTCTCATATTTCTTCCTACTGAAAGCTGAGTTAACACATACCAAAAGTATCCAGAGACCACTTTCCCCCAAATGATTGGAATAATGCATCCTTCCCCCAAATAGTTGGAATAACACACCAAAGGCTACGAGATAAACACTGACTTTCTCTGCGGTTATAACAATTGTCTTTCCCGGGATTACTTTAATAGAGAAGAAGTATTAAGTTCATCGCGTGTGCTCGTTGTGTGTTTAGATGTATATCTCCTTCCCCCTTGCTGGTTTTGATACCTCAGAATCAGCAACACATTATACATGCCAAATACTCTTGAAATAGAGAAGAACAAACAATTAGCTCAACTGAATCCTGTGAGAATCAACTGCTACAGAAACTCTCTCTGACTATCTTTATCAACCCATATGTAGACAATTTGAAGTGACCACTGATGAAGAAAACCCGATATACCAAACTTGAAACTAAAGTCGAATTCCTCACATTTGTGACTTATGCTTGCACTAATGTTGAAAGAACGGTGTAGAGAATTCATGATTCATGCAAATCTCTAAGTACTCAATACCCAATGAAAGTATGAGACATTAACACCTCTTGCGATTATCCACAACGTCCTATGCGTGTGACACTGAGCAAAACAACGTAACTCCTAAAAGTGATAGTTAACCAGGTCTTCAACCATCCACCCATCACCGGTAACTAGATAAACCAAGTCTTCAACTCAAATTCTTAAGCCTGAGCAAGTTATCAAATAAGAACACGCCTTAGTGAAAGTCAATTTTAATCTCAAATAAGTGATAAATGATTAACTCCGAAGTGATCAACTTGTGTCAAATGCCCAACACGTGACTAAACATAAAATCGGATGTACATTGACCCACTGAATGAACCGAAACAACTGATTCCTCAACATCAATGCATTCTTCCTAAAGGTATACATGTAGAGACTGATCTGGAAGATTCACCAATAATGTCTTCGAGCGGACGAGGTAGTCATTTTCCTTAATGTTTGTGAGGTTGATTTATAGCGTGCACAATGAGAGGAACAATAATCCGTGAAGATTTGGCAAAGGAATACCAAAGAGCGGATCATTATTCAATAGTGCAACTACAATATCATGATAGTCATTATCAACGCCTTGTGAAATAACTAGAGATAAGGTTTCTTGATAATTCCGAGAAGTACTTCTTAGATGGTGAACTAGTTGAGTCAGTAGGAACCGGAGCATGAGCTTCAGAAACCGGATGATCAACATTCGTTGGAGGTTGGAAGTACTCATCAAACATAACTTGAAAACAATGAATCCCAAATAGTAAATCCCAGTTATCCTTAGTGAGTGAAGAAATTAGGCGTTGGAGAGTCGTATGACCATAAATCAAGCATCTATCAACATGTAGTGTATTCACTCTTCTCCCCCTCAAAAATTGCAAATAGAGTTTGCCATTTTTGATTGAGCAAGTGAATAAAAATATACACCAATGAACGTAGATCCACTTGAGGATTGAGTGAGCATGGAAAAACATGAAGCTTGTTGATGAGAATGGTCAAAAAAATGAAGATTTCTCTTCTTCTAAAGATAAAGCGCACTGAAGCGTACACTTTTCTTTTCTTTGAGGAACGAGGCCTAAAGTGATATTTACAGACGCCATAATGATGAAGTACGAGGCCTGAACTGATGTGAACAGACGTCGTAAGAAGATTGAAAATCAAGGTTGAGTTAATTGAACCCGTGAGTTATGAGATATCAATCCATTTGTTATCCATACTTTAAGCCAGTCCATGTAGTGAAGGATCGACGTATCTGCAACTGAGTAAGGACTACTTGCACTAACATTACAAGCTTGATTGCATATATATTGGTTAGTGACATTAGTATCCAAACTCTTTGGGGTTTCACGGTCAACCTTGATTTTGCCATCGGTAAACAGCTTTCCGGTAGGTATCCACCTAAGTCCAAGATCCTTAAACATTCTACCAGACATTATCCACTTATGGCAAGGTCTAGGATTGTTAGGCTTCTTATGCATAGTGGAAGACTTAACCTTATTCCTAGTTTCCAAAGATTTAGCAGTTGGTATCCATCTAGGCGAAGTTTTCGGTTTGTTTTGCTTCATATACAGAGTAGATGACTTAGTGAAAATCCTAGACTTAACAGGTTGAACCTTTTCATGAGCATTTACTTTCATTAGGGATTTTGAAAAACAATTATCATGATGTGCCTTAAAGATGCATTTCAGACAATTTGAGCAAACAGCTTGTTTGGATTCAGAAAATGATCTAGAGTTCTTAGAGTGATCTTCTATGGGAATAGCTTTATTCGAAATGCAACTACTCTTAGATCCAAGCCAATCCCTAGTGTTTAGTTGAGTGTTCCTAGGTAATGGTTTAAAACTACTAGCAGTGCCTTGAAATCTCGTAGAATTCATCATCCTAGGTCTAGCATCTAAAATTCCATCTTTTTTAATTTGTGCCTTTTTCTTAGCTTCTTCTAGATCATATTTCTTGAACAAGTTATTCATATCATGTGAATTCTTAGGCAAATAAGGTGAAGTGACTGGTTTTGACAAAACTTGTTTCACATCAACTTGGGAGGCAAACCGTGTTTTTGAAAATTTTGTTCTTTCATATATAAATGCAGTAGGTTGTCTAACAACAGACTGGTCTCTAATGGAATGAGAAGCTGGCTTCCCCAAGGTTGATGGTTTTGTAAATTTAGTGTTCACACTTTTCCCTACAGTTTTTCTCAGCTCATTCTTTAAGGCAACTATCGCAAAACTCTTATCCTGAAGTTGAGCTTTGAGTTCATCAATTTTTGCTATCAAAGATTTTGTTTGTTCCACGGATTCAGTTCTCGTATCATTGATAGAGTCGCTTAGGTCCTTTTGATGCTTTTTCAAAGTCTCATTTTCCTTAAGAAATTTAGCCACATAAATTTCCAATACATTATTTCTTGTTTTGATAGCATCGATGTCTTGTTTAGTCATGACTAAATTACTTTTCAAATTCAGGACAGAAATATGTTTCTTCAAATTGTAAATGGTTGACTCTTTGTCTTAAAGCTGAGCCTTCAAAGTGTTAATTTCAAAAAGTTCACGGAATTCAGGAAGTTCCGGATTTTTACATGGTTTGTTAAGTTGAAAACTTTCTTCTTTACTCTGTATCGCAATTTCAAGTGAAATGCAATGTTTTTCAAGATTTGAGAATTTGTTTGAAAGTTCATCAAAAGCCTTTTTATCAACCATATCTTTTGTTTTGAAACACTTAATCTCAGACTCAGCCTCGATTCTGAACATTTATCAAAGTCATGTTAAGCATCATGATCAGTTTGTTTAAGTACTTTAGTAGATGCACTATGTTGAACAGTTAAGGGTGCCTCATTACATGACACATATTCAATTTTCGGTCTGATATCTGCATCCACATCATGTGTAACAAGAGTCACTGGACCGCTGGCTGTGTCAAGCTTATCTATCTCTGAGCCTATGTATTCAGTGTCAACTGATCCAACATATGGTGCTTTACCGACTCAACACTACAATCTTTTGATTGTGCCCGACATTCATTCCCCTTTCGACATTCTGCATCTACTTCTTGTGTGTTAGAGTAATGAACACTGGTTACATCATTATTTGTTGTCACTGACATTCTGCATTCAACAACACCCGATTCTTCAATTGATACATTACCCAACTCATCACAACTTTCTCTCAACGCACTGGACTCTCATCCACTTTTTCATCTTTCGAGTAACTTCCTCAATATACTTCTCCACATTATCCATGAGATGGATAAGTGTCTCTATGAACAAGCTAATTTCCATTCCAGAGTGTCTCTTGAAAGACATTTCAGTCATGTCTTGATCATAATCTGATGTAAATTCCCCACTGATGAATGACTGAAATTGGTTGAAGATCACTTGAAGTGCAAAGACTGGAACTATCCTTTTGAACCTTTACTTTATCAAGTTGTTGTTCTAATTGTTCTAAGTTCAATAGTAATGTTCCCGTTAATGTGGATAAATCTTGACGGAAAAGGGCATTGCATGTTCGTTCCATTCCTATCGGTGTGAGTAACATGAGGTGTGAGTGAAGTTGTTGATAAGGTTCAATGTTACTTTCCTTTTGCATGGCATTCTGTAGTCTATAACAGGTGCAATTATCATTGTTGTCCATAGCATCATACAATTTAAGTACTTCCAAAATCACTGAATCAGGAGTGTAAGACATGATGTTGTTGTATACACGGGATTTTACAAGTCTGTGATTTAAACCGAGAAATAGAATCTTTCGCGGGATTTTACTAAAATCAAGACCAAGCCGTTAAGCAATGACCAATGGAACGTGTTAAGATGACTGATGGATCGACACAATGATAGAAAATTGTGTGTTAGGACTTATGATTGTTTGTAGGATTAGCAGATATGTTGTTTGGTTGAGATTTGGATTGGTTTATGCCCGTTTTTACGGAGAAATTTACGTCAAAAAACATAAAAACCTCAATAACTTCTGTTCATAGCGGATTTAGGCCTCAAAGGTTGACCCAAATGAACTTTATTTGATTTGACATGCCATTCTCCTCGTTCTCACGGTCGTTTTGATGGGTAGAACGCTGAAAACGGAGTTACGGTTCAAAAGTTATGGCCGTTTGAAGTTTTGTCGGGAAAAGTCAACAAAACGCACTGGAGACAACTCACACCTTGATTACCAACTCGCTTAAACGACAACTTGCTTAACATATAACTCGCATAAAACACAACTCGCATAGGCAACTCGCTTAGGCTGACAACTCGCTTAAGTACGACAACACGCTTAACAGACAACTCGCTTAGGCTGACAACTCGCATAGTACACAAGTACACCCACTACTTTGTCCTTTTTGTCGTTTTGTCTCAATAGACAACTCGCATATAGGACAACTCGCTTCATAAATCAGGACAACTCGCATACAAGCATGGGACAACTCGCATATAAGAATGTTTTACAGTGACATAACTCGCATCCAAGAAAACTTCACAAACACCACTTTTCAATCCAAAAACCACTCAACCACGATGATTCAAGCCTTCCAAATCAAAACCTAAACACTTATAATGATTCTAAACACAAAAATACTATCAAAATCCAAACTTTAACACAAGAAATTATCTAAATGATGCAAACTACTCTAAACTCATTCAAACCCAAAAACCATATGAAAACCACTAGAAATCCAAGAACATGAAAGATGAGTGATCAAACCATGGCTCTTGATACCAATTGTAAGATATTGGATTTTATAAAGACATAAACACATAAATCAATGGGCGTATGGAATAGAGTTTAGAGAGAGAAAGTGGAAGATGGGATCCTTTCTAGAGAGAGAAAGTAAACAAAAGAAAGAAGGTTAGATTAAGTGAAAGGTCAAACCCTATACCTTAGGAGGTAGAGGGTATTTATAGTTACATACTAAACGTCCTCCTTCGGACTGTAAATCAGGCATACAGTGGGTAAAGATCCGTCCTTTCTCCACGGTGTTACACTAAGCTAATATCTAAGCTATCAACTAACTAAATAACTACTAAACAACGTAAATAACGATATGTCTACAAGCTAACTTATGCTAGATTATATTTGGGGTGACCAACTCTTCACTTTGAAATTTATAATTCCTAACATTGAGGGTTTAAAAGTATAAAATCTTATATAAATCACCAACTTTTATAAGATTTTTAAGAAAACTATTGTTTGATTCGAAGTTGAGGGGCTAAAAGTGCCAAAACTTGAAAGTTGTAGATGGAGCTTATTATAAAAACTTATTACGTTAGTTTATTATCTTGTTTTCTTTGTTTTAACTACACAAGAGTTTCGATACAAGTGTGGTTGTTTATATTCAAGTGTACGCGGCATGTGGAAAACGAGTTTAGAAAACTTATAGTACTTCGTATGACATGCATGTGTGACCAAAAAGAAAAGTAAATAAGATTGTGGGGATCAAATATGCTCACAGTGGGGTTGGAAGAGAATCGAGTGAGATGAATGACCAAAGGACTAGAACCCGACTAGCTTTCCAAAATATAACCCGAAACGAACTTAACCAAAACGATCTCTTAACTTATGGAAATGGAACCCGTAACCTTGTTTCTCCTTTTCCTCCTTTCTCGACAGTGAACAAGGAAGAGTAAAATGTGTTTGAGAATATGTTTGTGAGAGAATGTGTTGAACCTCCTGTGGTCGACGGCAATAAGAAGAGAAAAATAAAGATCGTCTTTACCATGCCTTCTTGTTGGTGGTCTTGTGAAGTAGCGATTCTTGGCAAAGTTCCATATCAACTTCCATGTCCAATGTTCCCTCGTGAAGCTTCATGGGGAGGAGCGAAAAGAGCAAAAGTGACTTCTCCATATTTGTTTTTATAAAGGTTTGACTTGTGTTGGGAAGGTGAAGTAGAAAGTGAAAAGACATAGACTTCATTTCTGCTTTTTCTTAGAATGAGAGATTTGAAAAAAAAAACAGTGTGTGTGAAGCGATGGTGGTTAGACTGATTTTAAAAAGACAAGAGGGGAAAGTTTGACTAAATAGTTTCATAGTGTAAAAAGGTGTATGGCTATTTTGAGTTAGCATGCATGGTTTTATCTCATGTCATTTTCTAATTACGAATTTCAAAAGTAACATGTGCATGTGATGTTTGTGTTATTGTGGTCTCGAACAGTAAAGGAAAAAAAACTAAAAATTGGAAAGCTTTGACTAGATTTCTATTTTGTAAAGAGGGTGTGTGTTCCTTTTGAGTTAAGACACAACTTTTGTGTCAATTATCATTTTCATTTGCTATTACAAAGGCATGCATGTATTTTGTGTATACATAGGCTCGAATGGTTTGGAAAAAGAAATCATTTGGTCATCTTTTATACATGTAAGGTGGTGTATGCCACTATTTGGGTTAAAAACAATAAGTAGTGTTTTAAGTCATTTTCAACTACAAATATTAAGGTATGCATGTGAATTGAGGTTGTGATTTAGGCGGCAATGTGAAAGAAATAAAGGAGAGAAAGTATTTTGATTTTTACGTCGTGTATTTTGTGTCCCGTTAAGTTTAAAGGTGGGTCGCGGTGTTTCGGTTTGACACTTACAAGAAAAACAATGTATAAAATACGTTTTTAGGGGTGTTTTAATAAAAGTGATATAAAAACATTAATATGAACTCGAACATGAGTTTATTTAATTATTATCTCGGTTTTTATGTTTTACGAGAAACACTATCGTTTTCGATTCAAATAGGTTCGGAAAAATCAAGGAGTGAAACTTAGTAACATAATTACTATAGTTTATTATTAAATTTTGTTTGAAATTTTACGGGGTGTTATAGTACCTACCCCTTATGGGAACCTCGTCCTCGAGGTTAAGTTTGTGTTAGTCGCTTATGTGATAAAGTAAAGATTTAAAACTTACTAAACTTGTTTGAAAACGTGGCGTGAGCAAATTAGTTCGAATACGTGTTTATTTAAAAGATATGTCAACATTTCAAGAAATTCAATCTCTTTGTTTGTGTTAGGTAGTTAGGTAAAAAGTTTTGTGACCTCGAAAAGGATTATAATTTAGTGGGATAGATGTTTACACTTGATATAAGTATGATAATTTTTGTAAAAGTTGACGTTTTGATATTTCTCAGCGTAGGAAAGTTCGATAAATTTTGACCAGAAAATTCTAACTCGTAAATATAAATGTTTTCAGAAAAATGCTACCACAAGTTTTATCGATAATAAAAATACAATCTAAAGGAAAAGAAAAAAAATATCCTCAAAGTTGAAAATGTTATAGCAGAAGTTGTGGTTAGGTACGTACGTTTCAATAAGTTTTAAACATTTATGGGCAGGATTCAGTTGTTGGTTATGCTTCTCGAATTTGAAGAATACAGAGTCTTTAAAATTTTAAGGGAGAACTTGATGTATGTAAATAAAGTTGCTAAATTTCAGCTTTTGTGATGAAAACTTGTTAAATAAGGTTTTAGTCGACAACATGGAATCGGTTCCATGTTGGAGGTTTTTATGTAAATTCAAAAGTCGTTTTGAAATTTCAAATAGTTTCAAATACCTTAGCTTTTGTAGATGATGAGTCAGTTTTGTTTCCAAGCATTTCCCATTAAAATGTGTATCTATTGTTTTCAAAACAAAGCGCTTATTTTTACTCCGAGGATTTGTCCTATTTACGAAAGAAAATATCGGTTAAAGTTTTTTCAAGGGGAGTAAATAGTTTGTAAGGAAATTGCAGTAAAGTTTATGAAAATGTTTGTAAAACTACTTTATTGAGTAAGTAGAAAATATTTCTATCATGATAAATCGTAGTTTGTGGTTTGGTATTAAAGCAACAACTTGGTAAGGTGATTTTTTTTTTTTTTTTTTTTTTTAACAGCTTGTAAAGTAATAGAAAACGATTTAGTAGAGAAAAATTGCAGTTAACTTTGTGATATTTTTGGTAAGACAACAATTTAGGTTGTAAAATAACTCGTGAAATGATTTGTAAAATAATTTATAAGAAGACAAGTTATCGTTTGTCCAATAGTAGAAGATTTTGTAGTTCAATTAATAGGGTGGTAGTAAAATACTGAGTACGGTAAAGGCAAAATAGTTTGTGAGGTAAGAGTACTAAGTTTTATGGTTTCAAATCAGACAGTGGCTAAAACAGGTCACTAAAAGGGTAAAATAGTTTATAAGACCGTAATAGAACTTGCGGGAAAAATTTGTAATATAGATTGCAAATTGCTATCGTAATTGTTTGTTGTTTCATAAAATAGTAGTAAGGTAATTAATCGGTTTATCACTCTATAGAAAATAGTTTGCAAAGCATTAATAAGGTCATTGTTTATGATGTATGAGTATGGTTGTAAATTTTTGGTTTAATCGCACAGTAGTAAGACTTTTTGGAGAAATGACCGTGAAATGGTCGGTAAAATATTTGAAAACAATTTGCGTTAGATAACGACGAAGTTTACTATTTCATAAGAGGGTAGCAGGACAGATAATTGGTGTTTCAAAGGGATGAATGGAAGATTAGGGATCCGTTCCCATAAAAAGTGGCTTGAGTTGCAAGCTAACTTTTGGTATGTTTTTAGATCGTTTTAGTCGTTCGTTTATTACTTATGTTTAGCGAGGGGTTCCCTTTGTAGATGTCGAGGCGTGTTGTTCCTAGAATGGCTAGAGATGTAATCCGGTTCATCGCTTGAGTACGAGTTTTGGGGTAGAGGTGACAATGTTACCGCAATGGATGACGAGATGACTTCGATCTCAACGTCTAAAAGAATGATAATAGGATGGTATGATGGATACATGGGTTGCAATGACCCAATAATAGAGGTTTAATGATTCCGTGATGAAGACGATAAGTCGATGGGATGGGAAATAGAAGACATGGTATTGTAGCGACCCAAAAAAAATATAATCTAAACATAGAGTAATGTCGTGCGGTAAATAAAATTTAGTTAGTCGTACGTAATGTGCTAAGCAAGTCTAATTGGTAATTATAATCATTAACTCGCGTCATGCAACGTTTTTGCTAGTTATGTATTATCTGCTCAAAGAAATCTCATACATAACGTAGGTACGGTGGGCGCGAAGTGGTAGTGTGCATCATCTGCCAAGCAAATCTCCATGCACGTTGCTAGTAAGATGTAGACGCGGAGGCGTAAGGTAGTGGTGTAAAATAGTCAGTTTAGAGAGTGTAGTAATGAGAAAGGCGTTCCACTTAGGAGAAAAAGTATCGTAGTGAGAAAATGTTGTGACGTCAGTGTGTGATGTGTAGGAGTAAAACCTTTATAACTCTTATGATGAAAATTTTACATTTTTTTTCTTTTAGAAGTCAATCAGGAGGTCAACTGGACATACCACTATTATAACTACTTTCAGTATTGCAACATTCACCTCTGAGTCGGACATAAGTGATCAACCTATGTCCCACTGTCCCTGGTTGAATATAGGTGATCAGGCTATATTCACCCGAGGTTCAATGAATCTTGCAATGCTTAGCTTAGTTATACTAGTAACTTGTCCTAATGTCTTTAAAGTTTGGTATGAAAGATTGAACAAATATTTCATTTATGTGGGGGAGAAGGCGTAGCGCTTTGGTACGTAAACATACATATAAGTAAAGCAATCATCGCTAGTAGTGAGACTAAGTTTTCAGTGATAAAACACATATCTTATCAAAGATGACTTCAACGAGTCATAAGTGAGGCAATCAGCTTGCCAGGCAGGCATGTGTCGGTCATAGGGTTAAGTTTTTGTAAAAGTGGTTATAGTCTAGGTTTGAAAAATACCTAGTTCTCTATAACCTGGCCTCTGATACCAATCTGTAACACCCCCAAAAATGGTTTGCAGCGGAAGAAAAGGTTTTTGGGATGCTACTCAATTGGATCATAACACAAAGTGAAAAATATAGATTTTTCTTAAAAGATTTCATTTATTGTGGTAAAACGAAGTTTACAAAAGTTGAATTGTTGCGGAAAAATGGCTCATTAACAAAATGTGGTCCCCATTCGTAAATCAAAGTCATCTATGACCATGCCATGCCAAAGCCCAAGCCTCGAGTTAACTATCGCCTTTTAATACCTGAGATAAACATGCTTAAAAAGATCAACACAACGGTTGAGTGATATTCATAGGTTTAGTAAATGGTTGAACACAAGTTAAAGATGATAATTGCTTCCAAGACAATTACCATAGAAAAACAGAGATTATTATTATGCACTAAGCACATGACACCAATACTAACGCATACACCTAATTCTTGGTGTAAGTAATAAAATTGCCCCCAGATGTAATAGTCAATTACATAGAGATAATCAAATATGGTGCGCCCCGGTTATTTCCGATAACCGAAGTGCAGGTCGTCAATTCCCATAGTACTATCCACAATATTTGCGTTCACTCGCAAGTGATTAATGGTTCATGATGAAGGGGACTTTTGGCTGGCAACTTAGGCTATAATAATAATAATCAGGCAAGCATACCTTTTAAGAAAAGAATTGTGTTCTAGTTTTTAGCATGCATCTCCCCCAAAGAGTTTATAAAACAGTTAAAAGAGTAAAAGTGGGGCTATGAACTCACCTTAGTGATACGGTAGAAAATGCACAACAATAGCAAGTACGATATGACAACGGCTTCAACACGAAACCTAGATATAATATGGCAAGTCTTAGATAATATATTCCGTTTACGACCCTAAATGGTAATGTTTGAAAAATGATTTGCTATGAGACACTTTCATCATTTTAACTTGTGTGGTAATGCTTAAAGTTCAAAGATAAATGTTTTCAAAGACTTTCTCATGTGCTTGTGTTACGTAGTTTTATGTGGACGTTATCGACGTACATAAAATGTAGTTGTGTAAATATTACTTAAGTATTGGCTCTTGGTATAGATGTAGGAAAATGTATACGAAACTTTTGTATAAGAGTTGACTCTAATATTGGCTCAAGTGTTATTGGAGAATAAATAAATACAAGTCAAATTGTATTATCAAGTTCGTTTGGTTTCGAGGTGTGAAAGTATGAATTTATTAAAGTCGTGGTTAAATAATATATTTGGAAAAAATATCATATTTATAGTTTACGGGGATGTGGTCGTCAAATAAATGTATGTGTTAAATATATTTACTTAAACGAAATGTGGTAAAATGTATAAGTTTATCAAAATTATAAAAGTTTTGGATAAGATGTCAAAGTGTTCAACCTTGAGGGGTTTAAGATTTATTATATATTTTAAAACTTATAAAAGTTTTGAAGAAAATGTTTAAGTCTTTACAAGTTGAGGGTTTAAAAGTACAAAATCTTATATAAATTACCAACTTTTATAAGATTTTTTAGAAAACTATTGTTTGATTCGAAGTTGAGGGGCTAAAAGTGCCAAAACTTGAAAGTTGTAAAAGTAACAAAAAAATAATTAGAACTGCTATTGCATGGGCTTGAACCCGGGTCTGTTGGGTAGGAGGGAGCGACAGTCCCATCTGAGCCAAGTGCTCTTCTTTGTTTTGTTTTGCATTAGAAATGTATTTAAGGTGGTTTCCGTCTGCTTTATATTTGCTAGACAATCTTCATAGTTTGCATGCGTGAGTTGTGTATTTACTTTGTGTTTCATCTCCTCCAAACTATTTTGAAAACCTTCAAGTAGTAGTTGGGTTATTAGCTTGGAAACCAAAATAAGCTTCGGCTTATTTTGGAGTTTCACGACTCAAAAATCCAAATGAACCTACCATTATTAAAAACGGGTTTAGACAAGTTTTGAGAGTTTGTTTTCATGTCGATATGTCGTAAAAATGAGTTTTTTTTGTAGATGGAGCTTATTATAAAAGCTTATTACGTTAGTTTATTATCTTGTTTTCTTTGTTTTAACTACACAAGAGTTTCGATACAAGTGTGGTTGTTTATATTCAAGTGTACGCGGCATGTGGAAAACGAGTTTAGAAAACTTATAGTACTTCGTATGACATGCATGTGTGACCAAAAAGAAAAGTAAATAAGAGTGTGGGGATCAAATATGCTCACAGTGGGGTTGGAAGAGAATCGAGTGAGATAAATGACCAAAGGGCTAGAACCCGACTAGCTTTCCAAAATATAACCCGAAACGAACTTCACCAAAACGATCTCTTAACTTATGGAAATGGAACCCGAAACCTTGTTTCTCCTTTTCCTCCTTTCTCGACAGTGAACAAGCGAGAGTAAAATGCGTTTGAGAATATGTTTGTGAGAGAGTGTGTTGAGCCTCCTGTGGTCGACGGCAATAAGAAGAGGAAAATAAAGATCATCTTGACCATGCCTTCTTGTTGGTGGTCTTGTGAATTAGCGATTCTGCAAAGGTCCATATCAACTTCCATGTCCAATGTTCCCTCGTGAAGCTTTATGGGGAGGAGCGTAAAGAGCAAAAGTGACTTCTCCATATTTGTTTTTATAGAGGTTTGACTTGTATTGGGAAGGTGAAGTAGAAAGCGAAAAGACATAGACTTCATTTCTGCTTTTTCTTAGAATGAGAGATTTGAAGAAAAAAAACAGTGTGTGTGAAGTCCATGGTGGTTCGGCTGATTTTAAAAAGACAAGAGGGGAAAGTTTGACTAAATATTTTCATAGTGTAAAAAGGTGCATGGCTATTTTGAGTTAGCATGGCATGGTTTTATCCCATGTCATTTTCTAATTACGAATTTCAAAAGCAACATGTGCATGTGATGTTTGTGTCTTTGTGGTCTCGAACAGTAAAGGAAAAAAAACTAAAAATTGGAAAGCTTTGACTAGATTTCTATGTTGTAAAGAGGGTGTGTGTTTCTTTTGAGTTAAGACACAACTTTTGTGTCAATTGTCATTTTCATTTGCTATTACAAAGGCATGCATGTATTTTGTGTATACATAGACTCGAATGGTTTGGAAAAAGAAAGCATTTGGTCATCTTTTGTACATGTAAAGTGGTGTATGCCACTATTTGGGTTAAAAACAATAAGTAGTGTTTTAAGTCATTTTCAACTACAAATATTAAGGTATGCATGTGAATTGAGGTTGTGATTTAGGCGGCAATGTGAAAGAAATAAAGGAGAGAAAGTATTTTGATTTTTACGTCGTGTATTTTGTGTCCCGTTGAGTTTAAACATGGGTCGCGGTGTTTCGGTTTGACACTTACAAGAAAAACAATGTATAAAATACGTTTTTAGGGGTGTTTTAATAAAATTGATATAAAAACATTAATATGAACTCGAACATGAGTTTATTTAATTATTGTCATAACTAATTGAGTGTCGGTTTTTATGTTTTACGAGAAAAAATATCGTTTTCGATTCAAATAGGTTCGGAAAAATCCAGGAGTGAAACTTAGTAACATAATTACTATAGTTTATTATTAAATTTTGTTTGAAATTTTACGGGGTGTTATAAGAATAAGGTTAGATGAGATCAAAAACACAAAACCCTAATATGGGTGTATTTATTTTGTAGCTTTTGGGGAGGGTAAGGAGGAGAGACATTTGGTAAGTGGTTATTCTCATTTATCCCCCTAATTGACCAAATCATTAAGAGGTTATAACAAAAAATGTTACACTTAACCCCTTGCTCTTTTTCCCTCTTGTTGCTCACCATGGACATTCATATTGTGGCCTAAATGAGCTTGCCCATTTGTTGGTCCAATCCAATAAACTAAGTACTAGCTTAGCTATTAGTAGCCCGTTATTGATCCCGAGTTACAAAGGTGATATATAGCGTAAATACGATAAATACAATATATTAAATGGTGTCTCTGTGTATAAGTGTGTGACCCCATAGGCTCACATATGTCTAGCTATATAATTATTTATTATGAGATCTAACTGTATGACAACTAATGATGGATAACCAAGAGAGAGTATTATGAATATTTATGTGTGTGGCTATCCATATACCTTAACCTTCATAACCTCTCACCTTTGTATCCCCTCAATAATAGTTATACTAAATACTTTGATTGTAAGAATCATATAAATAGAGGTTCATTTGTAGTTTGTGAATATCACTGAAAATGCATTCCACAATCTCTCTATTCTTATAGCTTATACTTCTTGTCGATTACCATTATTTCGTAACATGGTAAGATTTATATTCTTCCAAATAACTCTTAATAGAGTGAGATTAACTCAAATAACAACCTTACAAATGACTATTACACATAAAGGAAAGAAATAAAAGTAAACCCATAGGGCACGTTTTGTAGAGAGAATTTCAAAGAAATAAAATGAAGCAGAGAATAGAATCTCAGAGAATAGAAATCAGTAGAGAATTTTGTCCAATTCTAATGTTTGGTAACAACAGAGACTTGACCCGAGAAATGAAAAAAAAAATTATTTAAATAACATTTGGTCATATAAGGCTCACATATATTTGTTTGTTGATTTTTTTTTTAAATATTTTTTATTTTTTTCTAAATAACAATTCTTAAAAAATATTTAAAAAAAAATTTAAATATATCTTTTTTTTAAATTTATTTTTTAAAAATTTATGTACTTTCTTTAAAAAAATTATTAAAAAAAATATTTTTTTTAAAATGTATTTATTTAAAAAAAACTTGTTTTTTTTTAAATGTATTTATTTAAAAAAAAAAACTTATTTTTTTTAAAAAAAATATTTTTTCAAAAAATTATTTTTAAAAAATGTAATTATTTAAAAAAACCTTATTTTTTTTAAAAATATATTTTTTTTAAATTATTTTTTAAAAATGTATTTATTTAAAAAAAAAACGATTTTAAGCATCTAATGTTGCACGTCCTAATTTGTTAACATATATATAAAAAAAATTTAAAACAAAATCCATTATTTAACAAAATTATAGTTGTAAAAAAAAATAAAAAAAAATAAATAAATAAATAAATAAATAAATAAATAAAATTTTTCAAAATAATAATTATCCATTTCTCCAATTTCTCCACCAAAATAAGGGAAATGGAGCTAGCCAAATTACATTACCCAATTCTATCAATTTCTCTCCATTTCTCTACCAAATTCTCCGCTTTTTCAATTATCTGTACCAAACAATGGAAATAAGTCCAATTTCCATTTCTCTAAATTATTTTCTCTCTACCAAACACACCCCTAAGGATACTACTATATAAAAGTGAGTTATCTATGTATTTGAGTTATAAAAATATTTTCACAATAGTTTTTAAATTGTTGAAAATTTTTCGCTTGACAAAAGTAAATGTTAAAATCATTTCTGCAACTCCATAAGAAAATGGAAACACTTTTATTTTATGAGTGTTTGTTTACACATATTTTTAAGATATGGGGCATGTTTTGCCCATAAGATTATGAGAAGATTGTTGCTTTTTTCCGAAAAATAAACTACTGACAATATAAGCTTTGTTTGACGGACATAACATATTATAGATTTTAGAAAAATAATCTTTCATAATCTCTTAAAATCAAAAACTACTTCATCTAACTTATAAAAATAATCTCAATTTATGATATCTCTATCTACAGCTACATCTCCAGTTTCAGTAACAGTTACTTTCGTCAAACATACTCATAATGTTATCTCATTTGACTCGTGTTTTGTACACTTAGCTTTTTCTATTTACTTTAAAACTTATCGACTCATATAAGCTTCTATATCATAACAAATTTATATAAGCTAATAAACTTTATTAAATAAATAAATAAACAAATTCATCTTAGAGCAATAAGTGTACAAAAGTCATAAGGCTTGTGTTATAGCAAAAAGTGCTGCTACCGAAACCATTTTTCCTATAACTCAGAACCTACGACTTAAAAAGAAACACCCTTTTTTATAGCTCTACTTATAAGACACACACTCACCAGTTACCAACCCTAAGGCTGGAGGGCAAGGCAATGCCTCACTCATCTTACACATCAGCGCCACATCAACTTTCTCTCCCCTCTCTCTTCCACTCACCTTTATGCGGACAAGGGACTCACTTCAACCCACCTTAATTTTTTTTACTTAAATGTTTTTTCTTTTCTTTAACACTTACAAATTCAAATTTCAAATTTAAATTCAGATACTATAGTGTAACGAATTCAAAATTCAAATTCAAATTCAAAAATTTCCCTATATTACACACACACACACAAAATTTCTTACCAAATTCTCTCAATAATGTCTAAAAAAGACTTCGACCAACAATTTCCCGAACAAAAAGACTTCGGCCAACAAATTAATGAAGATGAACTTTTAAAGAATTTGATGAAGCTGCTTTTAAGGAGGAAGCAGAAAGAGAACAAGTCAAAAAGGAACGACTTATGCTCAAAGATGAAGAAATATTGATAGAGATAGAGGAAGCTGCTTGTAGGGAGCAAGCTGAAAGGGAGGAAAAAGAACGTCAAGATAGAGAATTCGATGTTTTGTATGCAGACTGGGAAGACAACAAATTTGAAGGTTCGTCTTCGTATGCTTACGACGATGGTTACTGTAACACCCCCAAAATACCGCAGCGGAAGATTGTGTCATTGGGGTGCTACTTCATAATACACAGTACAAGTTATAGAAAACGACCTCTAAATGAGACGTTTTGAAAAGTTACCATTCGATTAATGAAATCAGAGTTACAAACAATGAGGTCCCAAAGTATAATATATAAATATTTCGAATGGTAAATACGAATGTATAAAGTCTTCAAAACATGTCGTGCGACTCTATGCTTCAAACTCTAGCTATCGCCTTATGACCTGAGATAAACATGCTAAAAAGTGTCAACACAATGGTTGGTGAGTTCATAGAGTTTGTTTAACATGTAAAGCCTTTAAAGAATGTTCACACAGCAAAGGCATTGTAAATCCACTCAGTTCCAAGTTCCGCCCATACAAAACTTGCAACCTGTGTGTTTACAACCCACTACTAAATATAGTATGTCAATCATGTATGCATGTATCACAGTAGTAAAAAGTATAAATGTTACCACAAGGGTCTTCCAACAACTTAATTTGGGATGTATCTAATTTAATAGTCTTCCAACAACTTAATTTGGAGCCACTAAATGAATGGTCATCCAACAACTTAATTTGGAGCCACTGAATTGCACGTACTGGGAGCCTCTTCCCAAGGATTAATGATCATCCAACAACTTAATTTGGATTCACTAAAGTTAATGGTCATCCAACAACTTAATTTGGAGCCACTAAAGTTAATGGTCATCCAACAACTTAATTTGGAGCCACTAAATGAATAACGCAATTAATTATAATGCACTTAAGAATAACGCAAATAAGTATAATGCATTCAAGAATAACCCAAATAAGTATATCATAATCATGTGTGTATGCAATCAAGTATAAAAAGTATAGCGTAGCATAAAAGTGTAAATGTTTTGAGTATTTGTATTTGTAAAAGCAAGTAGTTGAGCATGTATCTCCCCCAAAGAGTTTGTAAACAATTAATAGAAAGTGGGGCTATGAAAACTCACGGTAATCAGTAAAAGTTTAGAGTACTTATGAAGTAAATGTTTTGAGTATTTGTATTTGTAAAAGCAAGTAGTTGAGCATGTATCTCCCCCAAAGAGTTTGTAAACAATTAATAGAAAGTGGGGCTATGAAAACTCACGGTAATCAGTAAAAGTTTAGAGTACTTATGAAAGTAAATGAAAATAGTTGAGCATGTATCTCCCCCAAAGAGTTAAAACAAGTATAAAAACGGGGCTAAGAACTCACCTTAAAAATGATATCACAACGGAGTCGATGGATAAGCCTGGAAGTCTCTACGTATAACCTAGAATATGATGTCAACTCTTAGGTTCGGAATAATGCCTAAGAAAACATGAACGAGCCTATATATGCCATTATATTGATCATGACTTAGTATTTGTATGTTTGTTTATAGAAATGGTTTTAGTTTGTATATCTCGTACTACCGTTCGGCCATCATAATTGAAGTCATGCGAACGCGTTCGAGGAGCTAGGACACTTTAATTCATAAATCCAGAAACTCGTCGATCCGTTTACCCAAATGACCCCTCACATGAAGTTCCCTAGTGTTGTAGTGCTCAATACGTAAAACATGTATTTTAATTATTTGATTATATGCTATATTAAGAGTTTATAAATACAATAAATAAACTAACAAAGTTTATAAGTATTTAAATAAGTTTGAGTTATATATACTTACCTTAAAATAGAATGCTTGAATATTATGGAAAAATAAAATATTAACGGAGCTTCGACGTAGACTTTGCAATCTTTGAAAACCCACGACTATTAGAAGATTATAACAACGCCTTCTTGAGAACCCGAAGAAGAAATGAATATTATAACGTCTTTTTGGAGCCTTGAAGTTATTTGAAAATTATAACGACTCTTTCTTGAAAACTTCCAAGAACGAAGATCAAACGCTAGTTTTCTTCAAGAACACATGAATGTTCTTACAAGATCTATAAGAAATGCCTTAGGTTTAGGACTTTAGATGTTAAGAAGGGGTGGTGCAAGAATAAATGAAGTGATTATGCTTGGTATTTATAGGCTAGAGATTTTAGTTAACTATATATTGGGTTAAAAACTAACCATGGTTAAATTTACACATGTAAATGATCTAAAGGAAGCATGCTTAGGATTTTGACACCAAGGTGATGACTCCCCTCCCTAATTTCGTTCATGATAAGATAGGATGACTTTGGTGGATAGTTTTGGAATTATCTTGGTTACGGAGTGAGTTTTGGTTCCGTTAAATGCTAACCGAATCCATAAAAGGTAAAACCGGGTATCGTAAAAATATGAAACTTGCAGGAATGATGAAACTCATCATTATACTCCATATAAAAATATAAAATGGGTGATAAGTCTTATTGGGTGCGAAAACGCTGCTTAAACTGAAAATACAGGTCAAAAAACGCGTAATTCGCAGTTTATCAGAAAAGAACGAAATTTCAGGGAAATGACCGTGAATTTATTTAGAGTAGAATAAAATTAGTCTAAAAGTGATATGAGATGTCAAACTTTGGTTTTCGTCGTACGCGGGATAACTTAACAGTTATTCGTGAAGTTTAAAAATTACGCTATTTAAGAAAAAGGTAGAACGTACAAGGTTAATTTCTTTATGGTCAAAGGAGGAGGGAAATATGTTTGACTTTTCCAAAAATGTAAAAGTTTCTAAAAATCTTAGGAAATACAGTGCAGGAATCGTTAAGTCTGGATGTAAGTAGAATTGTTTAAAACTTAAGTTTAGTTTCGTTCAGCGCCGGGCTTATTTGGTAAATCTTTTAAAATGAAATCCGAAAAATTCCCTAATTAATCATGAGCGATCTAAAAATTTCTCTGATGTGAGGAAAATTGTCAGAGACGGTTTTCGTTATGCGCGGGATGTTGAAATGGTGTTCCGACCAAAATGAAACTTTAAAACGATGTTTTCTTAATAACTTTTGCGAAAATGATCTAACTATGGTCGAACTCTCAGGTCATTACTAAAATAATTTATTTTACGAGAATGTGAAATAAAAATTTTACGGGATGAATAGTGAAAAGTGAATAGTAGCCGTGAATAGTAAAAATGAATAGTGACCAAAAAATGAGAATTGTTACAGTCTCTACCCCTTAAAAGGAACTTCGTCCCGAAGTTCTGTTGATGTTCACTACTTACAGTGTGCATAGTCTAAGGGATTACGTCAAAGCTCAAGTATATGGGTTTCTTATCTACTTAGGTACGTTCTTGTGACTATCGCGACTATTGCCCGTTCTAAAGACATACTCTCTTATTGCTAGGTTTGATGAGGCAAACTTTCCCATTCTCGAGCAAAACCCTCAAAAGAATTTTAGGTAACCGATTTTTACTTAATCCCACAACTCATCAAACAAGAACTGTCATACGATTAGGCTAAATCGGTTTAAGTAACAACTTGTTTCTAGCTTGATCTTTGCAACTCATCAAACAAAAACTGTCATACGATTAGGCTAAATCGGTTTAAGTAACAACTTGTTTCTAGCTTGATCTTTGCAACTCATCAAACAAGAACTGTCACTCAGATCAAACTGGAAACAAGTGGTTTGAAGAAAATCTTTTGAAAATTTGGCTCGATTACGGAATTGCTTACACATATGAGACTACTACTCCCTTCATTGCATGATTCTTCCTGAATTAGACATAGGTGATCAGGCTATGTATAATTTAGGAGTGCAATGCTTGGACTAATCGACTCATATGATGTTCGGTGTTTCATTCAGTTCATAGAAATCTCTCTTAGGTGCTAAAATTACGAAAAAGTCTAAAGTGTGCAAGGCGATAGGGAGGAAGGTAACGTATATAGTAGTTATAGTCTAAGCTCTAAATGCAACCTAGTTCTCTATAACCAATTCGGAACCAAAACTCACTCCGTAACCAAGATAATTCCAAAACTATCCACCAAAGTCATAAAAGGTAAAACCGGGTATCGTAAAAATATGAAACTTGCAGGAATGATGAAACTCATCATTATACTCCATATAAAAATATAAAATGGGTGATAAGTCTTATTGGGTGCGAAAACGCTGCTTAAACTGGAAATACAGGTCAAAAAACGCGTAATTCGCAGTTTATCAGAAAAGAAAGAAATTTCAGGGAAATGACCGTGAATTTATTTAGAGTAGACTAAAATTAGTCTAAAAGTGATATGAGATGTCAAACTTTGGTTTTCGTCGTACGCGGGATAACTTAACAATTATTCGTGAAGTTTAAAAATTACGCGATTTAAGAAAAAGGTAGAACGTACAAGGTTAATTTCTTTATGGTCAAAGGAGGAGGGAAATATGTTTGACTTTTCCAAAAATGTAAAAGTTTCTAAAAATCTTAGGAAATATAGTGCAGGAATCGTTAAGTCTGGATGTAAATAGAATTGTTTAAAACGTAAGTTTAGTTTCGTTCATTGGGCTTATTTGGTAAATCTTTTAAAATGAAATCGAAAAATTCCTAATTAATCATGAGCGATCTAAAAATTTCTCGATGTGAGGAAAATTGTCGAGACGGTTTTCGTTATGCTGGATGTTGAAATGGTGTTCCGACCAAAATGAAACTTTAAAACGATGTTTTCTTAATAACTTTTGCGAAAATGATCTAAATATGGTCGAACTCTCAGGTCATTACTAAAATAATTTATCTTACGAGAATGTGAAATAAAAATTTTACGGGATGAATAGTGAAAAGTGAATAGTAGCCATGAATAGTAAAAATGAATAGTGACCCGAAAATGCGAATTGTTACAGTTACGACTCCAACAACTCTCAAACTTGAGATCACCTGGATTATATTTAGTTGTTTTAATCTATGTATTTTATTTTATGTATAGCGGTTTAATTTCTTATGCAATGTAGTCTCCTTTCTTTCTGTAATGAATAAAAGTTTGTCCACTACTTTAGTGGCAAAAGTTCAATATAGATCTTAAATTTACCATAGATCCAATGGATCAATAATAGCCATTCATTTTTTTATTATGATAAACTTTCACCCTTTTTTTAAAAATTAAATATCTCGCAAACCGTTAATCGTTACGCGATAAAAATTATACCATCGCGACGAGAATTAAATTATCTTTCTATAGATATGCACTACTATATATTTTTAACAATTTTTTTTTTCAAAATTTCGGTCAACGAAAATCATATATGATTTGTGAAAATCATATATGATTTGATTTTTACGAATCATATATGATTTTTACGAATCATATATGATTCGTAAAAATCATATATGATTCGTAAAAATTGAATCATACATGATTTTTGAAAATCATATATGATTCGTAAAAATCATATATGATTTTTTCGGACGGAATTTTTGAAAAAAAATGTTAGTGGAAAATATATAAAAGTGCATATCTATAGAAAGATAATTTAATTCTCGTCGCGATATATTTTATAGTTTGAAGATTTACCGTTTGTAAGATATGTTGTTTTAAAAAAAAAGGTGAAAAATAATTTTTTATTAATTTAGATAAAAAATGGAGGGCTATAATTGGATCATTTGTTCTATGACAAATATGAGTTCTATATTGATCTCAACTCCTACTTTAGTGCTTCATACTCTCAAATTAATATACAAATTATACATACTTTTTTTTTATAAAGGGAAAATGGAGAAGTAGAGATTTTTTTTTTTCTTTTTTTTAAAACAAAGCAAATGGAACATTTTTTTTGCACACAAATCAACTAGATGACTTGGTCACTTTAAATTGCTTTGAAAGGCGAGACTCGCGCGTGACTCGTTTAGGTGTGCAAGGTGACTTGCGAGTGACTGAGACAGTAAGGTGAGTGCAAAACTCACTTGCCGTCAAGGGGAAAAAAAAGGTCAGACTATGTTTATTAATGGGTTGACAACTCAATCGGTTGCACAAATAATAATATTTTAATCAAAATTCCTAAATCCTCCCACAACGAATGTCACTTGGCAACCTAGATTGTCAACCTTCAATCTGTCACATGGCGGCCAATGAATGGCTATTTGTTTTATTTTTCTTTTTTCTTTCTAATAATTATTATTTTATAAAAGAATAGATTGGTTGTATGTATTAGTTGAGTTGGGTTGTTGATAAAAAGATATAAATTAGTTGTGTAGGTAAAGAAAAAAAAATAATATTTTAATAGAGATCGAGTCGCTATAGATTGTTGATAAAGATACTTTCAGTCATTTAAGTTTGCGCAAAAACCTATCCGCCATGTTCGGTGTGGGTTTCGTGTAGGTTAAACCCATTTCCGGTTGTCTACTAATTAAGACGAACCAAAAAAGAAGCCGGCTATGTTTGTGTTGATGTAACTCGAATCAGGTTACTTTTCTTTCTTCTTCTATTAACTTTAATGTTCATTTACATATAATTGCATTTGCATCTATCTATTACTACTCCACAATTTTCATTCTTATTGTTGTTTGAAAGCTAAAATTATCTACATTTTGAGGGTACAACCAAGTTAAGTTAAGTTTGGTATTTCATTATTAGGATCAATAATATTCATCCAATAGACTAATCAACCAGTAAAATAAAGGGCAATTAGCACAGATAGGTATTACACTACAGGTTAATTTATTTTTTTTTTGGTATTTAATTACTATTATTTTTCTTTATTTAAGGTATCCAAGTTAATTTTTGTGCAAGGTAAGGTTATTTCGACTTTTCAAAAGATGTTACCGCTCATTTTTTCCGCTGAAATGACTAATGAGTGTGATGTATTGTATCGTTATAGTTGAGCAATTAAAAGTTATTTCGGCTAAAATTGTGACCGGTAATCGCTTTCAAAAAGTCAAAAAAGTTTACATTGCGCAAAAAATAACTTCAGCACCTTCTTGGAAGAAAAAAAAAATTGTACCTAAAATGTGATACCTGTTTGTTTGTGCTATTTGCCCCTTCTGGAAATGGTGTTTGGATTTGCTTATTTTGAAATGGTGCTAGAATACCCGGAGAATAATTCTTTGTTGAATAATTACAATCAAATTCGCTTGTAAAAAGATTTTAAGGTAAATATTTCTGTAAAAAAAAAGTAATTTTAATTTAGCTATAATTAACATTTTAAAATAAGCAGATAAGCATAAAGGCAGAAAAATAAAATAAAATAAAAAATAAGCAATATTAAACAGCCTCTTGAAGAACAAGTATAGACAGGCTAATGTTTAGGTTTAGAAATGTAAATTTACACAGACACACAAAACAAGAGATGAGGTGGCCTACATTGTATTTTATCTCAAGCATGTAAAACTAAAGTAACCATATATTAGAGGTAGTGTTTCAACACTGTGTGTTTTGTGAAGAAGTAGAGACACTGTCACATTTCTAATGTAGGAGCGTTGCCTTTGAGGAATTAATTTGATTATTTAAATGAATCGCCTCATGATAATTACGATATGGGACTAGGATCTTAAACATAGCCTGATATAAGACAGTTGTTGGTGTTGATGAGGTTCTCTAAAGCCATTAAAAGCATGCAATTAACAATAATGGTCAGTCTCTTAAGCAGTTTGTAGTTGTAGAGAGATAATAAAAGGAGCAACATCCCCAAAAGATATTTGCTATCCATAGTATGTAACAACATTAGTGTTAGTCACTACGTATATTAAAATGATTTTGAGTAAAAATGAATCAAGTTCGTGAGCACAAATGGATGTCAATCATATTTTGGACTAAATTTATTTTCCTCTGATTAATAAATAGCAATCGTTAATTTATGCTCAAGAGATCGATGTCTGCAAACTCAAGTATTGGGATACATGGTCGAATTCCTAAACCGGAGACCATTGTTTATGCTAAATCAGATCATTCAGAGTAGCATAAAAGCTCAATCTTGAGTCTTATGAGTGTTATATTAACTGCTAGCATTGACTTTTGTTTCATTTGTAACTAGTATAGGCATTGCACTTTATTCATTGCATCATTTAACTTACTATTTTTTCAATGAACGAGAAGAGGACAGGAAAATGGTTTTTGGTCCAACTGGTTGACCCAGCTAGCTTAAGACATGACCCATTCTGCATGATTTCCTATTTTGAGCTTAATTTAAATGGATTGGTTTCTCTAAAACGTAGTCACTTGGATTTGCCACATCTAATAAAAACCATGCCTGATGGTAGTTAAACCCACAAGCTATGGTTGGTGTAATGATAGGGGGCACATGTGGTGCGGCTTGCTGCTAGGCCTGTTGGTTCTTAGTTTAAATAAAGTCTTATTGCTTAGGAAAATATCAGGTTTTGTGGAGGTCTTAGGCTGTAGCCTAAATACGTGTCTATGGCGGGGCGATTGGTGGTGTTCAATTGTGTGAATCTGTTGTATTTACGGGTTATATATGTGCTGCATGCCTGCATAGTTGTTAATTGAGTTATTGAGTGTAGCTATAATATTTTTCTTCTTCTTATCTATTAGCATGCTGACTATTCAATGATGTCTGAACTTTGCAGAAACATGATAGAATTGTTAAGGTAGATCATGCAGTTTTAAGAATATTTCTGTGTATTGTGACTACTATCTGCTAGAGAGCTGATGGTGAATGGGAGATTAGTTGTAAGGTGCACAGACGAGAATGGTTAGTGGTAAAGTAGCAAAAGGAGTTATGAGTAATGCTCATAAAATAGAACTTAGAAACACCATAAACTGTTGCTACTGAACTTGTTGGTCGATTCTGGTGAGGGCTATATAAGATGGCGCTATTTACCCGATCTGCTACCCCGAACAAGCACCTTTACCATCGCTTTTACTTTCAACCTTTTCGTACCTTTGTTGATGCAAGAGTCAAATGGGTACGAGACGCATACCTTGACTTTGCAGTCGAAAAGGAGAAAAACCTCAAACAAATCATCGCTCTAAAAAACCTGATTATCTCTCAACCCTCTAAAACTATACCCCTTTCAGTCGCATCCATTCATAAAACGCTTTTTCATCTCCCTTCTACCGCCAGTAATTTCTTCCAAAAGTACCCTTCCATATTTGAAATCTTTCAATGCCCCAAACCATATCCACTCCCTCATGTCAAACTCACCCCACAAGCTCTAACTGTTCACAATGAAGAATCCAAGATACTCAACTCTTCTCGTTACCACAAAGACGTAGCTGAAAGATTAGCAAAACTGTTAATGCTTACACGAGCAAAAAAGCTTCCTTTAGATATTATTGATTTGATACGGTATGATCTTGGTTTGCCTCATGATTTTATCCTCACACTCCTTCCTGAATTTCCTGAATATTTCCAAATTTGCAATATGGGTAAGAATTTGTCGGGTTCAGAAGTGTTTGGTCTAGAACTGGTCTCGTGGAAAGATTATCTTGCAATTTCAGTCTTGCAGGAAAATTGTGGCATTAACACAAGAACTCCCATTAAGTTTCCAATAAATTTACCAAAAGGGTTTGATTATGAAAAGAAAGTAAGAATATGGGTGCATGAATGGCAGAAATTGCCTTATATTTCACCATACGAAGATGCATTCTATTTGTCACCCAACAGTGATCAAGCAGAAAAATGGACAGTGGCTGTGCTACATGAGTTGATGCATCTTCTTGTATCGAAGAAGACAGAAAAAGAAAACTTATTGGCTTTAGGGGATTATTTGGGATTTGGGACGAGGTTCAAAAAAGCTTTGATTCACCATCCCGGCATCTTTTATGTTTCAAACAAGATCAGGACACAAACAGTGGTGTTAAGGGAAGCTTATAAGAAGGATCTCTTAGCTGAGAGACATCTGTTGATGGGAATGCGGTATCGGTATCTGCATCTTATGAACCAAAGTGTGAAAGTAAAAAGAACTTATGGAGTTCAAGTTAATGGCATTAACAAACGCATGGGTTCTGCTACTAAAGGAGGTAAATGATAAGTTCTCAGTAAGAGTTTGATACTCTTGGCTAGAGGCAACAGTTCAAAATGCTGTGAATTGCTTGATCTAGACTTGGACAAAAACTTTTTCAGGTCAACCCACTGGACCCGTACAAACATTACCCGAACCCGTTTTGCCACCTCTGCCATAGACTGTGGAACACACCTAGAAGTGCAGATGTAACACGTAAGTGCGAATATTGTCGGAATGATTGAAGTTTATGTGAGAAGTGGGAAGATGCCTACCTCACGAAGCGATTTTCTAAAGACAATACATCTGGTAAGAATATATGGAGAACAAATGGAAGTAACTTTGGGCAGAGTTTATGCGTATGCTGTGAGTGTTAAATACTACACCCACCGTCACATAAAAGTTGCAGCTTGCTAGACATACCTTTTGGGTTCTCCCCTTAAAGATTGCAAGTTTCCATTTTTCATAAAAAAAAATTGATGGTATTCATTTGGTTATTCTTGTATTTGTTTGGAAAGAACGATATATTACCTTTTTACTAAAACTATAATCCAACTTCCAACATAGACAATGGGATTTTAAAGAGTTGGTGCACAATTTAATCATGGAAGGTGATTGCAACATACTGATCAACTACAATATGGCTTCCATTTAAGCTTTATATACGAGCCAGTTGTTCTCGTATGCTTGTAATTTGATTTTATTGCAGCAGATCACCCTGTTACTATCTTATTATTTAAATAGCGGCCAGGAAGAAAATAACAAAAATTACAAGAAACGAATATTAAGAAGCCATAGCTAGGAGGAAGAAACATAGTTAATAATTCAGTTGTGAAATGAAAGAACCCAAATTAGTTCCAAAAACTCAAATAGGAGAATCCTAGACCCTAAAAAGAGTACATAATTAAAGGCCAATGTGAACTAAACTGTTAGGGAGGTGATTTGCACACTCCCATAAATGTTTGGTACACTCAAATTTAGAGTGTCTTGACTCTTGACATATATATCCTCACATTACTTTTAGTCATGTTCATTCTGCAAAGGTATAAATGTCTAAACATTTTAAATTTAAGTGTATCAATCATTTATGAGAATGTACAAATCAAGTGCCAAACTCTTAGGATGTCCTATGCTAATGACTTCCATTAACTTTTTTTTTTTTGAACGGTGACTTTCATTTTTTGGATAGAGTCACACCTGCCCTAAAGCAGGCCCTCATCCTCCACGTACCCAGACAATGTTGTCTTAACCGGGTCCATGCTGGCGTAGTGGGGATTAATAACGGCGTCCGCCCGGAAACCGTGCCGCCTCTACACGATATTTATCGCTAGAGTAACGGCCGGATGAAAACCGAGGCGGCTTGAATTGAAACTAATGGCTTACAGGCTCTCCTCTTCATTGCCTAGGTATCAGTGGAGCTTATGGTCCATAAGTGAGGACTTCCCCGGTAGGTCACCCACTCTCACTTGTGGCTCACTTAACTACTTATCATTTTTGTTTAGTACAAAGATGCTTCTCTTCTTAGATTCAGCCCAATAGATAAAAGCTTTAGATGGAATTTTATTGGACTTCCAAATCTCTCTTCAAGTAGGCTAGAATGATCAAATTTTGTGAGGCCTCTTGATTTTTCCCAAGCAATTTCTAATCTCTATGCGCTGAATCACCTTATGTTACCTTATATTTTATTATGATTCACATCACTTTATGAATGTTATACTTGTACTAATTGTAAAAGAGTTGGCAATATGAACCGGATTTGGGAGGATAAAATAACTGGCCAAAATGGGTGAAATTGGTTTGGGTTGACTCAGAAAACTTTTTTTTTTTTTTTTTTCAAATAGTTGGTGTTTTAGGATATGATTACAAGGATTCTATTATGTTAATTAATAATAACTTAAAATTTATGATCAAATGAGTTAAGAGGACTTGTGGACTAAGAATACGCTTTTGCTACTTTCAATCCGGTCAACCCGTTTCTCTTTTAGCTGCTATTTTTCGTTTATTTAATCAGAATTAAAATAACCCGTATGAATGTATAAGTAAACATGTTGAAATTTCCATCTCTACCGTCTAGGTTTACCTTTACCAGTTGGCTCATAATTTGCTACAAATACCTATATGTATGCATGTGTGTATTTAACGTATATACAATAGTGTACTCGCACACAAAATGCATATACATTGGTATCTCAATCTGTTTAGGAGATATGTGGTAACAAGGAATCGCCACTTTGGGTATCTTACATATATGATCAGGGCTGCTCAAGCCTTTTCGAGGCCTCATGCGAAATTTTAAAATTAGGCATTTTTGATAATTCCTGTTTTTAAAACTTAATATAGCTGTTCGATTCATTGGACAAATAGAACATCCAACTATCAAATCAAAAACACTAAAAGAGTTTAAGAATTGATTGAAGCTAGTTTAGGTTTAACGAAAAAAACTCACAAATATGAACACTTAAACAAATGGACATTGGTGTTCGTATTTGTTCGTTAAAAATAGCTTCTTCTTTATTTTTTGAAACGTCTAACGTGAATACACTATTGGCTAAAAGGCATTAGAATTTGGGGAGAATTTCATCTATATCTTTACAAAACTTTATAATTACGTCAATATCCTTGTAAAAACACAAGTTACGTCTATATCCTTTGAAAACTTTAAAATACTTATGTATATCCAAAATAATAATTTAATCTATTTTGATATATATTATACAATTACTTAAAAGATAAACAAAATAGTCAATTACCTTTATACCCTTGTGCCTAATCAAAAGGAAAATTATATGTTAGCTTATGATACTTTCTTCTTCGTGTCTGGTCTTTTTTCTTTTTGCTTCACTGAATCTATCATGGGTTTTTCTTAATTACTTTTCATGCCAACGAAATATATAAATTGAAAGAATAACATTGTAGGTTTGTAAAATGAGCCATGATAATTGAAACCTCATGAACCTGCTGACCTTTGCAGAAATATCAATGAATACAATAATACTCAAAATCTCTTAAATTGTTGGGAGCACTTAATTAGTTGTTAGGTTACTATGTGATTTCAATATTAAGACTAGGGGTGTTATCGGGTCTGGCGGGTTTATCGGGTCTTTTGAGTTTTTAGAAAGTGACCCGCAACCCGACCCGATAAGAAATCGGGTTATCGGGTTCGGGTGTTATCGGGTCGGGTGATTCAGGTTGTCGAGTTATAAGATAAATCAAATTCAAGTTCAACACATTCAACCTTTAAACAAAAATAGTAACGTGAATAATCATTTCGTGCGCAAGTATATTTGACAAAACCAACAAATGAGAATACAAAAAAGTACTTACATATAAGATCGTCATAGTTGCATAAGTAATCACAGATATATATAAATAGGTGAGAAATAATAGCGATAACTAATGTAATGTCTAACATATTTTTATTGGGTGAGAAATAATAGTGATATATAGAAATAGCCAAATAGGTACTTCCTGTGTATCAAACAATAGATCTTCGTACCATTTGGTTCCAAATTAGATGTTTGTTTGAATTACGTGAATAATCATTTAGTTTGAGTAATATGTTAAAAACTGACACACTAAATTATACGGAGTATAATTTAACCAAAGATGATAGTGAAGGTACGGTCTATCAAGATCACCAATTTAACTTGAACTCATCTGAATTGTACACATTCTCCCAAATAGCCTCGTCATAAAAACTTCTCCTAAATAGCATTTTTGGCCATTCGGGTCTTATCGGGTTGACCCAATAAAAAAAATAATTCAACCCTAACCCGACCCGATAACATTATCGGGTTATTGAGTTCGGGTCAAAACAACCCGATTAGATTTTTAGCCCGATTTAACCCGACCAGATAAGCCTTATCGGGTTCGGGTCGGGTTAACCCGACCCTACTGACACCCCTAATTAAGAACACTGACGTATGGGACTTAACAATAAATAGAAAAACCCAATTGAAAGTAATACTAAACCGATGTGAATAAGTCAGATTCAAGAATATAGATGAAAGAGTAAAAATCTTGAAAAAAAAGATACCCTTTGTGAGAGTGGTGAAGTATTGCTTATTATATAAGGGTAAAAAGGTAATTGATCTATTAGTTTAGCAATTAGATAATAGCTAAAACTGATAATATGGATTAATTTCTTATTGTAGATATACATGAGTATTTTGAAGTTTTCAAAGGATATTGACGTAATATTTGTTTTTACAAGGATATAGCCGTAATTGTAAAGTTTTGTAAGAATGTAGATGAAATTCTCCCTAGAATTTGCAGCATTAAATGAGCTTAGTCCATCATTCTGTAGTAATAAAAAGATGGACCTAGTTCGCGTTTTTAAACTCAAATAAGGACTTCGTCTTATTATGGAACTAAAAAATAAACAAAAAGTAAAAAAGTATACATGATATTTATAGCAATTTTAGTAATCCGGGGACTTTATTATATTGAGACCTCAAGATGATGTATAAGAAAATATGTGATGAATTATTTTTTTTTGGGTAATCATGGTTTCCGACCTTTTGGCCGACTAATCCATGAGATTTGAGCTTACCATCACACAGACTCGAACAGACTAATATATGTGACAGACTAGTGGAGACAGGGTGGGCACGTGTCCCCTAACGAAAAAATTGTGGTGTAAATTTTTTAAAATATCATGCTGTTTTTATAATTTGCTCTTTTAATGAACCAATTTATAAAGTAGTTTTTTAAAAATAATCAAAGTTTGCCTTTTCGAATATAATTTTCTGGCTCCGCGTCTTATAACAATTAAGTTGGGATCATGTTGACCTATTCTCTTGATTGTGAATGTGGGTCGACTAAAGTTTTGTTATTGATAGTTGATCTCGACATAGAATAGTGTATTTTGTTAATCACAGTCTTTTTGTTCTTTCTTTAGATTTGGCTTTGCACGTATTGGGTCTAAAAGTCTCCGTCACATCCTACTACTCATTCATTCAAATTATAGGGTGAACGTAAACTTGGTCCAACGTATCACATTTTTGGATAATATTCAGAACGAGTGTGGAAACCCGCGCGATGTAGCGGGATTGCTTTTGTAGCCGTGAATTTGGATAGGGACTATTTTTGCCAAATTGCTATAAAGGACTTACTTTGCAGCGACACTTAAACCTTAGGGACTATTTTTACCAACTTGGACTTACTTTGCAACGACACTTAAACCTCAGGGACTATTTTTGCCAACTTGTGAAAGTTGGCAATTAATGTTTGCATATTGCTCGCTCTATAGTTATATATAGTAATATAATAAATAAATGGTAGTGGTTGTATATTTAAAGATAAGACGTTAGAGAAAAGTAGGCTACAAGTTTTTAATATCGAAATAGCAATGAGTAGCAGTTGAGTCCTTATCAGTTTTGATAAGACGACGTTAGAAAATGAAAAACATGAGGGGAAATTAAATACTAGGTTGTAAAATGACAAAATATAGGAAACTTCGCAGAAAGTGGGACGTGTACTACATTTTAACTAAACATGCACGGAATATAAGTACATCAAACGTACCCGTTTATTTACCGGAACATTATTCTCGTTCTTGAGTTAATAGACGGGAATTGATACTCACACCACATTTTTTTATTCATGCACCACTATCTGTGCATTACAGTATTATACAGTACAATACTGTAATGCACAATTAGTGGTGCATGAATCAAAAGGTGTGGTGTGAGTATCACCTCCCTTAATAGACTCGGGTTCGACTCTCATATTCGGCATTTGCTTCAGATAAGTACTCGCTTCCGCAAGACTTATGGGCACACTGGAGAAAACTGTGGAATAAAAGATCGAGGGTCGAGTCTCGGCTCGTATCACTCCAGATGGTGCTCCATTAGGCCAGAAGAGTTGCTGGAGTTATTTCTTATGGAGTGGACAATAACTGGTTACAAAAGACACCTCGAGATCAGGGTGTTCCCGTCAATCTACACATTTTTTATGGATTTATTTTTTTTTTCTATAAAACACTGCCGGCATCGAAATGAGTAGTACTACCTCCGTCCCATATTGACTGTCACGTTTGACTTTTTTAAGTCTTTCTTTGTTAACTTTGACCTTAAATATTTTTGCTTGTGTTATATAATACTCGATGAAAGTTATATCAATGAAAATACATTTAAACCCCCATTCTATTCATATATTTTGCATCAAGTACTATATAACACAAATAAAAATATTTAAGGTCAAAGCTAAAAAAAAAAATTTTTGAAAAGTCAAACTGGACAGTTAATATGGGACGGAGAGAGTATTATTTAAACCAAAAAGGCTAAAACAAATTGCTAGATACATGCAATGCATTAAATCATTTGAACAATTGTATCATATACTACTTCCGTCCCATAATAATTGTCCACTTTGACATTTGTAAGTCTTTCTTATCCAACTTTGACCATAAATATTTTTATTTGTGTAATATAATACTTGATGAAAAATATACGAATAGATTGAGTTTTAAATATATTTTCACTTGGTATAAATTTTATCAAGTATTATATAACAAAAAAAATATATATTATTGGTCAAAGTTGAATAAGAAAGACTCAAAAAAGTCAAAGTAGACAATTATTATGGGACTCAAAATATATTATTACCGCTCGTGACTATCATCACACGTGGTTGGTGCTTTTTGTGCTGGCGTGGTTTGGTGGTCGACCTCACCAAACTAAAAGAAATTGAGTTTTGTGAGTGTGTTATATGAAATGTTTGTAATTAACAAATGCATGTTTGTGTGGTGAATTTAATGTTAACCATTACAGAGTTTAGTGATGATAGTGTTTAATGATTTGACGCTGATATAATTATCAATCTGATGGTGATTTAGCTAACAATTACTACCGGCATAATAATAAATCAAGTAGTATAACTATTCACTACAAGATTGCCGTAGTTACAATGACCATGCGTTAACCACCATTTGCCACACGAGAACAATATTGCACCCACAATCTTTCATGTGTGGCCACAAGAGGAATGCTACATCCACTCATAAAATCCACACAAATCACCCACACGCTGAGGTGTCACCCACTCATTGGTGGATTTTATTATAATTTCTCTTTCTTCTCTCTCATTCCACCAATCAGTGGATGACATCTCAACGTGTGGATGATTTGTGTGGAGTTTGTGAGTGGATGTAGCATTCCTCGTCAAATAAATAGAACTTATTTTTACAGATCTTGTTTCTAAAAATGCACTAAAGAGATCATTTGTACACTCAAATAAATGATTGGGACAATCTAAAGTATTGTGTTTTGACATTTATATCCTCACAGTTATCTTTATAATTTCACTTATGTGAAAGTATAAATGTTGAAACACAATACTTTAGAGTGTCCAAATTATTTGTTGTAGTGTACAAATCACCTCCATTTTTTTTATGATATCATCGTAATTTTTTGTTGGTTCACAACTTTAGTTCATACTCCCCCGGTCCCATATTTATAGTCCACATTTCCTTTTTGGGTTGTCCCAAATTAATTGTCCACTTTCCTTTTTAAGTAAAAATTAGAGAATATAGTGAGGGGATATTCTATTTAAGTGGTTGAAAATTAATATGGCCCCACTTTTATTAAACTTTGTGTTTTCTCTCTCATGACTATAATTTCGGGACGGAGGGAGTAGTATTTTTTGTAATTTTCCGTAACAGTCTTGTCAACCCTAGAAAGCGTTTAATATTTCTTGTTTTGGATTTTAGTTAGGGGTGAGCGAAAAAACCGAAAAGACCGAATAAACCGAAAACCAAAACCGAACCAAACCGAAAATAACCGAACCGAACTAATAACCGAACCGAATTTGCTAAAACCGAACCAAACCGAATTACTAATTCGGTTCTCGGTTTGGTTATGGGTTTGGCAGTTTGAACCGAAAACCGAATTCATATAAATATATATATTTTTTATATATTTATATATATATTTATATATTTTTAAGTATATTTATATATAAATAAATACGGTTATCATAATATAATAAAATACTTTTTATGCTTGAAATATATTTTTTTGCTAAATATCTATCTAATTGTTAATTTTTTTTTTTAAATAATGAAATTCGGGTTATTCGGGTCAATCCGAAAACCGAACCGAATTAGAATTCAACCGAACCGAACCGAAAACCGAATTTGAATTTGGTTCGGTTCGGTTCTCGGATTGACCTAAAAAAATATTTTAACCGAATTAACCGAACCGAATTAATTGAACAACCCGATGACTGAACCGATCAACACCCCTAATTTTAGTAGAGTTGGCAAAATAGGTGGGCCGAGTTGTGTTTGTATCACGGGTCTAGATGGGTTTAGGTTTAAACGAGTTTGGGTCTAGATGTGTCTTTTAAAAAATTGGTCTAAATAGATCGGGTATAAATGGGTTGAGTCCGGATATAGATAGGTTTCAATTTTTATTTATTTATTATTATTTTATTTTTTTTAGTTTAGTAAAAGCAAAGGATGCTTTATGTACTAACTGAAGTAACCTAAGGATACAAAAGTTTTTTAAAATTTTTTGGTTTATACGTTTTAATATGTTTTCATTTGTTTTCATACATTTAAATATGTGTTTGTACGTCTTCAACCGTTTCATGCATTTTCATTCATTTTTATACGCTTTTTAAGACGATAAAAAATAGTTTGATACACAAAAAAGAAGAGGGGATTTTGCATATATATCCTCCCGAAAATGCAAAATTGCATATATATCAAAAGTATGCATAAAAACCATTGTAAAATGTGCATAAAAAACTTGTACAAAGAATATATATGCAATTATTCACTTTGGGAAGGATATATATGCAATTTTGCCAAAAGAATACACTACTCCCTCCGTCACACAATAAGTGTTCATTTATAAAACGCACAACGTTTAAGAAATCTCACTAACAACAATTTTCACCAGTCAAATATCATCTCGACTCATTAAACTCTCTTCTCATTTATTGAAATATAAAGTAAACACTTATTCTAAGACATCCAAACATAGTAATATCGACATTTATTATAGAAAGAAAAGAGTAGTTAGTTTGATACATTTAAAAATGAGGGGAGAGTAATTTTGTAAACTCTTATTTTGGAAGAAACTGAGGTACAAATCTAAATCATCCATTTCATTTGATTAAAAAGACAAAATTTAAGATTAAAAAAACATAGAGGGACCAAACGTATAAATTCACTCAAAACTCACGCTCCCTAATTATCAATAGAGGTGTCAAATCTTGCCCGAGTTGCAATTAATGGGCGGTTTTTTGGCATTTTTGTACGTTTTCGTCCGCTTTCATATGTTTCATCTATTTTCATACGTTTTCGTTCGTTTACATAAGTTTTTGTCCGTTTTCATACATTTTCGTCCGCTTTCATATGTTTTCTTACGTTTTTGTCCGTTTTCTTATAAAACTAAGTCAAAGACTGGTACAACTTCAAGGTTCACTGCATTACTGCTAAACGGAGGACGAAAACGTATGAAAACCGACGCAAACATATAAAAACGGACGAAAACGTATGAAAACGGACAAAAACGTATTAAAACGGACAAAAACAAGCGAAAACGTATAAAAGCATATGAAAACGGACGAAAACAATGGACTAAAACGTATGAAAATGTATGAAAGCGGACGACAACGTATGAAAGCGACCGAAAATGTATGAAAACATACGAAAACGTATAAAAACAAGAATTTTTTTTTATTGTGAGATAGTTATTTGCCGTTCTAAAAAAAAGAAAAAGAGCTAAAAAAATTGTTATTAGTATACATGAATAAATAAGAAAAACAAAAAAATATAAGAAAGATAATAAAAATAAGAAAAGACAAGAAAGACAAAAAAAAAAAAAAATATTGTTTGATTAAATCTTATATTTATTTTTTATTATTAGATCAAACTAAATAAATGATGAAGCTTTGTCCTTTACCATGTAGCAAAATAAAAATATACAAATAAACTTTTATTTTAAAAATGATTATCCTCAGTTTTTGAAACATGTTTCACGCTTTACATGTAAAAAAAAGTAATCATATAGATAGTGCTGGTGCAACACTTCACTTTCACATTTGCTTGTAGCCGAAAAGAAAACAACTAGAAGTATAAGAAATAAGTTATCCTTTAGGGTGGTGGCAACCATCCCTCACCATCCCTCACTATCCACCAATAACATTCTTCCAACTCATCTCATCCCCACACCACCCCTCACCATAGATTTTTAGTGGCAACCATGTATCCCTACCCCTCACCATTTTTTTTTTTTTTTTTTTTTACCTTTTTATATTTAAAATTATATCAAACAATTTAATTAAAACACATAATATTATTATTATTACTTAAAAGAAAATTACAAAATACTTAAAAGAAAATTACATAAAAAAGGAAATAATACTTAAAAAAAAAAGAAAACACTAGTCGTCAAGGTGTGGTAAGTTTTGAGCAGCTACATGCTCAGTAAGATCATATCGGAGACGGTTATGGATGTCTTCGTCGAGTAACTCCGGTAGTACATTGGTCATAAATGGCTACGACCGGTGATCCATTATATGAACCGGTGATAATGTCACCCCGTCGTCTTTTAAAATCATATTGTGTAATATGACACAAGTATTTACTAGTTTGCGAATATTTTGGACCGACATAGCGAAGCGGACGAGAGAAGCATCCATTTTGACTTAAGACGACCAAAAGCTCGTTCGACATCCTTTCTTGCAGAATCTTGTAACTTCTTGAATCTCTGTTCCGTCGGGTCGATTGGGATACTTATATGCCTTAACAAACGTTGAATACGTAGGATAGATTCCATCGGTAAGATAATATCCACGATTGTAAAGTCGTCCATTTACATAAAATGAACTGTTTGGCGTCGTTCTATTTCGCTCCGTAAGATACAATGGAGACTGATTCAAAACATTGATATCGTTGTTTGAACCGGGTGGACCGAAAAACGAATGCCAAATCCACAAATCATATGAAGCGACGGCTTCAAGCATAATAGTCGGGTATGGGTGATCACCTCTCTTATATTGACCTTTCAAATGTCGAGGACAATTTCGCCAGATGAAATGTGTACAATCAAGGCTACCAAGCATTAGGGAATGTGATGTCGTTGTTCATGTGCCTCGAATAGCCGTTGCAAGCGTCGTGGGATGTAGGCCTACGTAAGAACTCTCGCCTATATAATTGGATTACCGCATCGCAAAATTTGTCAAGGCAATCAGCTACAAATATAAAAAACGAAAACATTTTAAAAATATATCGACTTATAAAAAATACCAAGTTATTAGAAACACAAACATTTTAAAAATAACACGAAGTTCTTCGTGCCATGTTTAGGTAGTCATCATATCTATCCGGAGGTCCACCCGTTGCTAGTTGTCGAATGGCCGATGTGCATTTTTGTAACGCCGTGAAACTTCGTCTCCCCCTCGCGTCTAAGCCTTCTTGAAACCATTCGACATTCGCTTCAATATCACCAACAATTTTTACGAACAAGCTTCTATTCATACGAAATCTTTCACGAAAAACATTGGCGGGAAACCTTGGGTTTTCAACGAAATAGTCATTCATTAGATTTTCTTGGGCTTGTTCACGCGTTCGATATACCGGGTATTGCTTGAGCTTGCCGTGTCTTCGAGGGCATCCATTGCGGCTAAAAAGGTTGACATGGTAGAACCCGTTGAAGACACGAGTTCGGATGAAGACTTCGGAGGAAAACTCAGATGATGAAGATGAAGATGAAGATGAATTCATTATTTTTGGTGATATGCTTGAGTAAAAGTTTTGATTTTTTTTTTTTGTTGTAAAAAGTATGTGAAATGGTTGTGTTTAAATAGAGATGAAATTGAAAATGGATTTTTTTTTTTTTTTTTTTTTAAAAGAATGCAACGGACATATTTTAAGCCGTTGAACGGCTAGATTCGCTTCATGCCGCTTCGAGCTTTTTACCCGTTGCAACGATAGCCCGCTCGAGCCCGCATGGGTGGCGGCGGTGTAGCCGCTCGGGCTGGACCAAACCCGCAGCTCACCCCGCTCCCGTTGCCACCACCCTTAGAGCATGGGGTATCATGGGGAGATCAAAGCTCTTCATTTGGGCCCCACGGTTGACACCTCACCTCCACATCACTCCAACACACTAACAAAAAAATACCCCACAATCACAACATACTCACTTCTCTTCACTTGGGGCCCACCCACTATCATTTTATTTATTTTCCATATTTTCCAAACACAACTAAATTCATTTCATTAATTTAAAATAAAAATACAACTACAATACGCAAAATAAAAAAAAAAAACATACGAAAAAAAAAATAAAAACTTACGGTACGAAAATAAACCATACGAAAAATACATAACTTTTAAATCCTAATCTGAAAAGTCATCCGTAGGATCAAACGCGGAGGGTATATAATCCTCGAGGCGAGACAAAGCTTCCTCGTCTACAGAAGATCCTCATCGAGAGACTCCCTGGATTATCATCTTTGTTCACCCGATAGCTCCAGTTGACTTTGGTGGTGATGTTGTTCGATATCCGTTGAACACACTTCCACAGCTTGTCAATAAGTTCGTAATCTCTGCGGGCTTCCTCCTTCAGAAATTTCTCGATAACACCTTTTCGTTCAGTGCTGATGTCGTTGCAAGTCTTGTAGCTGTCTCTCATCTGCAGCTTCTCCTTCCTCCCCTCCTCAAAGAACTGGATGACGCGTATAATAGCGTCTTTTCTAGCCTCATCATCGTTATTGCATTGATTTTCAACGTACGTTCGCATATCCTCAGAGGAATGCGGGAGACGACAAGCCATAATGTGTTTGAGAAATGTGAATTTTTATGTTGAATTGTGTTTGAGAAATGTGAATTTTTATGTGTAATAGAGTTGTAAAATGGTTTATATTTATAGAGAAGTTAAAATGTTTTTGAATTTGAAATTGAAAGTAAATAACGGATATATTCGAATTTGAAGGAAATGGTTTTGTCGTGGCGTGTTTCGTTGGAACGGCGAGGAACCAAGTGGCGAAGCCACTTGGTGTGGTGGCGAGAAAAGAAATCAAACGGGGAGGATGCCACGTCGGAAACGAAATCAAACGACGAGCCCATACCCCATGCTCTTAGAGTATCCGTAATACAGTTAGACTTAAATTTCACAAAGTCATAACTTTCAATGCATCAAAGCTTTAATCAAAGCTTTTTAAAAATTAAAGAAGTGGTTGGAAAAAAAATTATGCTTGAATAAGAGCTCTAAAAGCATGTACATCAATAACACAAGTTAAAATTTAACACCATGTCACGTCAGTGCCACATCAGTTTTAACATTTCACCTTAATATTTTCAAAAAACACCCACAACAATAACATCATAAGTTAAACTTTAACATTTGATATTTTCAATTTCAACCCCTAAACTAAAACAAACACTTCATTTATTAAAAAACATATCACATTTAACATTAAAACACAAAGTACATTAAACGTTAAACACGAATTATATTAAAAATTAAAACTACAACGAGATTGATGAAAATAAACTACTAAAACTTAATAAAACGAATCACTAGAGTCCTAACCCTCGTTACTTGAAGAGGAATAAAACTCGCCATTAACGAGCCGAGTCTTCATTATGTCAAAGTAGTTATCTTGAAGATACTGAGCTTTCCTTGCTTTTTGTTCACGACGAGCAACTTCCTCGTGTGCCTGCTCTTCCACAATGTCCCTATAGTTTTCTTCGTCTTGTTCAAGTTGACGAAGGGAAGTCTCACTTAACCCGAATGTGTTGTTTTCAAGATCCACATGTGGAGTGTTAACAGGTGGAGTTAGAACAATTGGATTGTTCACATGTGGAGAGTTTAAAAATACATTTTCCGGTTGGAAAACCGGAAAGACAGATTCAGGTGGTGTTGAGTAAACTTCAAACTCTTCTGGAGTTGGAAAGCTGGTTTCCGGCAACTGAGTTGGAGTTGGAAAGCTGGTTTCCGGCAACTTTTCTGGACTTGGGAATTGCTGAGAAAAATCTTTGCGAGACATTTTTTGTGTGTGTGAGTTGTGTGTGTAACTTGTGTGTGTTGTGTGTTCTAAACAACTCTGGTAGAGTTGTATATATAGGCAGAGTTGATTTTGAGTTTGAATAAACCCGCTCATATTTGATTTTTAAATTTCAAATTTGAATTTGAATTTATTCCGTCCAGAATTAACCAGTATAATTTAAATTTGAATTTGAATAGGTTGAGGGGGTGTTTTGTAATTTTTTTTTATTAACGGCCGTTGGGCAACCTAACACGCCTTTAACGCCGAGTCTCCAACGATAACACCGGATAACGCCGGTTAACGCGCACTAAACGCCTGATCCGGCGTTAATTGATGTACATGCTCTAAGAGCAAAAGGTGTAATCACTCAGAGTTAAAGTTTAACTCAGTGTCATGTCAGCGTCACATTAACTTTAATTTTTTAATCTTAACTTTAAAAAAAAAATACCTCTTATTATAACTCAACTATAGCTCAACTATTTTCAAATTCAACCCCTAAACTAAAACTAATACTTCATTTAATAAACCACATAACATTAAATTTTAAACATTATAATACGAATAAAAAAAATACAAAGAAAAAAAAAATACAAAACATACGAAATTTAAAAACATACAAATTACAGGTACTTATTCATTGTCTTCGGAATCTTCTTATTTTTGTTGTTGTTGTTGTTGTCGTTGAAGATGTTTTGCGAAAGATGCTCCATAAGGTTTAGTTGGAGTCGAGTATGCGTTTCTCTGTCGCGTATTTCTTTTTCCTTTCGACGTTGGACATCACATCTTTCGACCCACCTTTCTTGCGTCATACGTGGTGACGGATCGACACACATTTCGCCATACTCACGTAGTGCAAACTTTTGATTTTTTAAAATCATGTTATGCAAAATAATGCAAGAATACATGATTCTACGTATCTTGGTAACTTCCATTTGACGTGCCGGTTGTTGTATTATACCCCACCGTCCTTGAAGCACACCAAAACCACGTTCGACATCCTTTTGTGCACTTTCTTGTTTCCTTTTAAAATAACCATGTTTATCGTCAGTTGTTGCCGAAAATGATTTGACGAAAGTTGCTCACTGTAGGTAAATTCCGTCAGCTAAGTAATATCCCTTTTCATACATGGTTCCATTTACCATATATGCTGCTACAGGGGCGGCGTCATCAAGAATGTCGTCGAATAATGGAGATTTATCTAAAACATTAATATCGTTATTCTCCCCCGTCACCCCGAAAAATGCATGTCAAATCCATAAATCTTGCGAAGCAACAACTTCAAGCATTATTGTTGGGTATTTTTTTATCACCCGTATCATATTCTCCTTGCCAACCCACCAGCCAACTTTTCCACTCCCAATGCATGCAATCAATGCTACCAAGCATTCCCAAAAACCATGCCACCCCTCATGTCTTTTATAAATACTTTGAATGTCGGCTCGTGTTAGTTTTCTTAAATCTCCGGCATAAACAAATCAATAATGCACTTGTTAAAATTATCAAGACAATCACGTGAAGTATGCTCACCCATTTACAAAAATTCATCAAGCGTATCGGGTGCGGTGTCGTATGCCAATTGGCGTATGACAGATGTACACTTCATAAGAACACTTAGACTCATTCGACCAGTACAATCGGGTGCTTGCTTAAAGAATGAAAAATGACTTGGGAGAGGATCGGAAGTATAAGATTCAATACCTTTGACTATTTCTAGAAATAGTTTCCGGCTCATACGAAATCTTCTTCGAAAATTCCGGTGCGGATACTTACAACCAGGATTGAAATAGTAGTTCAACAAGCGTTCTTCGGCAATCTCACGTTCATGATAGATTGGGTTACGGGACAAGCGAGGTTGAGCTGCTGCTTGTTCCAACTGTTGCTGATATTCGTACGCGACCATCATAAACTCTAAGTCAGTTTCGTCATCTAGATCTGACCAGCACTTAGGTGATTCGTCACTTTGATTCGGATCTATTGTTAATGAACACGTTTTTTTTTTGTTAGAGAGGAAGTATATAAATTTGAGTTTGAGTTGTGGAAGTGTGAAAAAAAGTTGTGTGTTAATTGGTTATTTATAGTGGTGGAAAAAAAGTTTTGATTTATTTTTTATTTTTATTTTTATTTTTTAATGCAATTTAGCCATTTATAAACGTTGGAGGGTGAAAGTTGTATTTTTTTTTAAAATTCCAACGGTCATATATACGTTGGCAAGGAGATAAAATGATTTTTTATTAGATAATGCCTTAACGTAGCGTTAAGCTACTCAACACTTAACGCAACAAGTTAACTCAAAAGGACGGTGTGAAAACTTGGCTTTAACGCCGCGTACGTTAAGCCTTAACGCAACACTTAAGTGATTACAACGAGTACTCTAAGTTATAATCAAACACTTACACTTTCTCAAATTATTGACATTTATTGCTACAACAAATCTTTACTGTAAAAAGTTTTTTTTCAAATACTACGCAGTAAAAAGTTTTTATACAAGCATGCTTTAGAAATGCTTTTATATTTAACTTAAAACCTTTTATAATTAAACTTGATTAAGATGTTAATTAACGCGAGCTTTTTAATATATATATATATTTTTTAGAACGGCAATGTTTTTTCACATCTTATACTACCAATCTCACAATATATCTTACATGCTTACAATAAGACTTGAACCCACAACCTTTAAGTTGATAAGCAACTCATATATCACTAGACCAAAAGCGTTGGGTTCCATCTTCTTATTTTTATGCTATCATATAATATAATTTAGGTCGCTGTAATTTGTTTCGTGAAGAAAAGTTTCTTGAAAAATGGACATGACACGTCAGATAATTATGTACAATTTTCCCTCTATATTTATATCTAGAAGTTTCTTTCCTCTATTTATAAACAACTGAGGTCATTTCATTTCATTACATTAACACATATTCATTGTTTGGATATCGAGTAACAACAATGACGAACAAGATCCAAAATGGTGGCATTAGTGAAATAGTGGAAGAGGATGATTTCTCGGCTTCAAATTCGTCGAATAAACAAATGCCATTGTTATCTTTGAACCATGTCTCGTATATTTGCAAATCAGTAGGTCGATCGGTTAAGTTTTACGAAGACGTGCTTGGATTTGTGCTCATTAGACGTCCTTCTTCCTTTGATTTCGAAGGTGCTTGGTAAGTATCTGCTTTCAGTAAGCAGGTTGATACATATATTTATTTTGGGGGTAATTTCATATTTCTTGTGTTTTGAGGATATTTGTGGTGAGTTTAGTTGGAATTCTCTTTTTTTTTTTTAACTCTATTTTTGTAAAAATTTGGAAAGGAAATTAACTCCACCACTTGAAAATATAAATAACTTTGAAAATATAGAAAATGTGTTTAGTTAGGTTGCGTTTAGTTGAGGGAAAACACCTTTGTTTTTCACAAAATATTTTGTGGAAAACAAAGAATACAGAGATCGCGTTTAAATCAACGTTTTCTAACAAAATATTTTGCAAAATACAAATTCCCTATTTCCTAACTTAACAAGGAAAATCACAAAACAAATTTTAGTTGTTTTTCTTGTTTTCCTTTGTAACCCTCAACCCTCCATCCCTTTCTTCAAAACAAAAGATAGACACATTAACTAAACGCGTTTTCTATATTTTCAAGTGTTTTGTGGAGATTAATTCTCCTTCTCAATTTTTACAAAACTAAAGATAGAAAATAAAAGAATTTGTTCTCCAACTAAACGCACCTTTAGTGTTTGTATTTTCTATTTTGAAGAAAATGATGGAGGGCTGTAGGTTGCAAAGGAAAACAAAGAAAATAACTTAATTTTGTTTTGTATTTTTTTTATGTAAAGTTAGGAAATAGAGATTTTGTGTTTTGCAAAACATTTTGTTAGAAAATGTTAATTTGAACGGGATTTTTCTTTTTCTTGTTTTTCATAAATAATTTTGTGAAAACAAGGCTGTTTCCTTCAATTGAACGCATCTCATGGTATTTTAATTTTCAAATTTGGTAAATATAGAATTATTTTTATATTGTACTACTTAGTAAGAAAAATGTGTTTTTCTCCTTAAATAGATAAAAAAAAAAATGTATTTTTTTAGAGCAAGCACATTTTTTATACAAACTTAATATGATAATATGCTTTTTTGATTAAAAAAAAAAGAAAAAAAAAGACTCATTAGTTCATGTTAGTTACTCCTTCCGTCCCAAAATATAAGTCCATTTTGACTTTTTCAAAGTCCTTTAATTTCATCTTTGACCTTAATTATTTTTTTTCGTGTTATATAATACTTGATATAAAATATATTTATGGGCTTGTGTTTTAAATGCATTTTCATTGGTATATTTTTTATCAAGTATTATATAACACGAAAAAAATAATTAAAATCAAAGTGTGAAAGAAAAGATTTTGAAAAATAAAAAATGTACTTATATTTTGGGACGGAGGGAGTATTTTATATTAAATTAAAATGACTACTCTTATAATTAATCTTAAACCTTTCAAAAGTGAACTAAAGAGTTGAACATCGTCTGAGGCTTGTATTTTATGAATGGTCAGTTGACATCGCGGATTTCTTCGCCAATTTAAAACTTTAATAGAAATTAGTATAAAATCAAGAGTTTTGCTAACTTATGCCCAATGGGCATGTATTAACTGATTTATAAAATGAACGTTTTCGTTTGTTTAGATATAAATTATGTTTAAATATGGCAATTTATTAGTTTATTTAATGTGTATTGAATACATTTTTTAGTTAAAATAAAAAGTTTATGTTTATTAATTACACATTAACTTGTGCCCAGTGGGCACTTGTTAGCAAAATATAAAATCAATATATTTTTCTTATCCGCTCTACCAAACAAAAAATTAAAATTAATTAACAAATAAAGTGTATTTATATTATATCTTTGAGTGAGTTTTATGTAATAAATGTAATTATTAATAATTATTTGACATATAGATAAAAATTATATAATATAATATAATGAATGTAATAAATGCATCTGACAAATGTAGTCCCTCCGTTCCAAATTTATAGTCCTCTATTGACTTTTTCGGTCTTTCCTTTACAACTTTGACCTTAAATATTTTTGTTTTGTGTTATATAATACTTGATGAAAATTATGTGAATGGATTGAGTTTTTGAATGTATTCTCATCGATATCTTTTTCATCAACTATTGTATAACACAAATAAAAATATTTAAGGTCAAAGTTGAAAAAGAAAGACCGAAAAAGTCAATAGGGGACTATAATTTTGGGACGGAGGTAGTAACATTTTAATATTTAAATTTTTATAAACTATTACTAGTAGTTCATATGTTAAAAATTAATGTTTTATGAAACAAATGTAAATATTAAATACTATGATTTTTTTTTTTAACTTAAAAGGTCGAGTTCATGCAAGAGTATGTAGTAGTGTTATAAAATACATCATTTAAACTATTATCAATATGTTAAAAAGATGAAGTGCTAAAACTCTTTTGCAATTTTAATAAGAAAACTCGCATAATAAACTTCATTGAAAATCCACATAGCACATGGAGGCCAGGGACCGAGCTAGGGGGGTTCCCGCGGGTTCCTGGGAACCCCATGGATTTTTACGATATAGTGTTAATTTTTTAAAAAACCACCGATTTTTTTCTAAATGCATCTTAAATGCACCCGGTCTTTCGAAATGTGCTTTCAATATTATGGTTCAAAAGAATTTGTGCACCCGGTCATATTTTTTCTGGCTCCGTCCCTGATGGAGGCCCATGGACGGACCCACATGTATGCCGGGTGTGGCACGGGCAACACCCGATTTAAAGTCATAAAATGCAAAAAGATTTCAAAACTGACGTTTTTATGACATGTGCAACCCCCCAATTTTTTTTTCTATTTTCGTTTCTTACAATATAACTTTAGTTAGCTGAACATTTCTTTTGTACAACACCCTCTTAATAATCCAGGGTCCGTCCCTTGATGGAGCCACCAAAGCCGTTAACAAAAACTCATAATCGTTATTGTCGTGGTGTAGTGTCGGTGTGCATCTCATGAACGCACCTAACACTTTTGGACACACAATTACCTACCTACTTTTATTGCACTATAACCACAGATCGTTTTATCTATTTCATTTTCTATGGTCACAAAACTTGTACTGGATAATTTGGGCAAGTTCCCTAAAAATGATGAAGTTTTTATTTGTTGAAGATACGTTTTTTGTCCAACAACTAAATAGTTTTCATTCATAATCTCAAACTTTTACATAATGGGCATGCCTTAAGAAGGAGAATGCATGTACGCATTATTGTGCCAGTTTACTTAGATAAAATGTTCCATTTTCTTCATTTTCAATGAATTGTAGGATTAAAAAAAACTATGGAACACTTGAGTATTTAGAACACCTTTTTATTAGTGCCTGAACCGGCAAGACAATTGTCGCAACGAACAATCTGGTAAGCTCATTTAATCCAAGCAATTGTCCCAACAAACACCTTTCGGGAATTTTCTCTTTTTATATATACAGGATTAGGTGCCGTATGGCGTTAAACGGTCTTACTAGTGTCAACATGCAAATTTTTCAAAAAAATTATAGTTTATAAGAGCAATTCAAATGCATTGTGGTAAAAACTTGTAAGTTTAATCCTTCCAAAAGCACATAACTTGAATACAAACACACCCTAAAGTGTGATTGTGACATGTGAAACTGAACAATTGAAATATTGAGTTAATGGCGCATTTAACACAGAAATAAGTAAAACGCTAGCTACTTAAGTTAAGTACTCTTTTAAAGTCAATAAATGATGTACCTCTCGCTAAAGTCAACCCGTTATGTTATGAACATGAACTCTGATTTCTACTGTAAGTGTCACTTTTAACATCTAGAAAAACTAAAGTCTGCTAGAAATTGTGAAAGTAAGTTGAAATGCTTATATGATTCAGTAGTTACAACTTTACATGTGTAATGGTACTAATTAAAATAATCATGTATGATCTTAACAGGTTGTTTAACCATGGGTTAGGAATACATTTGTTAGAAATGGACACAACCCCAACAAAGAAATCAGTGATCAACCCAAAAGATAACCACATTTCATTTCAGTGTTCCGATATGGATCTCATAATCAAGAAACTTGAGGAAATGGACATCAAGTATGTAACTGCGGTTGTGAAAGAAGGCGGTGTGGAGGTTAACCAACTATTCTTTCACGACCCTGACGGTTACATGATCGAGATATGCAATTGTCATGTTCTTCCTGTGCTTCCGATATCCTCGTGGTGCCCCCTTAAGAAGCTCCCAACCATGTCACAAAACAATCATTCGGATTCTTCTTTCTATGGTAAGTTCATTCAACATTCTTAGCAACAATGCAACATGTTTGATTGACCTTATGTGCCCGGTTGTTATATATCCAAATTAAGTGCCGAGTTGTTATATATCCATGTAGTTTGTAGAGCCAGAAAATTTGCATAATGGTCCCGGAGTCTACAAATTGTCTATATTTCTATTAGGGGACAATATTTATTTAACCCATAGAGCGTATACTAAAAACTTTAGGGGGATTTACATACATCCCCATATCCCAACCAATATTTACATATTTCTCCAAACACAAGTTTTTAATGCATGATGTACAATGCTCTTAAAGCAAGGTTTGGGGAAATATGTAAATATTATTTGGAATATGGGGATGTATGTAAATACCCCAAAACTTTAAAACATCGTAACAACAAAAATTGAGGTGACACGTGATTGTGTCGATCTAGTCGAGTTGAAACACTGCCAAGTTCAAGCTAAAATTTGACGAAAGTCGAATTGAGCCTTTATTAGCGTATAATGTTTTAGTATAAAACCATAAATAGCGACTATAAATGCACATATATATATAGTAAGTATATTTGTAGCTTGTAATTGTAGCAATTTTCTTTTGTGAAATTGCAGATAAAATGAGATCAAAGAGCTTTTGTGGAGAGGATGAAGCATTGATGATGGATAATTTGTTAGTTGACATGATGGGTATTTCATTTTGAGGAGGACAAATTTGCGTTGCTATGATTTTGCGCTATTTATCATATGTTATTTATTTATTTATTTTATTTTAATTTGTTTCAAGAAGAGAGCAATTTTGTCCTCAAATGATTCAATATTGGTGGTCTCAATCATAGTGTTGTTGTTATGCATGTGTTGTATAGTAAAGCTGTCTTTCCAGGTGGTCACAGGGCCCTCTTTTGAGAATCGTATTTGTATATTTTCACATTTCATCAATCAAATAAGCATGGATTCAATCCACTCACCCGAAAACCGGGAAAAAAGGGAACGTTAAAGGATTACTTTGTTTTCGGCAATTTTTAACTTGATTGTTGAGTAGAAGTCTTAGGATACAGTGTGTAACTTATTATAAAAATTACTTGCAAGAAGAGTAACATTTGATACTTGAATTGAAACCATGTTTATTGTGTTTTTACGTTTTTTCATCCGCTTGCATCACATGACAATGTATTGATATTTGATTATTTTCCCTCTCGTGGTCTCGTCTTCGATGCCAACTCAAGCTATCCAGCACCGCGACATAGTGTAACAAGAGAAGTCCATGACACTTGGCTTGAAGTGCTATGAATAATTTGCCGAAGATAATGATGGTTATAAGTTGCAAGTTTCCATATTATATTTTAGTGACGCCCATAATTTGCAGATACAATCTTGTTTGGTGATAAATCAAATTTAAAAGTCATTTTTTTGTATTTAAGGCTTATGATGCCAAAATATATGTTATCTTTGGTAATGTAGGCTAGTTCAAAAGATTATGGATTGAGGTCACATTATGTGACCCATTTGAGAATGGAAATGGAAGTCTTGGACATCTAATATTTGTTTGACTTTTGGACGCTAACGCTCACTTATATAATGAAAAATCCGAGCATGCATATTTTACATTTGATGCTGTAGATGCAATAATTTGCACTCGAGACATGGAGGAGAAGTTAGGGTCTTCAATAATGTTCGGATCTATTGACGTGCTCCGAACCTCGAGGAACTTCATACCTCCTGCTAAGTCTTGAGGTGTGATAAGACAACACACGTTAGCCTCACTCCATGTGTTTAGTCCGAGACCCAGCTTCGGTGTGAGAATGAGTATCGGTGATATGAATGAATGAATGAAGTACGAAGTATAAAGTAAGTATGACAATACAAGTGCTCGTTCGGTTCGGAGTAATTCCTCCTGAGGATATCATGTCCCTCAACTGTCAATAGCTGAGGCTATTTATGCTACTTACCTATTCCGAGAATTAAGCATGGGCTCGATGGGCATGTCTATACAGCCCAATGGCTTGGACGACATTTTCGAAATGACGTGAAGCTTGTCAGCTAGAGACGAACCTTTGGTCGGTCCTTTTGGTTCATCACTTGGTATTGTCCTTTTGCATGTACAGTGGATCACACATTAGTTCGTCAGTTCGTCACGGAATCGGGTCCTCAAGGATCCGATACACCGTCCTTTTGTATAGTTCCTTTTGTATTGCCAGCGGATCACACATTGGTTCAGTGGATTACACTTTGGTTCGTCACTGGTTCACACTTTGAACCGGCCTTCGAGGACCTCTTTGCTACCACATATTCGTATGTCACGCATGTCAGCGCTAGTTATCCTTCATCAGTTGAAGAGCTTCTTAACATCCACCCTGAGTATGCTGAACCAAATGGCCCTCCCGCAAACTGACGTGACATCTGCTCTACTATCGTTTGTGTTTTCATTCACGAACATGTTTAATCGTGACCTTTGGTTTAATTTGCAGTGACTTCGTTATCTCTTACCCTTGTATGCACGACAAAGTTTTCGTGACCTTTATCTTGTTATGTAACGACTTTTTTAATTTTCTTTCATTTGACTATGATTATCATGCTATTTGAACAAACTTATGTAATGCTTCATTTTTCTTGTTTTTTGTGACCATTTATACTTCACGAGTTTGTAAGCTTGTACATTTTTTGCTTGATTTGTGTGAACGTGATGTTGGGAATTCGCCGTTCGTCCTTCATGAGTAAATTATTCATCCGTCCTTTGTGAATAGCACGTTCAGAATTTCCGTTCATAATATGCGAATATCACGTTTGAACACTTAAAGAACGTATCAAATTGACCAAGAAAATGTTTAAGTCATCCTTCGTGAATAGCACGTTCGGATTTTTCGTTCGTCCCATGTGAATAGCATGTTGGGTACTTAAAGAACGTATTGAATGACCCAACAAATTGTTCATCCATCCTTCGTGAATAACACATTCGGATTTTTTGTTGACCCAACAAATTGTTCGTCCATCATTAAATGACTATCGTAAGATATCATTTCAACATAAATACTTGTAAAGTATTTTATAACATGACGAGATGTCATAAACATATATTTCGACGATAAATTCTATTTTCAAAAGCGTACAAGTGGTATAGATTACATGTGGATTTGCATGCACGACATTGTTTCATGATTTACATTAGAACATATCATTCATAATAGGTCACGGTCAGAGGTTGCGCCTCATTTCAGTATTGCCATTATATCATCATTATCATTGCAACGGGTGAGTTTTCATAGCCCTGATTTATTCAAGTTTTTACTTTATTTCAAACCTACGGGGAGAATACATTGCACATCATTTTTATTACGATACCAAGTATATCAAATTCATTACATTGCTTAAGTTATCTCATTGCCAGTTAAATGTCCCCATTCCATAATCATGAACCGTTAATTTCATAGAAGCGAGGGTGAGTGAATAGATCTATCGAGGGTGACACCTCCATCCGGGTTGGTGGATTCCAACCGGACGGATGCATTTCATTTCATTATCATTATTTGAGTTGTTTGGCAAAACACTCTGTTGGGGAGAACATCAGTCAAGCGGATTGTCATGTGCTTAAGCAATTGTAACATCATTTTGTGACATCATTGTCATACATAACTTATACTTGTGGTAGTCGTATTAAACATATACATAAACTCTATGAACTCACTCAACCTTTGTGTTGACACTTTTAGCAATGTATTTTCCGGTAACTAAGGCATTCACTTCATGGCATGCATGTGGACATATCATAGAGTCAGCGGTGACGGTAGCGTCACATGGGATTTATACATTTTAAAACATCGTTTGACTTGTACCAAACTTATTTTCCGCACATGTTGATTTTCATTTGGGACCTATACTTTGTAAACTCCGATTATTTTATTAAATCAAACGATGTATTTTCCAAACGACACTTTAGGTCGTTCAATATAACTGTGATTGTGGTGTTATGACAGTCAATCCCGAATTCCATTCGCGCAAAGCAGGTAATTTGGGGTGTGACAGATTGACATCAGAGCTTCGATTATAGAGAACTAGGTTGCATCATTGACCCTAGACTATAACTACATCATCATAGCATCTCATCATTTCATCATAAGTGCATAGTCACTATACATGTGGTTTCATACGCACAATTTACGAGTTATTTACTTTCATTTCAAATCGATTGTCACATTAATGCCTTGAGATACCCATCCCATCACTTTGACATGGAGAATGCCTGTCATTCCTATCACAATTTTAACATCAGTTGACTCAACACCGATATCATCAGATGATGAGATTGAACCCTTTTAGGAGGACGAAGTTGCACCTACACCATCACGATCACCATTGATTCACTGTAGGATCGGGACAATTTTATCATTCATTTGAGACAGATCATACCATTTGGTAGGACTTATAGGCTTAGTCCTAATGGACCTATTAGGATGCTTACTACAAGGAAGATAGTAGTATTTCATTCACCATCATCTCCTAACTTACCACTAGGATTTCCATCATCATCGTCATCATTATCATCTAGAGCATCATTCGTACCATCATATCTCATATACACTACTCATACATATGACTTGCCGCTTGGGAAGCGGGCATGATTTGACACACCACTACCATCTACCACTAAGACTACAGAAACTACACTATCTTATAGATTTGAGGACTGTGAGAGTTCTAGGACCATTGCCACTAGACCGCCTACTGCTTTTACACTTGAGACATGATTAGACTACCAACAGGAACAGATAATAAGTACCTTTCTAGCTAATGTAATCTTTATCATTTATTATCTCCACGATAATCACAACCTTTGTTTATTTCATTCCTATTCCAATTGCCCAATTTTCAATCATTTCGCGACAATACATCACTATCTTACTAGGGGTTAGGCCAACTTTATTCTTGACCAATTAAGAGACTATTACCATTCTATGAGGTTTCCCCGTGTATCCTACAAACCATTCAACAAATTATATTTCAAGTTACTTTGCTACTACTTCATAACATTATTTCAATTAATTTTATTTCAAGCTATTCTACACTATCTTAGAAACATTGTTTCATAAAGTTTTAAAACAAAGTTGTTTCGTTACCACCCTATCAATTGGCTTTCAGTCATTTTATCAACTATTTAATACCATCATGCGAAACGATTTTCATGTTACTCTGAAAAATCATTGAGCCATTATCTTACAAAACAAAACGTTGAATACCATCTAAAACTTCGGAGGAACATAATATCATTTCAACAAAACCAAGCATCACATCGTTTGTCCTCGATTATACATGGCCTGATCACCTATGTATAATTCAGGAAGAATTATGTCATGAAAGTAACAAGCATCATTTCAAATCTCTTAAAACAATCTTCACTCAAAAGCAAGGCTTTGTAATCAGATAAATTGTTCATAAACATTTTTTTTAACACTCTATAGAAGCCCACGCCATTCATCCCTCACTCAACCGATAAGTTAGAATTTGATGAGTTACCTTTTTAGGAAAGGCTTTCTATACCATCTGTGAGGAGGATTCCTCGGTACAAGAAAACAATGAAAGGATTTCGGAATTACCAACAAGGACTAGAAGTAGGTAGCGAGATTTTTCAAAACCTAACAAAAATCTCAAGACATCACGAGACATTCCGAACCACTATCTTTGGATTAAAAGCCAAATTATATCAATTCAAAAGTACTAGCTAGACCGAGTTACAAGATTTAGTACGAAGTGAATACACACTAAGCAACACTATAGGGAGAAACCAATTCTTCTAACTGAGACTACAGAACATTTCATTAAATATGGCCTCAACAATATGTGAACTTCCCTACAATGAGTTTCCTTTAAAGGAAAATTTGGTTAAATTTAGGTTATCGATATAAACTTCCCCTAAGGCATTGTGTTCTCTAGAAATTACGGATAACCTCACTTTCATATCAAGAGATGCAACAGGTTTGAACATATCGGACAATCAATGACTCTCCATCACATTCTTCGACATAGTATGAGCTGATATCTATTTTCTTGCTAGCATGATAACAATATAAGTGATGAAATATTTTAGAAGCACTCAATATTGAAACAAGTTTTGAAAATCAATCACTACACCACATCACTTAAATATTTAAGGTTTTGTGACTTTACAACATAGAGCATGGAAACACTTCGATAATCAAACAATAAACATTTTAGTCATAGAGACTAAGCACCTTAGGCAAGTAATGACATTCGCTAGAACTAGAAACGCGAGGAATCACAACTGTTACCCATAATCTATTCCTTTCTATAAGGTCCTTTTCGACAAATTTAACATTTTGAGATTTGGCATGAGACACGTGGTATCAATTCCAGTTGTACCTATTACAAGCTATTCGATTCACCTTAGGCTCCTGATAACTATTTCAATCTTCCCATGGAACCTACTAGGACATGAGTGCCGCCTATTATCCTCAGCTCATTGGTCAGAGCGAGAGAACAATTCAAACATTAGAAGATATACTCAAGGCATGTGTGATTTTCTAGAAAGGATTAGGCAAATCATTCTTAATCGAACAAGTTGCTTTACAACAATAGCTAGCACCTGAACATATTGACTGCACCATTGAGGCACTCTATGGTCGAGGTGTCAATCACTTATTCACGGGTCAAAACCAGGAAAGTTTAACTTACAAGTCCATAAGTCATTCATGAAACAACAAAGTGATCGTACAGATAAAAAATCAGTTACAAGCAACAACAAATAGCTAGATAAGCTACGTCGATATACGACGCAAAATATTGGAAGTATGTTCCATAAGTCGCAAACCATTGGAATTTAAAGTTGGCAACAGATTATGTTCAAAGTCCCGTCTTGGAAAGGCGTGGCACAATTTAGAAAAACATGGGACGACCCAATGCGACTCAAATACCCTCATCTTTTCACAAGTAACACCGTAGAACCTAACATGGATGAATTCAGGGGACTGAATTCCTTTTTGTTTGGGCGAATGTGACAACTCGTAATTTCAGGTCATTTTACAAACTTTAAAAGTTTCACTATTTCATCATTTATCGTAAACTACGTTTACGAGTATCAAATTCGCGTAACCTTAATGGTTTAGCTGCGAATTCATGAACAATCATCAAGGACATTTCATATAGACTAGATTTAGTCTACATATCATCAATAACATCATTTCATATCGGTTCATGCATGGATTTGCATTTTTCATGAAACGTTTATTTTCCTATTAAATAAACACAATCGCGTAAACATTTATTTTGAATATTGATCCGACACTTCCAAAAATAATCTTAATATATTTTTATACTCATTTTAAGACTATAAAAATTATATCATTGGTTTACCCGATGTTTTCAATTTATTTTGTATATAAATTGTTATGTATAAATATTTACGACGGTTTTCGTAAATTCAACACGATAATTATTATTTCACTCAGTTCTTGTAAGAAATGTATTTTTATAATTTTTATGACTTCAATACACTTTATTTTGTTCCGTTAAAATCTATTTTTAGTTAACGTTACAATTAATACCTATTTAAACCTACAAATTATATACAATGCTTAACAAATAATACACTTAAACATAAAAATTACATCTCACCCCCTCCTAAGCCCCCTAACCGGCCACCTTTTCCCCCCCATGACTCACCAAAGTTTATAAAATATCTTGGATTAATATATACATATAATCAGATGACAAGGCTTGAATTATTTTAGATATTATCTTATAAACACATAGTTTACACACTAAAAGGTGAAACAAAAGGAAAAACACTCTCTTCTCTTATGGGGTGGCCGGCCAAGGTCTAGCACAAGGAGAAATCAAATATTTTTCATGATCCAAGTATTAATCAAGTCCTAGGAATGATCTATGTTAAGGTTTTGAAATAAAAACCTATATATTAATAAGGTTTTCATCATTTTCTTCATATAATCATACAAGTAAGCATTTCATGATCTTCATAACTTTTTCATATTCATCTTATTGTTATTTCATCATTTTTGCAAGAAACATGCATGTTACATATGAATTTATACCACTTTTGTTGTTTTTATTACTTATTATGTAATATAATTATCCTATAATGAATCCCTTGAAACATATCACTTTTGGTGATGTCTAGGAACCCATGGCACCCTAAGAAGGTGTATGGTAGGATTTGAATAGCTTCGGAGTTGTTTTGAATTGGTTAGAATAGGTTTTGCGCGATAAAAACTCATTTCGACAACTATAATTAAGGGTCTACAGTTTGTAAAATATTTTGGGTTAGATATTCAGAAAATATACTTTAAAACGAAAACGTGGCCGCTTGAATAGGTTAAAACGGAGTTATAACGAAGAAGTTATGCTATTTTCAAGTTTGACGACGAAAAATATTTGTTTCAGAAAATTCAGCATGTAATCTCGACTTTTTACGAGTCAAAAATGAGTCTTAAGCGCTATAAAATGTGTCGACTTATCAAAAATATATTAGTATACTTTAATACGAAGCTAAGGACATATAAAATGTAGAAAACGGACTTGTAACGATTAAATTACACGCTTTTACACAAAGTTGCCGTAACTATATTATATAAGAAAAACTAATATATTTCTATTAGACACATACTACGGCAACGAAGGACCAAGTTGAGGGTCGTTTTTAACATGGATGTAGTACTTTTTATAACGTGATGTCTTCTAGTAAAAGGGAGTTCGCCTAGCCTATTTTCCAAAATGTCCAACTGTTCGTCAAGCGGAGTTGTAACGAATAAAATACGGTCACTTAAACTTTGCCGAAACCCACTCTTAAACGATATTTTGGACACAAGTACCATACTTAACCTATATTTTTATCTGTGATCGAGACCTCTAGGATGAAAACTTAAATGCTAAAACTTTGAGATAATGATACAAGCTTCCCAAAACCGTTGAGTTCGTTTCCTAACACCCGACGTGCACCATTTTACGACTAGCTTTTCAAGGCCGTTTTGTCACTTTCATGAAATTTTCAATGACATTATTTTACGACGAAAAGTTATAATTTCACAATATATCATTAAATTACTATCGTAAGATATCATTTCAACATAAATACTTGTAAAGTATTTTATAACATGACGAGATGTCATAAACATATATTTCGACGATAAATTCTATTTTCAAAAGCGTACAAGTGGTATAGATTACATGTGGATTTGCATGCACGACATTGTTTCATGATTTACATTAGAACATATCATTCATAATAGGTCACGGTCAGAGGTTGCGCCTCATTTCAGTATTGCCATTATATCATCATTATCATTGCAACAGGTGAGTTTTCATAGCCCCGATTTATTCAAGTTTTATTTTATTTCAAACCTACGGGGGAGAATACATTGCACATCATTTTTATTACGATACCAAGTATATCAAATTCATTACATTGCTTAAGTTACCTCATTGCCAGTTAAATGTCTCCATTCCATAATCATGAACCGTTAATTTCATAGAAGCGAGGGTGAGTGGATAGATCTATCGAGGGTGACACCTCCATCTGGGTTGGTGGATTCCAACCGGACGGATGCATTTCATTTCATTGTCATTATTTGAGTTGTTTGGCAAAACACTCTGTTGGGGCGAACATCAGTCAAGCTTCGGTGTCATGTGCTTAAGCAATTGTATCATTTTTGTGACATCATTGTCATACATAACTTATACTTGTGGTAGTCGTATTAAACATATACATAAACTCTATGAACTCACTCAACCTTTGTGTTGACACTTTTAGCAATGTATTTTCAGGTAACTAAGACATTCACTTCATGGCATGCATGTGGACATATCATAGAGTCGCGGTGACGATGCGTCTCACATGGGATTTATACATTTTTAAAACATCGTTTGACTTGTACCAAACTTATTTTCCGCACATGTTGATTTTCATTTGGGACCTATACTTTGTAAACTCTGATTATTTTATTAAATCAAATGATGTTTTTTCCAAACGACACTTTAGGTCGTTCAATATAACTGTGATTGTGATGCTATGACAGTCAATCCTCAGGAATTCCATTCCGCTGCAAAACAGGTAATTTGGGGGTGTGACATTATGCATGCAAAGAGTGCATGGCTTTAGACTTATCATTGCTTTGTTAAAAAAGACTTAGTAACAATATATGCTACTTTTGCTTTGTCAAATCTAATATAAAAGTAGTTATACATGTTTTTAATAGCCCATATTTAACTCTATCATGGTGGATACCTCATTAAGACCCCTAGTCTAATGTTACGACTTCGTAGGAGGCTTGAGATTAGACTTATGTAGTTCGTAAACCCCTTGTTAAATAAGGAGTATGTGTGTTAGGTTTTGCCATATAACTTTCGCTTTTATTTCTAAGCGAGTTTTATCAGAACCTATTTTTACATACGCTTAGTTTTCGAAAGGTACCTAGGTTTGCATATAAACTTGGCTTTTAATGCTTATGCCATAATAGCATATTATCGCCTATATTAGGCTCTGGCAGGCTCCCGCACCTGATCTGAGGATCACGAGGGTGTCCCATGATTTTAGGTAATCACTTAGTTAATGTCCCACGATCCCTATCTTGCCCAATAAGCCTTGATAGGGTTGTGAACATTGGTTTGACTTGGTCTTATGAAACCTTTGCGTTAGTATCTTCGAAGAGCATACCTCCAAGGGTGTTAGGCTTCGATTGGCGACTTCCCAAAGTGGTAATCTGTGCTCATGACTGATTTTACGCGAAAGTAGATTTTAGGAGGTTTTCCAGGTGTGTTGAAATGTAGTATCCGAAGTGAGTTTGAAGGGGAAACCTTTGAATTGAGCGGAGGGTTTATCATCAAGTGATGCAGACAAGGTTCAAGGTCGAGATAAGTAGTTTTGTGGTTTAACTACGGCGTAACCCAAGCCAAGATTACGTCGTAGATTTATGTTAAATATTGGTTTACATTCGTAGTCGTAGTTACGCTGTAGTCGATAAAATCAATTACGCCGTAATTAAATTAGTATACTCTCGTAGTGGTAGTTACGCCATAGTTGATAAAACCAACTATGCCGTAACCTTAGTCGGGTCTGTTTCCTATTTTAGTTTTTGTGTCGGTTTTGGATGAAATTTATTACTTGTTCCCCAAGTTTGGCTTCCCTATAATTATAGGGCTTGGGTTTATTGTTATGTATTCAGAGAATCATTAATAAAAGTTTATTTTTAGAGTTTTTACTCTTGTTTTGGGTTTATTTCCCGCAAGGTGCGCCTTGGTTATCACCCTTAGATTAGGTTTTATCTAAATTCGCTTCCGCTTCCTGCGTCAGTTGGCATTAGAGACACGTTGTATCCTGGTAGAAATTGGTGTAGAAGGTTCTACGTCAATTAAATGTCTAGAGCTTCTTAGTAACCTAGATGGTGAACGCCTGAACGGTGTAGAAGATCATCAAACCCGTACCGTTGGTGGGGTGCGGGCGACCGAAGACATGGATCGTGCGTAGGGGTGTCATTCGGACTGACTCGACCTGAACTGAACCCGACCCGAGTCAATTCGGGTCGGGTCAATCGGGTTCAATAATATATACGGGTCAATCGAGTCAACCCGAATTGACTCAAGTTTTAAACAAGGTCGGGTTCGGGTATGTTTTTTAAGCCTTGACCCGACCCGAACCTGACCCGAACCCGACTAACCCGGCTCAACAACACTTTTACAATGTAAAATACTTGGGTTGACCCCGAACCTGAATTGACCCGACCCGATTGACCCAACCCGAGTTGACCCGAACTCGAATTGACCCAACCCGAGTTCTAAATAAGGTCGGGTTCAGGTATGTTTTTTAAGGCTTTACCCGATTTGACCCGAACCCGATCGGGTCAACCCGAATAACACCCCTAATCGTGCGATTAATGATCTCACGACCAAATTCGCGAGTATATCCACTGTGCTTGAAGAGATCCGATCCACGATCAGGTGTGGTGGTGGTAATCATCTAAATCGTGATGGTAACGAACGTGATAACTTTAGATTTCGTCTTAACAATGGTGGTTTCTTTGGAAATCATAAGCGTAACCAATCTCCTAAACAAGTTTGGAGACAAGAGAATTCGGGTCTTCAAATGAGGAACGAGATGGAGTTTATGAGGTTTTGACTGGAGGTCCAAGAGGTAGAAATCGTGGTCTTAGGGTTTTTGCTAGGAGGAATGAAAATCAACATGGAGATCATCAAAGGTATCGTGCTAAGGCTGAGATCCCTAATTTTCTTAAGAATCTTGACGTTGAAGCGGTGCTAGATTGGTTGTACGAGGTTGATAAGTTCTTTGACATCATGGATGTTCCCTAAGAAGAACAAGTCAAGATTGTAGCTTACAAGTTACGTGGAGGAGCTGGAGCTTGGTGGCAAAATGAGCAAGACAATTGTAGGAGACAAGGCAAGTATCCAATCAACACATGGCGAATGATGAAGAGAATGATAAAAGGTAGGTTCTTACCCCTTGATGTTGAATGAATTTTATATCAATAGTATCATACTTGTGTTCAAGGGAAACGAACCGTGGTGGCGTATACGGGTGAATTTTTGAGAGTACAAACTAGGTGTAACTTGAAGGAATCGGAGGAACAAGTGGCCTCTAGGTATTTGAGTGGGTTGAATCAATCAATTCAAGAAGAATTAATCCTCTTGAACATTTGGACCATAGATCAAGCTCAAACTTTAGTTATGAAGGTTGAGAGGTCAATGTCTAAATGGGGTTCAAATCTTGAAGATACATTGGAAGAGAATTCATACTCTACTAAGGTAATTGAATCTAATCAGACTCAATTGACCATTGGAATTAATAAAACTTCTAGTTTGAATTATCCAGTTGTGGCTAGTGGAAGTGGTGAGACTAAACAGGTTGTGGATAAAAAGATGGATTTTAATCCATATGAAAAGCCTATGCTTTCTAAATGTTTTAGGTGTGGTTTACTGGGTTACAGGTCGAACACTTGTCCTAATTGGAAGATGAGTGCTTATGTTGGGGAAGTTCAAGAAGATGGCATGGAAATTATATTTAGTGATGATTTAAATCATATTGATAAATTTGCTCACGTAGTCACGTTGAAGGCGAAGTTGTAAATTTGATGGTGCAACGTACATTGTGTGAAACAAAGATTGAAGATTTTACACAAAGGAACAGGATTTTTAAAAATAAGTGTGTGTTTAAAGACAATGTTTGCTCATTGATCATTGATGGCGAGAGTTGTAAGAACCTAGTTTCCAAAGAACTAGTGAAGGCATTGAAGTTACCAACCGGGCAACATCCTAATCCATATAAGTTAGGTTGGATAAAGAAAGGCCCCGAGGTGAAGGTGACCGAGGTTTGCAAATTTCCAATTGCTATTGGAAATTTTTATCGTGATGAGGTGCTTTGTGATGTTGTGGACTTGGGTGCTAGTCATGTTTTGTTAGGGAGACCATGGCAACATGATGTTGATGCAATACATAGAGGCAATAATAACTTTTATGTGCTTAAGTGGTTTGGGAAAAAGATAACTATTCTTCCCAATGGTACAAGACCACCGGATTTGAAGACCTTGGAGTCTCAAGACTGCAAGAACTCGAGGGCGAGTTCTTCTCAAGTGAGGGGGAATGATGCGGACAAGTTTCAAGGTCGAGAGAAGTAGTTTTGTGGCTTAAGTACGGCGTAACCCAAGCCTAGATTATGCCGTAGATTTATGTTAAAATTTGGTTTACATTCGTAGTCGTAGTTACGCCGCATTCGATAAAGTCAATTACGTTACAATTAAATTAGTTTACTCTCATAGTGGTAGTTACGTCGTAGTTGATAAAACCAACTACGCTGTAACCTTAGTCGGGTTCGTTTCCTATTTTAGTTTTTGAGTCAGTTTTGGACGAGTTTTTCTTACTTGTTCCCCAAGTTTGGCTTCCCTATAAATATAGGGCTTGGGTTTATTGTTATGTATTCAGAGAATCATTAATAAAAGTTTATTTTAGAGTCTTTACTCTTGTTTTGGGTTTATTTCCAGCAAGGTGCGCCTTGGTTATCACCCTTAGATTAGGGTTTATCTAAATTCGCTTCTACGTCCTGCATAATCAAGCCGCTCTATTAAAAGTGATGTGTATACTTTGGATGTATTGCTTTCGACTTAAGTAACATAAACCTCAAAGGTTGTTTATTTTGTATTTGTGCGAAGCCTACGGGCTTTATTTAAATAAGATAGCAGCCCTAGGACAATTTACTTGCTTTCTTTTGCTAGGCTATGACCTGTATGCATGTTAAAACAATATCATTTATTTAGAATTTTAATCGTTCGACTATTTTAGGTGGGGAATGATTTTCTTTGCCTTTTATGTTTATCCTTTATGTTAGGCCATTTTTCGACCTCAAAGTACGCAAGTAAGCAAGAATGAATGTTGTTGTATTTGCAGTAACTTGACCCTAAGGGTGGCCTGCACCCTTCTAAGACAATTCATTTTATGGTCTCTAGGCTTCGACCTATCTTTGTACAATTTACTTTATGTCTTTTGGGCTTCTTCCATATGCTATAATTAACTATGTTAGGATTAACTACTTTAACTTCATGATGTAGGCTAGGGGTAAGGCCCCAATCCTGCTACTATGTTTGCCTTCTCTTACGTCATTTATCAATGCTTAACACTTTTACAACCCAAGACTTCACAAAATTGATAGCCTTATTATGTGAAAATTCTACACCAAGAATATACAAGCAGTCTTTCGCCTGTTGATAGAGGGTCGCGACCCACTCCATCTCTATCTTTAAGGTTTCTACACGAATACCTATGGCAAGTTAACGTGAAGTATGTTGTATGTTTTAAAACTTTACAAGGCTTTAATATATACCTTGTTTCCTCCTTTCGACATTGAAACTTATAAGCGACTTAGCTGAAAAAATCTTTTTTGTAAAAAATGAAACAAGAGATTTGTGGGAAATGTGTTATATCATTAATTTTGTAGGAACGATTACATCAATGAAATAAAAACTTAAGTACTTACCCTTAATGCTTTTTTAGAAGGAATCTAAGCATTGACTTGAAATAAAGTAAGCTTTACAACTCTGTTAATGGAATGAGGTTATATAATTATACTGGCAGAGTCAAGGCTCTATAATTGTGTCGACAGAGACAATTAGGAATCAGAGACGAGGCTCTGTAATTTTTTCTACACAGACACTTATGAATTAGAGACGAGGCTCTATAATTGTGTTGACGGAGACACTTATGAATCAGAGGCTACCCTCTGTAATTGTGTCGACAAAGACACTTACGAATTAGAGTCTATGCTCTGTAATTGTGTCGACACAGACACTTATGAATCAAAGGCTATTCTCTTAATTGTGTCGACAAAACAACTTACAAATTAGAGGCCACCCTCTATAATTGTGTCGAAAGAGATACTTTTGAATTAGAGCCTACACTCTATAATTGTGTCGACAAAGATTTATCTCAGCATATGTGATGCTCCCTAGTCATATCGACATAGACTTATTCCAACATATGTGATGCTTCATCATCTAAAAATATATGATAATACTATATAAGTTCCACGAAAAAGTTTCTAACTATCTAGTATGCGAATGTGAGTCTCTGCCATCTTGACAAAGCTTGTGTGAAACACCTTGGAAAAAGAGGCTTTGTCTAAAATGGACTAATCATCAAGGGTGACATGGCAAAGCAAGGTAGTAGTGACTTAAGGCTTATTCGCGAACATCATGCATTAATATGCATGGATTGTCTTTTGTACTAAAAACAACATGAAAGCTCTAATAGAGGCTCAACTAACACAGGGCATCCTTGTCAATGTTGTACTATCTCCCATGATCATTGTGCCATAAAACAGATTCATTAACAGATGGTTTATAGTTCTCTTAATAAACATTAAAATTTTCATACGTAGAGAATATGCTTTGTGGTAAAACAGAGGCAACACAATGTATTAGTTTCATAGAAAACATACCAGATTGACAAAGGGTATCCTCTATCATTAATGTACGGTCAATGTTCACCTTATGTTAAACATTTTACGAAGGAAGGTTCTGGACCTACTTGAGTTTACAAATATGTGTCTCAGTTCCTTAAATGAAGCCTTACGAAGGTTACAACGGAGGTTGCCATGAAGATTGGAACAAAGGGCTGATGATTTCGAGCTTTCTTCTTAGAAAAACCCCTGACAGAGACTGAGATAGAGACTTCTTCTTGTAACAAACTCGAACAAAAGTTACGACAGAGGCTGTTGCGGATGCTGCAACATAGGTTACTGATAAGGATTTAAAACATACGTTTTTAGGGTGTCATTTAAGCCCTAAATCAATATATTTTATATCTGTTACTGCTTGAAATCGTTCCTTTTCACATTTTAGGTCTTTTGGAAGCAAATTGCTGGAATCAAGCACTTTTGGTTGGAAAGGAGCGAAAACATGAAGAAAATGACAAAGTCAAGATTTCAAGGCTGATTTTCATACCTGACGGCGTCCCAACCCATAGGGCGACGCCGTCGCTCACAAGGTTTTTTAAAAAGTCTCAAGCGACGACTCAGGACATATTTTAGTTTTACAACATGACGGCATCACGCCTTATTCCATATGGGCGTCGCCCTTTCTTTTTCACCAGACGACCGAGACCCATTCCAAGAAGACATCCATAATGAAGCCAGACAGCGTTACACTTCCTCACATGACGCAATCCCAATGATGAATTGTCCATAATGAAACCCTAATGACGACGACCAGACGGTGTCACCATCAAAAGGCGACGCCGTCGCAAGTGTAAATCTATATATATATATATATACTTCGAATTTTTTGTATTTTATGTGTAGTATTTTGGAGAGCAAACCCTAGTTTGTTCATAGTCCGAATTGGGTAGTATTTAAGGGTTTCAAACCCTTCTTTACACTCAAAGATAAGTTTTTTATCCAATCTATCACCATGTTTGTTCTACGTTCAATTGTTTGTTTGTGTTCTTGCTTATCTATCATGCATAACTAAATTAATCTAGTGTGTGCTTTGATCCAATGAAACCTAGTTGTTGATTATTGTTAAGTTGTCTCTTGTTTTAATTGGTAGACACTAGAGTAAGAAAAACTGGCTTTTTCTTTAATTGTTGAGAGCTTGAACGCACTAAATAGCAAAAAGCTTGAGAGTGCACTTAAGCCATCGTTGTGTTTATTGCGTGAGTTGTAGCTTTAGGATAATAGAGTATTCGGGGGAGATACTACGGTACTTTGCGATCCCGGATAGTCTAGAGGAGAGTTACAATTCATAGAACTAGGGAATTAGGCACCCCTATGACTAACACGGAATACAACACACCAATTAGAATGAGGATGTGATAATTCAACCGACCAATAAGAGATAACTAGGGAGTAAGAAAATCTAAGTAAGCACGTTTTTAATTATCATAAGAACTCACTCAATCAATCCATAGCTTTTCCTTTTCATTAGTTAATTAGTTTTTAATTTTAATGTTAAGTAGTTTAAATTGGTAGAATTACCAAACCCCACACTTCAAACCCCGAGATTTTACTTGCTTTCTAAAAAATATAAAAAGATAAAAAAGAATCCTCCTCACCTCACCTTTTTGTCATACATCTCTACTAGCATCTCTATTCCCCTAGAGAACGATCAACCCCCTGGGCTTACCCATACTACACTACAACGATTAGGTACACTGCCTAGTGAGTTGTAAAGCTTTCTCGTGGAAAAGGATGTCTTTCAACCCCGAACCACGCAGTAGAAAACTAGAAGGGGGGGTTGAATATTTTTGCCGATTAAAACTTCGTTTTAAAGTATTTAGATCGACTTATGTCAATCCATTTAGATCGTGTGTTGGATATTGATAGATGAACATATAAGTAAGTAATGCAAGAGATAAAGAGTAAAGGAACACAAAATCACAACACGAGTATTTATAGTTGTTCGGTTACAAGGACACCTTCCTTGCCCTACTCCACTCCCCGTGTACCCAACTCGAGAGTTTCTAAGCACTACACAACACAAGCTCCTTAATGTGGCGGAGAAGCCTTCACAACGTCACCTACTCTTTATCCGGTACAAGGCTAGACACCGAGTTCTTACACAAGGTAGAACCAAACCTATTACAACGTCGCCTACACTTTATCCGGTACAAGGCTAGATACCGAGTTCCATTACAAAGGAGGAACTACTACCCAACACAACTACCCAAAGGGGACACACTCCTTTTTACAATACTACAAAGGACATCAATATCCTTTAACCCAAACTACTCAACTTGTACATTGACGCACCATATCGAATGTACACCTTCGGCACCATTCACCAATGCCTTCAACATGACACTCTATGGAGGGAGGAAAGAACTATCAACAAGATGCACTTCAGTGGTCTTGATGATGACGAAGCTTAGCAACTCATGACCTTGAGCTTGCACGTCTTCTAAATGTGGTGATCTCACCTTTAAGAGGAACCTAGAGAAGCATACAAAGATAAAACTACATAGAATGATCCTTTGGATTTGTGGTTAGAAAGGTTAGAACATAGAGATAAAGTATGTCTAAAAGGGGTAGTGAGCAAGAGATAAATGGCTCACTGTTTATAGGCAAAACAAGCCTACTGTCCCACGGTTCAGGCGGATCCCTCACCTAAGGGATCCGGCCAATGCAATTCCAGGGATCCGACTGCTGGGTTAGCTTAGTCCGGATTTTGGGTTGCAAACCGGGTTATGGGTTATGGGTTATGGACCATGGGTCATGGAATTTGGATCATGGATACCCAACAAGATACAATTTACCTAGTCAATGGGTTATGGATCTTGGGTCATGGGTCATGGACTTTGGGTCATGGATCATAGATAATATCTAACATGACTTCATGCATGATGTCATGCAATGGGTCATGGGTTACGGATAATGCTCCATGAGTATGGGTTATGAAATTTGGTTCTTACCCAACAGATTCATTGTACCTAGTCAATGGATCATGGGTCTTGGGTCATGGGTCATGGGCTATGGACTTTGGTTTTTATCTACTATTTACCCACTACAACATATACAAAGTACATATACATTTTTATAAAATGTAAGTAAGCAATATTACTTGTAAGTGTTTTATAAAAATGTCTTTGGTTTTATATAACTTATTTAACTAAACATGTTTTGATGGTTTTAATATGTTTAGTAAAAGCGTGTTAGTAAACTATTGGCTCAAAGCTTTTACGTATTTTATTTATCTCGTTAAAATGATTTTACGTTTGTTATCGACAAAACATTAGAAGACAGTAAAATATAAATAAACATTTTTATGGTTTATTTATATTAACAATCTCCACTTTTTATTGATGACAAAACATAAGATTATTTTAAGAAAAAAAATAAAATTCGTAAAAATTTGAATTGGAGTTTTTACTCTCTTCTCCCCCTTTTTTTCGAAACAAAAAGAGCATTGAAAAGAAACTAACACATAGTATAAAGATTTTAAGAACATACTTGTGGAAAGTAAAAAAAATGAGAAAGAGTTAGAGAAGGAAATGTAAAGAGAAGTAGTAAAGTAAGAAGGAGGTTCTCGTCTTAGCTCCCCCTAGACGGATGCTTCCCTTTGGTGAGAGCATCAATTAATTAGGAAGACTAAACGAGTGTATTGCAAGTATTTTGCAATGGTTTTAACTTTGACGAAATGCTCTCCCTTGACGAGTGCTCCCTTTTGATGAGGCATCAAGTAGTTAGGAAGCCTAAGTGAATGTTTTGCAAGTGTTTTGCAACGCTTTGCTTTGATGAAAAGCTCCCCTTTGTTGAGGGCTTCAAAGTCTTCATTTGTATTTTGAAAATATACAAAACAAAGGTTAGAAAACAAGTATATGGTGCATTGTTTCCAGCAAATGAGCTTCAAATTAGCTCAAGAAGTGTAATATGTTCACCGGTTCTGCCGGATCCTTCATGTGAGGGATCCGTCCAAGAAAAAACTTGGGAACCGAGTACCTGCAACTTAGTGGCAGCAATGTGGATATAAATAGTGATGTAAACGTCCAAATGAGTTATGTATCGTTGCACCAAACATATTTACATAACTATATAGCATGCAAACATGTAGTTTCATTTAATAAAACAAGAGAAATGATACACATATCTCTAAAACTAAGAAAAATACAAACATGTATTAAAGTAAAATTCCTAACAATCTAAGTTGCGCCTAAAACTAGAGGAAACACCACGTGTGCTTGCGTTCCAATGTTTAGGGATGATTAGATTTGTTGACTTCATCAAAACGTTCAAGAAGGTGATAGAACATGAAATGTAATTCATCACGTACTTCATGAACTAACCCTTGGACATGATGACAATGAAAGCAATCATTGTCATGACTAGGAAATGGTGGAGGTAAGAATGGAGCGGTTTGAGGTGGAAAGTTTCATAAGGAAGGTGGAGGTTCCACAAAGGATGGAGGGATTTGCGGAGGTAAGTTTGATGAAGTAGGAGGTGGTTCTACCACGGACGAAGGTGGTGATATATGTGTTAGTGGTGGAGGTAAAGTAGTGTGAAATTCCATATGATTCAGTTGTTGAGATTGGTGATTCCTCATAATCTAAAATGGACCATTTGAGGGTGAAGGAGAAAGAGACACGGGTGCTAGTGAAGTTCCAACACCAAAGTTTTGGTGAGGAGGTTGTTGTGGTACCATTTTCTCAAGTGATGAGAATGTGGGCAATGGTGGTGGATGAGAAGGCCTAGGCGGCAAGTCTTCTAAGGAGTAAAGGTTTGGGGATGAAAGAGGTGTGGTGAAAGAGATAGCTCTAGGTTCTAGAGGTGATAGTTTGGTTGCTTTAGTGGAGATAGGGGTATTTGGTTTAAGAGGTATGGTAGTGTTTGGCAAAGGTTGTTTTCTGGGAACAAGTATTTTGGGAGTTGGTTTGATTGGTAAAGTTGGTTGGGAAGGAGTTCTAGTGTTTGAAGCTTTGATGGGTGATGACTCGGTTGAGGAGATTTCATGAATAACACGAGCAATTTTCTTGAGAGGTCCTTTGGTTGATGAGTTTGCACTACAGCTTTTCACATGGTGAAATGGTAGAAGTGAGAAATGTAAAAGGAAGTTTTAGTTACTGAGAATGAGTATTTAAATGATGATTTGGAAGCACAAACACAAGCGGTTTATAAAAGAAGAAATTAGGCAAGTGAATTAAAGCCTAAAGAGTTGTTCTAATCTAGGGAGTCATTTAAGACAATGTGGAGTGTTTAGATTAACAAAGAGGGGTTGAAATGATTATATCAAGTGAGACTAGGCAGTCTGGGCAGACGGTTCTCATGGATCTCTCACTTGAGGGATCCAACTAGCTTTAATCTAGGGATCCGGCTCTCAGAAGCCAAGAAAAAGAGTGATGAGGTTCTAGCAAGGTCTAACACCTACTTATCTTGAGTGATTTAGTCTCCTTGGGTATATTAAATGGTATAAGACTTAAATGATCAAGCATAATAAGTGAGAGTAGCCAATGATGACTTTTATCGAAAGAAATGGAGTTTTTTTCAACACCAATGAGTGATCAAGGATGACACTAAGACATCTGAGGATGGAAAATGATCATAGAGACCAGATGGTGATCAAAGGGAAATTAAGAAAATTCCTTAAAAATCATAAGCAATAAAAAAGTAGTTTTTAGAGCATTTTAAGGTAAAGATGACTAAAATCAATTTGTCAAAATTTAGAGAAATATCAAACTAGGTGTTTTGAGATGAGAGGAACAATGTGTAAACATTTGAGTGGAAAGATGGTGAGTTTTGAAGTAATGATAAATAAAAAACACCTTGAATGTGATCCTAATTCATCCATGAGTGAATGTGAGATCAACTGAGTCTAAGGAAAGTTTAAGTGATCCTAATATAGCATGTTTAACTAGTCCAATAAGGTCTGGAAGATTTGATTGATGCAAGGAAGTTAAAAGGGAACTTCTGTCTACCCGGATCACACGAATCCTTTAGTTGAGGGATCCGGCTAGTAATAGCTCCGGGATCCGGCATCTGAGACAGATTTCTTAATAGTAAGATTGAAATTTTTTGTTCCAAGTATCGAATTTTGGAACTAATGATCCCTACAGTAAGTATACATGTATATAAGTAAAACATAGTAAGCGTAGCATGTAGAAACACCAGATGGTCAAGTATATGGAAAAAGTGATCAACAAACAACTATTTCATAGATGGGATCTAGTTACATTGGTGAATTAAGATAAAGCTAAGGATTGATTTTCTAAAGGAAATCTTTTATTCATATGCTAACTTTTGTTATTCGTTGTTTTTGTTTGATGGATCGCCAAGTGGGTCGTGAGCAGTTGATGATTCAAGAATGAAGAATGAAGTAATGAGAGATGCATTCAGAGGTTCCATCATTTTATTCACAAGTGAATATTGAGGGCTTTGAAATTTTGGATGATAGTACATGATATGATGATAAAGGCATGTCAAAAACATCCCATAAGGTATTAGTTTGTTCTTGTTGCCTTGGAGGTTTATAATTCTCCTTGCGAAGAGGTAGGAAAGATTGTATCATTGTTGAGTTAGGAGACAGTAAATCATGTGAGCACAACATGCAGGAAGTATCTCACGATTTCCTGTAAGACTCCAAACATTTTCACGTATGATGATTGCGAGAGGTTTTAGATCATTCCGGAGTTCACGTGTATGGATTATGTTTGGATTTGAGTAGTTGGAACGTTGAGGAGTGCATAGAAATCGAGTTATTTTTTTGAGGAGAGGGAATGTATGAGCAGTATGGATTGTTTTCTTCACAATATTTAAAGAGAGAATCAAGAGACTAATCTTCAGTGAAAGCAAATTGTCCATAATTTGGAATTCGGAGAATATGAGCAAATTGCTCAAGAGTCAAAACAAAATTTTGGGTTTTTGATCCAAAACCAGAGTGATAGAGAAAGATCCTTGTTATGAACGAGCTCAACTTGACAGAAGAATTCCAAAACAAACCACGGACAAATTTTCTCGTTGATGCCGAGAAGACCTTCGAGTCCTATGGTGCGTAATGAGGTATTGATACCTTCTTGGAAGATTAAAGGTGAGTCAACAACACGTCCTTCATGAAAGAAACGAGTTTCGATATTGTTGAACCTACAAACATGATTGCCAAGGGTGTTAGGTTCACGAGATATGTTTAAGTAAGCTGATGATCGAAGTCATACTCATGAGACATGTTGAGACCTATAGACATGGAACGAATATTTTACATGAGTATGTTCGTACATAGTAAAACTTCGAGAGTATGTTTTTGATTGGTGACACTTTTAAGTATTCTAATCATAGTTTTTAACTATAGTAAAGTGATAGGATCTCCTAACATTTTTATTGTCAGGATCTCCTAACATTTTTATTGTCTATTCTATTTATTAACAATGACACTCCTATATTTTTAACACTTATTTTTGACATCTAGTAAAAATTTTCTAGTAAGTTTTCATGAAATGATTTTTATTGTGTTTGTGTAGGAAAAAGAAAAATAATGCATGATTTTCTGTCATCTGTTCCTCCGGTTCTGCCAGTTCCCTTATAAAAGGGATCCGGCCAGTTAAGATCCAGGGATCCGGGAGATTTGCAGATTTGACAGAAATTTGGTTTGACGTAGGTTCTATTTTTATAACTCATGTATTACAAAATGAAATGTGTTTTAGCCAGTGTTAATTCTTGAACTTACTTTAATAGTTTTAAACACGTTGGGGTTCTGAATGTACGGACAATAAAAAGAAAGCATATTATGCGAGAATGAAACGAGAAAACTATGACATCATTTATATTTCATTTCAATGCTTAAACCAATACAGTGGATCGGATAGATGATACAAATGTAGATCAATAAAACAAAGAGCATGTCTCCATGGGAGAATTTGATCATGGGATACACGAGAGTGATGAGCGAGACGATGATGATCGCGAGAGCGATGTAGACTGATGATGTACCCTCCGAACAGGTCGAAGGACACCCCTTCAAATTATGTCGAAGCCCTTCTGTACGAAGGACCAAGTCAGTTCTCTGAAATGTTCATTGGCGTCAAACGATTCGTATGCACGAAGTTTACCTGCGGGGAACTCGCCGCTTGAAGCGATAAGCCCTTCGGGGTATGGTTGACGAGGGAACAAAGGACAAAGGACCATTTTGACTTGGTCAAACCCACGATCTCCCTCTCATCCCTGGCTTTCCCGCTAAGTTTGAGAACGTGGGCCACTAAGCCCTAGTGGTTACCTAAAAGCATGCGACGCCCCCATGTTCTCCGATATTAGCGCAGAGGTGCCCTCAAGCCTATTCTATCTACTATAAATAGGTGGGACGGGCAGAAGTTCATGGTAAGCTCACTTAACACTTTACTCTTTACTCACACTCACTTATACAACCATAACTCATACTTACTCTCACGTCGGAGGTGCTTCGCAGGGTCCAACCCCTGCGTAATCACTTAACGTAGTGTCTTCATATTTATTATTCTCAGGTGAAAGACAATCTTGGCTGGAACACACACCCCCTTACCTTCGATCACCATTGAAGCCTAGTAGTGCAATTTATTGTACGATCAGTGGTGCCATCCGTGGGACCCGCTACTATAAGTCCCGTAACCACCAAGTCCTAACCTCCTAACTAATTACGCACCTTTTACGGCATGGAACCAGGACGAGAAGATACACCTCCACCAGGTTTTTCTACCCTGGTACCCATCATCACAACTAACACCGATAATCTCGCCCCTATAACCGCCTCCACCTTCACTACACGATCTCACCTAGAAACAACTCCCATACATCACGCCTCAACTTCAGCTAATCCCATTCTAGAAATTAGCCCTGCCTTCGTTGAGGCAAACTTTGAAGCATTAGAGTCCTTGCTAAGGGCTCACAAGATGCAAGTTCGTAACACTGAGATGTGGAGGGAATTGGAATATTCCAGCGAGGAATATGATGAAGAGATCGAGGTAGAATAAAGGCCTCAACCAAGAAACAGGGGGCGCTCGACCCTACGAATTGGTTCTCCATCCGTGAGGAGGCCTAATGGAAGAACTGTAGGTTTCAAAGAGGGTCTTGGCAGAGATCCTGGTAGAAGGGAGAGAATGTTGGGAGAAAGGAGGAGCGAGAACTCCAACGGAGGAAGCAACCCAGTAGGAAACGGAGGGATGAACCTTCCACCTCTCTTGGCAGCTCATCTAGGAAGAGATGGGATGGGGGCTCCGCTGCCTCCATCGTACGTTTCGAGTGTCGGAAGAACTCCTCCATACGTTGGGATGCACCAACTACCACCTCAAGGCATGAATCCCTACCTGCCTACTCAACCCTATAATGCCTATCCTTCGAATGGGTCTCTTCACAACCAGAGTTACAAGCACATGCCTTATGGGCATTTTCCTATACACCCTACACACCCAGTGGGGGGAAACCCTTCGTACCAAACTCCCTCAGCTTATACCACCTTCTCGCAACTACCTATCCCTACAAATTACAATCCGTACAGCCCTACACTTGCTTATGCATCTCCATATAACCCTTTATATGCAGAAGCTTCTGGGGCCTGCACACCTTTCGTAAAATGGATCGAAGACTACCCTCTGCCTGATGGGTTGAAGATGCCTTCTCACATAGGCACTTACGATGGGAAAGGCAATCTAAATAACTTCTTGCACTTGTTTGAAGGCGCCATCAGGATGCAGAAGGGGCTATGCCAGTAGCGTGCCACATTTTCACCTACACTCTCCGAGATTCTGCACGAATATGGTGGAATGGGCAAAAGGTAGGAAGCATCGCGAGTCTGGATGATCTCAATGGCTAAGTTCCGATCACACTTCAGCCAGCAGAAGAAGTACACTAAGACTCACTTAGCCGTGCATACCATCAAGCAGAGAGAAAGCGAAAGCACAAGGGCCTTCGTCACTCGGTACACTGACGAAACCTTGCAGATTCTAGGGGTTGCACGAAGAGCAAAGAATTTCCAGTTTCGTGCATGGCTTACGAACACGAAGTCTGGTGGAGTTTCTATCCACCGATCTTCTGACCACTTACAAGGCACTCATGGAAAAGACTTACAACTGGATCGAATCCAAGGAAGTAGCAGCCAATAGAGCTCTGATCGAACAAAGAGAAGCCTCCGATAAGTTCTCTAGAGGGTCCTCCTGGGAAGGATCCAAGAACAGAAAGAAGAGCAGAGACCGCTTCGCTCCTTATAACAAAGGCTCAAACCATGGGCTCTTGGTAAACTTGGTCAAGTCTCCTAGGGAAATCCTCGCTACCGAGAAAGCTGCCAAGTCCTTCGACCCACCCCCTTGCATGTCAGCACGGGGTAAAGGCAGGGACATGTCAAAGTACTGCCACTTTCACGAGGGCCATGGGCACGACACTAACAGCTTCAGAGAGTTGAATAAGAAAATCAAAGAGGCAGTGCGCTCCGGGAAACTGGCACATCTGGGCGAATGGAAAGAAAACAAGAAAGAAACCATCCCTGTAGAATCCCCAATACTGATGGTACATAGACAGGATCCAACCTTGAAGCGAAAAGAAGCAGATGGAGAGCTAGGAAGTGTAGGGGAGATAACATATTTGTCCATTCTAGGGCGGACACCTTCCACTGACTCCGTGGTCATCAAAGTGTGGGTATCCAATAGAGAGGTGAACCGAGCATACATGTACTGCGGAAGCTCCTGCGAAATCATCTACGAGCACTGCTTCCTAAAGCTCAAACCATCAATACGCTCACAGAGGGTAGACTCAAAAGTACCCTTGGTAGGGTTCTCCAACGAACACTCTTGGCCCCTTAGAGAGGTGCCCTTGGAAATCACAATTGGAGAAGGGCCCTTGTCCAGAACGGAAACTCTCACCTTCATCATAGTCAGGTCAGATTCCTCTTACAATTTACTGATAGGAAGGATTGTTATGCAAAAAATGGGTATTGTGGTCTCCATCATACACGCATCCATCAAGTTCCAAACTCCCTTCGGAGTAGGGACTGTTCATTAGAATTATGGAGCAGACAATGGGGTATATGGTGTCAAGAAAGTTAAAGAAGGACCATAGGAGCCTCCGATGGCCATTCTAAGCTGTGTAGACGCAGAAGAGTGAGTGGTAGTAAACCCAAGCTACCCCGAACAAACAGTCGTGATAGGAAAGCAGCTTCCAAAAAACTTCAAGCCAAAGCTTATGGAGCTGTTACAAACTAACCTTGATGTTTTTGCATGGACATATTCTGACATGTCAGGAATACCAAGAATGTTAGTGATTTACGGAAAGCCCTTTGGCACGAAACACAGGCTCAACGAATACAAGCATATTGAGCCCATCAAACAAAAAAGGAGAAGCCTAGCCCATGAAAGGAACGCCGCTGCCTGTACGGAAGTAGATGAGCTGACACACGTAAGAATCCTGAGGGAAGTCAAATACCAAACTTGGGTGGCCAACCCAGTAATGGTAAAGAAAAGTGACAGAGGATGGCGAATGCGTGTTGACTTTACTGATATCAACAAAGCATGCCCGAAGGACTGCTACCCTTTCCCAGAGATCGATTGGAAGGTAGAGTCCTTGGCAGGCTTCTGACTGAAGTGTTTCCTATATGCCTACAAAGGGTATCATCAAATCCAAATGGCGAACGAGGACGAAGAGAAGATAGCCTTCTACCCAAGCAAAGGCGTCTACTGTTACAGAAAAATGCCCTTCGGATTGAAGAACGCAGGGGCAACCTACCAAAGACTCGTAGACAAATCCTTCAGCAAGCAGATAGGCAGAAATCTCGAAGCCTATGTCGAAGACATGGTTATAAAGAGCAAAACGAAGGAGGACCTTGTTAGGATTTAGAAAATCCAGTCGTTAAAGTGTCGTTCACCTCAAGTATATGTAATCATTAGAAAGCTCGTAGTCATAGTTATTTTATGTTAGTTAGTATTTAGTTAAGTAACACCGTGGAGGACGGACGGGTCTTTACCCACTGTATGCCTGATCCACAGCCCGTAGGTGGCGTTTTATGTAAGGTACTATAAATACCCTCTACCTCCCAAGGTAGAGGGTTGAAGCTCATAATAAGATTTTACTTTCTCTCACTAAGTTCCCAAACTTCTAAACTTTCTCTCTCTAAAATCTTAAAGTGTACGCCTAATATAATCATGGTTTGATGTGTTTGTGAAATCCAATATGTTACAAATGGTATCAAGAGCTATGGTTTGATCATCTCTCTTACATATTCTTGGATTTCTAAGTGGTTTTATGTGGTTTTTGGGTTTGAAAAAGTTTAGTGGTATTTGCATCATTTGAACCATTTATAGTGTTAAAGTTTGGATTTTGATTGTACTTTTGTGTTCAGAATCATCATAAGTGCGTAGGTTTTGATTTGGAAGGCTTGAATCACTGTGGTTGGATTGTTTTTGGATTTAAAAGTGGCGTTTATGTTGTTTTAAAGTTAGCCATTTGTGTCTCGTAAAAGTATTCTGACTAGCGATTTGTCTCTGTTTGGAAGCGATTTATGTCTACTACAAATCACTTATTTAAGCGATTTTTCCGGGTAGTGGCTGTACTTGTGCGATTTGTGCAGAGAAGCGACTTGTCATTTTCAGCGACTTGCTTACTTAAGCGAGTTGTTAGTTTAAGCGACTTGTGTTATTTGTGCGATTTGTCACTTCAAGCGACTTGTTCATTTTAAGCGACTTGTCATTTTAAGAGGTTTGTTGGGTTATGCGACTTGTTTATTGAAGCGAGTTGATTGGTTAAGCGATTTGTCTTATCAAAGCGATTTGTCACTTTGAGCGATTTGTCTCTTTGAGCGATTTGGTGTTTTCTTTGTATTACGTTTTACGGTTTTCTCTTGATTTAGTAAAATCCCGTGAAAGAATCTATTTCCTGGTTTAATTAAAGAGTTTTAAAATCCCGTAGAATTTTTAATCATGTCTACCAACGTACCCACTATCATCTCTTCTGTTGCTGAAGACGTTCAAGCTGCTGGATCCGATAGTCGTCCACCTATGCTTGACAAAACTGATCATGACTCATGGGCTCAACGAATTAGGTTGTACTGTCTGGGAAAGGAGAATAGGGTTAACATTCTCAAATCAATTGATGAAGGACCTTATCAGATTGAAACTACCAGAGACACACGTGAAACTGCTGAGGATGGTACAATGATCTTAGGTTTGGACAGACCAAAGGCGTATGATGAGCTCAGTGATAAGGAGAAAAAGAGATACGATGCTGATATCAGGGCTTCAAACATTATACTTCAGGGTCTTCCAAAATACATCTACAAGTTAATCAATCACAACACTGAAGCCAAGGCAGTTTGGGACAATGTTAAGATGCATCTCTCTGGTTCTGAATTAACTAAAAAAGACATAGAATCTCAACTGTATGATGACTTTGAGCACTTTAAGATGAAACCAGGAGAAAGTGTCACTGAATATTATGTGAGGTTCCACAAGCTTGTGAATGACATGAGGAACATCAAAATGACTATGCCAAATATTCAGGTAAATTCAAAGTTTGTGAACAACATGAATCCCGAATGGCACAAATTTGTCACTTGAGTCAAATTAACAAAAGGTTTGAGGAACACTAACTATGAGTAGTTGTATGCGTACTTGCTTCAGAATGAGAGACATGCTACGTTTGAACGAATGATCTTGGAAAAATTCAATTCAAATTCTGGTAATGCAAGTTCGTCAAATGATTCAACAGCCTTTTACACCAATGTAGGAATAACTACCAAAGCTTCTCAAGTCATACCAACGGGTAATGGTAACCACAAGCTCATTCCAGATCCAGCATATAAGCCTCCAGATCCAAACACACTCACGGAAAACTTCATCAATCAATTGTCTCTCATGGTCAGTCAAAATCTGAATTCCACTCCACACACCAACAATAACCTCAGAACAACATCCAATGCACACAATCAAGCTACTATCAGAGATGGTAAAGTAGTGGTGCAGAATGTGCAAGGAAGACGGTATGAACAAGGGATCACTGGAGCAGGTTATGGTAATACTGGAGCAGGTGGAGGGTTTGTGACTAATCAGAATCGTGGAAGGAATGCAACTCAAGGACAAGGAAAGCCAATCAAGTGCTACAACTGTGGTGGTGAAGGACATATTGCAAGGAACTACACATCTCCAAAACGTCCCTCAAAATACAGAGTATTTCAGGGACAAGATGCTACTGGTGCAAGCTCAGGACAGTGGAGCAGTTTTGGATGAAGAAGAGTTGCTGTTTCTTGGAGAGGGAAATGCCAAAACCTATGATGCTGATGTGGATGAGCAGCTAACTCAGGAAATAGGTTACAATCATCAAAATGCCTTTCAAGTTGCTGACTGTGATGCATTTGACTCTGATGTCGATGATGAACCTACTGCTCAAACAATCTTCATGGCTAGCATTTCACCAATGGTCTCTCCAAAGGTCTCATCTGCACAACAGGCTGGTCCATCCAAAGACTCAATCATTTCAGAGGTATTAAAACTATATGATGAAGTTGATGAGCAAAAGATACATAACGAAGTACAATCTCATGAAACTTATGAATCGGATATAGATAATGTGGGTAATAGTAATATTGTCCCATATGATCAATATGTGATACAAAATGAAAGTGAGATCGTACCAAGTGATGAATCTTCTGCAGTCAATGATGACTATGTCTTTGATGAATACACTGCATGTGCCCCTGATGATTCTGTTATCTCTGAACTGAATGCCTATAAAGAAAAAGTTGCTATTTATGAACAACGTGCTAAGTTTGAGTTAACTACCCGTGAGCAGGAAATGGATAACCAAATGCGTACAATTATTAGAAAAAGTAATTTTAGAGAAGAAGTGTTAAAACAAGAGTTAAACTCCTTACAAGAAAAGCTTTCTAAAACTGTTAAGCAAAAACAGGAACTTCAAGATAATGTTAAAGTGCTTAAACAATAATTTAATGCAAAGGAATCAAAACTTTTGAATGACTTTTCCAATCTAAAAACTTTGAAAAACAAGCTTGAAAATAAGTTGTACGTACAAGGGAATACCATTCAGACTGCTCACATGATCACTAAGCACAGAGTCTTAAGCGATAAGCATAGTGTTCCCCTAGTAGAGGAGCCAAATCCCGAGTATTGTAAAAAGGCTAAAGCTTTTCATACGATTGTATATGATGGTAATGAGATCCTCAAGCCTAGGAAAACACCATCATGTATCGGAAGCACGGAAGAGGATAGAAAATTAGAAGATGCCTCTAGGGAGAAAATGGATAAGAAGCTAAAAGATCCTGAGTGTAAAAAGAAAAACATAACGATCAAACCCCATGATTACACTAAGGAAAATTGGATTTCCCTGAACATGTTTAAGCCTCAAACTCAATTAACCCCATAACAAATTTTTTAGAAGAAAGACATGGATAAGCAAAAAGCAAATATACTTGTTGAAACAAACACTCCCCTTAGGAAAGTGCCTGTAGCTACTGTCTATCCTCCGAATACACCAATGCATTTAGTTCCTAGAACTATTTCCACTAATAGCAAGACCTTAATCAGCCTGTATGTTGTTTATCAACTATTCGTTGATTTTGAGAAGACATGTAAGAAGAGAATCACACCTACATGGATAACTGAAGGGGAAAGAGGTTTTGAGCAAACTAAAGAATGCTATTTAACTGAGGTCATACCTTTCTTTAAACAATTAAAAGGTCAACTTGAGAGTCTTCAAAAGGGGATAGACTTAGACATTAAAGAAATGGAAAAGGAATTTGATGCAATGATAGTTGAGGTTAATGATTATGAACGGGAACTCAAAAATAATGAAATTGAAAGGAAGAATCTACATATCTTAAATGAGAACTTAGTATTGAGTTGTGTGGCTCAAGATGTGTTTTATACTGTTACTAAGCATTCTATTACTGCTTCTCAATTTCATGAATTATCTGTTGCTTTGAAAGGTTCCCATGATTGTGTCATTGAGCTTGAAAACAAAAACTCAAAACTAAATGAGAAAATTGACCAGGATGATCACGATAATTTGGTAAAACATTTTTCTAAGCTAGAAGTTGAACATTTTGATTTGCAACTAAAATATCAACATCTCAAAGAAAATGTCAAAACCTCAAACATCAAGACATCCTCAAATGTTTCAGAGTTTGATGCAGTTTTTGAAATAAACAAACGTGACGAACAGATTCAAGCTCACTGTAACATGATCAGAAAGTTGAAAGCCCAAATTTCACAATTAAAGGGTGAAAAGAAAAATGTGACTGGCTCCCAAATGCCTCCTCTTTTAGATTCTCAATATTCTCAAAACTTTCATCTTCAAAACATCATGAACGTATTACAACAAGAAAATGAGAGTTTTCTAGAAGAAAATGAAAAGGTCAAACGACACTTCAAAGAGTTATACGATTCAATGAAAGTCACTCGTGACAAAAACAATGAAAAAATAACTTCGTTACAAAAGGAAATTGAGAATCTGAAGAGTTAGGTAAAAGGGAAAATGCCACTTGTTTTTAATGAGAATGTTGCATCAAAGTCATCTGCAGATTCTAAATATACTGTGACTGTTAAATACATTCCTCCTCATCTTAGAAATAACGAATTTGTGTTTCATAACTATTTCTTTCACCTTAAGGATAGTCTAGAATGTCTTCGTGAGATTGTAGAAGAGGATCACATAAATAAGCCACTTGATAGTGAAATTAGGTTTGCTTGCATACAGGCCAAACGATCTCAGGAGCTGTTATAATGCTTAAAAGCAACATGTCCTAGATCCTTCTGTAAGAATGATAAAGTTATTATGCCTTGCTCTATGCCCAGTGATAAGAAAGTGAACTTTAATGTGCCTTCAAGTATTTCAGATCCCAGCACTTCTACACATGAAATGCAAAAAGTAGCAAAACCAACTAATGTTCCCATTCCCTCTATAGGAGTAAAATGTAACACCAAAGCGAGCATGTCAAAGCCTCAAGGCAACACAAAGAATGATAGGACCTTGCAAGCTAGGAATGTCCAATGGAAGAGAGTAGAAGATCACCTTAGGAAGAATGAAACTATGTTGAATAAAACGAATCGTGTTGATTCTAGTGTTAGCTCTAAGCAAGCTGTAATTAATGCGAATTCTGCTACTCTTGGCAAAACATGTAATGATGATTGCTTGGTTTTTGTTACTAATCATGTATGTGGTGTGAATGATTTGATTAATTCTGTTAAATACCCAGTTAAAATCGTTAATGCCAAAAATCAAGCTAAGAAGGCTAGAAAGCAATGGCGGAAGAAGGTTAGAAAATATTGGAAACCCACATGAAGAAAATTTAGTAATGTAGGTTATCAGTAGATACCTACTGGCCGCAAATTTAATCTTAATGAGTTGTGCCCTAAATTATCTAAGTCAATGCCCATTAGGAAATGGATGCCCACTAGTAGAACTATACCTTTAAGAAGTGAACATACTTTGAATAGATCTACTGTTTCTACTAACCCGGCATCTACCACTAATGATTTTATTGACTCTGCTTCCGATGTGGATGTTCCAATCTCGTTGTCTAACCTAGTGGAACCCATTATTGCATGGGGATCCCAATTATCCAGTTATCCTTTCTTTTCTGTGTTCAACTGCAGGTCGTTCAAATCGTTCTGTGGTACCTGGACTCAGGCTGTTCCAAGCATATGACTGGAGATCACTCGCGGCTCATGAACTTCGTGAGTAAATTCATCGGGACTGTTAGATTCGGGAACGACCATTTTGGTGCAATTATGGGTTATGAAGATTATGTTGTTGGTGACAGTGTAATCTCCAGGGTATATTATGTTGAAGGTCTTGGTCATAACCTGTTCTCTGTTGGTCAATTCTGTGATTCCGATCTAGAGGTGGCTTTTAGAAAACATACTTGTTTCGTTAGAGAACTTGATGGTGTGGAACTATTAAGAGGAACACGTGGTTCAAACCTATACACCATCTCTATCGAAGACATGATGAAGTCGTCTCCAATCTGCTTGTTGTCAAAGGCTTCGAAAACAAAGTCATGGTTATGGCATCGCCGTCTCAATCACTTGAACTTCAGCACCATTAATGATCTTTCCAGAAAGGACCTTGTAAGAGGACTACCTAGATTAAAGTATGAAAAAGATCATCTTTGTTCAGCATGCCAATTGGGAAAAAGCAAGAAATATGCCCACAAACCCAAACCTGCACACTCAGTTATGAAAGTTCTTCATACTCTTCATATGGATTTGTGCGGACCAATGAGAGTGCAAACGATAAATGGGAAGAAATATATTTTAGTCGTTGTTGATGACTACTCTCGATTTACTTGGGTTAAGTTTTTGAAGACAAAGGATGAAACTCCAGATGTCATCATCCAACTTATCAAGCACTTCGGTTCGACTTAACAAGACTGTTAGAATTATTTGAACAGACAATGGCACTGAGTTTGTTAACAAAGACCTAAGTCAATTTTATGAAAGCATTGGAATCAGTCATCAAAGAAGTGTTCCACGCACGCCTCAATAGAATGGTGTAGTTGAAAGACGAAATCGGACCCTTGTTGAAGCCGCAAGAACTATGCTAATTTATTCAAAGGTTCCAATGTTTCTCTAGGCTGAAGCCATTACCACTGCTTGCTACACCCAAAATCGTTCCCTCATCCACACCACTCATGGAAAAACTCCATACGAACTCATCCACAACAGAAAACCTGATCTCTCTTTCCTTCGTGTGTTTGCTACTTTATGCTATCCAACAAATGATGGTCAAGATTTAGGTAAATTAAGAGCAAAGGCAGACATAGGAGTTTTTGTGGGTTATGCACCAAACAGGAAAGGTTACCGAATCTACAACAAAAGAACCCGGGATATCATGGAAACTATTCATGTCACGTCCGATGTGCTGTCTGGGAAAATGGCTCAAGGACAATCAAGTTCTGGACCCGCATCTCAACGTTCACTAAGTAGTCCTATTAGTACCTCCCTTGTACAAAACCCCTCACCAACTGATAACACTTACACAGCGCGTTCGGGGTCAAATGAAATTCCTTTTCGTAGAGCAAGTTTTTCAATACCCTAGGTAGTGAACGTAATCATTGTAGTATAGTATTAGGGTAAGCCACGGGAATTGATATCGTTCTCTAGGGGAATAGGAATGCTAGTGAGAAGTTACTACGCTAAGGTTGGGGTTGAGGAAGATTATTTTTTTATCTTTTATGTTTTTTAGGAAATGGAAAGGTACGAATCTCGGGGTTTGGATTTGGGGGTCGGTATTTCTACCGATTACTTCTACTTATCTAATTATCTAAACTAAGGTGTATGTAGTCTATGTCTATTGTTGTGTGCTCATATGATAGCTAAAAATATATTTGCTTAGGCTTTATTACTCCCTAGTTATCTCCTATTGGTGGTTGAATTGGCACGTCCTTATTCTTAATTGCGTTGTGTTTCTATGGTCATAGGGTATGCGTTTATCCCTAACTCTTTGAAGCTACCAAAGGTTAATGACTACAAAATCTCTAGGATTTATAAACTTTAACTCTAAGGTATTCTTTGGATGTATAGCCTACAATTACTCTAGGTGATTATAAACTAAGGTTCAACAAAGATTAATCAAGCATTAACAACACAACGAATGACCTATCGCAATACTAGGTCACTCACAATTAAGATAAGAGACAACCAATCAATATTCAATAACCAAGTTTCATGTTACCTAAGCAAACACACAAGTAAATTAGCCGGACATAGGGAACATGCAAGCATACACACAATCAATTGAAGACATAATTGAATTAATGAAGTAAAACACTTATCTTGATGTAAGATAGGGTATGGAACCCTAAAATACTGTACAAGACAGCCTTGGTTCGGTTTAGGTTTTTACACCAAAAGACTACACACTGAAAACTAAAAAATTCGGATTCTATATATAAGATTACAAATGCGACGGCATCACCCTTTAGTTTGTGACACCGTCGGGTCGCCGTTATTAGGGTTTCGTCTTGGCCACGTTAGCGTTGCGACGGCGTCACCTTATGCCTGTGACACCGTCCTCTTCAGTCTCTGACGTCGTCTGGATCAAATCTAGCCCGTCTGAGCTGCGACGCCTTACTCCTTTAAAACCTAAAGCCATCACTTGTAAATAAGCAATTTGACTACCGAGTCGTCACAAAAATTGTCCGACGACGTCTCTAGTAGAACCTGACGCCGTCACTTGTAGAACCTGACGCCATCCCCTTCAGTTCCAGCAGCCTGAGTGTCTCGATTCTTGACTTTGGCCATTTTCTTCGTATATTCACGCCTTTTCGTCTGAATAAGTGTCATTCCAGCAATTTGCCTTCAAAATACCTAAAAAGTGAAAAGGAACGATATTAAGTAATAACGGATACAAAAGTGATCAAATAAGGGCTTAAACGACCCCTAAAAAAGGTACATTTTAAAACCTTATCAAATATCCCTACACTTGGTATTTGCTTGTCCTCAAGCAAATGTGCTTTTAGCCAATTAATTTATAGGTTAGAGGTCATGAAGCATTAGTTTAGAACGATTCACAACACATATAAGCCCCACAAAAGTCATAACAAGCACGGAAATTACATACTAGCACCTCACATGGGGTGTTTGGATACTCACATCTCTCGGGTGTATATGAAATATAACAAGTTGAAAATGAAAGATAAACAGTCATTAACCGGTCCTAGTACATAGATTACCATAGGCTTGAGACTAGATCAAACCTCCATCGCTTTGGCGTAAGCACCTAGGAAAGACTATCCAAGAGGTCTTTTAAAGGGTTGTAACATAAGGCTTACGGTAGGGAAACAAAGGGTTTGGTGGGATAGGCGATTTAGTGGTGGCAAGTCAAAAATCTTTATGTTACAAGCATGCGAAGAATGGCGTTGCTAAGCCAAGACTCGACACTCTAAACTCTAGATAACTGAAACAAACAAACATAAATTTAAAGATAAATGTAGGATGGTAGCCCGTATGTTTTTTTTAACACTCTACTTTTTATTTTTTATTTTTATTTTTATTTATTTTTATTTTATTTTCTTTTTCATACACTTTTACTCTACCATCCTCTACGACAACATGAAAATGATAGGGATTTATAGGCACATCCCTACACTTGAGTTTTTTATTACTCTAAAATTAATTTGACCCGAATTGAAAAGATCAAAACATTTGGAGTACATTATTACGCAAATAAAGGGAATTTGAATTTAACGTTCCCTTCCCGTCATTCCATAAAATTTAACTTTTCCCATGAGTCCCAATCGTCCCAAAACTGTGTACAAAGGATATGACTCGACTTAGCAACTTATGCAAGCAACAAGATAATTGAACTAAGGGTTTAGTGTGATAACAATAATGCACTAAAAGTGAGTGCATACAGGGTAGGCTAAGGCGATTTGGGTGTACATTTAGGGGTGGATTGTAAACAATGCTCTTCATTGATATTCCGGAAAACCGAAACATCACGAGAACTGCGAAAAGGATAGGCTCAGAGGGGTTAACTAGGGGTATCGTGTACTAAAGATGAGTACAACGCAAAGGTGTGGGGGAATTACTCAACCGATGTGGAAGAAGTAATTATATTACAGGTATCAAACAAGGGTTATCCTAATGCCTCTTATCATTTAGTTATTCCTAACTACACAAGTGTAGTCTTACTAGCGATCTCGGAATGCATCACAAAACAAGTTCTAGAATCTATTATACTACCGGTTCACACTCTAAGCATCAAAGATGAATGCTTTAATTCCTACTAATCTAAGGGCGATCCTCACATTTTGGGTGGAATTTAAGTGGTAAAGGGTTTTTGTGCTAGTCATATAATTTCCTATCCATGAGACGCTTTATTAAGACTAATGGCCCATTTCTATATGTCATGAAAAATTTTAAATTTGGTGCCAAAATTACCCTAACCGATATTTCTCATGGTTTATTACACAAATGCAATTGGACAAAGCAAATAATCAAGGATAAGCATAGTTTCAAAGTTCCCGTTTTATTTTCCCTCCCTACACTTAAACTGAACATTGTCCCCAATGTTCCTCGAAAGTATCAAAGTTATGATAATGGAAGGTAATTAAAAACGAAAGAAACTAGTACTCCCCTGATTAGCTTGGTAGGATCCATGTGAAGTGGTGGTTACATCTTTCTTCAAGAAGAACGTTTGCGTTAAAAGCTCCTTCTCATCTTATGTATCTTCTTCTTGGTAAATTAAACCTGCACACTTGAAGAAAACAAACGAAACCTTCGTGTAAAATCGGCGGTAATAATATATATAAGACTCTACTAAACTAGGATATAATGCTTGTGGAATAGATGTTTACAGGTTTTCTCAAAAATTAAGACCTGGAAAATTCCAAAAATTTATAAGTAGCTCAAAAAACGAGAAAAAGTAATCAGTTGTTTCTGCTCCTTCCTGACGCCGTCTGGTTGCGATCCTGACGCCGTCAGGTTATCCTGACAAAAACTGGTCTGCGATTTTTTGGAAAAAATTCTGGAAAATTTACATCTTTAGAACCTGGAAATTTTTTCTGTAAAACATCCATTATGACTCGATACAAGCATTTGACTCGAACAAACACATATGTATATCTTTTAATTAATTGTAATTCTCATGTTTACGTTTCTTTTGAAAAGGTGTGTAATTCTCCCTACACTTATCCCCTATGTAAAACACCTTTATATGTAATTAAGACGAGGTTAAAGACAAAATAAAGCATTTTTACAAATTTAAACATGAGAATAAACAATCAATAAAAGATACACTACACACAAACAAGCAAACAATTAAGCATGGGTTGCCTCCTACGAAGCGCTTTTCTTTATTTATGAGTCTTGTAGCTATACTCGAAGTGGTGCCCCTACGTTGTCTCGTTTTTCATTCTCAATGAGAATTCTATCATGTTGACAAAATTTTCATTGAATCTATACCTAGGCCCTAGGGTCAAGCAATCCTTATAATAAAGCCTCCTTTTTTCCCACATGAATTTAAAACCTTTTTCAACATCGTCCTTGCTTTTGTCCTCAAAAGCTCTAATGTTGTCTCGTTCAAAAAGGGATAGATTGCCATATTCATTCGTCTTCCAAGGCATCCTATAAGTGATCTCATCATTTCCTTCCTTAAACCTAACCGTTCCATCATACTTGTTATGGCTCATTTTAGATGTTTCAACAAACGGTTTTCCTAGCACTACTTGGGATAAGCTATAGTCAATGACACATCCAATGTTTTCTAGGACTACAAAATCAACTAGGTAGGTGAAATTTCCTATAAAGACGTGTATATCCTTGACTCTTCCCATAAAGTTGCAAACATCACCAGGATACTTAGGGTCTCTCCTAATCTTTGGGCATATCCTAATGATGGGTGATCGGGGATTATCGATTATGTATTGATGGTAAGCAACCTCTTCCTTAGTGGGGTAAAGATTGAAATAAGCACTATCCTCCTCATTAACGTTTCTATTCACTAAGCCATTTTCCGAATTGCTGTCGATCATGGAGCCAATTACAGAGCCGCTGACCACTTTCTCAACAACATCCCTAATTGTACTATCAAATATCTTTTGCAAATCTTGAAGGTCGGTGTTTCTACTCACATAAAGGTTTCGGTGGTTGTGTTGGTCATTAGGTTGGTTTTTGATTGAAAGTGATTTATTCGGTGGTGGGTTGTTGAGTGGTGGTTTGTTATCACCTTCCATAAGGAAAAGTGATGGGATTACTAACAAAGGTCACGAAAAAGGGGGATAGACTACGAGGAAGCTAAAAATGGGAAAAAATCTTACTTGATAGGAATTAAGCAAGGAAACCTAAACGAGGTGGACTCCTAACTAGCTATTCTATTCCCCGGCAGCGGCGCCAAAAACTTGATAACGCTTACACAGCTCGTTCGGGGTCAAAGGAACTTCCTTTTCATCGAGAAAGTTTTTCAACACCCTAGGAAGTGAACCTAATCGTTGTAGTGTAGTATTAGGGTAAGCCACGGGAATTGATATCGTTCTCTAGGGGAATAGGAATCCTAGTGAGAAGTTACTACGCTAAGGTTGGGGTTGAGGAAGATTATTTTTTATCTTTTTATGTTTTTTAGGAAATGGAAAGGTACGAATCTCGGGGTTTGGATTTGGGGGTTGGTATTTCTACCGATTACTTCTACTTATCTAATTATCTAAACTAAGGTGTATGTAGTCTATGTCTATTGTTGTGTGCTCGTATGATAGCTAAAAATATATTTGCTTAGGCTTTATTACTCCCTAGTTATCTCCTATTGGTGGCTCAATTGGCACGTCCTTATTCTTAATTGCGTTGTGTTTCTAAGGTCATAGGGTATGCGTTTATCCCTAACTCTTTGAAGCTACCAAAGGTTAATGACTACAAAATCTCTAGGATTTATAAACTTTAACTCTAAGGTATTCTTTGGATGTATAGCCTACAATTACTCTAGGTGATTATAAACTAAGGTTCAACAAAGATTAATCAAGCATTAACAACACAACGAATGACCTATCGCAATACTAGGTCACTCACAATTAAGATAAGAGACAACCAATCAATATTCAATAACCAAGTTTCATATTACCTAAGCAAACGCACAAGTAAATTAGCCGGACATGGGGAACATGCAAGCATACACACAATCAATTGAAGAGATAATTGAATTAATGAAGTAAAATACTTATCTTGATGTAAGATAAGGTATGGAACCCTAAAATACTGTGCAAGACAGCCTTGGTTCGGTTTAGGTTTTTACTCCAAAAGACTACACACTGAAAACTAAAAAATTCGGATTCTATATATAAGATTACAAATGCGATGGCGTCACCCTTTAGTTTGTGACGCCATCGGGTCGCCGTTATTAGGGTTTCGTCTTGGCCACGTTAGCGTTGCGACGGCGTCACCTTACGCATGTGACGCCGTCCTCTTCAATCTCCGACGTCGTCTGGATCAAATCTAGGCCTTCTGAGCTGTGACGCCCTACTCCTTTAAAACCTGAAGCCATCACTTGTAAATAAGCAATTTGGCTCTTGAGTCGTCACAAAATTGTCCGATGGCGTCTCTAGTAGAACGGCCGTCACTTGTAGAACCTGACGCCGTCCCCTTCAGTTCCAGTAGCCTGAGTGTCTCTAACTTTGGCCATTTTCTTCATAAATTCGCGCCTTTTTGTCCGAATAAGTGTCATTCCAGCAATTTGCCTTTAAGATACCTAAAAAGTAAAAAGGAACGATATTAAGTAATAACGGATACAAAAGTGATCAAATAAGGGCTTAAACGACCCCTCAAAAAGGTACATTTTAAAACCTTATCACCAACAATCTCATATGTACCTCCTTCTGAAGAAGACTTGAAGAAATTGTTTGATCCAATGTTTGATGAATATGATGAACCTATTACTAATGATCAGTCCAATCCATCAACAGAGGCTGCTTCTAACCAAGTCAATGTAGACAACCCTTCAGTATCTATGTCATTGAGTCAAGAAGCTCCTACTGTAGATAACTCATTCTCATTATCAATTCCTCAATCATCGAGTGTACATCATGGAAATATTTCTGGCACCTATGATGGAGATAACCCCTTTGCTACTCTTTAAGATGCTCCATTTGAGAACATATTTGCTCCTGAACCAACTTGAGAACCATCGTCATCAGGAGATCCAAACTCTGCTACTTCAGTCCCTCAACAACAACCACACGAACACCTTAGAAAATGGACACATGATCATCCATTGGACAACATCATTGGAAACCCTTCTTGTCCAGTATCCACACGTAAACAACTTGAAACTGATGCCTTGTGGTGCTTCTTCAATTCCATATTATCAGAGGTCGAACCAAAAGATGTAAAAACCGCAATGTCTGAAGACAGCTGATTCAATGCAATGCAAGAATAAATTCATGAGTTTGATCATCTTGATGTTTTGGAATTAGTACCTGCCCTACGACTATGCTATGATCATTGCTCTAAAGTGGATCTTCAAAGTAAAACTCGATGAGCATGGTGATGTGTTAAAGAACAATGCTCGATTAGTTGCAAAAGGATACCGTCAAGAGGAGGGTATTGAATTTGAAGAATCATTTGCTCCAGTTGCACGTATTGAGGCAATCAGAATCTTCCAGGCTAATGCTGCAAGTAAGAACATGGTAGTCTATCAGATGGATGTAAAGATGGCTTTTCTTAACGGAGATCTTAAGGAAGTTGTATACGTCAGCCAACATGAAGGTTTTGTGGATCCAGAGCATCCTAATCATGTATATCGCTTGAAGAAGGCCCTTTACGGTTTGAAGCAAGCTCCAAGGGCATGGTACGATACACTATCAAGGTTTCTTCTATCTAAAGGATTCAGCAAAGGAGCAGTTGATCTGACATTGTTCACCAGAAAGTCAGGCAACCACTTAATTCACGTTCAAATCTATGTTGATGATATTATTTTTTCCTCGACTGACCCCAAGGAATGTGACCATTTTTCTAAGGAGATGGGATCCAAATTTCAAATGTCTGTGATGGGACAAATGTCATTTTTCTTGGGATTACATATTTCACAAAGTCCCGGAGGCATTTTTATAAATCAATCAAAATATGCTAATGAGATTTTAAAGAAATTTGCATTTGATGTACCACTCAGGGATCATGGTTGACCAAACTAAATATTGTAGTATGATTGGGTCCCTGATGTACCTCACTGCCAGTAAACCAGACATTATGTTCTCTGTATGCATGTGTGCTAGATACCAGGCTAAGCCTACCAAAAAGCACCTTGAAGCAGTTAAACGGGTCTTTTGGTATCTCCAAGGAACCATCAACATGGGAATTTGGTACCCGAAGGACACCGGTATCTCACTAACAGCCTATGCATCTGCGACCATGCAGGATGTCAAGATACACGTCGAAGCACGCGTCGAGGTGCTTTCGATTTTTGGGTGATAAGCTTGTGAGCTGGTCTTCAAAGAAACAAATGAGTACTTCTATATCCTCTACAGAGGCAGAATACATAGCCATGTCATCTTGTTGTGCTCAAATCCTATGGATGAGATCCCAACTATCTGACTATGGCTTTGAGTTCAACAAAATCCCTCTATATTTTGATAACAAAAGTGCCATTGCTCTCTCATGCAACAACGTTCAACATTCAAGAGCAAAGCATATCGACATTCGACATCATTTCATCAGGGAGCAAGTGGAGAACGGTGTGGTGGAACTTTATTTTGTGAGGTCTGAATACCAGTTAGCAGACATCTTCACCAAAGCTCTTCCTAGAGAACGTTTTGAGTTTATCCTTCCACGACTTGGTCTAAAGAGTCTACAACCGGAAACACTCAAACGCCTTCAAGAGGAAGACGAGGAGTAAAAGTTTTTCTTCATCCATCTCTTGTAAATATTTATTCAAAAAGCAAAATACAAAATTATAAAACCCACAAAAGAAAATAGAAAAATATACAATTTCAAAAAATCCATAAAAATCAGAAAATCTTTGAAAAAGCTAAAAATATTTTTCCCATCTTTTCTTTTATTCGATTTCATCTACGGTCTTTGTGTTGTCATTCAAAGAGTGACACGGGTCTTTAGATGAAGTTCGAATGTACATAATTAAAAAAAAAATTGAGAGAAAGATAAACAAAAGGTTTATAGTCATTTCTGACTATACCCCGTTTTTTTTAAAAGAAAGAACAGAGCCATGCTTTATCTTATTTTTCAAATCTCATGCTCTGATTCTATAAACAAATGTTTGTCACCAAAAAAACAAATGTTTCCTTCACAAATATTTTTCCTTCTATAAATTCTTCTGAAAAATATTTGTTATCTAATGAAAACTAATAGCTTTGAAAAATAACTCAAAATCAATTTTTTAAAATCATCTAGACTTGATATTTGTCAAAATCTCTATCTCTCAATCAACAACTAATGTCATTGATTGAGGGGGATAATGATTTAATTAAATCAAAAGGTTATTTGTCATACAATTGGTTCAGACCAAGACTTATGTCATGTTTTCAAAAGATACTCAAGCATGTTTAATCTTTGAAGTTTAAAGTCTCAGATTTGATCCTTATCGATTAAATGTTTTCATAAGCAAGTCACAATTCTCCTCAATAACTTTCAAAATCTATTTAAATCTATAGAGATCACAAATCTTAAATGACTTGAAAAATGTGATCGGGCGAGAATTTGTGATTTAAATTGGATTTAAACTGATAATTCGATAAATGGTTTTATAAGTGATTAACAAGCTTTCCTCCCTTCATGTGCCAAACGATTTTAAATTTTCCATGCACATGTTAAGGGGGAGCATCTATATCAAACCAAAGAGGATTGAAACGTGATTGATTTATCTCTATATGCAGGTTTTCTCTAATATGTGCAAAACACTTTAAAATCTCGATGCACATATTGAGGGGGAGCAAATTTTTTGAAAACCACATCCTTTCCCAAAATTACCTTTAAACAAAGTATTTAAAAATACTAATTTTGATCGGGAAAGTGATGTTGACAGTTTTAGAAAAAGTTTATCAAAGAAGTGAATTCTTAATTCTCAATCTGAAGATTTTCAAATCCTCTTGCCTCCATGTGCAAAAACGATTTCAAATATACGATGCACTTGTTGAGGGGGAGCTCTTTTTTCTGAAATATAAAAAACAATTCAGGTACAAAATGTTTTGATAATATATCACAAGTACCTGGATTGATTTTCAAATGGTTTTCAATTGGTTCCAATGGCAGAAGAACAATACCAAAAAGACCGACCAAATTTACTTTATGTATGGAGATATAAGGATGGTTAGGTTAGGTATTCGTTCCCACGATCCCGCCAGAGCCGGAGGGATCTACCCAGGGATAATCCACTAGATAGTGTAGAGTCCTTAGGTATGATGAAAAAAGGAGAAAAGTGAGGTATGGGAAGAGTGCGGACTAAGACAGAACTAGTACTGGAATAAACCCAACAAGGTTCTAGTTATGAAGTCTCGGTAAGCACTGAAGGGGTTGAAGAATGAAAAAGAAATGAATGTGAAAAATGGTGAAAAGAAATAGCCCTCCATTTATTCAACCTTAGGGCAGAAACTGGGTTCAATACATATGCTATTGGTTGTTACTAAGGTAACACCGGTATTGAAGACAAGATGTCATGGACCCAGTGACGCAATGCACTGCAACTTCCCAAGCTACTCAAGTTCCTCTTAAAAGGGCTTGTTTCATTCTTACGAGGAACCTACACTATCTATCGACTTTCTCTTAGAGATGGTTTATATTGAAGAAGGAGAACCTCTCCCTAGTCTCAGGCATAGGAACCAAATGTGCACTATTGAGTCTAGAGCCACGAGATCATCAACAAATCTCATTAGGACACTATCAATGAAGACTCTCTGTTTCACACAATGTGGAAAGAGAATATATTTTAAGAGTCTTACGCATTATCGTTGTGGTATTGCCAGAACATCTGAGTGATATGCAAACATACTCATAATGAAGATGGAAAGCCTTCTAGAGCCAACATCAAACAAGCTCTTGGTAGGTGGCATGTGAGATCTATCCAATAGATCAACCATGTGACAACTGAACAGAATGGGGCGATTCAAAATTATGAATCAATCCTGGTTCAGGTAATGGATTGACGGATACCTTTGAAAAACCGATCGTTGTGCTTAAAATTCTTTCCTACAGCACATCGACTGTGTATTAATATTTCAAAATTAAAAGGTATTTATGATTGACAATTGATTTTCCATAAAACCTTCATTGTATTGCAAAACCCTTTATATTAAGCAATACACGATTGTTTTCAAATCATTTTTCATTAATCAGTGAATCTCAATTATTTGGTTCACTCACTCGTGTTGTCTTCTTTGAGACGTTCGGTTTGAGAACAACTAGAAGCTGCGAAACCTCTGTCAAGAGATTCTTTGGAATTCTACCCATCACGGTACTTTACCGATCAATGGGGAACCGTGGGCGTGTACCTCAATTCAACAAAAGTGATCAAAGACACTAAATTGCGCTTTATTGCTAACTGTTGTATGCGGGGACACTCCAACGATTGCTGATCAATTGAGGAGTCAATCCACAGCCGCATGCTCACACAATCACATCCACGTCTAACGAAATCATGATAAGTGCATATCTTCATCAACTAGCTCTGATATTTTCAAACCATGCTTCGCTGCACGCCACTTGGAAATATTACGGAATCAACAAAAGCTTCGCAACTCGATGAGAAGATATCATGATCCAAAATGTGAGCATGTCGGTCCGAAAGTCACAATTTCACATGACGACAAAACAACAAAGGATGAGTCAGAGATTTATGGTGGCTGATGATCTCAAAGCTGGCTCAAAATAATCATCCCGGGGATCACTTAAAGACCTCCACTTGTGTTAACAAAACATGCGGAACATGAAGAATCAAAGACTACGGGCTATAGAGCAATGAACTTAAACAAGAATCCAAGAACAATCTTAATGTAATATCTGTTTGTATTCTATATAATTTGAGGTGACCTCCCTTAGGGGGAGATTTTTTGGATTTAGAAAATCCAATCATTAAAGTGTCGGTCACCTCAAGTATATGTAATCATTAGAAAGCTCGTGGTCGTAGTTATTTTATGTTAGTTAGTATTTAGTTAAGTAACACCGTGGAGGACGGACGGGTCTTTACCCACTGTATGCCTGATCCACAGCCCGTAGGTGGCGTTTTATGTAAGGTACTATAAATACCCTCTACCTCCCAAGGTAGAGGGTTGGAGCTCATAATAATACTTTTACTTTCTTTCACTAAGTTCCCAAACCTCTAAACTTTCTCTCTTTAAAACCTTAAAGTGTACGCCTAATATAATGATGGTTTGATGTGTTTGTGAAATCCAATATGTTACAGACCTGCTTCTCGACGTCAAAGAGACCTTCGACCAACTCCGGGCAATCAATATGAAGCTAAACCCAAAGAAATGCTCTTTTGGTGTCGAAGAAGGGCAATTCTTGGGGCATTTGATTAAAAAGCAAGGGATCAAAGCTAACCCTTCAAAGGTCAAGGCAATCACGGATCTTCATGCTCTGAAATGTTTGAAGGAAGTACAAAGCTTAAACGGAAAATTGGCTGCACTAAGCCGATTCTTGTCGAAGGGAGCAGACAGATCCATACCATTTTTAAAGACGCTTAAAGGCTGCATTGACAAGAAGACTTTCCAATGGAGTCAGGATGCGGAGGCTGCCTTCAAAAAAATGAAGGAGTTTATGGAATTACTTCCAACACTTACAACCCCAATCAAAGGCGAAGTGTTGTTAATGTATATCGCATCCTCAAAGGAGCAGAAATTAGCTACCCTACATTGGAGAAGCTCATACTAGCCTTGATCTACGCAGCAAGGAGGCTCCGACATTATTTCCAGGCCCACCCAATCACAGTCTTAACCAACATGCCACTCAAGCAAATCTTGTCGAAACCTGAAAAGTCTGGACGTGTGGCAAAATGGGCAATCGAGCTTGGAGAGCACGAGATAGAGTTCAAAGGTCGAAACTCTGACCAAAGGGCAGATTCTTGTAGACTTCTTAGTAGAAACACCTTCTGAACTAAACAAAGATAAGGAGGAGCCCAAGGCTAAGCCCATCAAAATACAAGATGACTGGAAGCTTTACACAGACGGAGCATCAAGCTCCGACGGCTCCAGAGCAGGGTTAATGTTGGTTAGTCCCGGGGAAGGAGCATACCTATGCCCTTCGGTTTGAATTCGAAGCCACCAACAATGAAGCAGAATATGAAGCCTTACTGGCAGGCCTCCGGCTAGCAAAAGATATGGAAGTCAAGTCTCTCACTATCTATGTAGATTCTCAGCTGGTGGCAAACCAAGTAAAAGGCTCCTACGAAGCACGGCAGCCCGTCATCAAACAATACTTGTACAAAGCAAGGGAAATGCTGGATGGTTTCGACTCCTATGCCATTCAACACCTTCGCAGGAATCAGAACAAGAAGGTAGACACATTGAGCAAGCTAGCCTCCATGGCCTTCGCCCATCTCACAAAGGAGGTGCTAGTAGAAGTCTTTCCTGAAAGGTCAATCATCCGAAAGGAAGTCACAGACGTTGTCCATGAAGAAGGAGACACGTGGATGACTCCCATTAGGTAATACTTGATAAGTGGCATTCTCCTAGAGGATCCAAAGCAAGCAAGGAAGATACGCGTCAAATCTCGACAATATCGGCTGATAGGAGAAAACTTGTATAGAAGATCGTTCCTCTCACCGTGGCTCAGATGTGTTGGGCCTACGCAGGCGTCGAGCATCATCGTAGAGGTTCACGAAGGGTCCTGCAGCCTTCACGCAGGACCCCGTTCGTTTGTCTCAAAAGAAATGAAGTTAGGCTACTACTGGCCGTCGATGCATAGGGATGCTGTGGAAATCATACAAAAATGTGAAGCTTGTCAGATACACTCTAAGGTTCCCAAGCTCCCGAAACAATACATGACGAGCGTTACATCCGCATGGCCCCTCTCATAATGGGGAATTGATATTGTAGGATCCATGCCTGTGGCTCCTTGTGGAGTTAAATTCTTATTGGTGGCTATTGATTACTTCACAAAGTGGGTCGAAGCTAAGCCTTTAGCTTCCATTACAGGGAGACACATAAAGAAATTTGTTTGAGAGCACATCATATGCAGATTCGGAGTGCCCCACATCATCGTATCCGATAACGGCAAGCAATTTGCCAAATGAGTCTTTTATGATTTCTGCAAGGGTTTAATGATAAAGCAGTCTTTGACTTCTGTCTATCACCCACAAGGCAATGGGCAAGTGGAAGTGAGACATAATAAAGGGAATCAAAAAAAGGCTGGGACGAAGCTATCATGGGTGGGTAGACGAACTTCCTCAAGTATTATGGGCTCATAGGACTCAATCCAAGTCAAGCCATGGCGAAACCCCTTTCAGCCTCACATATGGAACAGAAGCTGTAATCCCTTTGGAGCTAAGTATGCACACAGAGCGTGTGGCCACATTTGAAGCCTCTAGGAATGACGAAGGGATCAGAGAGAACGTTGATCTGTTGGAAGAAAGGAGAGAAATAGCCTCAATCAGGGAAGCTACACACAAACATAAGATAGAAGGCTACTACAACAAGACGGTAAAACCTTCCACTTTCAAGCCTGGAGAGTACGTGCTACGCCTTAATAGTGCAAGCAAGGCAGAATACCAGGGAAAGCTAGGGCCTACTTGGGAAGGACCCTACGTTATAGATGAAGCCTATGGCAATGGTGCATACAAGCTGGCCATTCTTCTCGGAGAACCCATCGACATAACACGGAATGGTACGAACCTCCGAAAGTTCTATGTTTAAAGAAGTATTTTCTACTTTTCATTCTTATATTAAAAGCTTCTCATGGGAAAGCAAGCATTATTGGTAGTTGTCGTAGTGTTCATTTCAAAATGATGTAATCCTCTCTACCAATTCAATGATATAATATATTTCCCACAAATCTCTTGCTTCGTTTCTTAGACACAAAGATTAGTTCAGCCAAGTTGTTTATGAGTTTCAATGTCGAAAGGAAAGGCATAAGGTGTAACAAACGCCTCATATAACTACTAAAGCCTACCAACTGATAAGGTTTTAAAATGTACCTTTTTGAGGGGTCATTTAAGCCCTTATTCGATCACTTTTGTATCCGTTATTACTTAATATCGTTCCTTTTTACTTTTTAGGTATCTCGAAAGCAAAATGCTGGAATGACACTTATTTGGACGAAAAGGCGCGAATATACGAAGAAAATGGCCAAAGTCAAGATTCGAGACACTCAGTTCTGCTGAAGTGGGACGGCGTCAGTGTTATCTCGGCGACGTCGCATTACTTTGTGATGGCTCAGTAGCCAAATTTCTTATTTACAAGTGACGGTGTCAGGTTTTAAAAGAGTAGGTCGTCGCAACTCAGACGACCTATATTTGATCCAGACGACGTCAGAGACTGAAGGGGACGGCGTCACAAGCATAAGGTGACGCCATCGCAAGACTAACGTGGCCAAGATGAAACCCTAATGACGGCGAACCAATGGCGTCACAAATCAAAGGGTGACGTCGTCGCATATGTAATCTTATATATGGAATCCGAATTTTTTAGTTTTCAGAGTGTAGTCTTTTGGAGTAAAAATCTAAACCGAACCAGGGCTGTCTTGTACAGTATTTTAGGGTTCCAAACCCTATCTTACATCAAGATAAGTGTTTTACGTCATTAATTTAATTATGTCTTCAATTACTTGTGTGTATGCTTGCATGTTCCCCATGTCCGGCTAATTTACTTGTTTGTTTGCTTAGGGAATATGAAACTTAATTATTGAATATTGATTGGTTGTCTCTTATCTTGATTGTTAATGATCTAGTAATGCGATAGGTCATCCGTTGTGTAGTTAATGCTTGAATAATATTTGTGAATCTTATTTTATAATACCTAGAGTTGTTGTAGGCTAAACCATCCGAAGAGTACCTTAGAGTTAAAGTTTATAAATCCTAGAGATTTTGTATGCGAGACCCTTTGGTAATTTCGAAGAGTTAGGGATAAACGCATACCCTACGACTTTAGACACACAACGCGATTAAGAATAAGGACGTGACAATTCAACCATCAATAGGAGATAATTAAGGAGTAATAAAACCTAAGTAAACACATCTTTAAATCATCATACGAGCACACAATAATTAGACATAGACTACATACACCACTAGATTAGATAATTAGATAATAGAAGTAATCGGTAGAAATACCAACCCCCAAATCCAAATCCCGAGATTCGTACCTTTCCATTTCCTAAAAACATAAAAAAGATAAAAAAATAATCTTCCTCAACCCCAACCTTAGCGTAGTAACTTCTCACTAGCATTCCTATTCCCCTAGAGAACGATATCAATTCCTGTAGCTTACCCTAATACTACACTACAACGATTAGGTTCACTGCCTACGGTGTTGAAAAACTTGCTCGACGAAAAGGAAGTTCCTTTGACCCCGAACGATGCGTGTAGCGTTATCAAGTTTTTGGTGCCGCTGCCGGGGAATAGAATAGCTAGTTAGGAGTCCACCTCGTTTAGGTTTCCTTGCTTTATTCCTATCAAGTAACCTTTTTTCCCATATTTAGCTTCCTCGTAGTCTATCCCCTTCTTTGTGTTTGTGTTCGTAAAACCCTTTTCATTTGTCGCTATGGCAAGTGAAGTTGCATTTGAATCATTAACAAATGAGGAACAATTGAAATTCGCAGATTGGATTGCTTTTTATTGTTCTAATGAATTTGTGAGTGATCTTAGAGATATCCAAAAGGAGACGGGTGTAAGGTTGGATGGATTTGATAAATTTTGTGCTTGTGTGGCTTCTATTCAACGATCATTGTTAGAATCAACTCCTTTTAGTGAGACTCTCTGGAAATTTTTTGAGAAAAGCCTCCTAAGCATAAACCATCAGTTGTCACAACTTGAGGAAATGGATAAGGAGGATTTATCCAACCTTAGGCATCATGATCAAAAAGACCTAGTTTTTAAGAACATGGAACCTAAACCCGAACAAGATTATGAGATGGTTAGAGTTGAACCACCTATTTACATGTGTGGGATAGATTTCAAAACATATGACACACATGAGGAATCCTTTAGGCAAATAGAACATAGTGATCAAATTTTTGAGAATGATTCTTATGAATCGGACCAAGAATTTGAAATGGCTAAAGAAGGATTTGAGATACTTAGGAGTGTATTTGGGTTAGATCATACTAAAAACCATGATGAACTTTTAGGAGATCTAGATATAATGGAGAATGAGGTGGAAACTCCAAGCCCACAAGCCCTACCATCACTTGAGGAACACACATCGCCTATAACTTACCCGGGAGAAGTAGAAGAGACTATAGGAACCCCGATTGATATAGAACCTTTGGACCAAACGCCACTAGAGAATTTAGGTTTAGATGCTTGTTGTCATGACCTCTCTCTTAGTCCTAGGGAAGTTCCTAATTTTGATAAAACAGAGCCTCAACCAAAAACCTTACCCAATTTTCCGTCTTTAGATGTGAATCTTGGAATTGAATTAGGCCCCAATCCACCCATCAAAATAAATAATCCGGGTAGTTGCTTGATAAAGGTGGTAGACTCTAGGCCATGTAGAGTGGAAGCTAATATAGGAGTAACCCATGACCTTACACACTTATATCACCCATTCATGGTTGATAACAAGAAACATTATGGGTTTAAACTGGGTTTATTAGGTCAAGATGGATCCTTAACTAAGAATCTTTTGAAGTTGATAGAAGATGATCCATTTTTAGGGGAGAGATTTGATTCACCCGCTACACCAATAGACTTAGGTAAGGTTATAATGAATGGAGCACACTCCTTTGAGCATATAAATCACCCATTACCCTCTTCTCACGTAGCAAATTTCCACCCTAAGGGTGTGTATCGCTACTATCACCCGCACTTAAGCTTAAGCGTAGGGAAAACCTCCCCTTTATCCGTTAAATAAGGGTAGAGTCAGGCTCGTGACTCGAACAAAAATAAGCGCTTCTTGGGAGGCAACCCATGTGTATTTGTTTTTTATTTTTATTTGTGTGTCGTATATCTTTTATTGATTGTTTATTCTCATGTTTAAATTTGTAAAAATACTTTATTTTGTTTTTAACCTCGTCTTAATTATTTACATAAAGGATAAGTGTAAGGAGGATTACACACGTTTTCAAAAGAAACGTAAACATGAGAATTTCAATTAATTAAAAGATATACATGTGTGTTTGTTCGAGTCAAATGCTTGTATCGAGTCATAATGGATGTTTTGCAGGAAATTTTTCCAGATTCTAAAGATGTAAATATTCCAGAATTTTTTCCAGAAAATCGCAGACCAGTTTCTGTCAGGATAACCTGACGGCGTCAGATCGCAACTGACGGCGTCAGAAGGAGCAAAACAACTGATTACTTTCTCTCATTTTCTGAGCTTGATAATTTTTGGAATTTTCGGTCTTAATTTTCCAAATTCAGTAAACATCCATTCCACAAGCATTATATCCTAGTTTAATAGAGTCCTATATATATTATTACCGCTGATTTTACGCGAAGGTTTCGTTTGTTTTCTTCAAGTGTGCAGGTTTAATTTATCAAGAAGAAGATACATAAGATAAGGAGGAGCTTTTCACGCAAACGTTCTTTTTGAAGAAAGATGTAACCACCACTTTACACGGATCCTACCGAGCTAATCAGGGGAGTATTTGTTTCTTTCATCTTTTATTACCTTCCATTATCATAATTTTGATAATTTAGGGGAACATTGGGGATAATGTTCAGTTTAAGTGTAGGGAGGGAAAATAAAACGGGAACTTTGAAACTATGCTTATTCTTGATTATTTGCTTTGACGAATTGCATTTGTGTAATAAACCATGAGAAAACGTCGGTTAGGGTAATTTTGGCACCAAATTTTTAATTTTTCATGACATATAGGAGTGGGCCATTAGTTTTAATAAAGCGTCTTATGGATAGGAAGTTACATGACTAGCACAAAAACCCTTTACCACTTAAATTCCACCCAAAATGTGAGGATCGCCCTTAGATTAGTAGGAATTAAAGCATTCATCTTTAATGCTTAGTGTGTGAACCGGTAGTATAATAGATTCTAGAACTTGTTTTGTAATGCATCCCGAGAACGCTAGTAAGACTACACTTGTGTAGTTAGGAATAGCTAAATGATAAGAGGCATTAGGATAACCCTTGTTTGATACCTGTAATATAATTACTTCTTGCACATCGGTTGAGTAATTCCCCTACACCCTTGCGTTGTACTCACTTTTAGTACACGATACCCCTAGTTAACCCCTCTGAGCCTATCCTTTTCGCGGTTCTCGTGATGTTTTGGTTTTCTGGAATATCAATGAAGAGCATTGTTTACACCCCACCCCCAAATGTACACCCAAATCGCCTTAGCCTACCTTGTATGCACTCACTTTTAGTGCATTATTGTTATCATACTAAACCCTTAGTTCAATTATCTAGTTGCTTGCATAAGTTGCTAAGTCGAGTCATATCCTTTGTACACAGTTTTGGGACGATTGGGACTCATGGGAAAAGTTAAAGTTTATGAAATGACGGGAGGGGAACGTTAAATTCAAATTCCCTTTATTTGCGTAATAATGTACTCCAAGTGTTTTGATCTTTTCAATTCGGGTCAAATTAGTGTTAGAATAATAAAAACTCAAGTGTAGGGATGTGCCTATAAATCCCTATCATTTTGATGTTATCGTAGAGGATGGTAGAGTAAAAATGTATGAAAAAAAAATCGAAAAAAAAAATGGAAAAAGAGAAAAAAAATAGAGTGTTGAAAAAAAAAAAAACATACGGGCTACCATCCTACATCTATTTTTAATTTATGTTTGTTTGCTTCAGTTATCTAGAGTCTAGAGTGTCGAGTCTTGGCTTAGCAACGCCACTCTTCGCATGCTTGTAACATAAAGATTTTTGACTTGCCACCACTAAATAGCCTATCCTGCCAAACCCTTTTTCCCTATCGTAAGCCTAACATTACAACCCTTTAAAAGACCTCTTTGATAGTCTTTCCTAGGTGCTTACGCCAAAGCGATGGAGGTTTGATCTAGTCTCAAGCCTATGGTAATCTATGTACTAGGACCGGTTAATGAGCGTTTATCTTCCATTTCCAACTTGTTATATTTCATATATACCCGAGAGATGTGAGTATCCAAACACCCCATGTGAGGTGCTAGTATGTAATTTCCGTGCTTGTTATGACTTTTGCGGGGCTTATATGTGTTGTGGATTGCTTTAAACCAATGCTTCATGACCCCTAACTTATAAATTAATTGGCTAAAAGCACATTTGCTTGAGGACAAGCAAATACCAAGTGTAGGGATATTTGATAAGGTTTTAAAATGTACCTTTTTGAGGGGTCATTTAAGCCCTTATTCGATCACTTTTGTATCCGTTATTACTTAATATCGTTCCTTTTTACTTTTTAGGTATCTCGAAGGCAAAATGCTGGAATGACACTTATTTGGACGAAAAGGCGCGAATATACGAAGAAAATGGCCAAAGGCAAGAATCGAGACACTCAGGCTACTGGAAGTGAAGGGGACGGCGTCAGGTGTTATCTGCGATGCCGTCGCATCACTTTTATGACGGCTTAGTAGCCAAATTGCTTATTTACAAGTGACGATGTCAGGTTTTAAAAGAGTAGGTCGTCGCAACTCAGACGACCTAGATTTGATCCAGATGACGTCAGAGACTGAAGGGGACGGCGTCACAAGCATAAGGTGACACCGCGCAAGACTAACGTGGCCAAGACGAAACCCTAATGACGGCGACCCGACGGCGTCACAAATCAAAGGGTGACGCCGTCGCATATGTAATCTTATATATAGAATTCGATTTTTTTAGTTTTCAGAGTGTAGTCTTTTGGAGTAAAAACCTAAACCGAACCAGGGCTGTCTTGTACAGTATTTTAGGGTTCCAAACCCTTTCTTACATCAAGATAAGTGTTTTACGTCATTAATTTAATTATGTCTTCAATTACTTGTGTGTATGCTTGCATGTTCCCCATGTCCGGCTAATTTACTTGTGTGTTTGCTTAGGGAATATGAAACTTAATTATTGAATATTGATTGGTTGTCTCTTATCTTGATTGTTAATAATCTAGTAATGCGATAGGTCATCCGTTGTGTAGTTAATGCTTGAATAATATTTGTGAATCTTAGTTTATAATACCTAGAGTTGTTGTAGGCTAAACCATCCGAAGAGTACCTTAGAGTTAAAGTTTATAAATCCTAGAGATTTTGTATGCGAGACCCTTTGGTAATTTCGAAGAGTTAGGGATAAACGCATACCCTACGACTTTAGACACACAACGCGATTAAGAATAAGGACGTGACAATTCAACCATCAATAGGAGATAATTAAAGAGTAATAAAACCTAAGTAAACACATCTTTAAATCATCATACGAGCACACAATAATTAGACATAGACTACATACACCACTAGATTAGTTAATTATATAATAGAAGTAATCGGTAGAAATACCAACCCCCAAATCCAAATCCCGAGATTCGTACCTTTCCATTTCCTAAAAACATAAAAAAGATAAAAATAATCTTCCTCAACCCCAACCTTAGCGTAGTAACTTCTCACTAGCATTCCTATTCCCTAGAGAACGATATCAATTCTCGTGGCTTACCCTAATACTACACTACAACGATTAGGTTCACTGCCTAGGGTGTTGAAAAACTTGCTCGACGAAAAGGAAGTTCCTTTGACCCCGAACGACGCATGTAGCGTTATCACCAACACATTCACATTAACTCTCCTAATATTTTATGGAAAAAATTACATGTTTAGTCCCTATGGTTTACCCCAAATAACAGGTTTAGTCCCTAAGTCATTTTAATTACACCACACATACCTATTTTTGAAACTTATTGCCCATTTAGTCCCTATTATGGGAAATAAGGACTATCCGTGTAATAAAAATAATTACACAGTTGATCCCTATTTTTTTAAATAGGGACTAAATGGGCAACAGGTTTCAAAAATAGATACGTGTGGTGTAATTAAAAGGACTTAGGGATTAAACTTGTTATTTGGGCTAAACCATAGGGACCAAACATGTAATTATTTCTAGTTTATGGAAAATAAAAAAAACAAGCCATGAGACTTAAAGGATTAAAGATAGAGTGGGTCGCGACCCTCTGTTAGTGATCAAAATTGGTCACAGTATTTTTGGTGTTGTAATTTACACACAATGAGGTTATTACACCTTAGGTTGTAAAATTTAAGCGTCGAAAAAATGGCGTACGAGAAGTGCACAAGATAAATATTTATAAGTGCGTAGGGATATTTCCCTACTTCATTCGATTCAAAACTAGGGCCTATGCCCTAGTACCTTGATCAAGAGGCTGAAGCCCAGTTAATATTGTTTTCGGCCGAAGCCACAAATTGTTCAACAAACAGACAGGAAATCATAAGAAATTGTTTTTACAAGGGTACATGCCACCCTTAGAACCAAATTACTGCTGACATGGCAGCCTTCAATATTTCTTCTTGGGAGATGGGGTTGGAGATGGCAAGTGAGATAAGCTTGGCGAGAACGTCTTCTTTGTAGGAGTAGCAGGCTTGATCTTTCGAGGCTTTTTGGAGAGCAGATCTTTGAGAGGTGCCATGGGATCTTTAGTGGCTTAGAGCAAGAAGGGTACTTGTAGTAGCAAATGCATTTCCGCTCTTCAGAGCCTTTGATGAGGGACGATAACATTCAACCTTGGAGAGGTCCACTGGCTCACCAGTCTTAGCCACCTCCTCCAATGCAAGACATCGTCCATGAAAAATAGCTGATTTAATCAGCTTCCACATGACGGCTCCAACCTCATCACTGTGATATAACTCCATGGCAATATATGGCACTACCTTCGACACTACATTTGCACGATTCTTTTGCAGCATTTTGTAGCTCATCTGTATGCCATCAACCTCCTCTCTCATCTTGATCTCTAATACTCCAAGCCTAGACCTTCACTTTCCAAGCCTGCACACTTAGCCTCTAGAACAACAACTTGACCTATGAGGTTTACAACCTTGGCCTCCTCCAGCTTAAGCATGCCACATTCAGCTGTTGTGACAGCTAACTCCTTCTCTAGCTTAGCAATCCTGTCTCGGAGGTCTTGGGTGAGGAGATTTTTTGTCAAAGTCCTTCTCAATCTCCTCACATTTGGCCTCAAGCTCAACATATTGTTTGTCCCTATGCTTCTCCATATCCAACATCACATTCATCTCCTGCCTAGCCTTCGTCACAGCCTAGAGCAACTCCCTTGTGCGACCATTCAGATGATTGTCCAAAACAGCTTGCCTTGCGACACTCTTTTCGTGCAAATCGCATACCCCTTCTATGGACATGTTGTCTAGAAATCCTTTCCAGCTCGGAGGGGTGACATGATCAATAATGCGATGGCAAGCAAGGGCATTGGGAAACTCCTTGGTGTCAGGCAGGCATGCGAAAAAGGAAATATATTAGGGAAAGTTAGACATAACAATAAGTATTTTTTACACTTTCAGAAACAGGTGCATACCATGCATTTCTTCAGTATCATCTGGCAGCTCAAAGGTAGACTTTATAGTCATCCTACCCTCAACACCTTTCTGTCGGACGGCTATGGAAGCAGAGGTAGGGAGAGGAGTTTTCCTTTTGGTGGAGGACTTGAGAGTCTTACCATTAGTACCTTTCCTATTCTTCAACCTATCCACAATACCTGTAGAACCCGTGATTCATACTTCCTCATCTGCTGGATCATCTGAATCAGCCACATTCTCAACCAGTTGAGAAGGACCCTCCAATAGCACTTGTGGGGCAGAGGCAACATGCTCAGCTTTGACAGCATCAACATCATTGTTATTGACTGAAACAGAGGGAGAGCCAACACCGTAAGACCCTTCAGCCTGCTCCATAGGCATGAAACTCAAATCTTCATCAATATCCTGGTGCATAAAGTTCCTGAAAGCCATCTCTACAAAACAAGAAACAAGAAAAGATAAATATCAGCGCTAAATTGGTCCTACTTAAAGAAAGTGGAAGTACACATACTTTTTCCATGATACATGATCATGGGCTTCGGGAGACCCTCCGGCTTTGAGAAATCCCAACCATAAACAGAATAGGCTCGGGAAAATATCGAACATCAGTGGGGTACTTGGCCAGATGCTGGTACAGAGGATTCCTTCAAACTTTATATGGAAGAGGGTCATTGAAGCGCTTAGCATCAAATCTGAATGCCTTGTTTAGCAATGCTGGATATTAAGGTGGGATGATAGTGTTTTGAACATAAAAGAAACTACCTATCCAATATCTTATATTCGTGAAAGGCTTCAGAATAATATTGGGAACATCCCCTTCAGGCCTTTTCGCTAGGGTCAGCTAGTTCTCACCATGATACAAGTTTAGAAACCCCCTCAACACCTCAAATGTTGGCTTAAAACTGTAAGTCTTACACATCACAATATATGTGGTGAGTTTGGCAAGTCCAAAGGGGTTAAAACAGGAAATGAGTACCTCATAGTACTGTAATAGTTCTAGAATCAAAGGATGAATAGGTATCCTAAGGTTCGAATGGCTAAACGAATGAGTATAAAGCCCTACAAATTTTTTTGGAGCATCGAATATAGCTTGATTGGGTTTTGGGAGCATGATTTTATACTCTTGGGGAATAGGGTATTGAGCAAGAAATACGTGCAAATCTTGGGATGTCAGAGTACATTTTTGTTATTTGATGTTGAATTTTGAATCCATAACTAATCAAAGGTAAGGGAAAGAAGAAGAGATGACTTTACCTTTTGCTGGAAGTCGGTAGTGATGGAAGTTTACTGCATGTAAAAGTAGGCGGAAAAGGTAAAATGGTTTAGGGTTTCATCTACCACCCTTTAAATACTCTTTTCAAATTCGCATATGCACCGCACACGTGTTCGCATCAGTAATCTTATCTGGATTTCAAATGATTTTTAAATTTGAAAAGTCTTTTTAGTCAACTGAGGTAAATGGGACTTTGGGATTCACTGTAGCGAGTTGTTAGACTTAATTAGGTAGCATTTAATGCGCATTAAGAGGTGTAATCACCTAAGTTGTGTATACCGTTGCAACACAAGTTGATTTTGCTCGAAGATTGAAGTCGAAAGCAATGCCTCCTCATTCGTAGGCATCACTTTCGACTGGGGGGCTTGATGATGTACCCTCCAAACAAGTCGAAGGATACCCCTTCGAACTATGTCGAAGCCCTTCTATACGAAGGCCCAAGTCAGTTCTCCCAAATGTTCATTGGCGTCAAACCATTCGTATGCACGAAGTTTACTTGTGGGGAACTCGCCACTCGAAACCCTAAGCCCTTCGGGGTATGGTTGATGAGGGAACAAAGGACAAAGGACCATTCTGATTTGGTCAAACCCACGACATCCCTGGCTTTCCCGCCAAGTTTGAGAACGTGGGTCACTAAGCCCTAGCGGTTACCTAAAAGCATGGGACGCCCCCATGTTCTCCGATATTAGTGTAGAGGTGCCCTCAAGCCTATTCTATCTACTATAAATAGGTGGGACGGGCAGAAGTTCATGGTAAGCTCACTTAACACTTTACTCTTTACTCACACTCACTTATACAACCATAACTCATTCTTACTCTCACGCCGGAGGTGGTTCGCATGGTCCAACCCCTGCGTAATCACTTAACGAGTGTCTTCGTATTTCTTATTCTCAGGTGACAGACAATCTTGGTTGGAACACCCCCCCTTACCGTCGATCACCATTGAAGCCTGGTAGTGCAATTTATTGTACAATCATAGACCATGATGAAAAAATTCTTCCTTTTTTTGGATTTCTCGAAATGAGATGATGAAGAAGATAAAGTTGTGAGTGTGTGAGATTTTTGAAAGTGGAAGATTTGAAAAGTGGGATTTGTTGGTGAGGGTTTTGACGTTCGAAGGAAGTTTTATAGGGAAAGAGGAATTTTTGAGATTTGTGTTTTGTTTTATTTGTGTTTAGAAGGATTTGATTTTTAGAGATTGGGTTGAGACAACACATATTGATTTACCTAGGTTTAGACGGACGATTACACGTATGCACGAAGTTTTCTAACGAAACCACGTAGATCATATAAATATGTTTTAGATATTTATATGAAAGAAAAAAATAAACACATAATTTCCCATTTAGTGACATGCAAGGATACACATGTTTTACTAATATTACTTAGAGATAAGTCTTATGAAAATTATACCTCAATTGCAATTTGAGTGTCCTTTTTGATGAGTTTTATCAATGGACAATTCAGGTTTCTTCGAGATCTACTTGGTAATAGGTTTGGACAACTTTTTGGGGAAAGTTATCTTATTACCAAAAAATCTTGATGGTCTGCTTATTTTGGGTTTAACTAAATAAAATAACAAGAAAGGTTAGTGCATTTTGTAAGACAAAATAAGATGTAAAAAAATAAAAGAATTGGTGTTATCATCTAAACAACATCCAACGACAAAAAAAGTTCTTGAAACAAAGTTTTTGTTTTAAGAAATTTCCTTCTTTGTAGTTTTCAAACATACATGGATCGTATCAAGTTTTTAAAGTACAATAACTCTAAGAAACTTGGTAACGAAGCTCTGATGCTAATTGTGGAAAACTAGAAGGGGGGGGGGGTTGAATAGTTTTGCCGATTAAAACTTTGTTTTAAATTTAGATCGACTTATGTCAATCCATTTGGATCATGTGTTGGATATTGATAGATGAACATATAAGTAAGTAATGCAAGAGATAAAGAGTAAAGGAATATAAAACCACAACACGAGTATTTGTAGTGGTTCGGCTTCAAGGACACCTTCCTTGCCCTACTCCACTCCCCGAGTACCCAACTCGAGAGTTTCTAAGCACTACACAACACAAGCTCCTTAATGTGGCGGATAAGCCTTCACAACGTTGCTTACTCTTTATCCGGTACAAGGCTAGACACTGAGTTCTTCCACGAGGTAGAACCAAACCTATCACAACGTCGCCTACACTTTATCCGGTACAAGGCTAGATACCGAGTTCTATTACAAAGTAGGAACTACTACCCAACACTACTACCCAACACAACTTCCCAAAGGAGACACACTCCTTTTTATAATACTACAAAGGGCATCAATATCCTTTAACCCAAACTACACAATTTGTACATCGACACACCATATCGAATGTACACCTTCGGCACCATTCATCAATGCCTTCAACACGACACTCTATGGAGGGAGAAAAGAACTATCAACAAGATGCACTTCAGTGGTCTTGATGATGACGAAGCTTAGCAACTCATGACCTTTGGCTTGCAAGTCTTTAAGAGGTGGTGATCTCGCCTTTAAGAGGAACCTAGAGAATCACACAAAGATAAAACTACATAGAATGATCATTTGGATCTGTGGTTAGAAAGGTTAGAACATAGAGAGAATACTCTAGACCAAGAGGCCGTACTCTTGGTGAATACTCTAGACCAAGCCATCAAGGCTATATGAACACCATTGAGCTTCCCTGTTTAGCTCAAACTATGACACTAAGATCCGACACCATCCGGTTGGTGCCAAACGGATGTGCATTCCATGGACTTCGTTCTAAAGATCCTAATTAGCATCTCAAGGATTTCCTTAAAATCGTTGATTCCATTGACCTTGATGCTACCACTCAGGAGACCACGTGATTGTGTCTTTTCCAATTCTCTCTACGGGACAAAGCTAGTAATTGGCTTGAGCGACTTCCCGTAGGATCCATCTCAAATTGGGATGATCTCACCACCCGTTTCCTCACCCAATTTTTCCCACCGGGAAGAACCACTAAGCTTAGGAATGATATCTTGATGTTCCAACAATGTCAAGGTGAAACCCATTATGAGGCATGGACTCGATTCAAGGACTTACTCCAGAAAGTCCCTCACCATGGCATTGATCTTTGGCTCCAACTCTAAATCTTCTATGATCATGTCACATCCTCCACTCGACAAACTATTGATTATGCCGCCGGTGGAAGATTAAGTAGCCTCGATATCGAAACATGTTAAGAGGTCATCGATGAATTAGCACAATACGAAGAAGAAGAATGGAAGGATCCAGTACTCCCTGAAGTAAGGAGTTTGGATGCCCAAGGACAATTATGAAAAAGAATGGAAGAATAAGTGAATGACTTGATGAGGATGGAAATGTCCACACATGATTATAAGGAAAAATTTCATGAACTTGTGGACTTAATCAAAGGGTTTGTACTTCCAGAAAAATCGCGACAAGATGAATTTGAGGACGTAATGCTGACATTCGTTAACAACCAAGAGAAAAATTAAAACATCTCAAAGTTCACATGAGAAAAACCCGCGACACTTTTTTAGAATTAGCTAACAATTTCATGATAAAACTCCGGGAAGAAATCACAAAGGAAGCTATACCGAGAAAAGTTGAAAAGGTGTTTGCGATATCGGAGATCGTAAATGCAGTTAGTGAACCATCTCCAAACCCAAATGACAAGACAACCCCCCTCGTAAATTCACAATATAGCAAACGCTCTATCCTCAACACTCCTTGCGCAAAATAAATATTTCCTAGAGACACGTTCATTGGAAGAGTGCAGGTTACACTTCCCAACTTCCATAACTTAAGGAAATGTTTCTTTGGGTTCAAACAGGGTCCGCGAGATGCCCGCACCCAACCTCCAAATTTTCACAAGGTTCTCTTCGAAAGACGAATTGACTCATTTATTACTCACCATTGTGGAGATTACAAGCGGATTGACAAAATGATATTTAAAATAAAAACCCATATATTTGTCAAAAATAGTAACAAAGTTTTTGACCCACGTGGATTTGCAAACCGGTTTTTGGAAAAAATGGTCGTGACGCCGTCGCGACCTAAGCACTGACGCCGTCACTTAGCCCAATCAGATACTTAAAAAAACCAACCCATCTCTTTCATTCTCTACCCAACACATTCTATCTGCCCCTGATAACGCTACACGCGTCGTTCGGGGTCAAAGGAACTTCCTTTTCTTCAAGCAAGTTTTATAACACCCTAGGCAGTGAACCTAATCATTGTAGTGTAGTATTAGGGTAAGCCACGGGTATTGATATCGTTCTCTAGGGGAATAGGAATGCTAGTGAGAAGTTACTACGCTAAGGTTGGGTTGAGGAATATTATTTTTTATCTTTTTATGTTTTTTAGGAATTAGAAAGGTACGAATCTCGGGGTTTGGATTTGGGGGTTGGTATTTCTACCGATTACTCTACTTATCTAATTATCTAATCAAAGGTGAGGGTAGTCTATGTCTAATTATTGTGTGCTCGTATGATGGTTTAAAGATGTGTTTACTAACGTTTTCTTACTCCTTAATTATCTCCTATTAATGGTTGAATTGTCACGTCCTTATTCCTAATCGCGTTGTGTGTCTAAAGTCGTAGGGTATGCGTTTGTCCCTAACTCTTTGAAACTACCAAAGGGTCTCGTCTACAAAATCTCTAGGAATTATAGACTCTAACTCTAAGGTGCTCTTTGGATGGTTTAGCCTACAAATACTCTAGGTGTTATAGTCTAAGGTTCACAAAGATTAATCAAGCATTAACTACACAACGAATGACCTATCGCATAACTAGATCATTAACAATTAAGATAAGAGACTACTAATCAATATTCAATAATTAAGTTTCATATTCCCTAAGCAAACACACAAGCAAATTAGCCGGACATGGAGAACATGCAAGCATACACACAAATAATTGAAGACATAATTGAATTAATGAAGTAAAACACTTATCTTGGTGTAAGATAGGGTTTGGAACCCTAAAATACTGTACAAGACAGCCTTGGTTCGGTTTAGGTTTTTACTCCAAAAGACTACACACTAAAACTGAAAAATTCGGATTGTATATATAAGATTACTATCGCGACGGCGTCACCTTATGAATTGTGACGTCGTCGGGTAGCCGTCATTAGGGTTTCATCTTGGCCACGTTAGTCTTGCGACGACGTCACCTTATGATTGTGACGCCGTCCCCTTCAGTCTCGACGCCGTGCGATCAAATCTAGGCCGTCTAAGTTGCGACGACCTACTCTTTTAAAGCCTGACACCGTCACTTGAAAATAAGCAATTTGGGTACTGCCCCTGTCACAAAAGTTATGCGACGGCGTCACAGATAACACCTGACGCCGTCACTTGTAGAACCTGACGCCGTTCCCTTGTATTTCAGCAGTCTGAGGTGGCTCGATTCTTGACTTTGGCCATTTTCTTCAGTATATCCGCCCTTTTCGTCCAAATAAGTGCCATTCCAGCAATTTGCCTTCAAGATACCTAAAAAGTGAAAAGGAATGATATTAAGTAATAACGGATACAAAAGTGATCAAATTAGGGCTTAAACAACCCCTCAAAAGGTACATTTTAAAACCTTATCAAATATCCCTACACTTGGTATTTGCTTGTCCTTAAACAAATGTGCTTTTAGCCAATTAATTTATAAGTTAGGGGTCATGAAGCATTGGTTTAAAACAATCCACAACACATATAAGCCCCGCAAAAGTCATAACAAGCACGGAAATTACTTACTAGCACCTCACATGGGGTGTTTGGATACTCACATATCTCGGGTGTATATGAAATATATCAAAGTGGAAATGGAAGATAAACACTCATTAACCGGTCCTAGTACATAGATTACCATAGGCTTGAGACTAGATCAAACCTCCATTGGTTTGGCGTAAGCACCTAGTAAAGACTATCAAAGAGGTCTTTAAAGGGTTGTAATGTTAGGCTTACGGTAGGGAAACAAAGGGTTTGGTGGGATAGGCTATTTAGTGGTGGCAAGTCAAAAATCTCTATGTTACAAGCATACGAAGAATGGCGTTGCTAAGCCAAGACTCGACACTCTAAACTCTAGATAACTGAAACACACAAACATAAATTTAAGGATAGATGTAGGATGGTAGCCCGTATTTTTTTTTCATACACTTTTACTCTACCATCCTCTACGGTAACATCAAAATGATAGGGATTTATAGGCACATCCCTACACTTTAGTTTTTATTACTCTAACACTAATTTGACCCGAATTGAAAAGATCAAAACATTTGGAGTACATTATTACGCAAATAAAGAGAATTTGAATTTAACGTTCCCTTCTTGTCATTTCATAAACTTTAACTTTTCCCATGAGTCCCAATCGTCCCAAAACTGTGTACAAAGGATATGACTCGACTTAGAAACTCATGCAAGCAACTAGATAATTGAACAAAGGGTTTAGGGTGATAACAATAATGCACTAAAAGTGAGTGCATACAAGGTAGGCTAAGGCGATTTGGGTATACATTTGGGGGTGGGGTGTAAAAAATGCTCTTCATTGATATTCCGGAAAACCGAAGAATCAAGAGAACCGCGAAAAGGATAGGCTCAGAGGGGTTAACTAGGGGTATCGTGTACTAAAAGTGAGCACAACGGAAAGGTGTGGGGGAATTACTCAACCGAGGTGGAAGAAGTAATTATATTACAGGTATCAAACAAGGGTTATCCTAATGCCTCTTATCATTTAGTTATTCCTAACTACACAAGTGTAGTCTTACTAGCGATCTCAGGATGCATCACAAAATAAGTTCTAGAATCTAATATACTACCGGTTCACACACTAAGCATTAAAGATGAATGATTTAATTCCTAGTAATCTAAGTTCGATCCTCACATTTTGGGTGGAATTTAAGTGGTAAAGGGTTTTTGTGCTAGTCATATAACTTCCTATCCGTGAGACGCTTTGTTAAGACTAATGGCCCACTCTTATATGTCATGAAAAATTAAAAATTTGGTGCCAAAATTACCCTAAACGACATTTTCTCATGGTTTATTACACAAATGCAATTGGACAAAGCAAATAATCAAGGATAAGCATAGTTTCAAAGTTCCCGTTTTATTTTCCCTCCCTACACTTAAACTGAACATTGTCCCCAATGTTCCTCGAAAGTATCAAAGTTATGATAATAGAAGGTAATTAAAAACGAAAGAAACTAATACTCCCCTGATTAGCTCGGTAGGATCCGTGTAAAGTGGTGGTTAAATTCTTTTCAAGAAGAATGTATGCGTGAAAAGCTCCTTCCAATCTTATGTATCTTCCTCTTAATAAATTAAACCTGCGCACTTGAAGAAAACAAACGAAACCTTCGCGTAAAATCGGCGGTAATAATATATATAAGACTCTATTAAACTAGGATATAATGCTTGTGGAATGGATGTTTACAGAATTCTTGGAAAATTAAGATCTGGAAAATTCCAAAAATTTTATAAGTAGCTCGAAAACGAAAAATGTAATCTGTTATTTTACTCCTTCCACGACGCCGTCGTTGCGATCCTGACGCCGTCAGTTTATCCTGACAAAAACTGGTATGTGATTTTCTGGAAAATTTACATCTTTAGAATCTGGAAAAATTTCTGCAAAACATCCATTATGATTCGATACAAGCATTTGACTCGAACAAACACACATATATATCTTTTAATTAATTGCAATTCTCATGTTCATGTTTCTTTTGAAAACGTGTGTAATCCTCCCTACACTTATCCTTTATGTAAAATACCTTTATATGCAATTAAGACGAGGTTAAAAACAAAATAAAGCATTTTTACAAATTTAAACATGAGAATAATCAATCAATAAAAGATATATGACACTAACAAGCAAACAATTAAGCATGCGTTGCCTCCCACGAAGCGCTTTTCTTTATTTATGAGTCTTGTAGCTAGACTCGTAGTCGTGCTCCTACGTGACTTCATTACCGTCACCTTCTTCCTTATGACGGTCTCCATTGGGGGGTTCCATGTTGTAAAAGTGCCCTATAGTGCACCTTTCTAAGAGGTCGTCCTCTCCCTAATTAGTCCTATATTCCGGTCCTAAGTTCAAGCAATCCTTATAGAAACCTAGAATCTTGGCCATAACATAATCTACTCCCTTCTCCTTATCTTCCTCATTCTTATAGTAGACCGATAGTTTAAGTTCCTTTTCATCATTGGAGAGTGATGAAAACTTCTCAATCTTAAGCGGCATTTGGTAAGCTACATCATCGGTCTCATCCTTGAATCGCACTATTCTAATGAGGATCATAAGTCATCCGGTGTTTTCTATGAAAGGTTTTCCTAGAATAACATGGGACAAGCTAGGATCTATGGCCGTACTAATATCATCTACCACTATGAAATCCGTAGGAAACATGAAACTACCTACATAGACGGGCAATCCCTTAACTCTACCAAGAAAATTGAAACTCTCCCTAGGATTGTCGGGGTCTTGCCTAGTTGGGATAGGCTTCTTCATCACCCAATTGTAGTAGGTCCTAGTCATTATGTTAATTGGGGACTTGCGATCAATGTAGGCCTTTGCCACGAAAAGGTGTCCTATGCAACATGGTATATTAAGGTTCCAAGGGTTCCCAAACTTGATCCTAGGGCTTTTCCTAACATACATGTGACGGAGGTCACGCACTAAGTGAGGGTGGCGAGATAGCTCTTCTTCCGTAGGAAATTTATTGAAATAGTCACTGTCTACTTCATCTACTTCCTTGGTTGTGTCATTATCCTCAAGTATATGGTCCTCTTCGTCATTTGTTCTATTAGGTTTCTCTAAGGTGATGGTATTGACGAATTGGACGTGTTTAGCTAACTTACTTGGGTCCTTAATCTCTACACTGGAAGGCTCGGGAGTTGAGATAACATTAACCTTCCTATCACTATTGGTCATGACTTTCAAGAGGTTATCTATCTTCCTATCCATCTCGGCTTCTTGTTGGTTAAAATGATCCGAGAGCTTAGCAATTTGAGCTTCTTGGGATGCGACTATGTTTTGTATCATCCTTTCTATGTTTTGTTGGGTAGGGCCATGAGATGGGGGCCAAGAGAAATAATTGGATGTGAATTCTTTGGTTTGCTCCCAATAGAAGTCGGGTTTGCCCTTCCATGCTTCTCGGGTGTCATTGAAAGTCCTAGGTCCGGGTGTTGTAGGGAATCTTCCTCCCGTTCCATTAATACGCGAGGATGCATAGTCAACGGAGGCTTGTTCGAGGAATCTTGTGCAAGCATGGTGTTATGAGGTCACTAAATTGCTCACATGAGGAAGAAACTTTGTTCACTTGGTGTGACGACTTAGGATTTTCGTAGGAGCTCATTAGGAATTTAACTTGATCTTCAAGCTCGAGCATCCTACGGTCGGAAGATTGTGAGTCAATGGGAGGCAAGGAGATTGCCTTACGGTTTTGGGCAACTCACGGGGGTCATTCCAACTTTCGTTGTCATAGAGAGCAAGGTCCTCTATTATACCCACGATTCTTCCGCGGTGAGATCACTAAGTTTTCCACCGGCCGCTTGGTCACTGGATCGCTTAGTGGGGAAGTTGACATGATCATAAAAGATTTGAACTTGGAGCCAAAGATCAATGCCATGATGAGGGACTTTATGGAGTAAGTCCTTGAATCGAGTCCATGGCTCGTAGAGAGATTCACCTTGACGTTGTTGGAACATCAAGATGTCATTCCTAAGCTTAGTGGTTCTCCCCTCGGTGGGAAAAATTGAGCAAGGAAGCGAGAGGGGAGATCATCCCAACTTGAGATGGAGCCGGCGGGAAGTCGCTCAAGCCAATTACTAGCTTGGTCCCGTAGAGAGAATTGGAAGAGACGCAGACGCGTGGTCTCCCAAGTGGTAGCATCAAGGTCGATGGAATCAACAATTTTGAGGAAATCCTTGAGATGTCTGATTAGGATCTTGAACGAAGTCCATGGAATACACATCCGTTTTGCACCAACGGATGGTGTCGGATGTGAGGGCCGTAGTTTGGGCTTGGCCGGGAAGCTCAATGGTGTTCCTATAACCTAGGTGGCTTGGTCTCGAGTATTCACCAAGAGTACGGGCTCTTGGCGGGTCATTTGGTGGTAGGTTGATGAATGGTGGGTGGTTATCACCTTCCATGATGAAAAGTGATGGATTACGAACAAAGGTCACGAAGAAGGGGGATAGACTACGAGAAAGCTAAAAAATGAGAAAAATTTACTTGATAGGAATCAAGCAAAGAAACCTAAACGAGGTGGAATACTAACTAGCTATTCTATTTCTCGGCAACGGCGCCAAAAAATTGATAATGCTACACGCCTCGTTCGGGGTCAAAGGAACTTCCTTTTCTTCGAGCAAGTTTTATAACACCCTAGGCAGTGAACCTAATCATTGTAGTGTAGTATTAGGGTAAGCCACGGGTATTGATATCGTTCTCTAGGGGAATAGGAATGCTAGTGAGAAGTTACTACGCTAAGGTTGGGGTTGAGGAAGATTATTTTTTATCTTTTTATGTTTTTTAGGAATTAGAAAAGTACGAATCTCGGGGTTTGGATTTGGGGGTTGGTATTTCTACCGATTACTCTACTTATCTAATTATCTAATCTAAGGTGAGGGTAGTCTATGTCTAATTATTGTGTGCTCGTATGATGGTTTAAAGATGTGTTTACTTAGGTTTTCTTACTCCTTAATTATCTCCTATTGATGGTTGAATTGTCACGTCCTTATTCCTAATTGTGTTGTGTGTCTAAAGTCGTAGGGTATGCGTTTGTCCCTAACTCTTTGAAACTACCAAAGGTTCTCGTCTACAAAATCTCTAGGAATTATAGACTCTAACTCTAAGGTGCTCTTTGGATGGTTTAGCCTACAACTACTCTAGGTGTTATAGTCTAAGGTTCACAAAGATTAATCAAGCATTAACTACACAACGAATGACCTATCACATTACTAGATCATTAACAATTAAGATAAGAGACAACCAATCAATATTCAATAATTAAGTTTCATACTCCCTAAGCAAACACACAAATAAATTAGCCGGACATGGAGAACATACAAGCATACACACAAATAATTGAAGACATAATTGAATTAATGAAGTAAAAAACTTATCTAGGTGTAAGATAGGGTTTGGAACCCTAAAATACTGTACAAGACAACCTTGGTTCGGTTTAGGTTTTTACTCCTAAAGACTACACACTAAAAGCGAAAAAATTGGATTCTATATATAAGATTACAATCGCGAACGGCGTCACCTTGGTGGCGCTTGTGGGTAGCTACGTCATTAGGGTTTTGTCTTGGCCACGTTAGTCTTGTGGCGTCACCTTATGATTGTGACACCGTCCCGGTCTCGGCATGCCATCGGATCAAATCTAGCCGTCTAGTTGCGACGACCTACTCTTTTAAAGCTGACACCGTCACTTGAAAATAAGCAATTTGGCTTACTGCCCCATCACAAAAGTTATCGCGGCGGCGTCACTGAATAACACGGCCGTCGCTTGTAGACGCGCCGTCACTTGTATTTGGCCGTTTGAGTGGCTCGATTCTTGACTTTGGCCATTTTCTTCGTATATCAGCGCCTTTTCATCCAAATAAGTGCCATTCCGACAATTTGCCTTCAAGAGACCTAAAAGTGAAAAGGAGCGATATTAAGTAATACTTGGATACAAAAGTGATCAAATAAGGGCTTAAACGACCCCTCAAAAAGGTACATTTTAAAACCTTATCAGCCCCACACATAAAAAATTCGACCTCTCAAGGCCAATTTCTCCAATTAGTGTTATCAACTCCACTTGGTAAGTAATAATTGTTAATCTTTGTCCATTTAATTGCTCTATTCCTATTTCAATTATGGTTTCCCCTTTGATCCGAAACCCTTCTAATTAGTAGGCTTAATGCTTAATTCGTCCTTAAATCTTGTTAATTAAACAATATATTAGGTGATTGGTAGTGTTAGCATGTGGGTTTGATCTTGTGAGGAGTTTTGAAAAGATTGGTGACTAAACCACCTTGGCATTCCACCCTTTTGCTGCAGCGGGGGTGTTTGGGTTAAGGAAATATGGTTTAAAACCTTGATTTTTCCCTCGCAAATCTCAGATTTGAAAAAATTTGATGAAGCAGGCCGTCATTGGCGACGCCGTGGAACCGTCGATCAGCGATTTTCTTTATTTATCCACTACTCATTGATTCCCGTTGTTTGATTATTTATTTCAGAAAATGAGCAAAAGGTCTAGACGCAACCGGGGGCAGTCCTCTAGGTCGCAATAAAATTACGCGGAGATCGTACAGAGTTATGGTTTCTTTGTACCAGATGCATCACAAACCCGGTACAATGTGTTACTCCATCAAACCATTGACTTCTGCGTTTCTAGACTGGGATTTTCTTCATAATTATGGACTTGAAAGGGGCTTTAGAGAGAGCATTAGGAATGATGTATTCACAAATCCTCAGTAGGAAAGGTTGTTTAGGATCCGTGAGCCGGTGTATACCGAACTTGTGCGTGAATTTCACGCCACCCACTCTATGAGCATTGGAACGTGTAGGGGAGATGTAACGGACCAAGGTATTCGGTTCAGAATGGGAGGAGTTTGGCGGGAGTGTTCGGTGGTAGAGTTTGGTTGGAGAGTGGGGCTATATTCTCAGCAGAATGTTGGGAGTAACATTTTTAGGGATAATCTGGGTTGGGGTTGACCACTAGGGATGATGTATGGTTCCGCTCTTAGGCAGAATGTTGGGAGTAACATCTTTAGTGATCATGGATTTGGGTGGTAAATGTATGCATGGTTTCAGCCCTCGGGCCCGACGCATGACGGCGATGATGATAGAGAGAAGCGGCGTACCGCAACAACAGATGGGGATGGCCGTAGCTTCGCCTGATCTCTATAGACACAAGGATAGAGGAGATTGGCAGGCGTACCAGGGAGCATGGATAGGTCGGATGGTTACTTGGACGACCCAGCAGAACCAGAGGGCTAGTTGGACGTATGATCACACGGTCAGGCATATGCAACATTTATCTATGCATGATCATATTGAGCCCTATCTACATATCGACCCGTTCCTTGGCCGAGAGCAGGACTGCCCACCGTATGGGTACACCGGCCACCTTCCTCTTGGTTATGAGTACCGATATGATACAACCCACACCAGTTATTAGTCTGTTTGTTGATGGTGATAATATGAACAATTCTTACGATGATGTATTATGAAACAATTTTTTATTTGGTCTGTAATAGCCTAGGATGATCGTGAGATAATTTTATGTTTAGATGTTTGGTGTTTGATTTAGTATGTTCATATTTATTTCGGCTTTTTAATTGTTTGCATGTTTGTTCTTCATTTTTATTTGTGTGTTTATAAATCTTTTTCATTGTTCCTTAATTCTCATGTTTATTTTGTGAAAATGCTTTATTTTTTTTAACTTCGTCTTAATTGCATATAAAGGTATTTTATAAAAACATAAGTGTAGGAAAGATCATATATGTTTTAAGAACTTGTATGAACATGAGATTAACAATAATTGGAATTGTGATGCAGGTTTAACTGACCAGGTTTTAATATTTATATTGTCTCGTTATACCTATGGTCTACCTTAATGCACTAACGGGCAGTGTACCCGGTCGTGTGTAGTGTAGTAATCGGTAAAACCGAGGTCGTCTCAAGAGCTATAAAAGGATTTAAACTAAGTCTAGGTGTCACAGATTTTAATATGATTATGATATAATTAATTACTAAAGCAAATATAGGTGAAGATGTGATCAAAGAGGAGAGGGTGCTAACCTAGTTAATCATCCTAATTAGTATTGTTTACATCTAATTACTTCTATTACTCGGTGGGGTCAAAGTCAGGGAATTTGCATTTGGTGATTAGTCCTAACCTATCAACAAAAAAGGGTCGCTGCGAGAAATCTGGTGCCCCGTCATAAGTCCAGATTGTTCTGGTCCCCAAGCAAAGTCATTAAGTACCGCTACATGCTAGATTCATAACAGTGAGTGCCCGGGCGCTAGCAACTTAAACACTCACCCCCTATTTCTTAAGTACATCCAAACGGTAGGTGATCAGTTGGTCAAATCGCACAAGTAGAAAGGGTCGTCAGTTGGTCATATCTTACCCTTCCCGTCTCAGTCTACTTACTTAGGGTTAGTTGGTCATATCTGTGACAACTCGTAATTTCAAGTCATTTTACAAACTTTGGAAATATCACTATTCATGAGTCACTATTCATTATTTTACGTAAACTAGGTTTCCGAGTATCAAATACGCGTAACCTGGAGGGTTGTCGCTGCGATTCATGAACAATCATCAAGGACATTTCATATAGACTAGGTTTAGTCTACATATCATTAGCATCATCATCATCATATTAGTTCATGCATGGTTTTGCATATAGCATTAAACGTGTAATTTCATATTAAATAAACGCTATCGCGTAATTAATTATTTTGAACAATTGATCCGATACTTCCAAAATTATCCCGATATATTTTTATACTTATATTAAGATTATAAAAATAATATTATGAGCTTACCCAGTGTTTTAAATTTTATTTTGTATATAAATTGTTATATTTATATAATTACGACGGTATTTTTAAATACTACACGATAATTATTATTTCACTCAAATTTTGCAAGAAATGTATTTTTATAATTTTTATGACTTCAATATATTTTATCTTGACCCGTTAAAATTTATTTTTAATTAACGCTACCCTAAATACTCAAATATTTACACAAGTTACCACTTATCCCTAAATAACTACAGATTTACACTACCTAAATTACTTAACAAATAAAAATCTTCAACTAGCAAGTGCTAGTCACCCTTGTGTCGACACAAGGGATGACTCACACATGGTTTCACTAAATATCTTAAACTTATAATTGTATTATACTCTAAAACCACTACATACTCATCCATATTCACAAAGTGTAAAAAAAAAAACTCTCTTCTTCTCTCTAGCACCATAACCGGCCACCTTGAAGGACCAAGAAGGAGATCATAAAATTTTTGCTAGTCAAGTTCAAAACAATCTAGACACACTCTTGATTAAGGTTGTGAAATAAAAACCTTGGGTGTTAGGAATAACCTTTGTTCACTTCACCTCATCAAGTTAACTAGTAAGCATCTCATATTCATTTTCATCTTTCATATTTATTTTATGTTCATTTCATCATATTTAAGTGAAACATGCAAGTCATAATGATGTTTATACCACTTTTTATTGTTTTTAAGAGTTATAAGTATATATTCATCATCCTATAATTACTCCTTGGAATATATAAATTTTGGTGATGTCTAGGAACCCATGACACCCAAAGAAGGTGTATGGTAGGATTAGAATAGCTTCGGAGTTGTTTTGAATTGGTTCGAATAGGTTTGGCGCGAGAAAAACTCATTTCGACAAGTTTACTTAAGGGTCTGTCCTTATTTTTGAAATCTGGAATTTTTGTCAGTAGATAAAAATTTTTGGCCTAGATATTTAGAAAATAAACTTTAAAACGAAAACGTGTCCGCTTGAACGGATTAAAACGGAGCTATAACGAAAAAGTTATGCTATTTACAAGTTAGGTTAACGAAAACTATAAAATTTTGAAAATTCAGCATGTTACGTCCACTTTACTGAGTCAAAAATGGCTTGTTATGAAATGTGTCGATTTTATCAAAAATATATAAGTTTACTTTGATACGAAGCTAAGAACAAACATTTGGAGAACATATTTTGGAGAACATATTTTGGAGAACAAATATTTTGGAGAACATATTTTGGAGAACATATTTTGGAGAACAAATATTTTGGAGAACAAATTTGGAGAACATATTTTGGAGAACATATTTTGGAGAACAAATATTTTGGAGAACATATTTTGGAGAACAAATATTTTGGAGAACAAATATTTTGGAGAACAAAATTTGGAGAACTATTTTGGAGAAAAAATTTGGAGAACAAAGTTGGAGAACTAATTTGGAGTACTTTCTCTTATAAAATGATGTCTTCTAGTAGAAGTAAGTTCGCCTAGCATATTTTCCAAAAATGTCCAACCGATCGTCAAGCGGAGATGTAACAAATAAAATACGGTCACTTAAACTTTGCCGAAAACAACCCTTAAAGAATATTTCGGATACAAGTACCATACTTTACCTATATTTTTCTCCAAGATCGAGACCTCTAGGATGAAAACTTAAATACTAAAACTTTGAGATAATGATACAAGCTTCCCAAAACCGTTGAGTTTGTTTCCTAACACTCGATGTGCACCATTTTACGACTAGCTTTTCGAGGCCGTTTAGTCACTTTCATGAAATTTTCAATGACATTATTTTACGACGAAAAGTTATAATTTCATAATAAATCACTAAATGACTATCGTAGGATATCATTTCAACGTAAATACTTGTAAAGTATTTTGTAATACGACGACATGTCATAAACACATATTTCGATAATAAACATTATTTTCAAAATGTACAAGTGGTATGGATATCATATGAGTTTGCATAATGCGACATTGTTTCATGATTTACATTAGAACATATCATTCATAATAGGTCACGGTCGGAGGTTGCCTCATTTCGGATTGCCATATATCATCATTATCATTGCAACATGTGAGTTTCATAGCCCCGATTTATTCAAGTTTTACTTTATTTCAAACCTCACGGGGAGAATATATTGCACATCATTTTTATTACGATACCAAGTATATCAAATTCATTACATTGCTTAAGTTACCTCATGCCAATTGAATGTCCCCATTATATAACATGAACCGTTAATTTCATAGAAGCGAGGGTGAGTGGATAGATCTATCGAGGGTGACTCCTCCATCCGGTTGGTGGATTCCAACTGGTTAAACGGATGCATTTCATTTAATATCATTATTTGAGTTGTTTGGCAAACACTCTGTTGGGGCGAACATCATGATCAATCTAGTTTCGGTGTCATGGACTTATAGCAATTGTAACATTTTTATGTGGCATGATTGTCATACATGGTCTATACTTGTGTAGTCGTATAAAACATTTTCATAAACCTATGATTTCTCACCAACATTATTGTTGACCGTTTTAGCAATGTATTTTCAAGTAACTAAGGAATTCACTTCATGGCATGCATGTGGACATATCATAGAGTCGCGGTGACGACGCGTCTCACATGGGATTTATACACTTTAAAAACATCGTTAGACTTGTACCAAACTTATTTTCCGCACATGTTGATTTCATTTGGGACCTATATTTTGTAAACTCTGGTTATTTTATTAAATCAAGCGATGTATTTTCCAAACGACACTTTAGGTCGTTCAATATAACTGTAATTGTGATGCTATGACAGTCATCCCCGAGAATTCCATTCCTACTGCAAAATGTAATTTGGGGGTGGACAGATTGGCATCGAGCTTCCTATTCTACAGAGAACTTAGTTGCATCATTGACCCTATACTATAACTACATCATCAAGATCTCATCATTTCATCATAAGTGCATAGTCACTATACATGCGGTTTCATACGCACATTTTGCGAGTTATTTACTTTCATTTCAAATCGATTGTCACATAGATGCCTTCAGATACCCATCCCATCACTTTGACATGGATAATGCCCTGTCATTCCCAATCACAATTTTCACATCAGTTGACTTAACATCGATAACATCAGATGATGAGACTGAACTCTTTTAGGACGGGCGAAGTTGCACCTACACACCACGATCACCATTGATTCACTGTGTAGGATCGGACAATTTTGTCATTCGTTGGGACGCATCATACCATTTGGTAGGACTTATAGGCTTAGTCCTAATGGACCTATTAGGATGCTTACTACAAGGAAGATAGTAGTATTTCATTCACCATCATCTCCTAACTTACCACTAAGATTTCCATCATCATCATCGTCATCATTATCATCTAGAGCATCATTTGTACCATCACATCTCATATACACTACTCATACATATGACTTGCCGCTTGGGAAGCGGGCATGATTTGACACACCACTACCATCTATCACTAAGACTACATAAACTATACTATCTTATAGATTTAAGATTTGTGAGAGTTTAAAGCATGTGTTATTAGACCTCCTGCTCCTACACTTGAGACATGATTAGACTACCAACAGGAACAGATAATAAGTACCTTTCTAGATAATGTAATCTTTATCATTTATTATCTCTACGATAATCACAACCTTTGTTTATTTCATTCCTTATTCCAATTGCCCAATTTTCAATCATTTCGCGAGGATATACCACTATCTTACTAGGGATTAGGCCAACTTTATTCTTGACCAATTAGGAAACTATTACCACTCTATGAGGTTCTCCCATGTATCCTACAAACCATTAAACAAATTATATTTCAAGTTACTTTGCTACTACTTCATAACATTATTTCAGTTAATTTTATCTCGAGCTATTTTACACCATCTTAGAAACATTGTTTCATAAAGTTTTAAAACAAGTTGTTTGTTACCACCCTATCAATTGGCTTTCAGTCATTTTATCAATCATTTACTTACCATCATGCAAAACGATTTCATGTTACTCACAAAAAATTATTGAGCCATTATCTTACAAAACAAAACGTTGAATACCATCTAAAACTTTGGAGGAACATAATACCATTTCAACAAAACCAAGCATCACATCCTTTGTCCTCGATTATACATGGCCTGATCACCTATGTATAATTTAGGAAGAATTATGTCATGAAAACAATCTTCACTCAAAAGCAAAGCTTTGTAATCAGATAAATTGTTCATAAACATTTCTTTTTGCTAACACTCTATAGAAGCCTACGCCATTCATCCCTCACTCAACCAATAAGTTAGAATTTGATGAGTTACCTTTTTAGGAAAGGCTTCCTATACCATCTATGAGGAGGATTCCTCGATACAAGAAAACAATGAAAGGATTTCAGATTTCCTCACAAGGACTAGAAGTAGGTAGCGAGATCTTTCAAAACCTAACAAAAATCTCAAGACATCACGAGACATTCCGAAACACTATTTTGGACTAAAAGCCAAATTATATCATTTCAAAATCATCAGCTGGACCGAGTTACAAGATTTAGTATGAAGCGAATACGCACTAAGCAACACTATAGGGATAAACCAAGTCTTCTAGCTGAGACTGCAGAACATTTCATTAAACATGGCCTCAACAATATGCGAACTTCCCTACAATGAGTTTCCCTTAAAGGAAAATTTGGTTAAGTTAAGGTTATCGATATAAACTTCCCCTAAGGCATTGTGTTCTCTAGAAACTTCAAGTAACCTCACTTTCATATCAAGAGATACAACAGGTTTGAACATATCGGACAATCAATGACTCTCCATCTACAAGTGAAATTAGAACAAACATTCTTCGACATAGTATGAGCTGATATCTATTTTCTTGCTAGCATGATAGCAATATAAGTGATGAATTATTTTAGAAGCACTCAATATTGGGACAAATCTTGACAATCAACCATCACACCACATCACTTGAATATTTAAGGTTTTGTGATTTTACAACATAGAGCATGGAAACACTTCGATAATCAAACCATAAACATTTTAGTCATGGAGACTAAACACCTTAGGCAAGTAAGATTCAAATCATGACATTATTCGCTGGAACGAAAGCGAAACGAGGAATCACAATTGTTACCCATAATCTATTCTTTTCAATAAGGTCATTTTTCGACAGACTTAACATTTTGAAATTTGGCACGAGACACGTAGTATCAATTTCAGTTGTACCTAATATAAGGAAGCTGATTTTCCTTAGATTTCTAGCAATCATTTCAATCTTTCCATGGAATCTATTAGGACATGAGTACCACCTATTATCCTCATCTCCATGGTCAAAGCGAGAGAACAATTCGAACATTAGAAGATTTACTTAAGTCATGTGTGATTTTCTATAAATGATTAGGCAAATCATTCTTCATCGAACAAATTGCTTTACAACAATAGTTAGCACATGAACATATTGACTACACCAATTGAGGCACTCTATGGTTGAGGTGTCAATCACTTATTTACGGGCCGAAATCAGGAAAGTCCAACTCACTAGTCGATGACTCATTCATGAAACAACAAAGTGATCGTACAGATCAAAAATCAGTTACAAGTAACAACGTATAGCTAGATAAGCTACGTCGATATACGACGCAAAATATTGGAAGTATGTTCCATAAGTCGCAAACCATTAGAATTTCAAGTTGGCAACAAATTTATGTTCAAAGTCTCGCCCTGGAAAGGCATAGTACGATGCAGAAAAACATTGGACGACCCGATGTGACTCAAATGACCTCATCTTTTCACAAGTAACATCGTAGAACCTAACATGGACTGAATTCAGGGACTAAATTCCTTTTTGGTTGGGCGAATGTGACAACTCGTAATTTCAGGTCATTTTACAAACTTTGGAAATATCACTATTCATGAGTCACTATTCATTATTTTACGTAAACTAGGTTTACGAGTATCAAATACGCGTAACCTGGAGGGTTAAGCTGCGTATTCATGAACAATCATCAAAGACATTTCATATAGACTAGGTTTAGTCTACATATCATTAGCATCATCATCATCATATTAGTTCATGCATGGTTTTGCATACAGCATTAAACGTGTAATTTCATATTAAATAAACGCTATCGCGTAATTAATTATTTTGAACAATTGATTCGATACTTCCAAAAATTATCCCGATATATTTTTATACTTATATTAAGATTATAAAAATAATATTATGAGCTTACCCAGTATTTTAAATTTATTTTGTATATAAATTGTTATATTTATATAATTACGACGGTTTTCTTAAATACTACACGATAATTATTATTTCACTCAAATTTTGCAAGAAATGTATTTTTATAATTTTTATGACTTCAATATATTTTATCTTGACCCGTTAAAATTTATTTTTAATTAACGCTACCCTAAATACTCAAATATTTACACAAGTTACCACTTATCCCTAAATAACTACAGATTTACACTACCTAAATTACTTAACAAATAAAAATCTTCAACTAGCAAGTGCTAGTCACCCTTGTGTCGACACAAGGGATGACTCACACATGGTTTCACTAAATATCTTAAACTTATAATTGTATTATACTCTAAAACCACTACATACTCATCGATATTCACAAAGTGTAAAAAAAAAACTCTCTTCTTCTCTCTAGCACCATAACCTGCCACCTTGAAGGACCAAGAAGGAGATCATAAAAATTTTTCTAGTCAAGTTCAAAACAATCTAGACACACTCTTGATTAAGGATGTGAAATAAAAACCTTGGGTGTTAGGATTAACCTTTGTTCACTTCACCTCATCAAGTTAACTAGTAAGCATCTCATATTCATTTTCATCTTTCATATTTATTTTATGTTCATTTCATCATATTTAAGGAAAACATGCAAGTCATAATGATGTTTATACCGCTTTTTATTGTTTTTAAGAGTTGGGTCTGTCCTTATTTTTGAAATCTGGAATTTTTGTCAGTAGATAAAAATTTTTGGCCTAGATATTTAGAAAATAAACTTTAAAACGAAAACGTGGCCGCTTGAACGGATTAAAACGGAGCTATAACGAAAAAGTTATGCTATTTACAAGTTAGGCGACGAAAACTATAAAATTCTGAAAATTCAGCATGTTACGTCCACTTTTTACGAGTCAAAAATGAGGCTTAAGCGTTATGAAATGTGTCGATTTTATCAAAAATATATAAGTTTACTTTGTTACGAAGCTAAGAACAAACATTTGGAGAACATATTTTGGAGAACATATTTTGGAGAACAAATATTTTGGAGAACATATTTTGGAGAACATATTTTGGAGAACAAATATTTTGGAGAACAAATTTGGAGAACATATTTTGGAGAACATATTTTGGAGAACAAACATTTGGAGAACATATTTTGGAGAACATATTTTGGAGAACAAATATTTTGGAGAACATATTTTGGAGAACATATTTTGGAGAACAAATATTTTGGAGAACAAAATTTGGAGAACTATTTTGGAGAACAAATTTGGAGAACAAAGTTGGAGAACTAATTTGGAGTACTTTCTCTTATAAAATGATGTCTTCTAGTAGAAGTAAGTTCGCCTAGCATATTTTCCAAAAATGTCCAACCGATCGTCAAGCGGAGTTGTAACAAATAAAATAGGGCCACTTAAACTTTGCCGAAAACCACCCTTAAACAATATTTCGGATACAAGTACCATACTTTACCTATATTTTTCTCCATGATCGAGACCTCTAGGATGAAAACTTAAATGCTAAAACTTTGAGATAATGATACAAGCTTCCCAAAACCGTTGAGTTTGTTTCCTAACACTCGATGTGCACCATTTTACGACTAGCTTTTCGAGGCCGTTTAGTCACTTTCATGAAATTTTCAATGACATTATTTTACGACGAAAAGTTATAATTTCATAATAAATCACTAAATGACTATCGTAGGATATCATTTCAACGTAAATACTTGTAAAGTATTTTGTAATACGACGACATGTCATAAACACATATTTCGATAATAAACATTATTTTCAAAATGTACAAGTGGTATGGATATCATATGAGTTTGCATGCACGACATTGTTTCATGATTTACATTAGAACATATCATTCATAATAGGTCACGGTCAGAGGTTGCGCCTCATTTCAGTATTGCCATTATATCATTATTATCATTGCAACATGTGAGTTTTCATAGCCCGATGTATTCAAGTTTTTACTTTATTTCAAACCTACGGGGGAGAATACATTACACATCATTTTATTACGATACCAAGTATATCAAATTCATTACATTGCTTAAGTTACCTCATGCCAATTGAATGTCCCCATTATATAACATGAACCGTTAATTTAATAGAAGCGAGGGTGAGTGGATAGATCTATCGAGGGTGACTCCTCCATCCGGGTTGGTGGATTCCAACTGGTTAAACGGATGCATTTCATTTAATATCATTATTTGAGTTATTTGGCAAACACTCTGTTGGGGCGAACATCATGATCAGTCTAGTTTTGGTGTCATGGACTTATAGCAATTGTAACATTTTTATGTGGCATGATTGTCATATATGGTCTATACTTGTGTAGTCGTATAAAACATTTTCATAAACCTATGATTTCTCACCAACATTATTGTTGATCGTTTTAGCAATGTATTTTCAGGTAACTAAGGAATTCACCTCATGGCATGCATGTGGACATATCATAGAGTCGCGGTGACGACGCGTCTCACATGGGATTTATACACTTTAAAAACATCGTTAGACTTGTACCAAACTTATTTTCCGCACATGTTGATTTCATTTGGGACCTATATTTTGTAAACTCTGGTTATTTTATTAAATCAAGCGATGTATTTTCCAAACGACACTTTAGGTCGTTCAATATAACTGTGATTGTGGTGCTATGACAGTCATCCCCCAGGAATTCCATTCCGCTGCAAAACAGGTAATTTGGGGGTGTGACAATATCTCCTAAGTTACTAGCCTGTACCTCCATTCAAAACTACCGAAACAAGGGTAGAAACCAACAAACTATGCATGCATACACTTAGAAATAATAATACGGAAGCAATGTAAACGCAAACAAAACAATTAAGGAATCATAACTAGGCTAGCACCTAGAGATGCTTAGCCGCTCATACTAACTATAACAATCGATTCAATGTTTAACGTTACAAAATACATGAATTAAAAGGAAAGAAAAGATAAAAAGCTAATGCTTATCGTAGGGGAGTGATTTCTCCCTTGGAGATTGCTCCGTATGCTCCTCTAGATGTTGTGTGTGAAATGGAATGCTTTGAAATGCTGGAAATCGTGGGGTATTTATAGGCCAGATCTGGTTACGGCGTAACTAATTATAAGAGTTACGCCGTAACAACCAATTCTTCGTATTTTGCACTAAAATGCTGGTTACGGCGTAACCTTTGGAAGGAATTACGCCGTATCTTCAACAAATCTTGGTTAAGCCGTAATTGATGCAAGAGTTACGGCGTAGCTTGCGGCGGCGCGAAACCTCATTTGACCTAGTTGGTTACGTCGTAATCTTTAGGAGAGTTACGCCGTAATCTTCTGTTGAGTTGGTTTTCTGAGTCACGCTTTAGTTACGGCGTAATGTGAGAGAGGAGTTGCGCCGTAACTTCTTCAAAGTGAGCATACTATGATCTATCTTCAATAAATCTCCAAATCCGCGTCTCTTTAGCTCTAATGCTCGTATTTTACCTGAAAGTGAAATATAAAGGAAAACAAGCGTAAATCCATATAAATGATATAAAATACGAGCATTATCGGGGGAAATTGACACTTAATATTCAGGACTATTTGATGTTATCAAATTGTATATATTTTAGTTTTTGTTAGAGTCAAATGCTTGTATCGAGTCATAATTGATGTTTTGCAGGAATTCTTCCAGGTCTTTAAAGAAGCAATTTTTCCAGAATTTTTCGGAAAACGCATCAGGCTCTTTCTGTCAGGACAACCTGACGGCGTCGGGACTAAAGCCCGACGGTGTCAGGAAATGTATAAACAGATTCCTTTGTTTTTTTCTGTGTAATTGTAAGTTTTGGAAATTTCCAATTCTTACTTTTCCAGAAATTTGCAAACATCCATTCCTCAAGCATTATATCTTACTTGCTTTCTAGTGTAGTTTTGTTTCTTATATAGTTTATACAACTGATTTTACGCGAGGTTTCGTTTCATTTTTTTAAAAGTGTGCAGGTTATATTAGACAAGAAGATGAAGTACATGATGGAAGCAACACTTATTACTTGCTCATTCTTCTCGGAGGAGGATTTAACCGCAACTCTACGCATATCCTACCGAGCTAATTAGGGGAGTATTAGTTTCTGTCTTTTATGTACCTTCCTTTATCATAACTTTGATACTTTCAGGGAACTGTTGCATATTGGATTTCACAAACACACTAAATCATAACCAAGATATGCGTATAAAGATGGTTTTAGAGAGAGAGTGGGATTTCTTAGAAAGATAAACTCATGGAAGGTTAGATTCCAAATGAACATCCAACCCTCTCCCTTGATGGGAGAGGGCTATTTATACAAAACTACTACGCCCTCTGACGGACTGTGGATCAGGCATACAATGGGTAAAGACCCTTCCTTCCTCCACGGTGTTTCACTAGACTAAACTATGCTAATAACAGGCTACCGCCAAGAACCATACCACCAAGTCGCTACGAATTAGAAGACATGTCTTTAAGCACCAAGTCGCTAAGAATTATGACAACAAGTCGCTAAGCACCAAGTCGCTAAGAATTATGACAACAAGTCGCTAAGCACCAAGTCGCTAGACACAGTTAAGTTGCTAAAGAACAACTCGCTAAGATCCAAGTCGCTAGTATCAAGTCGCTAACAATTTGCACTACAACTCGCTAACAATTCCTGAAGCAAGTCGCTAACCTCACCAAGTCGCTAGCCGTAGTGGAGAATCCAATAACTTGTACTATTTGTCGGCTTGTCTCAATAGACAAGTCGCTAGGCTCAAGTCGCTAACAACTAACACTGTAACTCGCTAACTTTTACTGAAGCAAGTCGCTACGATGAAAAACACTCCGAGAGCCAACTCGCTAGCAAGAAAAACTTCAAAAACAAACTTTTCAATCTAAAACAAGCTCAACCACAGTGATTCAAGCTTTCCAAATCAAAACCCAAGCACTTACAATGATTCTTAACACAAAATTACACCCAAAATTCAAACTTTAACACTAGAAATGATTCAAATGATGCAAAAACCACTAAACTTTTTCAAACTCAAAAAACCATCTAAAACCACTAGAAATCCAAGGGTATGTAAGAGAGATAATCAAACCATGGCTCTTGATACCAATTGTTACATATTGGATTTCACAAACACACTAAATCATAACCAAGATATGCGTATAAATATGGTTTTAGAGAGAGAATGGGATATCTTAGAAAGAGAAACTCATGGAAGGTTAGATTCCAAATGAACATCCAACCCTCTCCCTTGAGGGGAGAGGGCTATTTATACAAAACTACTACGCCCTCCGACGGGCTGTGGATCAGGCATACAATGGGTAAAAACCCTTCCTTCCTCCACGGTGTTGCACTAGACTAAACTATGCTAATAACAGACTACCAACTAACATAATAAACGATATGTCTACGAGCTAACTTAAGCTAGATTATACATAGAGTGACCGATGCTTCACAATAGAATTTCCAATTCCTAAAAATATCCCCCTAAGGGAGGTCACCCCATGATTTACATTATGGATCCTAGCATTCTATTTGATCTTTAATCTTGAGCTCGTAGACATCAAATCATCAAGATATTCAAACATTGTGCTTTCGTGGTGATATCATCATTGTCCAACTACAATGTATATTTCGTGGAGGTTATAGAGCTGATCCACATTGATGACCTTTGAGCTTTTAATAGAGATCATCAGCCACAGTTAATCTCAGCATCACCCATTGTTACGTTGCCAGCATATGATGATGTGACATTTGGACCAACATGCTCACATTCTAGATCATGATTTCTTCTTATCAGAGTAGCGAAAGCTTTCGTTGATTCATGATATTGGCAGCAGCGTAGCAAAAGCATGGAGTGAAAATATCAGAGTCATTGATGCAGTAATCATGATTTCTTTAGAAATGAATGTGTTGTGTGAGCATGCGGCTATGGATTGACCGCTTCATTCTGATCAGCTGCAAACGTCGGGCGTACCTGCATACAACATGTAACATATTGGATTTCACAAACACACTAAACCATAACCAAGATAGGCGTATACTAGAGGTTTTAGAGAGAGAAAGAGTTAGAGGTTTGGAACTTTAAGTGAGAGAAAATGAAAGTATTATTATGAGCTCCAACTCTCTACCTTGGGAGGTAGAGAGTATTTATAGTCCTTACATAAATTTCCACCTACGGTCTGTGGATCAGTGAATACAAGGTAAAGACCCGTCCGTCCTCCACGGTGTTACTTAACTAAATACAACTTAACATTAACCAATCTACGACTACGAAGCTTTAACGACATATACTTGAGGCTTTTGACCGATCTTTAATGACCGGATTTTCTAAATCCTAACAATCTCCCCCTAAGGGAGGTCACCTCAAAACTACATTGAATACAAACAGATATTACATTAAAATTGTTCTTGGATTCTTGTTAAAGTTCTTTGCTCTGAAGCTCGTAGTCATCGATTCTTCATTATTGCATGTTAGGTTAATCCAAGTGGAGGTCTTTATCTGATCTACTTGATAATGAGTTTTGAGCCAGCTTTGAGATCATCAGCAATCATAAATCTCTGACTCATCCTTTGTGGTGTTGGTATTATGTGATGTTGTGACTTTTGGACCGACATGCTCACATTCTGGATCATGAGTTCTTCTCATCAGAGTAGCGGAAGCTTTTGTTGATTCATGATATTGGCAGTAGCGTAGCAGAAGCATGGAGTGAAAATATCAGAGACATTGATGAACTTAATCCTGATTTCTTTAGAAATGAATGTGTTGTGTGAGCATGCGGCTATGGATTGACCTCTTCATTCTGAGCAGCTGCAAACAGCTGGCATACCTGCATACAAAAGTTAGCAATAAAGCGCACGAAAAGTGTCTTTGATCACTTTCGTTGAATTGAGGTACACTACCCACCGGCCCCCGCTGATCAAGTATAAGTCGCTCGCCCGATCGTATAATTCCGAAGAATTTCCTTAATAGGGTTTCGCAGCTGCTCTAGTGTCACACCCCCAAATTACCTGTTTTGCGGAATGGAATTCCTGGGGATTGACTGTCATAGCATCACAATCACAGTTATATTGAACGACCTAAAGTGTCGTTTGGAAAATACATCGTTTGATTTAATAAAACAATCCGAGTTTACAAAGTAGGTCCCAAATGAAAATCAACTTGTGCGGAAATAAGTTTGTTACAATTCAAACGATGTTTAAAAGTGCGTAAAACCCAAGTGAGACGCGTCGTCACCACGACTCCATGATGTGTCCAAATGCATGCCATGAAGTGTATGCCTTAGATACCTGAGATAAAACATGCTAAAAGTGTCAACACAAAGGTTGAGTGAGTTCATAGAGTTTGAGTTGAAATGTAAAAACTTTCAAAATCGTTTATGTGCAAGGGCATTGTAAATCGTTGAAATGTAAAGACTATCAAAATCGATTATGTAGTAAAGGCATTGTAAATCCACTCGCCCAAGTCCCTACCATACAAAACTGCAACCCTGTGTGTTCACAACCCACCGCCAATATGCATAGTTAATGTTCAAGCACACATCGTCAGATGAATTCACAAAATAGTGCATGGCTCAATGTATCGAAATCGTTTATGCAGCAAAGGCATTGTGAATCCACTCAGTTCCAAGTCCCGCCCATACAAAACTTGCAACCTGTGTATTCACAACCCATTGCCAAATGTATATAGTGTATGTTCAAATCGTTCCAAGACCGTTAGTCCATGAATATACCAAGACCGTTAGACCAATGAATATACCAAGACCGTTAGACCAATGAATATACCAAGACCGTTAGACCAATGAATATACCAAGTCCGTTAGCTCAATGAATATACCAAGTCCGTTAGACCAATGAATATACCAAGACCGTTAGACCAATGAATATACCAAGTCCGTTAGCTCAATGAATATACCAAGACCGTTAGCTCAATGAATATACCAAGACCGTTAGACCAATGAATATATGAAATAGAAAATCTAAGTATGGCAATAATAATGTTACAAGATGCAGACTAGCATTTAGTTCGATAAACATATAATTTTGCAAATAGAATGTAAAAATAGTCGAGCATGTATCTCCCCCAAAACAGTTATGAAAGCATTAAAACAAGAAAAGTGGGGCTATGGAACTCACGGTAATCCTTAAATGATTAGAGTAACTATGAAAATAAATGAAAATAGTTTGAGCATGTATCTCCCCCAAAACAGTTATGGAAACAATTAAAAGCAGGGGCTATGAAAACTCACTTGGTGGAATGATGCGAAGACAAATGTGAGTACACCGAGATGTGATAATGTGAATCTTGACCTATGATGAATGATATGACATGTAATGAGTTGCAATGTAATGTTATGCATGCATTTCGTATGTTATTTATACCATTTACGAGTTTTTGAAAATATTACTTATCGCCGAAAAATACTCGTTGACGCCTTGACCAATCCAAAATCACTTTCAAGTTTTACGCCAAAATGTCATCCTACAATGGTTTTATAATGATTTATGGTGAAATTTCCACTTTTCGTCGCAAAACAATGTCGCCGGAATTTTCATGAAATTAACAAAAATGGCTTTGAAAACCAAGTGTGAACGGTACGCCGATCGCTAGAGAACTAACTCGACGGTTTTGGAAAGTTTGTATCGATATCTAAAAGTTTCAGTTCAGGAGTTTTCGTCCAAAAGGTCTCGATCATAAAGATAATAAGGGGTAAAGATGGTGGTTTGGCTAATTGCAGTAAAATGAGTTTCTCGCCAAGTTTGAACATCCAATTTACTACAAGCTTTTACCAGCTTGTCGCTTTGAAAATATGCCCGGTGAACTTGATTTTATTAGAAGACAATTCGTTCCAAAAAAAATCCCAGATCATAGTGTAAAACAGCCTCAAACATGACGCTATGCTAATGAAACACTTGTATCGTAAATAATATAGGAAAATAAAAGCGCAATTTTATAAAACGCGTATAATCTACGTGTTTAAACCGCTTTCCGATAATACGCCCTAGTCGACAAAGTATACTAATATATTTTTGACAAGTCGAAATAATTTGTGAAGCTTAAGGCTGTTTTGACTGAACAAGATAAAATATGTTGCTGAAATTTCTGAAAATTATATATTTCGTCGACAAACTTGTAAAATCCATAACTTTTTCGTTATAAGTCCGCTTTTATCCGCTCAAGCCGCCACGGATTCGCTTTTAAAGTATATTTTCTAAATATCAAGGCCAAAGTTTCGTACCAACTGTCGGATTTTCCAGAAAAACAAATTAAGGACAGAACAATATATACTATCGAAAAATAGTTTTTCTCGACAAACCTATTCTAATCCCTTCAAATCAACTCCAAAGCTAATCTAATCCTACCATACACCTTCTTAGGGTGTCATGGGTTCCTAGACATCATCAAGACCAAAGAATACCATGGGGATAATTATAGGATGACCAAATATATATATATACTCTAAAATCATGTAATAAATGGTATAAATCACATCATGCATAGCTCCAAAATGAAAAGATATATGTAAAGAAAAGGAAACATGAAAATGAAAAAACATGCTTACAAGTGAATGATGAGGTGAAAGTAACAAGGATTAGCCTAAACACTCTTGGTTTTTATTTCAAAACCTTATAAAGAGTATACACTAGATTGTAAATAACTTGTGTTTGAAAAATGATGATCCCTTTTTGAACTCTCTTGATGGCCGATTTTTAGTGATGAGAAGAAGGAGAGAAAAAGTTTTTACTATCACTTGAATTATTTGAGGTTTTATGAGTGAAATGTGAAGTAAGACTTTATGTAATGTATATATCTATACAAATCAAAGAAAACCATACCAAATATTAATGCCAATCCTATAACCGGTTGGGGTCCACAAAATATATATATTTTTTTTTTATTAAGTATATACTTGTATAATTTGTCAAAGATGTGTAAGTAAATGTGTATATATATTATTAACTTGTAAGGTAAATGGTAACTTTTTGGTACAAGTAAATTTTTAATAGATCAAAATAGAATGTAATGAAATAATAAAAATTGTAAAAATACATTCCTTGTGAAAATTGAGTGATAAAATAATTATCGTATAATTTTAAGAAACACGTCGTAATAATTTAACTTTAACGATTTATGTACCAAATAAATTCAAAACACTAGGAAAACTAAAAATATAGTTTCTATAAACTAAATGTAAGTTTAAAACACATCGGATCATTTTTGAAAGTAACGGATTAAATATTTAAAATAATAACTCACGCGATAACGCTTATTTAATATAAAAATTACGCAAGTAAAAGTGATGAAATGTCATGAATGAATTATCATGATGCAAATGATGTCAATGAAATGTAGACTAATCATAGTCCATATGAAATGTTCGTGATGTTATGATCATGAATTCGCCGCTAAACCATAAAGGTTACGTGAACAAGTAAACCAAGTTTACTATAAATGTTGAAATAATGAGACATGAATTGTGTCGAAATGACCGAAAGTACGGTTGTCACATTCACCATTCAAAAAGGAATTCACCTAATTCAATCGTTGTTAGGTCTAACGGGTTAGGGTTTGATGAGGCAACTTTCATTCTCGAGCAAAACCCTCAAAAGACTTTTGGTAACCGATTTTTGCTTAATCCCACAACTCATCAAACAAGAACTGCCATAGATTAGGCTAAATCGGTTTAGGTAACAACTTGTTTCTAGCTCGATCTTTGCAACTCATCAAACAAGAACTGCCACGCGGATCAAACTGGAAACAAGTGGTTTGAAGAAAATCTTTTTGAAAATTTGGCTCGACATGGTAAATTGCTTACACATATAAGCTCATTATCTCCCTTCATTGCATGATTCTTCCCTAATTAGACATAGGTGATCAAGCTATGTATAATTTAGGAGTAACTATGCAATGCTTGGACTAATCGACTCATATGATGTTTGGTGTTGAGTCAACTGATGTTAAAATTGTGATAGGGAAAGACAAGGCATTCTCCACGCCAAAGTGATGTAGTATGATGGGATGGGTATTAAAGGCAATGTGGTGACAATTGATATGAAATGAAAGTAAATAACTCAAAATGTACGATAAACGCACGCAAAGTGAACATGCACATATGATGAAATGATGAGATGCTATGATGATGTAGTTATAGTCTAGGGTCAATGATACATCCTAGTTCTCTATAACGCTAATCATACCAATCTCTGCCACACCCCAAATTACTGCTTTTGTATGAATTCCCGGGATTGACCGGTCATAGCATCACAATCACCGTTATATTGAACGACCTAAAGTGTCGTTTGGAAAATACATCGTTTGATTTAATAAAACAATCCGAGTTTACAAAGTAGGTCCCAAATGAAAATCAACTTGTGCGGAAATAAGTTTGTTACAATTCAAACGATGTTTGAAAGTGCGTAAAACCCAAGGAGACGCCGCCACCACTTCGACTCCATGATGTGTCCAAATGCATGCCATGAAGTGTATGCCTTAGATACCTAGGATAAAACATGCTAAAAGTGTCAACACAAAGGTTAAGTGAGTTCATAGAGTTTGAGTTGAAATGTAAAGCCTTTCAAAATCGCTTTAAAGAAGGGCATTGTAAATCGTTGAAATGTAAAGACTATCAAAATCGATTATGTAGCAAAGGCATTGTAAATCCACTCCGTTCCAAGTCCCGCCCATACAAAACTTGCAAACTGTGTGTTCACAACCCACCGTAATATGCATAGTTTATGTTCCAAACACATCGCCGATGAATTCACAAATAGTGCATGGCTCAATGTATCGAAATCGTTTATGCAGCAAAGGCATTGTGAATCCACTCAGCCCAAGTCCCCCATACAAAACTTGAACCCGTGTATTCACAACCCATTTCCAAATGTATATAGTGTATGTTCAAATGCTCCAAGACCGTAGTCCATGAATATACCAAGACCGTAGACCAATGAATATGTACCAAGCATCATAGACCACCAAGACCGCTAGACCAATGAATATACCAAGTCCGTTAGCTCAATGAATATACCAAGTCCGTTAGCTCAAAGAATATACCAAGACCAAGTAGACCAATGAATATATACAAGTCCGGTATTCAATGAATATACCAAGTCCGTTAGCTCAATGAATATACCAAGACCGTTAGACCAATGAATATATAAAATAGAAATTCCAAGTAAGGCATAAGCTACTGGCATTGACTAGCATTTAGTTCCGATAAAACATATAATTTGCAAATAGTCATGAATGTCATAAAAATAGTTGATGAGCATGTATCTCCCCCAAAACAGTTATGAAAGCATTAAAACAAGAAAAGGGCTATGGAACTCACGGTAATCTTAAATGATTAGAGTAACTATGAAAATAAATGAAAAATAGTTTGAGCGTATCTCCCCAAAACGCTATTGAAACAATTAAAAGGGCTATGAAAACTCACTTTGTGGAATGATGCTAAGACAAAATGAGTACTACACCGAGATGTAGTGTGATACGCAAATCTTGACCTATGATGAATGATATGACATGTAATGAGTTGAAATGTAATGTTATGCATGCATTTCGTATGTTATTTATACCATTTGCGAAGTTTTGAAAATATTACTTATCGTTTAAAAATACCGTTGACGCCTTGACCAATCCAAAATCACTTTTCAAGTTTTACGCCAAATACAATGGTTTTAATGATTTTGGTGAAATTTCCACTTTCGCGCAAAACAATGTCGCCGGAATTTTCATGAAATTAACAAAATGCTTTGGAAAACCAAGTCCGAACGGTGTACGCCGATCGTTAGAGAAACCAACTCGACGGTTTTGGAAAGTTTGTATCGATATCTAAAAGTTTCGCTCGTGAGTTTTCGTCCAAAAGGTCTCAACATAAAGATAATAAGGGTTAAAGATGGTGGTTTTGCTAATTGTTGTGCGAAAAAATGAGTTTCGCCAAGTTTGAACATCCGTAAATAATTTACTACAACTCCGCTTTACAAACAGCTTGTCGTTTTGAAAAATATGCCCGGTGAACTTGATTTTATTAGAAGACAATTCGTTCAAAAAAAAAATCCCAGATCATAGGTAAAAACAGCCTCAAACATGGACGTTACAGCTAATGAAACACTTGTATCGTAGAAATAATATAGTTTTTCAGAAAATAAAAGTTACGGCAATTTTATAAAAACGTGCATAAATTTGTCGCTTTTAAACCGCTTAATAATACGTCCTTAGCTTCAGATAAAGTATACTAATATATTTTTGACAAGTCGAAATAATTTGTGAAGCTTAAGGCTCGCTTTTTGACCAACAAGATAAATATATGTTGCTGAAATTTCTGAAAATATATATTTCGGCTTCGACAAACTTGTAAAATCCATAACTTTTTATAAGTCCGCTTTTATCCGCTCAAGGCCACGGATTCGCTTTTAAAGTATATTTTCTAAATATCAAGGCCAAAGTTTCGTACCAACTGTCGGATTTTCCAGAAAACCAAAACAAGGACAGAACAATATATATACGTATCGAAAATAGTTTTTCTCCGACAAAACCTATTCTAATCCCTTCAAATCAACTCCAAAGCTAATCTAATCCTACCATACACCTTCTTAGGGTGTCATGGGTTCCTAGACTTCATCAAGACCAACAATAACCATGGGATAATTATAGGATGACCATAATATATATATAATCTAAAATCATGAAAAAAAATGGTATAAATCACATATCATGCATACTAGCTCCAAAAATGAAAAGATACATATGTAAAGAAAAGGAAACATGAAAAATGAAATAAACATGCTTACAAGTGAATGATGAGGTGAAAGTAACAAGGATTAGCCTAAACACTCTTGGTTTTTATTTCAAAACCTTATAAAGAGTATACACTAGATTGTAAATAACTTGTGCTTGATAAAAATGATGATCCCTTTTTGAACTCTCTTGATGGCCGGATTTTATGATGAGGAAGAAGGAGAGAAAAAGTTTTTACTATCACTTGAATTATTTGAGGTTTTATGAGTGAAATGTGAAGTAAGACTTTATGTAATGTATATCTACAAATCAAAGAAAACCATACCAACAATTAATAACCCCCATAGGACCGTTTTTGGGGTTGTCCACAAAATATATATTTTTTTTTTTTATTAAGTATATACTTGTATAATTTGTCAAAGATGTGTAAGTAAATGTGTATATATATTATTAACTTGTAAGGTAAATGGTAACTTTTTGGTACAAGTAAATTTTTAATAGATCAAAATAGAATGTAATGAAATAATAAAAATTGTAAAATTACATTCCTTGTGAAAATTGAGTGATAAAATAATTATCGTATAATTTTAAGAAACACGTCGTAATAATTTAACTTTAACGATTTATGTACCAAATAAATTCAAAACACTAGGAAAACTAAAAATATAGTTTTTATAAACTAAATGTAAGTTTAAAAACACATCGGGATCATTTTTGAAAGTAACGGATTAAATATTTAAAATAATAACTCACGCTGATAACGCTATTTAATATAAAAATTTCGCTAAAAAGTGAGATGAAATGTCATGAATGAATTATCAAGATGCAAATGATGTCAATGAAATGTAGACTAATCTTAGTCCATATGAAATGTTCGCGGATGTTATGATCATGAATTACCGCTAAAACCATAAAGGTTACGCGAATTTGGAACAAGTAAACCAAGTTTACAATAAATGTTGAAATAATGAGACATGAATTGTGTCGAGAAATGACCTGAAAGTACGGGTTGTCACATCTAGTTGTTCTCAAACCGGAACGTCTCAAAGAAGACAACACGGATGAAAGTGAACCAATTGAGATTCACCGATTGATGAAAAGAGATTTGAAAAACAATCGTATCAATAGAAATTGTTTTTGCAATACAACGAAGGTTTTAATGAAAATCAATTATCAATCATAAACACCTTTTTTTATTTTGAAATATGAAGTACATACGAGCAAAAGCTAGAGAAAAGAGTTTTAAGTACAACGACTGGTTTTTCAAAGGCATCCACAATCCATAATTGAACCAGATTGATTCATAATTATGAATCGCTCCATTGTTTCGCTCAGTTGTTACATGGTCGATCTATTGGATAGATTTCACATGCCCACCGTGAGCTTGTTTGATGTTGGCTCCAGAAGGCTTTCCATCTTCATTGTGAATACGTTTGCATATCACTTAGATGTTCTGGCAATACCACAAGGATAATGCTTAGGACTCATAATATATAATCTCTCTTTCCACATTGTGTGAAATCGAGCCTCTCATTAACAAGGTCCTATGGAGATTTATTTGATGATCTCGTGGCTTTAGACTCAATAGTGCACATTTGGTCTTGCGCTTGAGACTAGAGAGGGTCTCTTTTTCAATATCAACAATCTCTAAGAGAAAGTCGATAGATAATGTGCGTTCCCGTAGAATGAAAAGTACCTTTAAGAGAACTTGAGTGGTTTGGGAAGTTGTAGTGCTAAAGGCGGCCGCTGTCCATGACGCCTTGTCTTCAATACCGTGTTACCTTAGTAATCACCAAAGAGTATGAATTGAACCCGGTTTCTGCCCTAAGGTTGAATTATTTGAGGGCTATTTATTTTCACCCTTTTTCACATTCAATTTTTCATTTTCAACCCCTTCGCTACCGAAGACTTCATAATAGAACCTTGTTTTATTCCTACATAGCTCTGCCTCAAGACTCTTCCCATATCTCACTTTTCTCCTTTTTTCATCAAACCCAGGACTTCTACACTAACTCTGGATTGTCCCTGGGTAGATCCCTCCCATTCATGTGATCATGGGAACAAATACCTAACCTTATCATCCTTATATCACCATACATAAAGCAAATTTGGTCGGTCTATTTGGTATTGTTCATCTGCCATTGGAACCAATCGAAAACCATTTGAAAATCAATCCAGATACTTGTGATATATGATCAAAGCATTTAGTACCTAAATTGTTTTTTATATTTTTAGAAAAAGAGCTCCCCCTCAGCATGTGCATCAAGCATCATTTTGTAATAGAGATAATTTTCATCTTTGAGGGGTTGGCTTGCATCTAAGAGTAGTTATATAAAGAATGTGGTTTTTCAAAATAGTTGTTCTCAATATATGTGCATAGATATTTGAAGATGTTTTGGCACATATTAGGAAAGACTCCGCATTGAAAATAAATTGATCAACGCTTTCAAATCTTTGTGGTTTAAGATAGATGCTCCCCCTCAACATGTGCATGGAAAATTTGAAATGCTTGACACATGTGAGAAGGAGAGCTTGTACATCCTTATAAAACCATTGACCGAATTATCAGTTTAAATCCAATTTAAATCACAAATTCTCCCCTATCACAATCTTCAAATCATTTGAGATTTGCAGTCTCTGAGATTTAAATTGATTTTGAAAGCTTTTAAGGAGAATTGTGACTTGAATATGAAACGCGTTTTAATAAGGATCGGATTTTGAGACTTTAAACTCCATTGATTAAACATGCATGATTATCTTTTGAAAACAATTGTATGACAAATAACCTTTTGGTTTACCTGAAATCCATCAATCAATGACATGTTGTTGATTGAGTGGTAGATATTTTTTACAAACGTTAAGTCCAGATGATTTTCAAAAATAGAGTCCGAAGTATTTTTTACAAAGCAATTAGTTTTCATTAGATAGTAAGTAATTGTTTTAAAGAATCATAGCATGAGATTTGAAAAACAAGATAAAGCATGGCTCTGTTCTTTCTTTGAAAACGGGTTATTGCCTGAAATGACAATAAACCATAGTTTCATTTTCTCTCAAATTTTTTTATTTTTTATTTTTTTTAAAACAAAACTATGTACCTTCGAAGAACATCTAAAGACCCGTGATATTCTTTGAATGTCAACACAAAAATCCAGATGATATGGTAATAAGAAAAAAACATGACAAAATAACAATATTTTGGAAATTTTCAAGATTTTCTAAATTTTATGGGTTTTTGAAAGTTTTATATTTTCTGCTTTTTTTGTTGTTTTGATAATTTTGTATTTTGGTTTTGAATAAATATATACAAAGATATGGATGAAGAAAGACCTTTACTCCTCTTCTTCCTGAAGACGCTTTAAGGTTTTCGCTGAAGACTCTTTAGACCAAGTCGGGAGGATAAACTGTCAAAGCCTCTAGACGAAGCTTTGGTGGCGATGTCTGCTAAGTGGTATTCAGCCCTCACAAAATAAAGTTCCACCACATCGTTTACTGCTCCCGATGAAATGATGTCGAATGTCGATGTGTTTAGCTTGAGTGTTGAACGTTGTTTGCATGAGGAGCAATAACACTTTATTATCACAAGAGAGGATTTTGTTGAATCAAAGCCATAGTCGATAATCGGGATCTCATCCATAGGATTTGAGCACGCAGATACGCGTATTCAAATTTCTGTCAGAGAAATAGAAGTACTATTTGCTTTGAAGACACAAATTACAAGCTTATCACCCTAAATTGAGCACCTCCAGACGCATTTCGACGGTATCTTGACATCCCGCATGATCAACATTCCATAGGTCGTTAGTGACATACCGGTGTCCTTCGGGTACCAAAGCCCCATATTGATGGTTCCTTTGAGATACCGAAAGACCCATTTAACCGCTTCAAGGTGCTTTTGGTAGCTTAGCCTGATATTCGCACACATGCACACACGTAAATGTAAATGTCCGGTTCATCAATGAGGTACATCAGATCCATCATGCTACGATATTTCGCTGGTCACCATGATCCTAGTGAAACTCATCCAGCTTTAGTACGTTCTATCATCGGGGTGTCAACAGGTCATTAGAATCAATCCAAATTTCTTTAAAATCTCATTTGTATATTTAGATTGATTAATAAAATGCCTCGGGACTTTGTGGAATTTTAATCCCAAGAAAATGACATTTGTCCCATCATTGACATTTGAAATTTGGAACCCATTTCATTTGTAAAACGATCACATTCTATTAATGGGGTCGAAGGCAAAAAAATAATATCATCAACATATATTGAACGTAATTAAATGTTTGCTGCACTTTCTTGGTGAACAATGTCGGATCAACTGCTCCTTTGCTGAATCCAGTAGATAGAAGAAACTTTGATAGCGTATCATACCATGCCCTTGGAGCTTGCTTCAAACCGTAAAGAGCCTTCTTCAAATGATAGACGTGAGTAGGATGCTCTGGATTCACAAAGCCTTCAGGTTGGCTAACGTATACGACTTCTTTCAGATATCTGTTAAGAAAAGCCGTATTTACATCCATCTGATAGACTACCATGTTCTTACTTGCAGCATTAGCCAAAAAGATCCTGATTGCCTCGATGCGAGCAACTAGAGCAAATGATTCTTCAAAGTCAATACCCTCTTCTTGACGGTATCCTTTTGCAACCAATCGAGCCTTGTTCTTTAAAACATCACCATGCTCATCAAGTTTTATTTTGAAGATCCACTTTAGAGCAAGGATCATGGCACAGTCAGGAGAGTGTACTAATTCCCATACATCTAGTCGATCAAACTCATGAATTCTTCTGCATGGCATGAATCAGCTGCCTTCATTCATAGCTATTTTGACGTCTTTTGGTTCGATCTTAGAGACTACGGAGTTGAAGAAGCACCATAAGGCATTGGTTGCAAGTTGTCGACGAGTGGATACTGAACGAGAAGGGTTTACAATGATGTTGTCCAATGGGTGATCATGTGTCCACTTTCTAAGGTGTTCATGTGGTTGTTGTTGAGGAACAGAAGTAGCAGAGTTGATTTCTCCTGATGAGGATGGTTCTGATGATGATTCAGGAGCAAATATGTTTTCAAAAGGTTCATCTTCTGGAGTAGCAAAAGGATTTTCATCATCTGTAACAGCAGCAACATTTCCATTGTTTACACTTGATGATTGAGGCATTGATGATGATACCGGAGTGATAGCAGAGGCACTCTTGACTTAGTGACATGGAAACTGAAGGGTTAACTTCATTGACAGAGATATGAGCAGCCTTTGTTGATGGAATTGACAGATCATTAGCCCTTGGCTCATAGTGTTCATCAAACATAGGATCAAATAATTTCTTCAAATCATCTTCTAAAGGAGATACATAATGAGTTACTGGTGAGGGAATTGAAACCAGAGTAGAACTGATAGGACTACTTGATGAAAGTTGAGATGCGGGTCCAGAACTGGTTTTTCCTGGAGCCATTTGATCGGTCAGCTCATCGAACGTAACGTGAATTGTTTCCATGATATTTCAGGTTCTCTTGTTGTAGATTCGGTAACCCTTCTTGTTTGGTGCATAACCAACAAAAACTCCAATATCTGCCTTTGCTCTTAATTTACCTAAATCTTGACCGTCATTCGTTGGATAGCACAAAGCACCAAACATACGAAGGTTGGAGAGATCATGTGTTCGTTTATGAACAAGTTCATATGGAGTTTTTCCATGAGAGGTATCAATAAGGGAACGATTTTGGGTGTAGCAAGAAGTGGCAATGGCTTCACCCCATAGAAACATTAGAACCTTTAAATAAATTAGCATTGTTCTTGCGGCTTCCATAAGAGTTCGATTTTGTCTTTCAACTACACCGTTCTGTTGAGGAGTTCGTGGAACACTTCTTTGATGACTGATTCCAACACTTTCATAAAACTGAATTAAGTCTTTGATAACTAACTCTGTGCCATTTTCTGTTCGAACTATTCTAACAGTATTGTTGAGTCGAACTTGTAGCTTGCTTGATAAGTTTGATGATGACATCTGGAGTTTCATCCTTTGTCCTCAAAAACTTTACCCAAGTAAATCGAGAGTAGTCATCAACAACGACTAAAATGTATTTCTTCCCATTTATCGTTTGTACTCTCATTGTTCCGCACAAATCCATATGAAGGGTATGAAGGACTTCTATTACCGAAGTTTGTGGGTTTCGGTTTATGGGCATATTTCGTGCTTTTTCCCAATTGGCATGATGAACAAAGATGATCTTTTTCATACTTTTATCTGGGTAATCCTCTTACTAAGTCCTTTCTGGAAAGATTGTTTATGGTACCAAAGTTCAAGTGATTGAGACGACGGTGCCATAGCCATGACTTAGTTTTGGAAGCATTTGACAGCAAGCAGATAGGTGAAGATTTCATCATATCTTCGATAGAGATGGTGTATAGGTTTGAACCACGAGTTCCTCTTAATAGTTCCACACCATCGAGTTCTCTAACTAAACAAGTGTGTTTTCTAAATGCCACATCTAGATCAGAATCACAGAATTGACCAATAGAAAACAAGTTATGACCAAGACCTTCAACATAATATACACGGAGATTACACTTTTGCCAACTCACATAATCACCCATAACCCATAATAGCTCCAAAATGATTGTTCCCGAATCTAACAGTCCCGATGAATTTACTCACGAAGTTCATGAGCCGCGAACGGTCTCCAGTCATATGCTTGGAACAGCCTGAGTCCAAGCACCACAGAATGATTTGAACGATCTGCAGTTGAACACAGACAAGAATGGATAACTGGATAATTGGGATCCCCATGCAAGAATGGGTTCCACTTGGTTAGTAGCTGTAATTGGAACACCCACACGAGAGTAGAAACAATGGACTCATTAAAAATAGATGCAGTGCTAGTGTCCGTATTTGACCTATTCAAAGTATGTTCGCTTCTTAAGGGAATATTTCTACCAGTGGGCATCCATTTTCTTGTGGGCATTGATTTAGCAACTTTAAGGCAAAGCTCATTAATCTTACGGCCAGTAGGTATCCATTGATAACCTATATAACTAAATTTCCTTCTGGGGTTTCCACTTTCTAACTTCTTTCGCCTTTGCCTTTTCGAAGCCTTCTTAGCTTGAATTTTAACATTAGTGAGTTTTATCAGGGCGTTTAACAGTATTAGACAAATCATTAACACCACATTCAAGATTAGTAACGAAACCACGCGAATCATCATTACATATTTTGCCAAAAGTAGCAGAATCGCATTAATTACAAAGATACGCTTAAAGCTAACACTAGAATCAACACGATTCGTTGTATTCAACTCAAACTTAATATTCCTAGGGTGATCTTCTACTATCTTCCAATGCATATTCTTAGCTTGCGAGGTCCTATTTGCTTGGTATTGCCGGAGGCTTTGACCTGCTTGCTTTAATGTCACGATTACTCTGTAGAGGGAATTATAGGAACATTAGTTGGTTGATCTACTTTTGCATTCTGAACTAGATGTGCAGGGATCTGAACTACTTGAAGGCACATTAGTGTTCACTTTCTTAAAAATGGGCATAGAATGATTTGAATGCTTGGCACTAGGCATAGAACAAGGCATCACAACTTTTCCTTTCGCACCTAAGGATTTAGGACATGTTGCAAATAAACATTCTAGCAGCTCCGAGATCGTTGGCCTGAATGCAAGCAAACCTAATTTCTCTATCAAGAGGTTTATTAATGAAATCCTCTTCCACAATCTCACGGAGACATTCTAGGCTATCCTTAAGGTGAGCACAATAGTTATGAAACACAGGTTCATTATTCCTATGATGAGGAGGAATATATTTAATAGTCACAGTATATTTGCAGTCTGAGGATGACTTTGATGCCACATTCTCATTAAAAACAAGTGGCAGTTTCCCTTTTTCCTGACTCCTCAGATTCTCAATTTCTTTTTGTAAAGACGTTATTTTTTCATTGTTTTTGTCACGAGTGACTTTCATTGAATCATATAACTCTTTAAAGTGTCGCTTAACTTTTTCATTTTCTTCTAGAAAACTCTCGTTTTCTTATCGTAAAGCATTAACCAAGTTTTGAAGATGAAAAAGTTTGCGTAATATGAGAATCTAAGGGAGGAGGCATTTGGGAGCCAGCCACATTGTTCTTTTCACCCTTAATCAGAGATTTGGGCTTTCAACTTTCTGATCGTGTTACAATGAGCTCGAATCTGTTCATCACGTTTGCTAATTTAAAAAATGCATCAAATTAGGAGCATCCAAGGATGTCTTGATATTTGAGGTTTTAACATTTTCTTTCAGATGTTGATATTTTAATTGCAAAGCAAGATGGTCAACTTCAATTTAGAAACTGTTTCACCAGGTTATCATGATCATCCTGCTCAACTTTATCATGCAGTTTAGAGTTAGTTTTTTCAAGCTCAATGACACGATCATGGGAGACTTTCAGAGCAGCAGATAATTCATGAAATTGAGAAGCATTAATGGAACAATTCGTAGCAGTGTAAAAAACATCTTGAGTAATACATTCAGAAATAAGATTCTCATTCAAGGTGTGCAAGTTCTTCCTCTCACCCTCATCTATATATTTTAATTCTCGCTCATAGTCACCAACCTCAACTATCATTGCATCAAATTCTTTTTCCATTTCTTTAATATCTGAATCCATCCCCTTTTTAAGACTCTCAAATTGATCTTTTAGTTGTTTAAAGAAAGGCATGACCTCAGTTAAATAGCATTCTTTAGTTTGCTCAAAACCTCTTTCCCTTCAGTTATCCCAGTGGGTGTGATCCTTTCTTACAAGTTTTCTCAAAATCAACAAACAATTGAAAAATAACATATTGACTGATTAAGGTCTTGCTTTAGTGGCAATAGTTCTAGGAACTAAATGCATTGGTGTATTCGGAGGATACACAGTCGCTGAAGGCATTTTCCTAACGGGAGAGTTTGTTACAACAAGATTCTCTGCTTTTTTCTTATCTAAATCCTTTTTCTAGAACACTTGTTCGGGTGTTAACAAAGTTTGAGGCTTAAACTTGTTCAAGGAGATCCAGTTTTCTTTTTTGTAATCATGGGGTTTGATCGTTATTTTATTCTCTTTACATTCAGGATCTTCTAGCTTCTTATTCATTTTCTCCCTAGATGTGTTGGGAATAATCTGTTACCACAGATAGTAGTGGTTTACACTTTTTGGTTTAACACTAGCAGTGGAAACGTATTCCCACTGCAAGTTCTTCATTACCACTGCTATCAGTTTATGATAAGGTTAAACGCGTCTTGATAAGTATAGAATAGATCTTGTGTATATTCTATTATGTTAGCTTTATACTTATCTTGTAAAGGACTCCTTGTTGTATAAAAGGAGTTTCTAGGTCATTGTCTTACATATATCATATTGCAATATTACCTACGAAAGCTTCAAGGTGTAACCGTAGTGATAAGTTAAGATCACTCGTATTATTCATTAATAATATTGAAGCTTGAGTTTTGTGTTAACTTGTGTTTATTCACATACAATTTGTCTTCTAAGTATTACTTAAGTAAATTCCGCTTGCTTGATAATATTATACAAAATATCATTGACACAAGGAGAGTGTCCAAGATCCATCAAGTGGTTTCAGAGCTAGGTTCTGATATTTTGTTTTAGAAGATCCAAAGAATTAGCTTGACTCACTCACTCAAGACAATGGAGATGGAAAACAACCAATCAAACTCTTCTTCTACACCCAGACTCCCTAAGCTTAAGCTTAATGAGTTTGAGATGTGGAGGATATTGATTGAGCAATACTTCCTCATACAGGACTATGCTCTGTGGGAGATTATTCAACTTGGTGATTCTTTCAAGTCTGTGACCACTACTTCCAAAATAGGTGACACAGATGTTGTGAAAGTTTCTGTGCCTGAATCAAATGCTGAAAAAGCTCAAAAGAAAAATGATCTTAAAGCTAGAAGTCTGTTGCTGATGACTCTTCCTAGAGACCAGATTATTTCATTCAACAAATTCAAGACTGCTAAAGAACTGTTTGAAGAGATTTGCTCAGTGTTTGGTGGTAATGATGCTACAAAGAAGACTCAGAAGACATTGTTAAAGCAAAGTTATGAAAACTTATCTGCTTCAAGCAATGACTCACTTGATAGCATTTTTACCAAACTTCAGAAGATTGTTACACAGCTAACTTTGTTTGGCATGAGGTAGAAAAGGAAGACCTCAATTTGAAGTTTCTAAGAAGTTTGCCTTCAGAGTTTCAAACAAATGTTATTGTCTGGGAAAACAAAACAGACATAGAAACAATGAAGCTCAATGATCTTTACAACAACTTTAAACTTATTGAGCAAAGGCCAGAAGAAGGAGGGAAACTTGGTACAAGCTCTAGTAGCTTGGCATTGTTGTCAAATTCTGTTGATAAAGGATGATTCTGAAGATGAAAGTGATGATGATATTGCCATTGTAGGTTCTAAAGTTTCCACTGGTAATGTTAATGTTACCACTGAAGGTTCCAAAAAGAAGGTTGCTAGTATTGGAGACCCTACCTTTTATGCTTTTATCTCCACACAAGTTGATGGCTCTGTCTTAACTCATGAAGACATAGAGCAAATTGATGAAGATGACTTGGAGGAGATGGATATAAAATGGCAGATATCTCTTCTTAGCATGAGGGCTAAGAAATTCTACAAGAAGACTGGCAAGCCTATCCACATTAATGGTGATGATACTGCATGCTTTGATAAGAAGAAAGTAGAGTGCTTTAACTTCCACAAGTTTGGACATTTTGCTAGAGAATGTAGAAGACCAAAGACCAAGGACAACAGGTCTACATGGTACAAGCAAAAGAAGGGAACAACTGTGGAAGAACCAAAGGCAATGTTGGCTATTGATGGTGTGAGCTATGATTGTAGTTTCATGGCTGATGAACAAGAAGAAGAACATTCGGATGCTGCTCTTGTTGCTACTGAATTTGCTCTCATGGCTTTCTCTGATTCTGAGGAACAAAACTTTGATAGTTGTTCTAAAACATGTAGGGCTGCTAAAGAAGTTGAAAGACTTAATGATTTGTACTCTAATGAAAGGCAAGAATTATATAATGCTAATTATACTATGGCTAATCTTAGGAGAGCTATGGCAGTATTAGAAAAGCAAATAGAGCACTATCAGGCAAATGAGTCAAATTATAATGATGATATGATTCTTCTTAGGAGAGAGGTAGAACATACAACTGGTGTGAATGAAGCATACCAAAAGGAGCTTGAAAAACTCCAAAAGAAAATTGAAAATGTCAATTTAACTGTAGACACATGTTATCATCAGTCTAAGTCAATTGATAAAATTTGGAATGCTCAAATATATAATAAAGCTAAGTCTGGTATGGGTTATAATACTGTGCGTCCACCACTAAGGGGTGTTCCATCACCTCCAGGTGTAGATTTAGCTCATACAGGTTTAGAAGACTTTAAGGAACTTGAAAGAGAATATGGTCCTTTAAAGGACACAGTGGTGAAGAGTGAGGAAGAGAGTAAGCTTGATAATGATGTATTTGAGAGTGCTAGTGACTCATCAGTTGTTGATGAAAATGTTAAAAAGAATGTAGAGACTACTATCCCAAAAGTTGTTAGCCATCAAGCATGTTAGGAACCTAGGAAACAGCTTAATAAACCTAGACCAAATGTAAGGTATGCTGAGATGTATATGAACAAGCCTACAGCTCCTAGGGGTAACTAGAGGAGTTGGAATCATGTTAAATCTCAACAACTAGGTAGTAATTTTGTTATGAACAATAAGGCATGCTATATCTGTGGTAGTTTTGATCATTTACATGCTTATTGTGACTATCATGTTGGGAGAAGGGAAGTTTATGGGTATAAAAGGGTGGAGACTAACAAGTATCAACATAATGTACACCCTAATTCCCATTGCAAAATGGTCCCAAGAGCGTTCAATTAGAAGTGGCCTCAAAACACTTGCCACTGCAAAAACTGTTAACACTGCTCACCCTAAGTCACATGTTAAAAGTGCAAACACCAAAACACGTTTTAATAAATATGCACAAACAGAAAAGAACCTTTCAAGCTAAAAAGGTTAATAATAACCAACAGTGGGTACCTAAAAAGAAACCAGCAGTTACCACTGCTCATTCAAAAGTTACCACTGCAAGGGTTTTAAATAAGAAAAGGGGGGACATGGGCAATGCTGTGAAGGCCTCAGCACGTTGGAAATGGAAACCTAAAGGAAGTACCTTTACAACCAATCCCAATGGTGTATCAATGACCTTTGATAGATTTAACTATATTGATACACGAGGCAGATCCAAGTCAATCATGGCTTGGGTCCCCAAAAGAAACTAACTCTTTACTCTTATGTGCAGGAACATCCAAGGACAAAAAGATCAGATCAAGGATATACAGATAGTGGATGTTCAAGGCACATGACCGGCAACAAGTCCTATCTTTCTGATTTTGAGCATTATGATGGACAAAGTATATCAGCCTTTGGAGGTGGAGTAAATGGAAAAGTTGCCGATGGTAAAGGTGTTATTAAAACGGTAAACTTGGACTTTGAACCGTGTATTATGTAAAAGAGCTTAAGTACAATCTTTTTAGTGTGTCACAAATGTAATACAAGATGAACAATGTTCTTTTTACCAAAGATATGTGCTTTGTTCTCTCTAAGGATTTTAAGATGCCTGATGAAAGTAAGATTCTTCTTAAAGTCTAGTAAAAGGCAATCTTATAGCTTTGATATGAACAACATTGTAGCTAAAGATGGTTATGCTTGCTTGCTTTCAAAGGCCACAGTGGATGAATCCATGTTATGGCATAGAAGACTTGGTCATGTTAACTTCAAAACCATTAACAAGATTGTCAAAGCTGGTTTAGTGAGAGGTTCTACCTCTAAAAGATTTGAAAATGATCAAACCTGTGGGGCTTGTCTTAAAGGCAAACAACACAGAGCTTCTTGCAGGTCAAAGTTGGTTAACTCTATTGCTCACCCACTTCAAATGTTACATATGGACTTACTTGGTCCTACATCTGTGAGCAACTTGAATCATAAGAAATCTTGTCTTGTGGTGACTAATGATTTTAGTAGATTTACATGGGTTTTCTTTCTTGGATCTAAGGATGAAACAACTGGTATCCTCAAGATATTTATTACAGAAGTAGAAAACCAATATGATATGAAAGTTAAAATCATTAGGTGTGACAATGGAACCGAATTCAAGAATAGAGTTATGGATGAGTTTTGCAGAAATAAAGGTATTAAAAGAGAATTTAGTGTGGCTAGAACTCCTCAACAAAATGGTGTTGTGTGAGAGGAGAAATAGGACAATGATAGAAGCCGCTAGAACCATGTTGGCCGATTCCAAATTGCCAATTACTTTTTTGGCTGAAGCAGTTAACACTGCATGTTATGTGCAAAACAGGGTTTTAGTGGTAATGACAAAGAACAAGACACCTTATGAATTGTTTAGGGGAAGACCACCTACTCTTGACTTCATGAGACCATTTGGGTGTCATGTATCTATTCTCAATACCATAGATTATCAGGGAAAGTTTGATGAAAAGGCAAATGAAGGGTATTTGTTGGGTATTCCATGGTTAGTAAAGCTTTCAGAGTATTCAACTTAAGAACCCAAAAGATAGAAGAGAATCTGCATGTGAGTTCCCGGAAAACAAAGTCAATGTCAAAGGAACTGGTCCAGAAAGACTGTTTGATCTTGATACTCTAACAAATACTATGAATTATGTGCCTGTTGCTACAGGAACATCTTATTTTGATTTTGCAGGTTCGAAGAGTTTCTGATGATTATGAACCAAGCAAAGAGGATGCAGATGATCGAGATGAATTCAATCTACCTCTTTGGGACTATGCAGATAATAATGATTTATGAAAATGGAGTTGTTCATCCTTCTAGTGATTTGGAAAATGAAGGAAATAGTAATTTGAATGCTGATAATTTTGAAAGCAGTGGAAATTCAGATTCCACTGTTCGGCAAAGTGTTTCCCACTGCAACAACAGATGTGGGAATCACCACCCAGTTACTACATGGAAGCTCAAGCCAATGATGTTGAAATTTCTAATATGCCAAGAGAGATTGCAGTTCCTTAGACTCCCCACACTACTATTCATAAATCACATCTACTTGAAAATGTGATTGGGGATGTCTATTCACCAGAAGACAAGGAATGACAAACAGCTCGATGTTCATGATCATAAGCAGAAAATATATGAATCTAAAAATACATGGAAGGCAAGAATTTAATGTCTATTTATGTGTTTTCGCTCACAAGATGAGCTTAAGAATGTTACAAGGCACTTGAAGATGAAAGTTGGGTGGAAGCAATGCAAGAAGAGCTGCTCCAATTTAAGCTTCAAAAGGTATGGGTGCTTTGTGATTTGCCTTATGGCAAGAAGGTAATAGGTATTAAATGGGTGTTCAGAAACAAGAAAGATGAAAAGGGAATTGTTATCAGAAACAAAGCTAGGCTTGTGGCTCAAGGATATACTCAAGAGGAGGGTATTGATTATGAAGAAGTGTTTGCCCATGTTGCAAGGATTGAAGCAATTAGGCTGTTCTTAGCCTATGCATCTTTTATGGGATTTAAAGTCTATCAAATGGATGTAAAAGTGCTTTTCTATATGGGCAGATAGATGAAGAGTTTTATGTCTTACAACCTCCAGGCTTTGAAGACCCTGAATATCCTAACAAAGTCTACAGGGTTGTTAAAGCTTTGTATGGCTTGCATCAAGCACCAAGGAAATGGTATGAAACCTTAACTACTTATCTTCTTGGAAATAGGTTTCATAGAGGCAGAGTGGATCAAACTTTGTTCATCAAGAAAGAAAAGAATGATATCTTGCTTGTTCAAGTGTATGTTGATGATATCATTTTTGGGTCTACAAAGACAGAGATGTGCAAAGATTTCGAGAAACTGATGAAAGAAGAATTTCAGATGAGTTCTATGGGAGAACTCACATTCTTTTTGGGACTTCAAGTACTACAAAAGCCAGATGGTATTTTCGTTAATCAAGATAAATATGTGGCTGTGATACTAAGGAAGTTTAAGTTTACTGATGCAAAGTCATCCAGCACTCCTGCAGACAAGACTACACATCTACTTCTTAAGGAAAACAGTGGTGAAGCTGTTGATGTGCACATGTATAGGTCTATGATTGGCTCTTTGATGTATCTTACATCATCTAGACCAGATATTAGGTTTGCTGTGTGTGCCTGTGCAAGGTTTCAAGTTACTCCCAAGTTCTCTCACTTGACTGCTATGAAGAAAATTTTCAAATATCTTAAAGCATTTCCTACTCTGGGATTATGGTACTCCAGAGATTCTCCTTTAGATATGGTTACTTACTCAGATAGTGACTATGCTGGAGCTAGCTTGGATAGAAAATCTACAACTGGTGGATGTCAATTTCTTGGCAACAGGTTAGTGTCATGGCAGTGCAAGAAACAAACAATGGTGGCTAATTCTTCAACTGAAGCAGAGTATATTGCTACTGCAAGTTGCTGTGCTCAAGTACTATGGCTTCAAAATCAACTTTGGACTATGGTACAATTTCATGAATACCATCATACATATTGACAATAGCAGTACCATTTGCATAATCAAGAATCCTGTTCAACACACAAAGACCAAACGTATTGAAATTAAACACCATTTCATTCGAGATGCTATGAAAAAGGGACTAATTCAAGTTGTCAAAATTTCTACTGAGGACAACTATGCGATTTTATTGACAAAAGGTCTTGATGTGGGAAGATTTCAGTACTTGGTAACAAGTCTTGGAATGATAAATCCATAAATGTTTCTTGTGTTGAGGGAGGCTGTGGGGTAATGCAATTGTTGTATGAGTTTGTATATCAAGTTTTGATGAGGAGTTGGAGTTAAAAGGTGTATATCTAAGATACACATCAAATGGTTATCGATTCACCATGTCTAATACACATAAGAATCAACTAGTCCAGAGCAACCGGCTACTGGTAAAGACTTGACAAATCCGTTTATGGTTGATAGTTTACAAAAACTATAGGGTATCAATTCACCATATTCTTTATGATTAGAGTGTCTAGTCCATAGCAAAAGGCTCATGGTAAAGACATATCAAATCCGTTGATAGCTGATAGTTTGCTAAAAACTATATTGGGAGCAGTATTGTTTTCTAATGATTTTATCTTCCACTACTCTTTGAAATTTTTGTGAAAAATTACCACTGCTAGTTCCAGTTTTCATGACAGTGTTATTTACCACTGTTGTTCTAGCCGTTACAACTGATTATGTCAGTAATTTATTTTTCACTAGATTAAAGTGAAATAACCAAGGATAGTCATATATATAAGGTTAATATTTTAAGTAAATTATCTTCTTACTATATTATAACTACTTTCTAAAGATAATTTTACTTGCGCATCAATTCTAAACCCTAACCCTATATATCTTTTTTCTCAATTGGCTAGTCATTACTTCAATTCTTACTGACATAATAATATTTTTCATCAAAAGTTTCTATGGCTTCTTTGAAATTTGCACAACCTAGTGGCCTACTTACAAAAGACTAATGAGAAGAGGGCCCTGTTTTCATCAATTGTGGACTTTCTTCATACCACTCATATAAGGTATGCTTTACTTTTAAAACCTACAATTTATATCTCTAAAATCAATCGTTTGGACTTGGCTCAGTCCATCACACTTGAGACGAGAGATACACATGAAACAATGGATGCTCAGAGCACTGTAGATGGAGTAACTATTGATTTTACTGAGGCATCCTTGAGGAGAGTACTTCACTTGGATGATCTCAATGGTCTCATCACCTTACCTATGTCTGACATTCATGATACTTTATCATCCATAGGGTATGATACCACTGACAAAAAGGCTACTTTCAAAAAGAGTGGTTTTTGTCCCCATTGGAGATTTTTGATTCATACTTTGTTACATTGTCTTAGTCCTAAGAAAACATCTTATGAGCAATTTAGTTCAACCATTGCTTATCCTTTGGTTTGTCTAGTCACTGATAAGATTTTCAATTGGTCCAACTATATTTTTACAAGTATGAAAGGCAATGTACAAAGTAAAACCAAATTTTTAATGTATCCCAGGTTTGTGCAAACTGTGCTAAATGAATTTCAACTGCAACCTCATACTACTGTTTATCAAATCAGTTGCCTAAAGCCTAAAGTTTTTTAAAATTTGAATAAAGATGGCAATATGATTTTTACACCTCTCCTACCCCAAATGCTTGCTAAAATTTCATCTGAACAAAACACACCTATAATTGATGTTCCCAACATTGATTATACCCCCACCATTTCAGAACCTATGAGAGAAGGTCTAAACAGTCAACTCCTCTCATGACCACACAGCAAGTTTTTGCACCTTTTGGTCTAGGAACGAGCAGTGGTGGTTCTAGACTTCCACCTAGTCCTACTATGGAGGAATCTGGACTAATGCCCCATGATACACCTCTCCCAATAGGTCACACAGTTGGAAGTGCTGAGGGCAGTGGAAACCAATTGGAATTGATGGTTATGGTACCAAATTAGCAAAGCAAATTAAGTCTCTACACAAGGACTTGGTTATTGTTAAGAGCAGAGCATGCCAAGGATGTTCAACAATTAAGACAGAGATTCAGACTTTAAAGGGAGAGATGCAGAGGTTGAAAAAGCACAAGCAGACTGCAAAGATGGTGATTTCATCTTCATCCTCACCTTCTGATGGTGATTCAGCTGATCAAGATTTAGGAAATTCTTCCAAACAGGGGAGGAAAACAGGTTCTGACACTGAGGGGTGTAAAATTGATTTTTAAGATGAAGGAGATACAAGTAAAGGAGCAAAGGAAGCTGAAACTCATGGAGAGTAACTTGAAGATCAAGACATTTTCCAAACTGCAACTGATTTTACCACTGATTTTATTTCCACTGCGAGCAAATATTGCCACTGCAAGTGAAGAATTGATAAATTGAAGACAGGACAGGGTAAGCAGTTATGGAAGATGTACAGCAACTTGAAGGTAAGATTTCAAAGAAAAGAAAAATTCAGATTGATCTTGATAGAGAACTTGCTAAAAAGATAGCAGAAGATCAAATTGCTGAGAAAGTTGCTGAGAAGAAAAGATTGAAAGAACTTGAAGTTGTAAGCTTTTGGAAGCTAAAAGATTGGATAGAATGGAAGATACTGAAGATTCAATTTCCATTGTTCAACCTACAATTATGAAAGAAAAAGCTCCAGAGTTTAGCTATGTTCCTACTGAAGAAGATATTCAGTTTCTGGTGGCTAATAATCCAGAAATCATGAAAAAGGCAATTGACCTTGTTGCTGATGCATCCTTAACGAGGAACAAAGAACTGCCGAGTTAAGGATTTAATTAAAATGAAGAACAATCAAGCACTTGAAAATGTGATTAATTCAGTCAAAAAGGATCAGAAGAAACCAAGACAACCAACCAAGGCTCAAATACTTGCATACATGAAGTCTTATTGTTGTCATGTTGGTAAATGGAAAAAGCATCAATTTAAAGGAATGTCTGATGATCAAGTTGAAAAGACTTACTACAGAATTGTGAAACAAGATAAATCTTTTATTCCAATGGGTTCTGAAGAAGAAGAAAGAGAGATTCCTAGATTGAAGAGAAAGGCTAAAGTAAGTGATTCTCAAACTATTAAGAAGACTAAGGTTGATGAAGATTATACAAAGTCTAATGAGAAGGAGATTCCTACTGAGAAGTTCACTAAAGATCAAATGACTGAAATGATTGTGATTAAAGACAGAGATTTTTATCCAGAACCACTGCAAATTCGACATCCTATCATTGATTGGGAAGTTTACACTGCTAGCAATTTTGCTTCAACATGGAAGATTACAAGGCTGGGAGGTGAAACTTCATCATTCATGACATTTTAAGATCTTATTAAAGCTTTTGACAGAGATGACCTTAATACACTATGGAAATTAGTTCAAGAAAGGTTTAATGCTCAAGATCTCAAAGATGCAAAGGAGATGAAGTTATGGGTAAATCTTAGAAGGCTTTTTGAACCAAATGCGGATGATGATTACTGGAAAACCTTATTCACATGTATTGGTACTAAATGGTTTTATTATGATTCATGTGAAGTTCATCATGTCTCTACAACTAATGGAGAAGACTTTTTCATGCTTGCTGAGAAAGAATATCCACTTAGAGCTGGAGCTCTTACAGTAATGTTAAGCTTACACATAAGAGTCAATGAAGACAATGAGAAGGTCAGAGCATTGTTACAAAGGCTTCAAGATCAGTGTTCAAGAGCTATACAAAAGTTAAGAGAAAAGAAGTGAAGTGTTTGATTGAATTCCCAAATCCTTGAAGTTAATGTTTATTGAAGAAACTTATTGATTTGCAGAGAAATCATAAGTTTAGGGGAGGATTGTTGGGAATAATCTGTTACCACGGATAGTAGTGGTTTACACTGCTTGGTTTAACACTAGCAGTGGAAACGTATTCCCACTGCAAGTTCTTCATTACCACTGCTATCAGTTTATGATAAGGTTAAATGCGTCTTGATAAGTATAGAATAGATCTTGTGTACATTCTATTATGTTAGCTTTATACTTATCTTGTAAAGGACTCCTTATTGTATAAAAGGAGTTTCTAGGTCATTGTCTTACATATATCATATTGCAATATTACCTATGAAAGCTTCAATGTGTAACCCTAGTGATAAGTTAAGATCATTCGTATTATTCATTAATAATATTGAAGCTTGAGTTTTGTGTTAACTTGTGTTTATTCACATACAATTTGTCTTCTAAGTATTACTTAAGTAAATTCCGCTTGCTTGATAATATTATACAAAATATCATTGACACAAGGAGAGTGTCCAAGATCCATCAAGATGCATCATCTAATTTTCTATCTTCCTCAGTGCACTCAACGCAACTAGGTTTCTTTCTAGGTTTAAGAATCTCATTACCATCATATATTACATTATGGGCAGCTCTAGCCTTTTTACAACCTCGGATTAGGTTCCACAACAAGGGGAATGCTATGCTTATAGTTAAGACTCTATGCTAGTGATCAAGTACAGTCTGAATGGGTTCCCTGTAGTACAACTTATTTTCAAGCTTGTTTTTCAAAGTTTTTAGATTGGAAAAATCATTCAAAAGTTTGATTCCTTAGCATTGAATTCTTGCTTAAGCATTTTCACATTTTCTTGAAGTTCTTGTTTTTGCTTAGCAGTTTAGATAGCTTTTCTTGTAAGGAGTTTAACTCTTGTTTTAATACTTCTTCTCTAAAAAACTTTCTAATAATTGTACGCATTTGGTCATCCATTTCTGCTCACGAGTGGTCAACTCAAACTTAGCACGTTGTTCATAAATAGCAACTTGTTCTTTATATGAATTTAGTTCAGAGTAACGAATCATCAGGGGACACATGAAGTGTATTCATCAAAAACATAATCATCATTGACTGCAGAAGATGCATTACTTGGTACAATCTACTTTCACTTTGCTTCACATATTGATCATATGGGACAATATTGCTATTACCCTTATCATCAATATCTGATTCATAAGTTTCAAGATTTTATACTTTATTATGCATCTTTTGCCCATCAACATCATCATATAGTTTTAATACCTCAGAAATGATTTTGTCCTTGGATGGACCAACATGTTGTGGGAGAGACCTTGGAGAGACCATAGGTGAGATGCTAGCCTGAAGATTGTTTGGCGTTGGGTTCATCATCGACATCAGAGTCAAATGCATCACAATCAGCTACTTGAAATGCATTTTGATGATTATGACCTATCTCTGAATGGCTGTTCATCAACATCAGCATCATAGGTTCGGGCATTTCCCTCAGCAAGGAACAACAACTCCTCTTCATCAAAAGCCTGCTCTATTACCCGAGCTTGCAAAGAAAAGAATCTTGTCTCTAAAGTATTCGCATTCTGTGGGCGTTTTGGAGATGTGTAGTTCCTAGCAATATGTCCCTCACCACCATAGTTGTAGCACTTAATTGGCTTTGCTTGACCTTGATTCCCATTCCTTCCCCTATTCTGATTTACCCCATATCCTCCACCAGCTCCAGCATTCCCATTACATGCTCCAACCATCCCTTGTTTGTAGCGTCTTCCTTGAAGTGGTTGCACCATAACCTTCCCATCTCTGACAGTTGCTTGATTGTGTGGATTGGATGCTGTTCTGAGGTTATTGTTGGTGTGTGGAAGAGAGTTCATGTTTTGGATGACCATGAGAGACAGTTGATTGATGAAGTTTTCCATGAATGTGTTTCGGTCTGGAGGCTTATATGCTGGATCAAGGATGAGTTTGTAATTACCATCACCCATGGGGAATGACTGAGAAGCGTTGGTAGTAATACCACATTTGTGTAAAGGCTGTTGAGTCATTTGAGGAACTTGTTTCTCCAAGTTGGTTGAACTGTTCTAGAATCCTTTTATCAAACATAGCGTGTCTCTTATTCTGGAGAAGGCAGGCATACACTTGCTCATAGTTGGTGTTCTTCAATCCTTTGGTAAGATTCACAGAGGTGATAAACTTGTGCCATTTGGGATTCATGTTGTTCACAAAGTTTGAGTTCAGCTGAATGTTTGGCATAGTCATCCTGATATTCCTCATATCATTTACTAGCTTGTGGAATCTCACGTAGTACTCATAGATACTCTCATCTGGTTTCATCTTGAAGTGCTCAAACTCATCGTACAGCTGTGATTCTCTGTCTTCCATGGTTAATTCAGAACCTGAGAGATGCATCTTGACATTATCCCAAACGCCTTGGCTTCCGTGTTATGATTGATAAGCTTGTAGAAGTCTTTTGGAAGACCATGTAGTATATGTTGAGGCCCCTGATTATAGAATCGAATCTTTTTTCTCCTTATCACTGAGCTCATCATACGTCTTTGGTCTGTCCAATCCAAAGATCATAGTTCCATCGCATGGCGAGTATCAATTATGTCTCTTGTAGTCTCAATATGATACGGTCCTTCATCAATGGATTTGAGAATGTTGACCCCATTTTCCTTTCCAAGACAGTACAATCTGATTCTTTGAGCCCAAGAGTCGGAGTAGTTCGGTCAAGCATGGGTGGAAGAGTATAGAAACCAGTTGCTTGAACATCCTTAGCAACAATGGAGATGATTATAGATACGTTGTGGTAGACATGTTAACAGATTACACGGGATTTTATAACTCTATGATTAAACCGGAAATATATTATTCACGGGATTTTACTAAATCAAGAGAAAACCGTATTACAAGCAAAAATCAACCAAGTCGCTAAGAGTTATTGAACCAAGTCGCTAGATACAAGTCGCTAAAGCACCAAGTCGCTACATAGTCAAGTCGCTAAAGAGCAACTCGCTAAGGTCCAAGTCGCTAACACCAAGTCGCTAAGAAGTGTGACAGCAAGTCGCTAAGCACCAAGTCGCTAGACACAGTCAAGTTGCTAAAAGAACAACTCGCTAAGATCCAAGTCGCTAGTACCAAGTTGCTAACACTTTGCACTAAAACTCGCAAACAATTCCTAAAGCAAGTCGCTAACCTCACCAAGTCGCTAGTCGTAGTGGAGAATCCACTAACTTGTACTATTTTTCGGCTTGTCTCAATAGACAAGTCGCTAGGCTCAAGTCGCCAACAACTAACATTGTAACTCGCTAACTTTTACTGAAGCAAGTCGCTACGATGAATATCACACCGAGAACCAAGTCGCTAGCAAGGAAAAACTTCAAAAACACACTTTTCAATCCAAAACAAGCTCAACCACAGTTATTCAAGCTTACAAAATCAAAACCCAAGCACTTACAATGATTCTAAACACAAAAGTACACCCAAAATTTAAACTTTAACACTAGAAATGATCCAAATGATGCAAAAACCACTAAATTTTTTCAAACTCAAAAACCACCTAAAACCACAAGAAATCCAAGGATATTAAAGAGAGATGATCAAACCATGGCTCTTGATACCATTTGTAACATATTGGATTTCACAAACACACTAAACCATAACCAAGATAGGCGTATACTAGAGGTTTTAAAGAGATAAAGAGTTAGAGGTTTGGGAACTTTAGTGAGAGAAAATGAAAGTATTATTATGAGCTCCAACTCTCTACCTTGGGAGGTAGAGAGTATTTATAGTCCTTACATAAATCGCCACTACCGGTGTGGATCAGGCATACGGTGGGTAAGACCCGTCCGTTCTCCATGGTGTTAATAACTAAATACAACTTAACATTAAATAATCTACGACTACGAGCTTTCTAACGATTACATATACTTGAGGTGACCGACTCTTTAATGACTGGATTTTCTAAATCCTAACACAACATTTAGCAATAAAGCCCACGAAAGTGTCTTTGATCACTTTTGTTGAATTGAGGTACACGGGCCATGGTTCCCCGTTGATCAGTACAAGTACTGCCTGTGATCAGGTATAATTCCGAAGAATTTCCTTGATAGGGTTTTGCAGCTGCTCTAGCTGTTCTCAAATCGGAACGTCTCAAAGAAGACCACACAGAGTGAGTGAACCAGCGAATTGAGATTCACTGATTGATGAAACGAGATTTGAAAAACAATCGTGTACCGCACAATAGAAATTGTTTTTGCAATACAACGAAGGTTTTAATGAAAATCAATTATCAATCATAAACACCTTTTATTTTGAAATATTAGTACACAGTCGATGTGCAAAAGAAAAGAGTTTTTAAGCACAACAATTGATTCAAAATTGAATCTCCCCATTGTTTCTGTTCAGTTGTCACATGGTTGATCTATTGATAGATCTCACATGCCACCCACCAGGAGCTTGTTTGATGTTGGCTCCAGAAGGATTTCCATCTTCATTGTGAATATGTTTGCATATCACTCAGATGTTCTGGCAATACCACAAGGATAATGCGTAGGACTCATAAGATATACTCTCTCTTTTCACATTGTGTAAACCAGAGAGTCTTCAATGACAGTGTCCTAAAGAGATTTATTTGATGATCTCGTGGCTCTAGACTCAATAGTGCACATTTGGTTCCTATGCTGGAGACTAGGGAGAGGGTCTCCTTCTTCAATATCAATAGACTCTAAGAGAAAGTCGATAGATTATGGAGGTCCCAGTGATAAGAAACAAGCCCTTTTAAGAGGAACTTGAGTAGCTTGGAAAGTTGTAGTGCAGTGCGTCACTGGGTCCATGACGTCTTGTATTCAATACCGATGTTACCTTGGTAACCAACAGTAGCATATGAATTGAACCCGGTTTCTGCCCTAAGGTTGAATGAATGGAGGG